>CM038039.1:51292527-51957527 GCA_021397845.1 Areca catechu
ATTTCTTCAGATTTGTGAGCACCTTTTCAACAAAAACATACTTCAAGAAAATCATTAGTACTCAACTTATACTTAACCGTTTTGCTTATCATCAAAATCAATAACGGAGTCAACAATCTTTTCCTTTTCGATGATGACAAAATCTTTAAGTATAAATTGCATAAAAAGCTTTTAAAAAAATTCATCAAGGTGTATAGAACTAAATGCAATAAGTATATCAATGTAATTTGCAATAATGATATGTGGTGCGCCAGGAAGGGGGGGCAGAACAGTAACCCCTGCGTGTGCAAGAGAATTGCTCAACCACGAGCATGGTGGTGACACGCGGACGTGAAGCTTCCACCAGCCGGGTGGGAGAGGTTCCCTCTCCTCCGGGCTTGCGCAGCCCAGAGAGGGAACTTCCCGCTCCTCCTCCTCCTCCTCAGCTGTCCTCGGTGGGACGGTCCTATTGCAGCTATCGTCCAGCAGCTGTAGACGCTGACTATAGATGTACGGTAGCTGCAGCATCAGCAGCACTCCCTGGCCACTCAGCCCCAGCCAGGGACCCCCGTGGCCCAAGCCGTGGGTCCCCGCGGAAGCCTGCGCTCTATTCAAGATAGGCCATCCCGTCCACGGGCAGTAACCAACCCCCGCGGGAGCCATCAGACTCCCGCGAAAAGAAACCACATTGGATCGGCGGATTACGAGAGTCGATCCCCGGTCGACAATCCTGAAGCCGTCCGGCGTAGCAGGCGCCACCGGGGCAAGGCCCCTCGCCGCGACCAGTCGGCACCTCCTTCTCCAGCGACCTCGATGGAAGGTTCCATTGATGAGGCCATCAGGCGCCTGGCCGAGAGATGCCTGGAGGAGCATGAGCGCAAGCTGGCAGAGTTCCCCCGTCGCTTCGCCAACATGCAGGGCTCCCCTGGCGAGCCAATGGGCTACAATGCCCAACCACTATTCTCCCAGGAAATTCAAGAGAAACCGATTCCGAATCGGTTTCGTATGCCTCATGTGGATCCCTACGATGGGACAACCGACCCCTTGGACCACCTGGAGAGTTATAAGGCTCTTATGAGAGTCCAGGGGGCGACGGACGCTCTCTTATGTATTGCCTTCCCGGCCACCCTCCGAAAGGTTACTCGACTTTGGTTTACCCATCTCGAGCCTGAGTCTATCAGCTCCTTCCATCAGCTGGAAGGAAAATTTGTGGCACACTTCGACGCTTGCTGAAAGGTACCAAGGGAGGTGGATAGCCTTTTCTCTATCCGCCAGCAAGACCAGGAGCCGCTGTGGGACTACGTCACCCGCTTCAAGACTGCTGCCCTGGAAATCTATAGCCTGGACGAGCCTGTCTCCATGCTGGCATTGAAGCAAGGGCTCAAGACCTCCCGTTTGACGTATTCCCTGGACAAGAAGCCTCCCAAGACGTATTCTGAGCTCCTCCTCTACTTCCACAAGTACATCCGCGTTGAGGAGGCTGACCGTACCAGGCGAGAGCTGGACGAGAAGCCTTCGAAGAAGCCTGCCCCAAAGGATGTCCCAAGGACCCGAAGGCACGGACCACCTGCAGACTTCCGGCCGGGACCGAAGTCGAAGAACGGTCCCATTCCGGAGCAAGCCTTCACCCCCCTCCTTGCTCCAAGAACAAAGATCCTCATGGAGATCGAGGGCGAATGCTACCTCCACCAACCTCCTCCTCAGAACCCAAGGAACAGTCGCGATAAGACGAAGTACTGCCAGTTTCATTGCAACCACGGCCACGACACGGAGGAGTGCCGTAATCTGAAACGGGAGATCGAGGAGCTGATCAAGAGGGGCTACCTCAGGAAGTTCGTGAGGAGCGAAGCCTTGGCGGAGGACCAGCCACTCGCGGCCCTTCTCCCTGTCCCTGCAGTCGATAACCACCCTACGGAGAAACCTGTGGGCATGATCTCTTGGGGGATAAGGCACGCGTCGAAGAGAGCCCGGGAGGCGGGAGACCTGGAAAATGTACTCCCTTTTGAAAAGGGGATTGAAAATGAAAATGTAAACAATGATGCAGTGATGGTTGAGATGACCATCACTAAGCATCCTGTACATCATATTATGGTGGATAGTGGGAGCTCTACTGATGTATTTTTTTATAATGCTTTCTCTCGGATGAATTTATCTCATGATCGGCTAAAGCCAGTGCACATCCCTCTCGTGGGCTTCACCGGAGATTCCGTAGGGGTCGAAAGGAGATCACTCTCCCTGCTACTGCCGGAACTCCATCTCGGCAGAGCACGGTCATGATGACCTTCACCGTCGTCCGACTCCCATCACCTTACAATGCTATCCTGGGCCGTCCAGGGCTCAACCAACTGGATGCAGTCATTTCTACCAAGAGGTTGCTGGTGTAATTTCCTACTGTTGCCGATCTCGCCGCCACGTCTGTAGCTTCAGAGCTGGTGACTTGATCAGGCCATCTCGCCTCGAGGTCTCCGGACTCCCGATCCTGCAAGACAAGGTCAGAAACCCTGGCCGGGGATCCCGGCAAGGGGGCTCCGACGGTCAAGTTAGAAAACGGCGAGATGGAATAGAGTCTCCAAGGTGGGCCCCTTCAGGAGTCCCAGGCTTAGAGATTCTATTTGTAAAGAAGGTCTCAGGAAGAATAGAAATTGGGCTAGGTTCCTCCACCGAGCTTGCGCCAAGGGATCCCTCTCGGGATCTTGGATCCTACTCTTGGTGTCTTTCCTTTTCCCAGCCCTTTTTTCCCCTTACCTAGTCGTCCGCTCTTCCCATCCTTTTATCCATCATGCTGGCTCCGGCTTCCCGCCCCTGGGAGGCTACCTTTTGCTTTCACCTCCTTCTCTCCCTCTCTTTCCCCTTTCCCTTTTGGGTCTAAGAACCCGGCGGCCTCCTTGTCTTGCTTGCCGAGCCTAGCGAGGAAAGGGTAGAGGGAGGACACTGGCCATACCTTGGGGCTGAGCACGAGCGCTCTCTTTCCCAGGCACCGACAACACCCGTTACCGGGTCCTGTATTGCCAGGACTTCGCTTCTCGGCTGCGGAACCTGTCGGGCCGATGTAAACGAGGTTTCGTGTGTAGCTGTCGATCGTACCGGCGCTCCTCTCGGGGTGCGGCGCGCGCTGCTCGAGGGGCGGTCTCGGAACTCGTGCTTTTGCTCCTCGGCGGCCTCACCACGCGGGGTAGTCGGCCTCGGCCGAGGTGGACCCCTCCTGGGTGGATACCTGGCGAAGGAGCAGCAGAGGGCCCGGCTCGACCTCGGTCGAGATGGCACCGTCTCAGGGTGCCACCCGGTGAGGGAGGAAGGGGTCGCCGGCTTCGGCCGAGGTGGACCCCTCCTGGGTGGACACCTGGCGGAGCGGCAGAGAGGCGCTCGACTTCGGCTGAGGTGGAACCCTCCTGGGCAGACACCTGGCGAAGGAGCAGCAAAGGGCCCGGCTCGACCTCGACCGAGGTGGCACCGTCTCAGGGTGCCACCTGGCGAGGGAGGAAGGGGCCGCCGGCTTTGGTTGTGGTGGACCCCTCTTGGGCGGACACCCGGCGGAGCGGCAGAGAGGCGCTCGACTTCGGCCGAGGTGGATCCCTCCTGGGCAGACACCTGGCGAAGGAGTAGTAAAGGGCCCGGCTCGACCTCGGCCGAGGTGGCACCATCTCAGGGCGCCACCCGGCGAGGGAGGAAGGGGCCGCCGGTTTCGACCGAGGTGGACCCCTCCTGGGCGGATACCTGGCGGAGCGGTAGAGAGGCGCTCGACTTCGGCCGAGGTGGACCCCTCCCGGGCGAACACCTGGCGAAGGAGCAGGGAGGCGCTCGACTTCGGCCGAGGTGGACCCCTCCTGGGCGGACACCTGGCGAAGGAGCAGCAGAGGGCCTGGCTCGACCTCGGCCGAGGTGGCACCTCTCAGGGTGCCACCCGGCGAGGGAGGAAGGGGCCGCCGGCTTTGGCCGAGGTGGACACCTCCTGGGCGGACACCTGGTGGAGCGATAGAGAGGCGCTCGACTTCGGTCGAGGTGGACCCCTCCTCGGCGGACACCTGGTGAAGGAGCAGCAGAGGTCCCGGCTCGACCTCGGTCATGGTGGCACCGTCTCAGGGCGCCACCCGGTGAGGGAGGAAGGGCCGCCGGCTTCGGCCGAGGTGGACCCCTCCTGGGCGGACACCTGGTGGAGCGGCAGAGAGGCGCTCGACTTCGGTCGAGGTGGACCCCTCCTGGGCGGACACCTGGCGAAGGAGCAGCAGAGGGCCCGGCTCGACCTCGGCCGTGGTGGCACCGTCTCAGGGCGCCACCCGGCGAGGGAGGAAGGGGCCGCCGGCTTCGGCCGAGGTGGACCCCTCCTGGGTGGAAACCTGGCGAAGGAGCAGCAGAAGGGCGCTCGGCTTCGGCCGGGGTGGACCCCTCCTGGGCAGACACTTGGCGAAGGAGCAGGTTGGCCCGGTCCGACCTCGACTTCGGTCGAGGTGGACCCACATCTGACCTTGCTGGACCGTCCCCGTTCTGCCAAAAAAATTTCACGTGGCTCGAATCACGCCTGGCGGAATCTGAGACATGCCACGTCATTGTAACGGCCGTAACAGTTGCCCCCCATCCCCCCATTCCGTTGAGGCGTCATGGAACGTGGGGATTTAATGCGGAGATGACGTGGGGAAGGCGAAGATCTCGTGCCATGATTACCACGATCCTCGTTGCCATTCCGCGTTGCGCCCAAGGTCCTATGAGAGGCTGCCACGCGTCGCCTTTCCGGTTGCACTTAATGCGTCGCTTCGAAAAGGAGACCGTTTCCCCGTAACCAAAGCGTCGATGTCGGGCGTGCGTCCACGCGGCATCCATCTAGTGGTCTGGAACAGAATGATGGGTATAGCCGCTGTCGATCGAATTTGAAAAGGAGGGGGACTTTTCGGAACGAGGCCCTTTCCCTTTCTCGCGCTCCGCCGGCGGTTGCAGTAGGCTATCCTTCACTCCCCCGGGTTGCCGCTTCTTTTGCACAGTGGGTTTCGGTGAGTGCCTTCGTCTGCCTCCTTCCTCCGTCCCCTTCCCTTAGCAACTCTCTTCACCACTTCCTTCCCCATGGCGCGTCGTCGCTATGTTTCATATAATCCGGACAAGGCCGGTCCGTCCCGGCCGAGGACTCCATCGTCTTCCTCCTCGAAAGCGGAGGTGATTCCGGAAGAGATCCGCAAGCGGCTCCAGCCTGGGGGTGTGACCAAGGTGTCCCTAGGGGTCCTAGGTCTTCCCCTGTGGTTTCCGCCCGTCCCATCTCTTCCCTTCCTCCTGCCATTCTTTCTGCTGGTCCCTCCGGTCACGTCTCATCGATGACCGAAGGTGACCTTTCTCTGCTCCGGGAGGTCTATGGCATTCCAGGGTTGATCCATCTTTCTCTTTCGTGGCCCGGGGATCGCGTCACCTTAAGCGGCCCCGGGCGAATAGCCTTCTACGAGGACTTCCTCCTTGGAGGTCTTCGGTTCCCCCTTCACCCTTTCTTTCTCTCCTTTCTTAGTCATTACTGCCCGGTCCTGGCCCAGTTGGCTCGAACGCCATCCGGGTCATCTTCGCTTTCATTGTCTTCTGCCACTTCCACGGGTTTGTTGCCCATTTCTCTCTCTTCAGGGCTCTTTTCACCCTGAAGCGTTATTCCACCGATGATGGCTGGTGGTACATTTCACCTCGGCTTAGGTGTCTCCAGTTCGACCTCCCTTCCTCCATTAAGGGTTGGAAGAACCGGTTCTTTTTTGCCTCGGTCGAGGACGTCGACTGGGTCTGGAGCGAGCCGGATCGGTCCCCGAACCGGAACTCCCAAGTCGAGCCGGCGGACCAGGAGGCCTATTCCTTGCTGCTGAGCGACACAGTCCCTACACTCGATGTTCTGCTCTCGGAGCAGAACTTGTTCGAGGCGGGGATCAATCCCATCTGGGAGCCGGGTGAGGCTTAGCCTTCCTTTCTACTCCCCCCTTCCTCCCCTTCTCTTTTTAACTGGGCTGACCGACCTCCGTTCTCTTGCAGGTATGAAGTTTTCACTAGAAAACCTCCTGGAGGGCGCCGCTCAGAGGGATGCTGTCGAGGGAGATGAGCCCGCGGCGAAGATGGCTCGCACCGAGACGAGCTGGGAGGCCGTGTCGACACCCGCCCCTGGTCCAGTAGTGGCAGCTCCCGCATCCAGGCCACCTCTGGCCCGGGCCACCGATGCTCCTGTCATCAGTCTTGACGGGGCCGCAGAGGAGGGAGGGCCAACTCCCTCCCGGGTAGTGCTCGCATCCACCGCTGCTCCGACGGCGCCGCTAGTGGCTCCAGCTGCCCCGCCGGTGGCAGTTCCACCGGGGGAACGGTTGCTCCTGCCGCCGCCGATCTGTCTGTCCCACCGCCGACTCTCACAAGTCGGTGCTCCATGACCGCGATCAGGGCCTTGCGGAGAGGGTCATGGAGTTCGCCTGCACCTCCCAGGATCGCCGACTGAGGGGCGGCCGGGACTATGCCAATGCCCTGCTCGGGATCCTTCCGCAGCTCTTCACGGTAAGTCTCGGACTCGGAACCTTCCCTTTTAAAGTTCCAGTTGGATTCTGACTGACTTCTCTCTCCCGTGCAGATCGGGATCGACGTACTACTGCTGAAGAACTTCCTCGCAGGGTACGCTAAGAAGGATGCCGAGGAGGAGAAGCTCGGCAAACTCGCAGTCGACGTGAAGGACCTCATGGAGAAGGGGGTCAAGCTGCGGGGAACAACCAGGCCCTTCAATCTGACCTGGCGCGCGCCGAGGGGCGCATCAAAGAACTGGAGACCTCTCTGTCTGAGGAGAGGATCTCTAACCAGCGTTGCGTGGAGGAGGACGCCGCGGAGAAGGCTCGCCTCCGAGCTCAGTCCCAGTCGCTGGAGCGCCGGGTGGAGGAGGCTCGGAGGGAGGCGAATGCAGCCAAGGAGCGGAGCTCCTACGTCAATGGGCTGCTGGAAGCTTCAAAGCGGGAGGCACAGGAGGCCGTCCCGAAGTTCCGGGCCTCCGACGAGTATATCGCGGAGGTTCGGGAGGCCGCCGTGGACTCCTTCCTGAAGGGGTTCCAGGTGTGCCGGGAGAAGGTAGGCTCCTTCTACCCTGAGCTCGACCTCAGCGGGGTGGTTCTCGGCGGGAGGAGGCAGGAGCCCAGCGGCGAGGCTCCAGCTGCAGCAGGCGACGCGGCCGCAACTTCAGCGCAGCCCTACGAGCAGCCACCCGTCGACGGCGCAGGTGGAGAGCGCGCGCCCCGCCCGAGGACAGCGCCACGCGCCGAACTAGCTTCCACCTGTACTTCTCCTTTTTTTTTTTTTTTTTGGGGAACTCCCGACCTGTCGGGACTCCTTCATTGTAATGCTCTTTCAAGTTAATGAAGAAACTGCTTTCTACCAAGTCCCGGCTTTGTCTTCCTGATGTTCTCTTCTCTCCTTTTTTTTTTTGTTGAGATGTTTGCTTCGAGTCCCGAGACTAAGTCCTGTGGTTTGTTCCGAGCTGAGTTCGTGGGTAAACTGAGTCCCGTCGAGCATTCAGATCGAAGTTCGGAGCTTCCGGGTTGGGTGCCGGTAGAGCAGGCTTTGCGCGAGTCCTTCGAGCTTGCCGGGCTGTTCTTCGTGATCGCGTGGGCGAGCTTGGCTCTGCCTCGCCTTACGGACCAAAGTCTGGGACTTCCGGACTGAACCCCGGGCCGCGGGCTTTGGCGAGCCCTGCACAGCCTGCCGAGATGTTCTCATGATTGCGTGGGCGAGCTTGGCTCTGCCCCGCCTTCCGGACCGAACCCTTGGGCCGCGGGCTTTGGCGAGCCCTGCACGGCTTGCCGAGCTGTTCTCCATGATTGCGTGGGCGAGCTTGGCTCTGCCCCGCCTTCCGGACTGAACCCCGGGGCCGCGGGCTTTGGCGAGCTCTGCACGGCTTGCCGAGCTATTCTCCATGATTGCGTGGGCGAGCTTGGCTCTGCCCCGCCTTCCGGACCGAAGTCCGGGACTTCTCGCCTTCTCGGGTCTTCGGTCACAGCCGTGTTTGCCGAACTCAGAGCTAAGTGTCTCTCTCCCTACGAGGTGAGAAGAAGCGTTTGAAGTAAAGGAATTTTATTGCAGGAGTTCGAGGAACCTTACATCATTGGTAATACATCCTCAGGTTCGAGGCATTCCAGGTCCGAGGAACCTGGACCCTCCTAACTCCTCC
Organism: Areca catechu; assembly: GCA_021397845.1. NCBI lineage: Eukaryota > Viridiplantae > Streptophyta > Magnoliopsida > Arecales > Arecaceae > Areca > Areca catechu. The sequence continues at coordinate 51,300,653 of CM038039.1, forward strand.
AGGTAATAGGCCCCGTGAGGGAGAACTTCCGCCACCCTGTACGGACCCTCCCAGTTCGGGGAGAGCTTCCCGCACTCCGTGGCTGGGAAGCTTCAGCACGCCGGAGCACCAGATCTCCTGGGCGAAAGGACTTCGGTCGCACCCGGGAGTTATAGTACCTGGCCACCCGCTGCCTGTACGCCGTCATTCGGACTCGGGCCTTGTCCCTCGTCTCCTCAAGGAGGTACAAGTTCAGCATCATCCTGGCAGGGTTCTCCACTTCGTCGTATTGCTGCACGCGCAGGGTGGGTAGGCTGAGCTCAATCGGGATAACCGCCTCGGCCCCGAAGACGAGGTTGAACGGGGTCTCGTCGGTGGTCGTCCTCGGGGTGGTGTGGTATGCCCACAGAATGCTTGGGAGCTCTTCTGCCCACCTATCCTTGGCCTGATCCAGCCTCGTCCGGAGGCCTTGCAAAATGGTCCTATTCGTCACCTCGGCTTCTCCATTTGTCTGCGGATGCGCCACCAAGGTGAAGCGATGGTGGATGCCGAGGTCACTACAGAATTCTTCAAACTCCCGACAGTCGAATTGACATCCATTATCGGTGATCATGGTATGGGGGAGGCCGAAATGGTAAATGATTGACTTCCAAAGAAACTTGGCGACGTTTGCCTCCGTGATCCGTGCCAGGGGTTCGGCCTCGACCCATCTCGTGAAGTAGTCGATGGCCACGATCAGGAACTTCCACTGTCCGGATGCCGGGGGAAAGGGTCCTAAGAGATCCATCTCCCACTGGATGAACGGCCACGAGGCCGAGAGCTGGGAAAGCGGAGTGGAGGGCTGCCGCTGCACCACGGCGTGCCGCTGGCACCGATCACACCTCTTCACGAAGTCGGCGGCATCCTCCTTCATTGTCTCCCAGAAATAACCTTGGCGGAGGGCCTTATACGCTAGCGTTCTGTCCCTCACGTGGTTCCCGCAGATGCCTTCATGGATTTCCTGGAGTACAAGTGCGGCCTCCACGGGTCTCAGGCATTTGAGTAGGGGGTAGGAGTAGGACCTCTGATACAGCTGTCCATCCATTAGGACGAACCGCGCGACCTTTTTTTGATAAGGCAGGCCGCCATGCGGTCTTCCGGTAAGGTGCCGCTGGTAATGTACTCGGCGTACTTATCCATCCAACTGGGCTCTTGGTTGACCTGATGGACCTCCATAGGGGTCTCGTAGCTCGGGGCCTTGAGTTCTCAACATGAGCGCGGCCCAGCAACGAGTCCGGCAGGGTTGCCAACCGGGAGAGAGCGTCCGCGCGAGCATTCTCCCCATGGGGTATGTGGGAGATGCTGAAGTGCCGAAACCGGGCTGCGCTCGTTCTCACGAGCTCCAGGTATTTTGCCATTTGAGGGTCGTGCGCAGCATACTCTCCGGAGATCTGTCCGGCCACCAGGCTGAGGAACTCGGTGAAGCCTTGAGGTTGGCAACGCCCTGAGACTTCCACGAAGGATCCACCGTCCTCCTCTGGTCCTGGTTTCAATTGCTAGTGCAGAGGGTCCTCCTCTGTCCCCTTGCCTAGGCCTGCGCACTCGACCAAGAAGTCGGCTAGCACTTGCGCTTTCATGGCCGACCTTGGTCGATAAGCGATATCGAACTCGCTGAGCTTGAGTGCCCACTTCGCCAATCGCCCGGACGTGTCGGGTCGGCTGAGAATTGCTTTCAGCGGCTGATCAGTCAGGACGGCAATGGGATGTGCTTGGAAATAGGGCCTGAGACGCTGAGCAGACACTATTAATGCAAAAATGAGCTTTTCGGGCCGGGAATACCTGAGCTCTGCATCGCGGAGGAGTCTGCTTGTGTAGTATACCGGCCTTTGTACTCCCTGGTCGTCGGTCCGAACCAAGACCGAGCTGACGGCCTCCGGGGTGACCGCCAGGTAGAGGACCAGCTCCTCTCCTTCCTCGGGCCTGGAAAGCAACGGGGGCGATGTAAGCGTCTTCTTCAGCTCGTCAAACGCCTCCTGGCACTCCTCGGTCCAAGTGAAGTCGCTCATCTTTCTCAGCACTTTGAAGAATGGTCGGCAGTGGTCTGCCGACCTTGAGATAAACCGACTCAGAGCGACTATCCGGCCGGTGAGCCGCTGCACTTGCTTCTTGGAGGTAGGTTGCTCCATGTCCAAGATGGCCTGGACCTTTTTCGGGTTGGCCTCTATCCCTCTTTGGGTCACCATGAACCCCAGGAATTTCCCGGCGGAGACATCGAACGCGCACTTCGCCGGGTTCAGCTTCATCTGGTGAAGTCGGAGGTTGCCGAAGGTCTCCGCCAGGTCGCCAACATGATCCGAAAGGGGCTTGCTCATTACCAGCATATCATCCACGTACACCTGCATGTTGCGGCCGATCTGATCCTTGAAGACTTTGTTGACCAGTCGCTGGTACGTGGTCCCGGCGTTCTTGAGGCCAAATGGCATCATCTTGTAACAGTAAGTTCCGCGGTCGGTGAGGAAGGCAGTGTGCTCTTCATCCTCCGGGTTCATTCGAATCTAGTTGTACCTGGAGAAGGCATCCATGAAAGAGAGGAGGCGATGCCCCGAAGTGGTGTCCACCAGCTGGTCAATCTTCGGAAGAGGGAAGCTGTCCTTCGGGTAAGCTCGGTTGAGGTCGGTGTAGTCCACACAAATCCTCCACTTGCCACTACTCTTCTTCACCATGACCACATTCGCCAACCATCTGGGATATTGTACTTCCGCACGAAACCGGCGGCGAGGATCTTCTCCACCTCTTCGTTGATGGCCCTCTGCCTTTCTATGGCGAAGCTCCTCTTCTTCTGGCGGACCGGGCAGCATCTCGGATCCACATTCAACCTGTGGGTGATGACTTCAGGGGGGATGCCTGGCATGTCGGCGGCGGACCATGCAAACACATTCGCATTCGTGCAGATGAAATCCAGTAGACGGGCCCGTTCCTCCTCCGGGAGTGGGCCCCCACCTGCACAGTCTTCAGAGGGTCCGAACCGAGAGGATACCCAACAGACACTCTACGGGTCCTCCCCTGGGTTCCTTCTCCCTTAAGTCGAGGTCGTCGACGTCGGGCCGAGCCCGGCGCCTCGGGCACCGGGACCGTCTGAAGGCAATGCTGGACTGGCTGGGTCGTCCCCCTCATCACCCAGGCCCGCAGACCGTGGGGAATTGTACTGGCAACCGCTTCGTAGAGATCATGACGTCCAGCTGGTTGAGCCCCGGACGATCGAGGATCGTGTTATAAGGCGGAGGGAGCTTGACGACGGTGAACATTATCATGACCGTGGTCTGCCGTGGTGGGGATCCAGCGGTGACAGGGAGCGTAATCTCCCCCTCGACCCCCACCGAGTCCCTGGTAAAGCCCACGAGAGGGGTGTGCACCGGCCTTAGCTGATCATGGGACAGGTTCATTCGGGAGAAAGCATCATTAAAAAGCACGTCAGTGTAGCTTCCACTATCTACCATAATGCGATGTACAGGATGCTTTGTGATGGTCATCTCGACCACCACAGCATCATTATTTACATTCTTGTTTTCATTCCCCTTCTCAAAAGGGGGTACATTCTCTGAGTCTCCCACCTCCCGGGCCCTTTTTGCCGCCCCCCCGATTCCACAAGAGATCATGCCCACTGGCTTCTCCGTCAGGCGATTATCGATCGTGGGGACCGGGGGGAGGGCCGCGAGCGGTTGTCCCTCCGCCGGAGCTTCGTTCCTCACGAACTTCCTGAGGTAGCCTTTTTTTTATCAGCTCCTCGATTTCCCGCTTCAGATTGCGACACTCCTCCGTGTCATGTCCGTGCTCGCGGTGGAACTGGCAGTACTTTGACTTGTCGTGGGTGCTCCTCAGGTTCTGAGGTGGAGGTCGGCGGAGGTAGTGCTCGCCCTCAATCTCCATGAGGATCTTTGTTCTGGGAGCAAGGAGAGGGGTGAAACTTCTCTCCGAGGCGGCTCCGCCCTTCGGCTTCGGATTTGGATGGGGGTCAGCAGGTGGCCCGGGCCTCCGGGTCCCTGGAACATTTCTCGGGGCCGGCTTCTTCAAGGTCCTCCCGTCCAGTTCTCGGCGGGTGCGATCAGCCTCCTCCGCTCGGATGTACTTGTGGACACGAAGGAGGAGCTCGGAGTACGTCCTAGGGGGTTTCTTGTCCAGGGAATAAGTCAGGCGGGACGTCTTGAGCCCGCGCTTTAATGCCAGCATGGCAACGGGCTCGTCCAGACTGTAGATTTCCAGGGCAGCAATCTTGAAGCGGGTAATGTAGTCCTGAAGCAGCTCCTAGTCCTGCTGGCGGATGGAGAAGAGGCTATCCACCTCTCTCGGCACCTTCTGACAAGCGTCGAAGTGCGTCACAAACTTTCCCTCCAATTGATGGAAGGAGCAGATAGATCCCAGCTCGAGACGGGTGAACCAGACTCGAGCAACCTTTCGGAGGGTAGCGGGAAAGGCAATGCACAAAAGAGCGTCCGTGGCCCCCTGGACCCTCATAAGAGCCTTGTAGCTCTCCAGATGGTCCAAAGGGTCGGTGGTCCCGTCGTAGGGATCGACCTGCGGCATGCGGAACCGGCTCGGAACCGGCTCCTCTTGGATTTCCTGGGAGAAGGGGGGTCGGGAGTCGTATCCGCCGGGTCCGCCAAGGAGTTCTGTAGGTCGGCAAATCGGCGGGCGAACTCCGCCAGTTTGCGCTCGTGCTCCTCCAGGCGCCTCTCGGCCTGGCGTCTGATGGCCTCATCGGTGGAATCTTCCACCGAGGCCACTGGTGAAGGGGGCGCCGATCGGTCTCGGCGGGGACTTTGCCCCGACGCCGCCTGCTGCGGCACGCCGTCTGCTGCGGCGCGCCGTCTGCTGCGGCGCGCCGTCTGCTGCGGCGCGCCGTCTGCTGCGGCGCGCCGTCTCGGCATCATCGGCCGGGGATCGACTCTCGCGATCCGCCGAACCGGAGTAATTTCTCTTCGCAGGGGTTTGGTGGCTCCCGCGGGGGTTGGAGGCTGCCCGCGGCTGGGATGGCCTGCCATGGATGGAGCACAGGCTTCCGCGCGGCCCCGCGGCCGAGCTGCGAGGGTCCCTGGCTAGGCTGCGTGGCCAAGGAGCACTGCTGATGCTGTAGCTGCCGAACTGCTGTAGTCAGGGTTTGCAGCTATTAGATGACAGCTACAAAAGATCCATCCACCGAGGTCGGTTGCGTGGCCAAGGAGCACTGCTGATGCTGTAGCTGCCGAACTGCTGTAGTCAGGGTTTGCAGCTATTAGATGACAGCTACAAAAGATCCATCCACCGAGGTCGGTTGCGGTGGAAGAGGAGGGGGAGCGGGAAGCTCCCTCTCCGGGCTGCGTGGCCCCTGAGGGGAGGGGACCTCCCCTACTCGGCTAGTGGATGCTTCACGCCCGCGTGTGACCACCATGGCCGGAGCGCGCTTTGTCCCACAGAGAGCTAGCTCACACTAGGGGTGTTGTCCTGCCCCCCTATCTGGTGCGCCAATCTGTTGCCGATCTCGCCGCCACGACTGTAGCTTCAAAGCTGGTGACTTGATCACGCCGTCTCGCCTCGAGGTCTCCGGACTCCCTATTGATGCAGAACGGAAGCTCTGATACCAAAAATGATGCAGAACGGAAGCTCTGATACCAAAAATGATGCAGAACGAAAGAGGAGATGATGCGATGCGAAAGAAAATTAAGATTAATTCTTTTTTTATATATATATTTTAGAAATTGGCTTTGACTCAAAGTAAAGTTAAACTAAGTTAAAGGAAACTAGGTAATGATTGAAAGCACAATTTAGAAGAAACTAGGTTATCAGAGTAGTTCAGAAGTAACGGATCGCTGGGGGTTGAGAAACTCCCAGACCTAAGGTTTTGCTCTGAACTTTCAACAGGACAGAAGTAAAGAGAAGAGAAGGGTACCAACCAGACAGTGATCTTCACAAAGTTTGGTGGAATAACTCTCTCGAGCAGATTGTTGGATCCTCGGAGTCGGATACCTTCGCAATGGATCCTCCAATACTAGTCCTGTGGCTGAGTCGGCTTCTCCTGGACTCAAGATCTGGGAAAGATGAAGAACAAGTGATGGAATCAGATACTCAAGGAAGAATTTACCAGATTGAAGAACTTGTAAGTTGATGTGCTGAAATCCGGATTCTCCTGGAGGTTGATCTGACTTCCTCTGAGAATTGCTCTGGATCTGAAGTATTCGGACTGGACCCGGATGCTGGTGGTCGGCCTTGACTTGCAGGGGGTGGCCGTGAGAGGTGGGATATGCTAGGGCTTGGTGGAGAGAGAAGGATGATGGGCGGCTAGGGTTTGGGAGTGAAGTGGCTAACCTAGGGTTTGGGGTTTGGAGATCTCACACCTCCTCAAGGTTCCTGGGGAACCCAGATTTACTCCCTCACGGAGCTCAACACTTGGATGCAAGTGCGGAAGAGAGAAAACACAGAGTTTGCTCACACAAAAACTTGAATTCATTCATCAGATTAATTAAAATTTACAATAGGGGTTTAATTTATAGGACTTTACAAGAGAGTAGGGTTTTACATCTTCCATGTGGGACTAAAGGAGGGGATCTGCAAATTAGGATTGTAGGATCAATCCTTACACATATGGCCGGCCAAAGGTTCCAAAAAAATTTGATTTGGGTTTTAAAAGGAAGGTAGATGGCGCCTCCAAGCTTTGTTCTTCAAGAGAGGATTTCTTTCCTTCCATGGCTCAACTCTTTTGGACTCCTCCTTTTCTTTCTCCCTAAGTCATGGTCCTTCCCATCTTTGTTTTGGGCATTTTTGGCAGGGAATGGGCGCTTCCTTGAAGTTCTCTCCAAGAAGAATTTCTTCCCTTTCATAGCTTGGCTCTTATGGAAGGTCTTGGGCCGTCCCCTTGATTTGTGGATCCCTGGTTGCTTTCTCCTCAAATGGCGCATGAGAGAAGGGAGCTGCTATCTGTGGTGTGGGGACCAGAGTATACTGGATGGAGATGTGGCACCCCCTGGACTCAGGTGTGTGGCTGGGAGTGTGGCTGGGAGTGTGGCGCCCACTTGCTTGGCCTTGGGAGAAAATGTGACACCCCAGGTTGAAGTCCTAGACCACTACTGAGTCAACATGACTTAACAAAAATAAATTGCAGGGAGTACAGACTTAAGCTAAAATTGAGTTGATCAAGTCAACCCTTATTACAAGCCAGAAAACCCTAATTCTTCGGGCAAGGTCAATCAGAGATCCAGATGGAGCTCTGAAGCCTTCTTCTGAGTCTGGTGCCCGCACCAATTCTCCCGGGGTGGGAGGAACTCGACCCTGTCGAGTATGGATCAAGTTGGCTCTGGTATCTCTCCAAGAGGTATGGGTCCAATTCTTGTAATTCTTCTCGGAGATCCAAGAGTCATCAGAATCTGGCCTTCCTTGCCAGCGGACCGGGTATCTTTGGTATCCTCGATTACGAGTAGAGATAACCTGATCATCCATGATCTTTTTAATATGCTCTTTCCTCACAGGCCAGTTTGTTGGTGGACACACAGGGTTGGGTTCACTCTCAAGAGCAGGATTAGGTTCAAAAGGCTCACTGGGAATCACTGCTGGCTCTCTATACTCTGCTAGGTCTGTAATGTTGAAAGTGGAGCTAATGCCTAGTTTTGGAGGCAACTCGAGCACATAGGCATTGGATCCTACTCTCTTCACCACTCTAAATGGTCCAGCTCCTCTAGCATGTAACTTTCTAACGGTTATAGGAGGAAACCGTTCAGGCCTTAACCTAATCATTACATAGTCTCCCTCATTAAAAGTTTTGACTTGCCTTTGAGAATCAACCAACTTCTTATAAGTTTCATTACTTAAATCTATTTTGGCATGAATTTCTTTATGCAAGTCTTTTATATGCTGTGCAAAAACTTCGGCAGACTCGGAGACTCGTGTGTGGACTGGTAAAGGAGCCAGGTCAAGAGGTGTGTGAGGTTTGTAACCATGCACAATTTCAAATGGACTCTTACCTGTAGACCTATTGACCGAGTCATTGTATGCAAATTCAGCTCTAGGTAAATACAAATCCCAGTTCCTAATGCTTTCACCAACAAGACACCTTAACAGATTGCCTAAACTACGGTTCACTACTTCGGTTTGGCCATCAGTCTGGGGATGATAGGCAGTTGAAAACTTAAGTTTTGTCCCTAACTTATGCCAAAGGGTTTTCCAGAAATAGCTGGTGAACCGGACATCCCTATCTGAAACAATGGTCTTGGGTAGGCCATGGAGTCGAACTATCTCATTAAAGAACAGGGTGGCTACCTTAGACGCATCAAATGTTTGGGAACAAGGCAAGAAATGGGCCATCTTGGAAAATCGGTCTACTACAACACAGATAGAGTCATGCCTCCTCTGGGTCTTAGGCAAACCTAACACAAAGTCCATGCTTACATCTTGCCAAGGACGATCTGGGACAGGGAGTGGGGTATAAAGGCCGGTGTTTGTTTTCGCTGTTTGGCAACAGCGCAGGTCCGACACCTTGCCACAATGTGTGCTACATCTCTTTTTAAGCTAGGCCAGAAAAAGTGGTCTTCAATAGCCAGGGTAGTTTTATCTTTTCCGAAATGACCAGCTAAACCTCCAGCATGAATTTCCCAAATCAAAAATTTCCTAAGAGAAGTTCTAGGGATGCAAAGCCTATTCTTAAAGAACAGAAAGCCATCTAAAAGGGTATAATCCTTATGGTCACTAGATGGTCCTTGAGTTAGATCCTGGTACACAGTCTTAAAATCCGGATACGACTCATATTCCTCTTTGATTTGCTCAAACCCTATGACTTCAGCCCTAACAGAATTCAACAACAAAGATTAACGACTAAGGGCATCAGCTACCTTATTTTCAGACCCAGCCTTATGCTTCAAAACAAAAGTATAGGACTGGATATACTCTACCCACTTAGCATGCCTAGGGTTAAGCTTCTTCTAGGAATTCAAGAATCTAAGAGCCTCATGGTCCGAAAATAGCACAAATTCTTGCGGTAGCAAATAATGTCTCCAGTAATGCAAAGCTTGCACTACCGCATAAATTTTTTATCATAGGTAGAATACCTAAGCTTAGCATCATTAAGTTTTTCACTAAAGAATGCTACGGGATGGTTCTCTTGGCTTAGGACTCCACCTATACCTACTCCTGAAGCATCACATGCAACCTCAAATACCTTTGAAAAGTCGGGTAACCTCAAAATGGGTGCCTGGGTCATCCTATCCTTAAGATCTAGGAAGGCTTTATGGGCTGCTTTAGTCCACTGGAATTCTCCCTTCCTAATACAGTCTGTGATAGGAGCAACTACAGTGCTAAACCCCTTGATGAATCGCCTATAGAAGGTAGCCAAGCCGTGGAAACTTCTGACTTCATGCACACTGGTCGGCTCTGGCCATTCGATTATGGACCTAATCTTTTCTGGATCGGCAGCCATGCCGTCAAGGGTTACTACAAAACCAAGGAAGATAATTCTACTGGTCATGAATTCACACTTTTTGAGATTACCGTAGAGACTATCATTCCTTAAAACTTGACAGACTTGTCTAAGGTGGCCTAGGTGGTCTGCAGGGGTCTTACTATAGATCAAGATGTCATCAAAATAGACCACTATAAACTTCCCTATGAAAGCTCTAAGTACCTGGGTCATAATCCTCATGAAAGTACTAGGGGCATTGGACAATCCAAAAGGCATAACAACCCATTCATAGAGACCATCCTTAGTTTTGAAAGCAGTTTTCCACTCATCCCCTGGTCTAATCCTAACCTGATGATAGCCGCTCTTGAGATCAATTTTAGAAAAAACCATTGCACCGGCCATCATATTTAGCATGTCATCTAGTCTAGGGATGAGGAACCTATACTTGATTGTGATTTTGTTGATGGCACAACTATCAACACACATCCTCCACGTGCCATCCTTCTTTGGGGTTAGAAGTGCAGGGACTGCACAAGGACTAAGACTCTCTCTAATGAACCCCTTCCTTAACAATTCTCCAACCTGCTTTTGCAGTTCCTTATGCTCAGATGGATTCATCCTATAATGGGGCAAGTTGGGTAAAGTAGCTCCTGGGACTAAATCTATGGAATGCTGGATATCCCTAAGAGGTGGAAGGTGGTATGGCAGATCCTCGGGAAAAACATCCTCAAATTCTTCTAACAAAGGCTTAACTTCCCGAGGAGGCTCTGAGGGTGTAGGAGTCCTAAGTTCCTTAGCAGTCAACATCCAAATAGGTGAACCACTATGAATTTCTTGTTCTAGGTCTTGAGCACTAATTAAGTTCACTCCAGTCTTCATTTCTTTGACCTTATTGGTTCCTTTAGCTACCTTGTCCTTAGGAGGGACTGAATGGATTGTGATTTTCTTTCCATTAAAACTAAAGACACAGGTGTTGGATTTTCCTAAGAGGGTGGCATCATGATCATATAACCAAGGTCTTCCAAGAATTATACTGCTCACCCCCATGGGCAAGACGTCACACCAAATCTTCTCTTGATAGGATTGCATTTGGATTTGGACCCGACATCTAGACTGGATGGGTATAGAGGTAGAGTCTACCCAAGAAACCTTATAGGGGTTGGGGTGGGGGACTGGGATTAAGCCTAACATTTTGACAGTGCTAGCAGAAATGGCATTCACATAGCTCCCACTATCTATGATGATTTTACAAACCTTATCCCATAGTTTAAGGAAAGTCTGTAGGATGTTAGTCCTACGCCAATCTTCCTGAACTCTATTCTGGGATAGGATGCATCTTACAACCCCTAATTGGTCAGACTCTGTGGATTCCTCCTCTCCTTCATACTCATCGACCAAATTCATTCCGGCCTTATAAACTTCTTCTTCAAACTCTTCATTGGGTCTGGAACTCTCTTCTTCTGCTTCTTCTATGCAAAGGGATCTACGAGGGCACTGGCTAGAAACATGACCTACCTTGTGGCACTTAAAACAAGCTATGGCTGTGCACTGGTTGGAGATATGACCGAGCTTCTGGCACTTAAAACAGATGATACTAGGGGTTCTCTGGGTGTCAGGTGCCTTACCTTTGTCCATGGGCCTAGGGGTGGGAATACCCTGATTAGACTTGCTAGGGGTAACTTGGCTAGGTCCATTTCTTGGGATTGGGGCACTAACCCTAGAAGGCATAGGTCCTCTCTGAATTTTCTCAGTGTTCAGTGCAATTGATAGGCTTGGTCTAGGTCAGTAACCTCTCTCAGAAACAACTCCCTCTTTATGTCTTCCCTAAGTCCAGCCCTAAACCTAGACAAAGTGACCTCATGGGATTCACTCACATCACATCTCATCAGGTATTCATCAAAGGTGGTTATGTAGTCTGATACAGATCGGTTCCCTTGTTTCAAAGTCTGCCATTGGTCTAACAGGTTCTGCTGGTATGAAATGGGTAGGTACTTATCTCTAAGTTTCTCTTTCATACCCTGCCAAGTGGTTATGGGCTCTACATTTCGTCTTCTAGTGGTCAGCTCAATGTTCCCCCAGTATAACCTAGCTTGACGTACTAACTTCATCTTGGCAAACTTGAACTTTCTTTCCTCAGACATGGCATACCACTCAAAGTACTGGTCCATCTCACCCTCCCAATCATAATACACCTTAGGGTTTAAGCTACCATCAAAAGTGGGTGCATCTAATTTGATGTTCCGAATGAACCTATCATCTCTATCTTCAGGTTCTGGGTCAGGCCTCCTATGATTAGGTTCAGGATCTCTGTATAAAGGTCTTCTAGGCTCTTGGTGTGGGTGAGGTTGAGGCACATTAAAATCTGGGTCAGGAGTCCAATTCTGATGCCTAGGTTCCTCAAGTACTTGGACTCGATCCCTAAGCTGGGCAAAATTCTCATTCATATCCTGACTTAATTTGTTCATACTCTCAGTAAGAGCTCTCACCATGGCCTCTAAATCAGGTTAGGTTTGACCAGGTTGGTAAGGTACTCCATTCCGGGTAGACATGATGATGCAAGCAAACACACAAAATGAGACTCAACTGAATCGACTACGGGCTAACTAAACCTAGAGCCCAAACTAGATGCCCAATCAGAGTGGCAAGCTAGCCTGTAGTAACTCAGGACTCGGCCAGGCAAGTGTAAGGGGAGTGTTAGGTCCCTAGATGCCAATCCTAGACACCAATCAAAGATTGGCCAGGTAGGCGGACCAGCACACAAGCCCTTCGGGACGTAGTCCCTGAACCACCATTCTAGACACTGAGTACAAAGCACACACAGAGTAACTAGACAAACTGACTCAACACTAGCCTTGACCCGACTTGTTGATGTCCCTAGCCTGCTAGGGCAAATTAAGTCTAATAAATTTTAAAGTTAGGCTTAGGATCGAATGAGGGGGTGGTGGTTGTGGGATAAGGAGAGGTTATCAACTCCTCCCCTTATCTTAGATGCTCAAATGCCCTTAGGATGAGTTAGGAGATGTTCACTCAAGATAATTGAATTGCAGAACACAAAAACAGAGTTACAGTAATTTAACTCTCAGAAATTTTACGGAAACCAATAAATCACAGGAAAATTATGTAAAATAGCTTCAATTATACTGGTTCAGAAAAACAAAAATCACGCAATTCGGAGTTACCTGCACTGAGAAACAATTCCTGCAACAGGGCAGTTACGGACTGAAAACAGGGTGCTTTCCTCGTTTACAATTCCTGCTACGAAGTTGTAACCCAACGGATCCCCTACACGCCCTAGGAACATCCCGTGGAATGGGAAGAGGAGGTTTGCACCTCGCTTCGTTCCTAGGACCAGACATCCTGGGGAGTCTACTTCGAGCAGACAAAGTAAAAGGAGAGAGACTTAAAACAAGCAAGCAAAACAGAAATCCTAGACTGTGCTCTGATACCAAAAATGATGCAGAACGGAAGCTCTGATACCAAAAATGATGCAGAACGGAAGCTCTGATACCAAAAATGATGCAGAACGAAAGAGGAGATGATGCGATGCGGAAGAAAATTAAGATTAATTCTTTTTTTCTTTTTTTTTATATTTCAGAAATTGGCTTTGACTCAAAGTAAAGCTAAACTAAGTTGAAGGAAACTAGGTAATGATTGAAAGCACAATTTAGAAGAAACTAGGTTATCAGAGTAGTTCAGAAGTAACGGATCGCTGGGGGTTGAGAAACTCCCAGACCTAGGGTTTCGCTCTGAACTTTCAACAGGACAGAAGTAAAGAGAAGAGAAGGGTACCAACCAGACAGTGATCTTCACAAAGTTTGGTGGAATAACTCTCTCGAGCAGATTGTTGGATCATCGGAGTCGGATACCTTCGCAATGGATCCTCCAATACTAGTCCTGTGGCTGAGTTGGCTTCTCCTGGACTCAAGATCTGGGAAAGAAGAAGAACAAGTGATGGAATCAGATACTCAAGGAAGAATTTACCAGATTGAAGAACTTGTAAGTTGATGTGCTGAAATCCGGATTCTCCTGGAGGTTGATCTGACTTCTCTGGGAATTTCTCTGGATCTGAAGTATCCGGACTGGACCCGGATGCTGGTGGTCGGCCTTGACTTGAAGGGGGTGGCCATGAGAGGTGGGATGTGCTAAGGCTTGGTGGAGACAGAAGGATGATGGGCGGCTAGGGTTTGGGAGTGAAGTGGCTAACCTAGGGTTTGGGGTTTGGAGATCTCACACCTCCTCAAGGTTCCTGGGGAATCCGGATTTACTCCCTCACGGAGCTCAACACTTGGATGCAAGTGCGGAAGAGAGAAAACACAGAGTTTGCTCACACGAAAACTTGAATTCATTCATCAGATTAATTAAAATTTACAAGAGGGGTTTAATTTATAGGACTTTACAAGAGAGTAGGGTTTTACATCTTCCCATGTGGGACTAAAGGAGGGGATCTGCAAATTAGGATTGTAGGATCAATCCTTACACATATAGCCAGCCAAAGGTTCCAAAAAAATTGATTTGGGTTTTAAAAGGAAGGTAGATGGCGCCTCCAAGCTTTGTTCTTCAAGAGAGGATTTCTTTCCTTCCATGGCTCAACTCTTTTGGACTCCTCCTTTTCTTTCTCCCTAAGTCATGGTCCTTCCCATCTTTGTTTTGGGCATTTTTGGCAGGGAATGGGCGCCTCCTTGAAGTTCTCTCCAAGAAGAATTTCTTCCCTTTCATAGCTTGGCTCTTATGGAAGGTCTTGGGTTGCCCCCTTGATTTGTGGATCCCTGGTTGCTTTCTCCTCAAATGGCGCATGAGAGAAGGGAGCTGCTATCTGTGGTGTGGGGACCAGAGTATACTGGAAGGAGATGTGGCGCCCCCTGGGCTCAGGCGTGTGGCTGGGAGTGTGGCGCCCACTTGCTTGGCCTTGGGAGAAAATGTGACACCCCAGGTTGAAGTCCTAGACCACTACTGAGTCAACATGACTTAATAAAAATAAATTGCAGGGAGTACAGACTTAAGCTAAAATTGAGTTGATCAAGTCAACCCTTATTACAAGCCAGAAAACCCTAATTCTTCGGGCAAGGTCATTCAGAGATCCAGATGGAGCTCTGAAGTCTTCTTCTGAGTCTGGTGCCCGCACCACCTATCCTGCAAGACAAGGTCAGAAACCCTGGTTCGGGATCCCGGCGAGGGGGCCCCGACGGTCAAGTTAGAAAACGGCGAGATGGAACAGAGTCTCCAAGGTGGGCCCCTCTAGGAGTCCAAGGCTTAGAGATTCTATTTGTAAAGAAGGTCCCAGGAAGAATAGAAATTGGGCCAGGTTCCTCCACCGAGCTTGCGCCAAGGGATCCCTCTCGGGATCTTGGATCCTGCTCTTGGTGTCTTTCCTTTTCCCAGCCCTTTTTTTCCCTTACCTAGTCGTCCGCTCTTTCCATCCTTTTATCCATCACGCTGCCTCCGGCTTCCCGCCCCTGGGAGGCTCCCTCTCGCTTTCGCCTCCTTCTCTCCCTCTCTTTCCCCTTTTCCCTTTGGGTCTAAGAACCCGGCGGCCTCCTTGTCTTGCTTGCCGAGCCTAGCGAGGAAAGGGTAGAGGGAGGACGCTGGCCAGACCTTGGGGCCGAGCGCGAGTGCTCTCTTTCCCAGGCACCGACAACGCCCGTTTCCGGGTCCTGTCTTGCCAGGACTTCGCTTCTTGGCTGCGGAACCTGTCGGGCCGATGTAAACGAGGTTTCGCACGTTGCTGTCGATCGTACCGGCGCTCCTCTCGGGGTGCGGCGCGCGCTGCTCGAGGGGCGGTCTCGGAACTCGTGCTTTTGCTCCTCGGTGGCCTCACCACGTGGGGTAGCCGGCCTCGGCCGAGGTTGACCCCTCCTGGGCGGATACCTGGCGAAGGAGTAGCAGAGGGCCCGGCTCGACCTCGGTCGAGGTGGCACCATCTCAGGGCGCCACCCGGCGAGGGAGGAAGGGGCCGCCGGCTTCGGCCGAGGTGGATCCCTCCTGGGCGGACACCTGGTGGAGCGGCAGAGAGGTGCTCGACTTCGGCCGAGGTGAAACCCTTCTAGGCGGACACCTGGCGGAGCGGCAGAGGGCCCGGCTCGACCTCGGCCGAGGTGGCACCATCTCAGGGTGCCACCCGGCGAGGGAGGAAGGGGCCGCCGGCTTTGGCCGAGATGGACCCCTCCTGGGCGGACACCCGGCGGAACGGCAGAGAGGTGCTCGACTTTGGTCGAGGTGGACCCCTCCTGGGCGGACACCTGGCGAAGGAGCAGTAGAGGACCCGGCTCGACCTCAGCCGAGGTGGCACCGTCTCAGGGCGCCACCTGGCGAGGGAGGAAGGGGCCGCTGGCTTCGGCCGAGGTGGACCCCTCCTGGGCGGACACCTGGCGGAGCGGCAGAGAGGCGCTCGACTTCGGCCGAGGTGGACCCCTCCCGGGCGGACACCTGGCGAAGGAGCAGGGAGGCGCTCGACTTTGGCCGAGGTGGACCCCTCCTGGGCGGACACCTGGCGAAGGAGCAGCAGAGGGCCTGGCTCGACCTCGGCCGAGGTGGCACCGTCTCAGGGCGCCACCCGGCGAGGAAGGAAGGGGCCGCCGGCTTCGGTCGAGGTAGACACCTCCTGGGCCGACACCTGGCGGAGCGGTAGAGAGGCGCTCGACTTCGGCCGAGGTAGACCCCTCCTGGGCGGACACCTAGCGACGGAGCAACAGAGGGCCCGGCTAGACCTTGGCCATGGTGGCACCGTCTCAGGGCGCCACCTGGTGAGGGAGGAAGGGGCCACCGGCTTCGGCCGAGTTGGACCCCTCCTGGGCGGACACCTGGTGGAGCGGCAGAGAGGCACTCGACTTCGGCCGAGGTGGACCTATCCTGGGCGGACACCTGGTGAAGGAGCATCAGAGGGCCCGGCTCGACCTCGGCCGTGGTGGCACCGTCTCAGGGCGCCACCCGACGAGGGAGGAAGGGGCCGCCGGCTTCGGCCGAGGTGGACCCCTCCTGGGCGAAAACCTGGCGAAGGAGCAGCAGAAGGGCGCTCGACTTCGGTCGAGGTGGACCCCTCCTGGGCGGACACCTGGCGAAGGAGCAGGTTGGCCCGGCCCGACCTCGACTTCGGCTGAGATGGACCCACATCTGACCTTGCTGGACCGTCCCCGTTCTGCCGAAAAAATTTCACGTGGCTCGAATCACGCCTGGCAGAATCTGAGACATGCCACGTCATTGTAACGGCCGTAACACCTACCGCCTTTGAGATAGAAGTAATGAGGGGGACGGTCCAACCCGTCCCGTGTTGCTTGTAGGTTGTCCCGGGGGCCCGAAGTGCCGAGCTCGACTCAGACGTCGACGACCTCGACCAGAGGGCACAGAATCCCAGGGGAGGCCCCGTAGAGCACTTACTGACGTACCCCCTTGGCTCAGACCCTCAGAAGACAGTGCAGGTAGGAGCCCAACTCCCGGAGGACGAGCGAGCTCGCCTACTGGATTTCCTCCGAGCAAACGCGGATGTGTTTGCCTGGTCTGTTGCAGATATGCCAGGTATTCCCTCGGAGGTTATCACCCACCAACTGAAGATTGATCCGAGGTGTCACCCGGTCTGCCAGAAGAAGAGAAATTTCACCGTCGAAAGACAGAAGGCAATCAATGAAGAAGTGGAAAAGCTCCTCACCGCCGGCTTTGTACGAGAAGTGCAGTACCTTAGTTGGCTGGCAAACGTGGTGACGGTGAAGAACAACGGCAAGTGGAGGATCTGTATGGATTACACCGACCTCAATCGAGCATGCCCAAAGGACAACTTCCCGCTTCCTAAGATCGACCAGCTCGTGGACACCACCTCGGGACATCGCCTCCTCTCTTTCATGGACACTTTTTCTGGGTACAATTGGATTCGAATGCACCCGGAGGATGAGGAGCACACCACCTTCATCATGGATCGCGAGACCTACTGCTACAAGATGATGCCGTTCGGCCTCAAGAACGCAAGTGCCACGTACCAATGTTTGGTCAACAAGGTCTTCGAGCTTTGGGATGGAAACACCATTAACCACTACTGAAGGAATATGAGGACCCTTATTTACAACTCTCCACAAATTATAATCAATAAAATGCATATAAATTTTCATCCTAATTTTTCAATATGTATAATTTGATCCATTAAAAAATGGAGGTCTATTTGAGGCTTGACCCTCAACTATGCTAGTACCAATTGGGGCTGTCATAGATCTTTACTCAAGACGGTAAAGCCTATATACTGAGAACAGGGCTCTGATACCACTTGTTGCCCAGTAAGCAATCCAAAAGGGGGGTGAATTGCATCTCTAAAAAAATATTTACTTGATGCTATGCAATGCTATGCAATCCAATCCAATAATCAATTAAGCAAGGTACTATTAATTCAAATATAATGCTCTTAAATAAAAGTGCAGCGGAAATAAAGAGCAATAAATGAAAAGTAAGTAGAGAGATCAATCAATTACAAAGACCAAGAAATATAGTGGTTCGGTGCTGTCCAATGCACCTATGTCCACTCCCCAAGATCCTCTTGGGAATTCACTATAATCACACTGATTACAGTTGATTAGTTTTACGGGCTCACTAATCAAAAGCCCAACTTATTTTCACAAGGCCAACAAGTCAAAACCTCACTTGGTTTTACGGGCTAACCAAGAACCTAAATGGTTTTAAGGCTCACCACCAACCTACCTTGATTTTCCGGGCTAACCAAGAACCTAATTGGTTTTCAAAGGCTCACCAATAACCTTCCTTGGTTTTACAATAGGCTAATCAAGAACTCTTACAACAAATAAAGTTTTGAAGTAATGAAACAATATAAGCTTTCTAAACAAAAGCGGGTATCTCTTTGAAGCTCTATGTAAAGGTGCTTTGAACTTGTTGAAGTCTCTTGAATGCTCAAGAATAGTTGATCTTTAATGCTCTTGAAGGATCTTGAATGCTTGGAGGCTTGCTCTTGCTTGAGAGTGGTTGAATCTTCAATGAATAGGAGTTAAAGCTCTCTTTTCTTCTCTCTTGAATGTTCTTATTTCATTCTCATCAATAATATATCTTTTGATTTGATTTGGAGCATATATATACCTCTCTAAGGTCTCAAAACAGGTTTCTAACCGTTAGACTTGAAAAATTAGCCGTTGGAGGGCAAAAGGATCGAGTTTTGCATTTGAAAAACTAGCCATTACTGTTTCCAGAACTCCATGTGTCAACACTTCAGGCTATGAGTTGACACTTCAGGTCGACACTTGAACTTCTTGAGTCGACACCTAGTTCAAAAATCTTCAATCTGGTTCTCTAGAAATCTCAGATGTGTCGACACTTCCTCAGATGAGTCAACACTAGTCTTCCATATGTCGACACTTCTGCAGTTCTTCAATTTCAGCAAGTTCTGTGGCTTGAAAATCTCAAACAATGAGCTGATCCATGTGTCGACACTTTGAATCGACACTTCAGGTCCATATATTGACACTTCAACCATGCCATCGGAAACATTCTTTGCGTACCGGCTTAAGTCGACACTTCATCTCCATGTGTCGACACTTGGTGTCATGTGTCGACACTTTGAGTCGACATTTCATTGAAATCTTCGTAGAAAAGACTGAACTTGTGCTGAAACACATTTATACTTAACTCAATTGACCATTCAAGCAAATATTGATTGTCCAAGTCCTTTTTGAGTATATCTTTTCATCCAAACTTGGTTTACTTTAATCAAATAAATTTCTTCAAATTTGTGAGCACATTTTTCAACAAAAACACATTTCAAGGAAATCATTAGTACTCAACTTATACTTAACCATTTTGTTTATCATCAAAATCAATAATGGAGTCAACATGCGAGCATTGAGGAAGAATGCGTGAGCCAAGATATGACGGTGGCAGAGTCACCCTCAATGATGAGGCAATCAAGGCGGAGAACCTGCCGAGCATACCTAATGCCAGCTCACGCGGCGTAAAGCTCGAGCGCCAGAACAGAAGAGTCCATAAGGGTGATGCCCCCAGCGACTAGGAAACCTAGACGAGAGTCCCGAATAACGAATCCCGCTCCACCCATCTTGCGGCGAAGGCTCCCGTCAAAGCTGACAGTGACAAAAGGCGGAGGAGGGGGTTCCCAAGCAATAAAAACCCTCTGAGCCGCTCGACGAGCGATAGGGAAATCCCAGATCTCTGCCGGCATCTATGTCGACCTGTAGTACTCAATAGCAGCAGTCCTGACTCTCTCCCCCAGCATCCTATGGGAAGACCTCACCGATACAAAGATTTGTTCGTTTCTGGAAATCCAAATATGATATGCCAGATAAGCAATAAAAGAGACCTGGATCGTAGGAACCGTCCGCAGCAAAACATAAAAGACATCAACGATGTGGTCGGGCTGGGAAAAAGGGTCATAGAAGCCTACCAATGCCCAGATTGTCCTCGCTCGAGTACATAGGAAGATAGCATGAGTCTGCGACTCAGTCGGAGTCCCACAGAAAGGACAATCCGAAGTCATATGGATATCCCTGGAAATGAGAAACTCGCGAGTAGGGAGTCAGTGCCATGCGAGTTTCCAGATGAAAAAAGAGACCCTGGGGTGAACCGACAGAGTCCAAATTCAGTAGTAGCTCCTAGAAACATGATGGTCACCGGCGAGCCATCGTATAAGGTCAGAGATCGGCACACAGGAAGACGTCGTATGTCGCCAAACTCTGATGTCGGAGCATGGATGAACCGGAAGGGGTATGGAAAGGACCCTGAAACCAAGAATCTTCCCAAATATCGACAGAACCATCTCCGTATCCCAACTGGCAAGCCCCAGTCGTCGAAGATCAGCAATGGTCATGGAGGGGGCCGTGAGTACCGAGATAAATGTAGGCTATCGGATCAAAGGAATGTCCGATATCCAAGGATCATGCATGAATTTGATGGATGGCCATCTCCCAAAACCCAGGATAGCTGATGGATGATGATCGGGGCCCTAGCAAGCACCTCACGCCAAACAACCGATGACTTCCTGGTATGCCATGGGCAGTCACCGGAATCCGTAGGAATATCTTCGTATTTGGCCCTCATGAAGGAGGACCACATAGTATCCGGGCATAAGAAGAATCTGGCTACATATCTGGTTAAGAAAGCCTCTCTCCTATCTAGGAGTGAAGGAATGCCCAAGCCACCAATCTGAGTAGGACGGCAAACAATATCCCATCTCATGAGATGAATCCTCCTCCGGGCAGAAGAAGAATCCCAAAAAAAAGAACGAATTATCTGCTCAACCTTGCTGATAACACCCTTGGAAATAAAAGCATTGGAGAGCATATAAGCAGGGAGAGAGGCAAGGACCGAGCGGATAAGAGTTAGCCTACCCATCGCGGAGAGCGATCTGGCCTGCCATCCCGCAATCCTGTCCGTCACCAATGCCAGTAAAGGGGCGCAGTCGTTCCTGGTCAGCCTGGTACCAGATATGTGTATTTCTAGATAATAGAGAGGGCCCTGTCGCTCCTGAATACCCAGCATATGAATAATCTTGCACCGGAGAGTAGAGGCAATATTGGGGCTGAAATAGATTCCAGATTTCTGGAAATTTACCCTCTGGCCTGAAGCATAACAGTAGTGCTCTACCACTCTTCTGAATCCCCTGGCATTAGCCAGGAAAGCCCGGCCAAGTAATAGACAATTATCCGCAAAAAGGAGATGAGAGACCGGGAAGGCTCCCGATCCTAAGATATACGGATAGATCTGAGAGTCCTGCACCGCCGTCGAAAGAGATCTGGAAAGGAAGTCAGCACAAATGATAAATAAATAAGGGGACAGAGGACAACCTTGCCGGAGGCCATGGAAAGATTGAAAGAATTCCGTAGGTGATCCATTAATCAGAATAGAGAAAGCCGGAGCATTAATGCAAGCCATAATTTTAGAAATCCAGGCTGAGTGAAAACCAAAGTCTTCCAGAGTTTCGACTAGAAAGGTCCAGTTCACACAATCATAGGCCCTCTCTATATCAAGCTTGATAGCCATCAGACTGTGCCACTGAGATGCTCGATGAAAATCATGCATAAATTCTTGAGCAATTAGAATATTGTCAGTAATATTGCAGCCTCCAATAAAAGCTCCCTGCTCTGGGCTAATCAGCTTTGGGAGAATCAGTCTCATCCTCTTGGCCAATAGTTTAGCACAGACTTTATAAAGAGTATTGCAGAGACTGATGGGCAGAAAAATGTGAGGGTGATGATGATGGGGACATTGAAGCCAGCTCAGAATCTGAAGCAGCCCAGATCAAATCTGAAGCCTAGTCCAGAACCTGAAGCCCAGCCCAGCCCAAAACCTGAAGCCAGCCCAACCTAGAAGCCCAGCCCAGAACCTGAAGCCCAACCTCGCCCAAGCCCTGGGATCCAAGATCCTGGAGTCGATGAGCACAGATCCTGAAGTCATCATCAGCATTAATCCTGATGCAGCACCATTCTTGAATTCAAATTCAAGAATATTATCTTATCTTATCAGTTGTTTAGTTTGATTATTTGTTTTAGGATTTATCTTTTCAGCTATTTTAGGATTTGTTCGGATCTCTCGATTTGTTGAGAAGTTTCGATTAGGCTTTAGTTTATTTAAGAATGTTTTGTCATCGAATAAAAAATTAGCGAAGAAGAATATTTGAGAAATCATTTGGGTGTGTCGTGACTCCCTTCCCCCCTCTCCTCTCTCTCTCTCTCTGTTATCTCTTCTTCTTGAACTTTCCCTCTTTCTCTATTCCTCCCTCTGGATTCTTCTCCTGGATTTACCTTCTTCTCTACGTCTTTTTTTCCTGATCTTTTTTCCTTTCCTATCTATTACTTCCTTCGATGGCCTACTATATAGTCGAACCTCCCAAGCACACCATTGATAAGTATTTACAAACCTCCAACATGCTCAATCCACCTCCACCGTGAAGCCCGATCCCGAACATCGGTCCTTTCCCAGATCGGATCAACCACTGGAACCCCTGTGCACAGATCTCTCGGATCTGTCCGACCACCATGTTCCCGAATCCGCCCGATCGAGCCAACCACCCTGCGTCATCCGCCATTGCTGCCGTTCCCTGACACTGCCGCCATCTCCTCCACTCCCAGCCGGCCGACCGTCTCCTCTGCTTTCCCTGCTTCCATTCGCCAGCAGCCGCCGCATCCTTCCCTTCTAAGTGATGCCTCCCTTCCGCCCCAACTGCCAGAATCCCCTCCGCTAGAATCCCTCTCTGCAAGACCCGCCTCAACACCAAGAGGAAGTGGAGGTCATCCAATCCAGCGTTCTCATTGCCATCTTCGAAGCCGTGGCCACCGTGTCTTCCTTGCTGGTGGTGCCACCGTGGCCGACGCTCCTGCTCCGTTCCCCATCTTCATTACCGGCCCAAGGGGTCCTCCCCTCGCCGTCGACGTCGCCGTCCTCGCTTCCTCCATCGCGCCTCTCATCAGATCGTTCCACCTCCCTGCTTCAGTCCGTTCAAAGGGAGAAAAACTGCACGAACGTGAAAGCGGTTCCTCTCCCCTTTGCCGACTTCTTTTGCACGATTGTTAGAGCATAGCCGTCTTTCATCGCCGACTTCAAATAAGGAGAAAAAATAATAAAAAAGAGGGAGAAAATCAGAGAAAAAAAGAGAAAAAAATATAAATTAGAAAAAAAGTGGTTATTTGAATTTAAAAAAAAGGAAAAAAATAAATTGGGTTTGATCTAGCCTAAGGTCATTTCTTAATGACCAACGGTTCGTTATCCTAGAATAAAAAATTGATCGGGGCCCGTCCCGCGCCAACTTTGTATCAGAGCAAGGTTAGGTTAGGTTATGATTAATTCCATTTTTATTTGCTTTCTGCTTTGAATTGTTCAGTCTACAGATGATGCATCGAGGAGCCAATTTTTTGAAGTCTGACTCGACGGAGTCAAGTTCTCTCCATCTCAGGAAAAATGATAGGGACATTGAAGTCAGCTCAGAATCTGAAACAGTCCAGGTCAAACCTGAAGCCCAGCCCAGAACTTGAAGCCCAGCCCAGCCCAAAACCTGAAGCCAACCCAACCCAGAAGCCCAGCTCAGAACCTGAAACCCAACCCAGCCCAAATCCTGGGGCGCCCAAGATCCTGGAGTCGATGAGCACAGATCCTGAAGTCATCATCAGCACTAATCTTGATGCAGCACCACTCTTGAATTCAAATTTAAGAATATTATCTTATCTTATCGGTTGTTTAGTTTGATTATTTGTTTTAGGATTTATCTTATCAGCTATTTTAGGATTTGTTTGGATCTCTTGTTCTGTTGAGAAGTTCCGATTAGGCTTTAGTTTATTTAAAAATATTTTTTTATCGAATAAAAAATTAGCGAAGAATATTTTAAGAAATCATTTGGGTGTGTCGTGACTCCCTTCCCCCCTCTCCTCTCTCTATTATCTCTTCTTCCTGAACTTTCCCTCTTTCTCTATTCCTCTCTCTGGATTCTTCTTCCGAATTTCCCTTCTTCTCTGCATCTTTTCTTCCTAATCTTCTTTCCTTTCGTGTCTATTACTTCCTTCGATAGCCTACTATCGAGTCGAACCTCCCAAGCACACCATTGATAAGTATTTACAAACCTCCAACATGCTCAATCCGCCTCCACCGTGA
Organism: Areca catechu; assembly: GCA_021397845.1. NCBI lineage: Eukaryota > Viridiplantae > Streptophyta > Magnoliopsida > Arecales > Arecaceae > Areca > Areca catechu. The sequence goes on from CM038039.1 coordinate 51,324,603, forward strand.
AGCCCGATCTCGAACATCGGTCCTTTCCCGGATCGGATCAACCATCGAAACCCTTGTGCACGGATCCCTCAGATCTGTCCGACCACCATCTCCCCGGATCCGCCCGACTGAGCCAACCACCCTGCGTCGCCCGCCATTACTGCCATTCCTCGACGCTGCCGCCGTCTCCTCCACTCCAGCCGGCCGACCGTCTTCTCTGCTTTCCCTGCTTCCCGTCGCCAGCAGCCGCCGTATCCTTCCCTTCTAAGCGACGCCCCCCTTCCGCCCCAACCGCCGGAATCCCTCTCTGCAAGACCCACCTCAACACCAAGAGGAAATGGAGGTCATCCGATCCAGCGTTCTCACTGCCATCTTCGAAGCCATGGCCACCGTGTCTTCCTTGCTGGTGATGCCATCGTGGCCGATGCTCCCGCTCCGTTCCCCATCTTCATTGCCGGCCCAAGAGGTCCTCCCCTCACCGTCGGCGTTGCCGTCCTCGTCTCCATCGCGCCTCTCATCGGATCGTTCCGCCTTCCCGTTTCGGTCTGTTCAAAGGAAGAACTGCACGAACGTGAAAGCAGTTCCTCTTCCCTTTGCCGACTTCTTCTGCACGGTTGTTAGAGCATAGCCGGCTTTCATTGCCGACTTCAAATAAGGAGAAAAAAATAATTAAAAAAGAGAGAAAATCAGAGAAAAGAAAAAAAGAGAAAAAAATAGAAAATAGAAAAAAATAGAAATAGAAAAAAAGGGGGTTATTTGAATTTAAAAAAAAAAGAAAAAATAAATTGGGTTTGACTTAGTTTATGATCATTTCTTAATGATCAACGGTACGTTTTTCTAGAATAAAAAATTGATTGAGGCCCGTCCCGCGTCAGATGATGGATCCTGTCGATTCGGAATGAGGGCGATAAAAATCTACTTCCAGTTGGAAGGCATGGTGGCCGTATTAAAGAATAGTTAACAACAGCAATCATGTCAACCCTCAGAATATCCCAGAAAGACCGAAAGAAGAATCGATGGTTTTTTTTAGTGGACTGATTTTTATCGGTAGGTAATTTGGTTATTTTATATTTTTCAAGGATCGACTACATTGTTGTTTTTTACAGGTGTCCGGGTATGTTTTCAAAAGTACTGTGTCCGGGTATGTTTTCAAAAATACTGTAAGGGAGTTTTTGTAATTTATCTTTAAAAAAAAAATTCACCTTTGCACCAATCTATCATTGGATCATGCGGTGCTTGCTTTCAAATTTGTACAGATGGATGAAGGATAAAATTTTGGATTCTTTGAGAGCTGTGCAAGGAGCTATTGGACGGTCAATATCATGAAGCATGATTAATCATTCTTTTGTAAGAAAGATACAACCCGAACCCTACAATAGGTTGGGCAACGTAGAGCCATATTATTTTTCTGGTCGGAATCTGGTTCTATTAAAATTTTAATCGGCTCAAGTTTGAAGCCCTACGGATATGGTTCATTACCAAATGGTATCGATGCATGTAATCATGCCCGAAGCTCGCAGCAGAGGCTTTTGTATTCTACTCAAAACAATTCTTCGGCGCACATTCTTCCACGCTCAAATGTGTCGCCTAGATCCCTCAGTGTATCATACCCATTATTATCTGATACAAGGAACCAATGATCGAATAACACCCGTCGCGGGAGACCAGCTCCATCAATCTCATCTTTTCAGGCTTGGGAAAAAAAAAAAATAGAAAAGAAAAGTGTGCGCTAACCCTATCTCTTGTTATATGCTATCATGCCAACCTCGCAGTCCTTGTCCGAGTTTGGATAGACTTCAGCAATTTGCAGCTCCAGTCACATCTAAACCTCATCCTTCTTTTAAAGGAATGCCAAATGCAAAATTGGACCACAAGGCATGGCTACATCGATCCAAGGTTTAGCCAGCTAACCCTGGTCCAAGCGAAAAAAATAATCTCTCTTTCGTGGACAACTGTCATACATATGACTTCTATTGCGTAAATTCTAGAAAGGATCGTCTCCTGGAGATGGTTTATGTAATTAAACCATACGAGTTCTAAACCTCATCTTTCTTTTTAAAGGAATGCCAAATGCAAAATTGGGCCACAATCCATGGGCATGGCTACATCAATCCAAGGTTTAGCCAGCTAATCCTTGTCCACTCGAAAAAAATAATCTCTCTTTCGTGGACAATTGTCGTACATACGAGTTCTATCGCATAAATTCCAGAAAGACCGTCTCTCGGAGACGGTTTATGTAATGGATTTTTTATCTGGATATCATTCAAAATACTTGATTTTATATGAATACCCTTCTTAAATCACTAATTATATTTGATATGGCAAGGTCGCTGACGTGAAGAAATCTACGGGCGCCATGTAGAGAGGGATGCCACGTCGACCCTCTGGCTCGGACTCCATTATCGAGATGAGCCGAACTTTTTCATGGCAGCAGATGGAGCCCAGTCCTCCACCAAGTCGAGCTCATGAGCTCGGCGCCTAGGCCGGAGCCGACATCCGCCCTCCAGAGGAGACCCTCGGAGGTTAGTGCCCTCCGGTCGAGGTCGAGCCAAGAGCTCACCCACCGAGGTCGAGCCTCTCCGAGTGCGCGCCCTCTGGACCGAGTCCGCCGACATCCGCCCTCTAGAGGAGACCCTCGGAGGTTAGTGCCCCCGGTCGAGGTCGAGCCTCTCCGAGTGCGCATCCTCTGGACCGGGTCCGCCGACATCCGCCCTCCAGAGGAGACCCTCGGAGGTTAGTGCCCCCCGGTCGAGGTCGAGCCAAGAGCTCACCCGTCGAGGTCGAGCCTCTCCGAGTGCGCATCCTCTGGACCGGGTCCGCCGACATCCGCCCTCCAGAGGAGACCCTCGGAGGTTAGTGCCCCCCCGGTCGAGGTTGAGCCAAGAGCTCACCCGTCGAGATCGAGCCTCTCCGAGTGCGCGCCCTCCGGACCAGGTTCGCCGACATCCACCCTCCAAAGGAGACCCTCGAAGGTTAGTGCCTCTCGGTCGAGGTCGAGCCAAGAGCTCACCCGCCGAGGTCGAGCCTCTCCGAGTGCGCGTCCTCTGGACCGGGCCCGCCGACATCCGCCCTCCAAAGGAGACCCTCGGAGGTTAGTTACCCCCCAGTCGAGGTCGAGCCAAAAGCTCACTCACCAAGGTCGAGCCTCTCCGAGTACGCGTCCTCTAGACCGGGCCCATCGACGTCCGCCCTCTAGAGGAGACCCTCGGAGGTTAGTGCCCTGCGGTCGAGGTCGAGCCAAGAGCTCACCCGCCGAGGTCGAGCCTCTCCAAGTGTGCGCCCTCTGGACCGGGCCCGTACTTCGCCCTTCTCCACCTGGCCGTCCCCGCAAGCCCAAAGCACCTAGGATGGAGCGAGCCCTGCCGTCCCAGCTCGGCCCCAACCCGAAAGAAGCCTTCACCTGCCGAGGGCACCGGCGGGCCTCCTGAGGACCGTACCAGAACGCCTCTCAAGCCATTCTGACTACCTGACACCACTAGTTACACCAAAAAGGCAAGCAACGCGCCGATCGAGGCACCACATTCCTCACCAACCACTCAGATCATCCAGGAAAGAAGACCATGCGGGAGATTCAAACCCCGCGGGCGGCGGCCCGCCATTCGAGACTCCCCCGATTTTCCGGAACAAGGCAACCATGAAGGAGTGTCGGAGCGCCTGACAGCACCTTATCATGCAATAGGAAAGGGCTTCCTAAGACACCATCGCGCGCGTCTGACAGCCCGGCGGGAACCCCGAGACAAGCTCCCAACGACCAGTCTTCGACTATAAAGAACGATCGGCACACCCCAAGGGGGGAGAGGTAACAACAACAACAACAAAAAAAGAAAAACAAAGTGACCACTCACCACCAAGATAGGGCAAGCTCAACCAAAAGAGCAAAAAAGGCCATCACCACCATGAATGGAGGGAATCGAGGGGCTCAAGGAGAGGCGGAGGGCCAGAGCATCCCTCTGTCCCTGCTACCAATCTCCCCCTGCGACGTTCACACCTCCACACACACATCTTTCACTCCTAGTACAGAGTCCATCAAGAGGGGCCCGGCCAGGAGGATCTGTTCCCCTGGACCGTCACTGACTTGATCGTCGGAGTGCCCCGGCCAGAAATCCTGGCCTGGGTCTCTGACCATTGTCTTGCAGGCCCTGGAGCAGAGGACCACCGGACGGTGGGAGGCGGGGATCCGGGAGCCAAGTGCGTCAGGCGGTGGGAGGAGCGCAATCCGACGCGGCAGCTACGGGCCATGACGGTCTCGGCGGCAACAGTTTGGCACGCCAGGTAGGGGAATGAGGACAGGTATGACTAATCCCTTCACCACCCTCCCAGGGCTACACGTCCCAGAAGAGCGGTGACGACACAAGCTGGAAAGGCCGATAGACAGGTGACCTTTTTCCAGCCCCCCGCAGTATATCGCTTCCCCTGTCCCCTTCGACGGGGAAGCTGTTGACGAAACCACTAGGCACATGGCGAAAGTATGCCTGAGGAAGCATGAGCACCAGTTGGGGGGTTCTCCCCCCCCGCTGGACCGTCAATGCATGGGGCTCAGCTGTCGGGCCCTAGGGCTGCAGTGCCCACTGCCGGAGAAGCCCTTCACCAACCATAGTGATATCACAAGGCGTCGCAACGGCGAACAGGAGACCCATCTCTCAAGATTCATGGCGGGGGGGCAGACTCCAGGCGGGGGCCCCGAATGCTTGCCGGTCCCCCATCGCCTCCGACTGCCAACGGCCACACCACTGCGCAAGCGGCAGACGTTATCACCCGGAGAATTGCACATGCACCCAAGGAGACTCAGGGGGCAAAAAGCCCGGGAATAACCTCCTCGCCACGCGACAAGGAGAAAGTAAAAAAAGAAAGCTAAACCAGGAGGCCGCGGTCGACGACACGACGGTGGCGAACCACCATGCGAAGACCCTGGCGAGATGGCCCAAGTCCCACCATGAGAAGTTCATCACCTCGAAGGACTTGGCAGCGTGAGATTCCCCGAGAGTGGAGAGCCCACGGCTCGCAGAGACACTCCCGATGAGGTAAGTCCCCTCACCAACAATTATGGTGACGATTTTTTCCCTTGCATGGGTGTCTGCATGTTTTGCAAGAAAGGGTCAACAACGTCCCCGAGCCCAGTTCTAGGACGTCAAAGAAATCTCGAGCCACATAGCTCCCACTTCCTAGCCCCCGAGCCTAGCTCCAAGATGCCAGAGGGACTTTGAGCCACGTAGCTCTCCAACTCCAAGCATCCCCGAGGCCAGCTCCAGGATGTCAAAGAAATCTTGAACCACGTAGCTCCCACTTCCCGGCGCCCCCGAGCCTAGCTCCAGGATGCTAGAGGGACTTTGAGCCACGTAGCTCTCCAACTCCAAGCATCCCCGAGCCAAGCTCCAGGACGTCAAAGAAATCTCGAGCCACGTAGCTCCCACTTCCCGGCACCCCCGAGCCTAGCTCCAGGATGCCAGAGGGACTTTGAGCCACGTAGCTCTCCAACTCCAAGCATCCCCGAGCCAAGCTCCAGGACATCAAAGAAATCTCGAGCCACGTAGCGCCCACTTCCCGGCACCCCCGAGCCTAGCTCCAGGATGCCAGAGGGACTTTGAGCCACGTAACTCTCCAACTCCAAGCATCCTCGAGCCCAGCTCCAAGACGTCAAAGAAATCTGGAGCCACGTAGCTCCCACTTCCCGGCACCCCCGAGCCTAGCTCCAGGACGCCAGAGGAACTTTGAGCCACGTAGCTCTCCAACTCCAAGCGTCCCCGAGCCCAGCTCCAAGACGTCAAAGAAATCTGGAGCCACGTAGCTCCCACTTCCCGGCGCCCCCGAGCCTAGCTCCATGATGCCAGAGGGACTTTGAGCCACGTAGCTCTCCAACTCCAAGCATCCTCAAGCTCAGCTACAGGACGTCAAAGAAATCTCGAGCCACGTAGCTCCCACTTCCCGGCACCCCCGAGTCTAGCTCCAGGATGCCAGAGGAACTTTGAGCCGCGTAGCTTTTCGACTTCAAGAGTCCCCGAGCCTAGCTCTAGGACGCCTTCTCAAGGTCGGAGCTCAGATCTCCGGCCAAAAGAACTTCGAGCCAAGCAGCTCTCCATCTCAAATGTCTCCGAGCCTAGCTCCGAGATGCCAAGGGATCACGGGGCCACGTAGCTCCCGTCAACGCCTTGAGCCTAGCTTCAAGGGGCGCCAAAGACCTGAGCCAAGATCTCAGGCAATCCCTGGGCCCGAGCCTAGCTCCACATCCAGGAAGGCCTAGAGCCTAGCTCCTAGGCAACCAAGACCGGTAACCCCCCTATCCTAATCTCCCCACTCGAAAAGAAAACGGGAGGGAAAGGAAAGAAAGGGAACAAAGGGGGGAAGCCCGGCAGCCCTCCTCTTTGATCTCCCCTCTCGAAAAGAAGGCGAGAGGGGAAGGAAAGAAAGAGAGCAAAAATGGGGGTCCAGCCAGCATTCTCTCTTCTGATCTCCCCACTCTAAAAAAAAAGAGAGAGAAAAGAAAATGAAAATGAAAAGAAAGAGGAATGAAAGAAGAGTGGGGAAGGAAAGAAAGAGGGGGTGAGAAGAAAATACAGCACCATCAAAACTACAGCTCTCAGCAATCTCCGTCCCTGAGCCCAGCTCCAGGATATCTTCTCAAGACCGGAGCTCGGATCTCCAGCCAAGGGAATTTCGAGCCAAGCCGCTCTCAGCAATCTCCATCCCCGAGCCCAGCTCCAAGACATCTTCTCAAGACCGGAGCTCAGATCTCTGGCCAAGGGAACTTCGAGCCAAGCCGCTCTCAGCAATCTCCGTCTTCGAGCCCAGCTCCAGGACATCTTCTCAAGACCGGAGCTCAGATCTCCGGCCAAGGAAACTTCGAGCCAAGCCGCTCTCAGCAACCTCCATCCCCGAGCCCAGCTCCAGGACATCTTCTCAAGACCGGAGCTCAGATCTCCGGCCAAGGAAACTTCGAGCCAGGCCGCTCTCAGCAATCTCTGTCCCCGAGCCCAGCTCCAGGACATCTTCTCATGACCAGAGCTCAGATCTCCGGCCAAGGGAACTTCGAGCCAAGCCGCTCTCAGCATTCTCCGTCCCCAAGCCCAGCTCTAGGACATCTTCTCATGACCGGAGCTCAGATCTCACGACCGTCGGCCAATGACATCTTCGAGCCTAGTGGCCCGCGAGTGCCTCAACCTCAGACAAGGAGAAGCCCTTCTCTCTGAAGTCCTCGAGCAAAAAAAAAAAAAAAAAAGAAAGAGAGGGGAAGAGGGAAGAATAGAGAAAGAGTATCTGACAAAGCAATCCAAGCTTTATTGATCAAATACAAATAACAAGTATTTCCTGGGCCCCGACATGCCGGAAGACCCTGAACGAGTACAAGAAACAAAAAAGTACAAACTAAAGCAAGGAAAAGAGAAGAAGTCATTCCACGCCAGCTGGCTTTTCTGCTGTGTCCAGAGGCTGACTGCCCCCACCGTCAAGGGCTTCCGGCTCAGTCGCCCTGGCCTCAGGAGAACCACCCCCAGCTGGTGTCGAAGGCACTAACCCGACGACCTCCTCCGAAGCCGAGGGGTATCTGAGGCAGTCGCGGTTCTTGTCAGGGACAAATGACTCGACTCGGCCGTGCAGGTACATGAACCCCTTGTAAAAGGAGTCCGACGCCATTTGTCGGATGTCGGCGATGAACTCCTCCGAAGCCTTAAAGTTGGCGACGACGCTTTTGGCATCCTTCTCGGCCGCAGCAGCCACCTTCTCCAGCTCGACAGCCCTCAACTTGGCTGCCTCCGCCAAGCTGACCGCCGCCTCTACCATTTTCTCAGCAGCAGCAAGCTTCTCTCTTACGCCCGCCAGCTCCGCCTAGGCAGCCTGGGCGGTCTCCTTGTGCCTGTCGGCCTTGACACTGTACCAGTTCAATTTCTTTTCGACGACGGAGAGGTCGTCGATTGCCTTCTTTGAACCGCTCCACTCCATATCGCAGGCCGTCGAGAGTCCTTTCGCTCATCCCTCAGCATCGGCGAGCTCTTTTTCGAGGTCCTTGATCTTCAACTCAAGGTCCCCGCTGGCGTCGGCCTTCTCCTTCAGGTCGGTCTTCAAAGATTCGATCTCGACAACTCGTTATCGCTCGAGGCGATCCCAGCTCTGAAAGTGTTCCCTGAGGAAGAGGGCCTCAGTACCGATCTGCACAAAAAAAAGAGAAGAAAATGAAAAAAAAAAAAAAAAGAAGAAGAAAATGAAAAAAAAAAAATGAAAATGATGAATGAAAGTGACTAGAGGAAAATGAAGAGCAAGCAAAAGAGGCGAAGGAACTCACTGAGTACAGCTGAGAAAAGAGGATCTTGAAGACATCGGCCACGGGCATTCCGGCCATGTCTTGTCGGTCGCACGCCTGGATGGAGAAGTCCATCAAGCGTTTAGCGAGCTCAGGGCTCTAAAGGACCAAGTTCCCCAGCCCCATTCGGAAGGGGAGGTAACGTCGTCCCTCCTCCCTCCGACTCTCTCTATGGCGGGGCGGCCATGCATCACTGACCGAAGGCCCCCCGGGGGCAGGCTGGGAGATCGGGGCAGACACAGGCAGCACAACTGTCGCAGCCTCGGAAGCAGCCCAGGTCTCCCCACCCCTAATGTCGGCAACGGACGGACCCGAAGGGGGGCAAGGCGCAGCAGCATCGGCAGCGGCTCTCGGACGGACCACTACCTCGGGCTCTGCAGCGGGGATCTATTGGGATGGCCCCGGGACCGTGGGAGCTGCCCTCTCCACCGGTGCAGGAGTGGCGCAGTCACCTCTGAGCTTGAGCCGGCAGCCGCAGTCGAGCTCAGCCCAACCACCACCACCGGGGCAACCGCAGGTGTGCACTCACCTCGGGGTCGCCTAGAGACGGGCTTCACAGCCAATCCTTCCAGCCGCCTCTTCTTGGTAATGGCCAGGAGATCGCTCTCGGAGAATATCATACCTACACACAATATACACAGTGGTCAGAACCTGTGGAAAATTGTACAAAGATCGCGCAAAGGAAAGAAAAGAGCAATGTTCAGGCCGGACTCACCCGACCCATTCGCTGGGTCGATCCCAGAGTCGGCGAGGTTCTGCTCAGATAACAGGACCTCAAAAGAAGGAATCTGCGCACTACAGAGCTGCTCGTAGTCATCTTGGTCAGCCGCATCGATGACAGAATTTCGGTTGGGGGACTGGTCCGGATCACTCCAGACCCAGTCAATTTCCTCGACCTCGACAAAGAAGAACTTACTCTTCCATCCCTTGACAGAAGAGGGGAGCTCAAACTTAATGCCCCTCGGGCGGGAAGATAAAGACCACCAGCCGTCTTCGGTTGGGTGACGTTTCAGGGCGAAGAAGGCCCTGAACAAAGAAAATCGGGCTACGAACCCGTGAAGGTGATAGAGCACAATGAAGGAGAAGATAACCCTAATAGCGTTTGGTACCAGCTATGCCGGGACCAAACGATAGTTGTCCAAGACTGACAAAAAGAAGGAATGGAAAGGAAAGCGGAGACCTTCAGAGAAGGTCCCCTCATAGAAGGCAAGACAGCCCGGGCCACTCGAAATAACCCACTCCCCCGGACGAGGGATCATAAGCCGGACAGAATGAGGGATGCCATAGACATCCCGGATAGTCCTGAGTTCTCCGGCGGTGATCGTGGAGGCGACCCCACCGGGACCTGCAGACCGAGCAGACTCAGGGATAGGAGCAAAAGAAGGAGGGGGAAAGGAAGAACCCAACCCCGGTTCCCTGATAAGAACCGGGCCGAGAGGACGCCTCCCACCGAGTTCGTAGCGAGCTACCCCTCCCTCCCCATCAGAAGAAGAGGAAGAAGACGCCGTCCTCCGTTCGGAAGGACCAGCCTCACCCTGATCAGTGGAGGGACGGAAGCCCGGACCAAAACGGGACATCCTCAAAAACAAAGGAGAAGAAGAAAAAGGGAAACACAAGGTCGAAGATCGAAGAAGAAACCACAGACCCCGAGAGGGAACCCTACTCTATCGGGAGGAAGAAAGAGGAAGAAGCTAACCTGTTGCCTTAAGAAGAAACTTGGGGCGATAGGGAAGAAGAAGAAGCCTGGGTGCGGTAGCAGTAGGCACGGAGAATTCAAAAAGAATAGATGTTCGAGTAAGGCCCTCCTTTCACTCCGAAATGATCCAAAGGGTCCGTATCGCGTCAGCCGCTCACCAACATATCTGCACCACGTGTCACCCATCGGAGAGAATGGCATCCCGGCAGTTTGAATTCTGCGCCATCATTAACTGCTCCTCGGACGTGGCCAGGTGGCACCCCGCATTGGCCCGCAGGAGCGGTCCCCGACGCACCAGCAATCATGGCCATCATTGCAACCAATCTTTACCTTTCCATGTCAGCACCGCAATTACTCCCTTCGGCCCGAACGCAGCACACTAACGAGCCTCGGGAGTGGGGGGCGAATGATATGGCAAGGCCGCTGACGTGGAGAAATCTGCGGGCGCCATATGGAGAGGGACGCCACGTCGACCCTCTGGCTCGGACCCCATTACCGAGATGAGCCGAACTCCCCCATGGCAACAGATGGAGCCCAGTCCTCCGCCAGGTCGAGCTCATGAGCTCGGCGCCTAGGCCGGAGCCGACATCCGTCCTCTAGAGGAGACCCTCGAAGGTTAGTGCCCTCGATCGAGGTCGAGCCAAGAGCTCACCCGCTGAGGTCGAGCATCTCCAAGTGCGCGCCCTCTGGACCGGGTCCGCCGACATCCGCCCTCCAGAGGAGACCCTCAAAGGTTAGTGCCTCCCGGTCGAGGTTGAGCCAAGAGCTCATCCGCCGAGGTCGAGCCTCTCCGAGTGCGCGCCCTCTGGACCGGGTCCGCCGACATCCGCCCTCCAGAGGAGACCCTTGGAGGTTAGTGCTCCCCGGTCGAGGTCGAGCCAAGAGCTCACCTGTCGATGTCGAGCCTCTTCGAGTGCACACCCTCTGGACCGGGTCCGCCGACATCCGCCCTCTAGAGGAGACCCTCGGAGGTTAGTGCCCCCCCGGTCAAGGTTAAGCCAAGAGCTCACCCGCCGAGGTCAAGCCTCTCCGAGTGCGCGCCCTCTGGACCGGGTCCACCGACATCCGCCCTCCAGAGGAGACCCTCGGAGGTTAGTGCCCCCCCAGTCAAGGTCGAGCCAAGAGCTCACCCGCCGAGGTCGAGCCTTTCCGAGTGCGCGTCCTCTGGACCGGGCCCGCCGACATCCACCTCCAGAGGAGACCCTCGGAGGTTAGTGCTCCCCCCGGTCGAGGTCGAGCCAAGAGCTCACCGCCAAGGTCGAGCCTCTCCGAGTGCGCGTCCTCTAGACCGGGCCCGTCGACATCCGCCCTCCAGAGGAGACCCTCGGAGGGTAGTGCCCCGCGGTCGAGGTCGAGCCAAGAGCTCACCCGCCGAGGTCGAGCCTCTCCGAGTGCGCGCCCTCTGGACCGGGTCCATACTTCGCCCTTCTCTACCTGGCCATCCCCGCAAGCCCGGAGCACCTAGGATGGAGCGAGCCCTGCCGTCTCAGCTCGGTCCCAACCCGAAAGAAGCCCTCACCTGCCGAGGGCACCGGCGAGCCTCCCGAGGACCATACCAGAACGCCTCTCAGGCCGTACTGACTACCTGACACCACCAGTTACACCAAAAAGGCAAGCAACACGCCGATCGAGGTGCCACATTCCTCACCAACCACTCAGATCATCCAGGAAAGAAGACCATCCGGGAGATTCGAACCTCGAGGACGGTGGCCCGCCATTCGAGATGTCCCCGATTTTCCGGAACAAGGCAACCATGAAGGAGTGTCGGAGTGCCTGACAGCACCTTTCATGAAATAGGAAAGGGCTTCCTGGGACACCGCCACGCGTGTCTAACAGCCCGGCGGGAACCCCGAGACAAGCTCCCAATGGCCAGTCTTCGACTACAAAGAATGATCGGCAACCCCAAAGGGGGGAGAGGTAACAACAACAACAAAAAAAAAGAAAAATAAAGCGACCACTCACCACCAAGACAGGGCAAGCTTAACCAAAAGAGCAAAAAAGGCCATCACCACCACGAATGGAGGGAACCGAGGGGCTCAAGGAGAGGCGGAGGGGTAGAGCATCCCTCTGTCCCCGCTACCAATCTCCCCCTGCGACGTTCACACCTCCACACACACATCTTTCACTCCTAGTACGAAGTCCATCAAGAGGGGCCCGGCCAGGAGGATCTGTTTCCCTGGACCGTCACTGACTTGATCGTCGGAGTGCCCCCGCCGAAAATTCTGGCCTGGGTCTCTGACCATTGTCTTGCAGGCCCTGGAGCAGAGGACCACCGGACAGCGGGAGGCGGGGATCCGGAAGCAAGTGCGTCAGGCGGCGGGAGGAGCGCAATCCGACACGGCAGGTACGGGCCACGACGGTCTCGGCGGCAACAATATCTATGCCCTCCTTAGATATTGTTTTTGCAAAAATATCCCTTACATGATAGAAGAGATGGACAAATAGATTGGTTTCAGGATCCATTAACCACCATCCTTTTCAGGTATAATAATGTCATTTCATAAATTTTATTAATTTTTAATTTTTAAAAAATATTTTTAGTTAACAATGTTAACAATATGTTAAGTGAAGGATATACATGCAAAAATGAAATTTTACAAGAATATACAAGCAAATATGAATTTTAAAAGGGTATTCACCTAAATTCTAATATTTAGATGGATATGCATGTAAAGATTCCTTATGTAATTAAACCATACGAGTTCTAAATCTCATCCTTCTTTTAAAGGAATGCTAAATGCAAAATTGGACCACAATCCATAGGCATGGCTACATCAATCCAAGGTTTAGCCAGCTAATCCTAGTCCACGCAAAAAAAATTAATATCTTTTTCGTGGATAACTGTCATACATACGAGTTCTATTGCATAATTCCAGAAAGGATCGTCTCTCAGAGACGGTTTATGTAATTAAAAAGGTCCACGAGCAACTCGGGAGTCATAGTTCTTGGAAGGCAAATTAATGTATCGAGGTCTATCTAGAGCTCCAATAATAATATGGTTGATTAGCTTCTCTCTAAGATCTTATATATGATTTCTATAATATTAAAATAATATTATTTTCAAAAAATTGATTAGAGCAAATCATATATTGGTAAATTTTATGAATCAAATATAGAATATTGGAGAATACAAAGTTTTTTAAAATCTGATTTGAATAACTAATAGATCTATATTTTTTAATATATAATCATGATTCATCAGAAGATTTAGATTTGAAATGCATGTCATTAATCTATCAAACATATAATAGATGCTCACATGAATATCAAACATCAAGTCCTCCTTTGCAACATCCTCTTCTCAACAGGCTGCTATTCGATGGGACCAGCCGTGAGAACAAATCTTACGTAAAATAAAAATATGAGAAATAGAGAAGGGACCTGATCTATTTATAAGCAAACTTTAACCGGTTCTTCTATCATGAACCAGTTAGATCAAGATCTATACGACCAAGACCTATACTGTGCCACCTTAACCATACTAACCAACATAAGTTGCTTGCTCCAAGTCTAAATACAATAATCACATATAATATTGGACTATATATATGCCTATCAACATGAATCATAAAATTAATTTATTTTTAATAAATTAAATTAAATTAAACTAATAATTAATGATAGTTCATGGTTTAAAAGAAAAAAAACATGTAATCAAAAATATTTTGAAATCTAATTTAGTTTTAGGATAAGGCTCCAGGACCATCAAGACTGGCCTGTGAATTGTGCTGACATGGGTGTAACGCTCCTAACCTGCCATCTGAACTATTGTATTTTGGGAACGGTGATTAAAATGGTTGATGCTTCATTTTCTATGGACCTTGCATGTTTCACGAGATATGCATTATGGAATGTATGGCCGTACCATATGTCAGTTCGAATGACAGGCTTGGAGTGTGGCATGATATATGTAGTAGTACAGTGGATATAAAAAGGATTTTTCTTGGTGCCGGGTTTGGGCAGTGTAACGTTACTGGAGTAATTACATGATGGACATCCCTCAAAAGTTAAAAAAAGCATCCTTTATAAAGGGATAAGCAGCGGTCCACTGAAGGTGAGTTGCCTCGTAGATGTCACCTTCCCTGCTATGCTACATTATTGGTTCGATGGCTGATTACACCTAGCGGAGTAAGAAACTGTCTGCCAATATTCTCCCGATTGTTCTTTCTTTTGTTGTCCTTTTTTTTGGGAATCCTTGCGAGCATCCTTAGCCGTTCTCTTTTCTTTTCTTTTTTATTTTATTCGCATCCTTTTGGTTTGTTAAATAGCCACATTAAGGCACAAATCCGTACAAAATCATGCTATAATAAACATAAAGAGTCCGCTAGTTGTAAGTTTAGAGAACCCAGATACCGGTAGCTTTTATCAAACACAACAAATGGATGTGGAGACTGCTCTTCATATGAAAGAAGGATTGGGAGAGGCAAGCTATGCCCAGAATTCTTCAATTCAGGTTGGTAAACATGCTTCTTGGGGGAAAAAAAAAAAAAAAAAAAGCACAATCCTTTTTAATGCTTTATTGTTTCGATCTAACTCAATCTCTCTCTCCAAGTTTAGAAGAAGTTTACCGATGCTATGAAGCATGTCGTCATCGACGCAGCCATCGACGCATATCTTTCAGAGACTCCCAGATGTTTTAAAATGGCAGATTTGGGATGCTCTTCAGGAACCAATGCGTTATCCCTGATTGGGGATATTGTGAATGCCATTGATGAGACATGCCATGAGAAAACAAGGCAGGTTCCACAGTTCATGGTGTTCCTAAATGATCTCCCAGGGAATGATTTCAACTCAATTTTCATTAGCTTCTCGGACTTCGGTAGTAGGCTCAAGAATGCTCGAAGGAGAGATGAGTTCCACTCGGTTTTCATGGCTGGAGTTCCTGGGTCCTTCTATGGGAGACTCTTTCCTAGCAATAGCTTGCACTTCATTCACTCCAGTCATAGTTTGCATTGGCTCTCCCAGGTGCGTCTTCTATACCATCATAACTAAATTCGGCCTTTTAAATTCTTTTTTACCAATTGCTAGTATCATGTTTGTTTCAAGTTTTAGCAGCTCGATGACTGTTAATTTTGCTACTCTTTACGGTTGAGCTTTGGCTGTTGTCGATCGATGTTATTACTTCATCAGTTCCTTTTTTATTTGTTATTCATTTATCAAATCTATTTAGTTATATGTTTATTTGATGATTGAAGGCCTCCAAGACGTTTGGATGATGATGACAAAGTCCACCTTTGACGATAAAAAATCTTCATAAAATACTTCCCACTGACGAAAAAAAAATGCTACCCAAAGTTCCACGAATAGGTGATCAAGTGCATCATGGACCCATTCACTGCGTTGAGCATCTGTTATATCATCCACTAAAATAATATATTGAAACTTCCGGTGGGATTTTTTAGATAGATAGGAAACGGAGATCGCAAGTGAACCAACCAGTGGGTGTTTATATATATATATATATTTTATTTTTTTTTGGTAGAAAAAAAAAAAATAGGAAGGATAAATTCTGATGTAGCTATCCCGCGTGCCGACGCCGGAGGATGTTTATATGGTGCGCTTGGTTGGATTATAAATTTCGTACGTGTTATCTTGGCCCGGGAACCTATGATAAAATCCGGAAGCCAGTACCTCCTAACCAATTCATCAAGACCATGAGCGGAGAACTCTGAATAATCTGTACGAAATGCACATTTTGCATGGTAGGAAATAATCGTGCATGATCTTGGAAATGGAGGGCTCTTGCACAATCTTTGGGGTGAGCGAAAACCCTCGGTTCCCAAATGAGTGACATTGTGGATGTTCGAGCATGCACGGTTCTCCATGATGTAAAAAGTTGCACTGAGGTGATCCGGACTCTGACTCGAGAACCCTAGAAAGAGCACCAGGAAACGAAGGGGATCCAGCAGAACGGTAGTTGCATGAGCAATGCTCAAGGAGATTGGCGACGGTGGAAGTCTTCAATTTTGTTAGCTATGTAGCACACCTAAGTATGATGACATCATTTCTCACAGAGTTATAAATATTGTCATGCCATATGTTGGAGAAATTTTTCATGCCTACAAAACAGAGCACATGATAGTTTTCTGCCAGTAGTTTTAAATAAAATTTATACGCCTGATATATTCATATTAAAGGATGCATCTAACTTCTGTTAGAGTTTTTTTTTTTTCCTCATTTCAAATAGGGGGTTTTGGTTCCAAGATCCTTAGAGAGTGCAGCCATAGATATCTTAAAAGTGTTGGGCATCCTATCCTAACGATATGATTTTCAGAGTCTGCCGGTATATATAGTGAAAAAAAAAACTACCATCTTAAAGATAGCATGTTAATTAATGAGCCTTGCCTAACCAAAACCTTCCCGGTTTCTATTACTTCATCTTTATTTTTCTCTCCTAACGTTATTTCTATACCTACTTATCCAACACCTTCCCAATCTACACGTTCCATATATCAACTCAAACGGAGTCTAATCGAGGAAAATCTCGCTCATATTTAATGTAAAACAAAGAATTGTGATACGGAAATCATCTTTTAGAGGGACATTAATTTTTCAGGATTTTTGGATATAACTCTCTATTGTGTGAATTTTTCCCTGCCATCATTTCGTCTCCCTATTAAAAATTTAGCTGTTTGAAGCGGTGTGCAAAATATTGGTAAAACTGTGAACCCAGTCCGAATCGGTCTCTTTGGTTTGAGCTTCATAAAGGGTTTGGGGATGGTCAGTTCGATTTTGGTCAATTTAGAAAACCAACTTAAACCATTTCGGTTTCAAGTTTCTCCAAATTGAACTGATCCAAACTGTGCACACTTCTAATTATTTGAAGAACAATTATAATAGTATAATCAAGGATCGCAGTACCATTCCAAACTATCTGGTTCGAGATATACCGTAATGTACCGGCCAAGAGCCGGTACGATTCAGCTATAAAAAATGGTCTAGAATGTCAAATCGTTGAAAAAATTAAAAAAAAAATTATACCATACTGGTACGCTATAGTATGGTACTGTATCGGTATATACCGTCAGGTTTGGGTCCGATTCATATCAAACAATTAGCCATGAAAAGAAAAAAATATTTTTTTTAATTTTATGGATCCGGTATGAAGTCCGGTACGGTATTGTATGGTACTGTACCATACCATATCGATTGATGATCGATACAGGATCCGGTACCAGTTCGGTATTCTTAGATATAATTTTCATCATCCAAAGAGACCTAAAATTTGCTAATATTATTATCAATTTAACTTATAATCTAAACAATAATGCTTATTTATCTTAAATTATATATAAGTTAATTTTAAACTGCATTGCAGGTTCCTCCAGGCATTTTTAATGAAGAAGGTAAATCAATGAATACAAGGAAAATATACATATCTAAAAGTAGCCCTCCTGCTGTAGCGAAAGCCTACCAGCAGCAATTTCAAAAAGATTTTGGTTCGTTTCTCAAGTCCAGATCAGAAGAATTGGTTTCTGAAGGACGAATGGCATTGATCATGTCAGGGAGGGACACCAAAGAGCCATGCAATAAGATGACAACTCTTATGGGAACTATTGGCCAGATCTCTTTCTATCATGGTTGCACAGGTAAGCTTAACATTTCCTAAAAGATTTTTCTAATAAATTAAAAAGCATGTAACATATATATATATTTTAAAAAGTAAGCCAAGTCCTTCGTATTTATGAATCAGAGCTTGTTCCAATGGTTATTTTGCTTAGCATTTAAAATCTCTAGCTTTTAGTCTCGTAGGATGTGTCCCTTTTTTTTTTTCTTTTTTTTTTTAAACAAAAAGGGATGGGACGAAGGAAAACCCCGCTATAGCTCCACTGGACCCCCGCCCCGTCAAGCCATGTTCGATTCGGACCGTAATTTTTTCGCATACCCTCCATACCTGAAAGTGAGTACATCAGCTTGACCCCACTATCCACTAAGTTGCAGAGTGGAGAGCTTGGACCCCACTATCCACTAAGTTGCAGAGTGGAGAGCTTACATGCCCTAGCTCTCCACTTCCCCAATCACATGCCCCGGAAAAATTCCTGTATTTAATTTAGTAATCCATGGGTTCGAGCCTCGAACCCGTGATCTAGAGGACGGAAGCAAAGCTCCCACCAACTGCACTACTATCTTAGTGGTGGGATGTGTCCTTTAATAAAGAGATCTGGATAACTACAATGCAGATGAATTATGATGGCTAGATTTGTTCTAATAGCTCCAACATCCTGCTAGTATATGATGTCATTTGTAAATACCGTTAATGCCATGAGTTTTTTTTTTAAAAAAAAAACTTGGCCAGGCCTAGCTCACGTAAAAAGGGTTGTTATCCCATATTCCATTCGAGACATGATATAGTAATTGACTCGAATAATTTTAAATTAATTTTTAAAATCTAGGCATGAATATATAGGATTGGCCAAAAATTTTTCGGATCCAAATCTTGATACTTAGATAGGGCTGGAGTGACGGTACTCATCACTTGGTGGGAATAGATGAGCCATCTTTGTTGTCATCTTATATCAAATATTTTTCCTTAAAATAGGGGGTTCTTATGGTCATGCCAAGAAAGATAGCTAAGTTGGTTCCCTTTCCCCAACTCCTTTTTGTCTTATCAAAAAAGACTTGGCCTGGCTAAGAGGGAAAGAAATGCTCCACCTCTCACTTTCCTATTTCTTTTTTTAAAGACGAATCAATCATAGCATGAATATAATTCATACAATCATAAAATAAGATACTCTCAAAAGGACCAAGAATCGAATATGTACAATTCCAGATGACATCACCAGAGTGGTAGGGCTGGAAGTGGGCCAGGCCGGGCCATACCCCTACCCAAGCCCGGCCCGAAAAAAATCTTGGGCTTCGAGCAGGGCTTAGGCCCAATTTGTTTTGAAAAAAACTTGACCCGAGCCTGGCCTGAACCTGAATCTGAGCCCAGCCTGAGCCTGATTAGGTCGGCCCAAACCAGGTTTTGATTCGGGCAAGCCCAAATTAAAGCCCGATTAGGCCTGCCAAATTAATGATAAATTGAGTTCTTTAACTACTGGTACATATTTCAAGAAAATCTAAAAGATTAAAATCCTAAAACTATCATGCTGGTGGGCCGGGCTCGAGTCGGGCCTTTTTCAGGCCGGGTTCGGGCCAGGCCAAGGGGCAGCCTGAGCCCAGCCTTAAAATTAAATGCATTCGATTTTTAGGCCCAAGCCTGGCCTAATCTATTCCGAGCCTAGCCCGAAGCTCGGCCCGAGCCCAGTTCTAGTCCTACAAGTGGTGAGCAATGACGGAGGCAACCTAGTCAGTAACTGAGTTTACCTCACAATAGATATGTCGGATAACAAGCAAAAGAGTACCCCCAAGCAACCACCTAATATCCTACAGTAGAAGATGAGTGGTGGTTCCATCGGCCTGAGACTGGATATAGTCAATGACCGTAAAAGAGTCACTCTCAACCACCATCCAGTTAGCTCCAAAAATACAGACCATATAAATAATACTAGTCCAAGCTACATGGAGCTCAACCCCGGTGATTGAGGGTCCGAAGAGATTACTACCATCAGCAACCACCAATCTTGAATCAGGACTTTTGATGATGAAACTCATACCTCCAATACTATCCATAATACTACTATCAAAATTAATCTTGAGAAAGGTCGGGGGTAGAGGCTTCCAAGAGATGAAATGCCTATAGGGTGCTCGAAAAGTAGAGCAGGGGTCTCAAAAATCTGACTCTCTCTTGATCAAATTAGCAAGGTCCAAGTGAGTCATCTCCGTCGACCGAATCAAAGCACGCTCCAGGACAAGCACGTCAGGGAGCCTCCTCGTCTCAAAAATCCAATGTTCCTCAATAGCCAGATCTGATAAGCAACATATACCATTCGGACTCCTCAAGTCCTAGCCTGCTCAAAGTCCACACTCTGCCTCAGCACCTAAAGAAAAAGTTGGGTAGGGCCATCTCTCCGGTCAACACCAAGAAAAAGACCAGCCAACCTCCAAATCTACGCTGCTCTCAGGCAGTAGAAGAGAGCATGGTTAATCATCTCCTCATGCTCACACAATGGACAAGTTGTAGGGAGAGGCATACCCCTATCCCTCAAGAGAATCTTGGTAGGGAGGTGACTTTAGGCCACTTCCAAAGAAACAAGTTGATTCTCGGATGTGCTCCCATCCTCCAAATCTAGGCTGCATCAAGCCTCCAAATTGATGGCTCACAATACATTAATAAAGATCCTTCACCTCATCCTTTGCCCACAGGAGGATCCCCATGCTCTCAAATGTTGGATAGTATGAGTAGGGATAGTAATAGAAAGCACTCTGCTAGCAAGGTCAGAGTCGAAAGACTGGGACACCACATCATGGCACCATTCACCTCTCCCACTGCGTAGTAACTCTAAAATCTTGACAATCCTTCAATCTCCATACTAACAAAAGTAGGCTACCTACTCAAAGGAAGGCCAGACATCCATGGATCATGAAAAAAATTGGTAATATACCCATATCCAATAACCTAGTGCATATGAACCATAACCTCCCATGCCTGGCCACATATCTCTCTCCACATGAATGAATAGTTCCACAAAGGTTGGATCTCGTCAAGCTCTACCCAGGGACCATACTTAGCCCTCATAAGGGAGCTCAACATGCTATGAAAATAAAGAATAAATCTCACCACATATTTAGCAAGGAGGGCCTCCCTCCTGACCGTCAAGGACTGAATCCCAAGCCCCCCATCTCTTAGTGGCTGACACAGTACCTCCCAAGCTAGGAGGTGCACCCCTCGACCCCCCTGGTTGGAGCTCCAAAAAAAATACCAAAAGAATTGTTCCAATTTGAGCAAAGAAGTCTTAGATACCCAGGTGTTAGATAAAAGAAAAGCAAGCATAGAACTAAGAACGGATCTTACCAGGATCACTCTAACCATCATAAAAAATGCTTTTGCATGTAACCCCTGGAACCGCTTCTGAATGGCACACTCCAAACTGAGATAGTTAACCCTTTCTCAATCTCTGGCTAGACATGAGAATATCCAAATAGTGCCAAACCCTCTTCTGCTCCACCACCCCTAACACCTGTCGGATCATATGTCTGAGCTGGGGCTTCAATTTTAGGCTGAAGAGGACAATAGATTTATGGAAATTCACTTGTTATCCTGAGGCCTGATAATATAAATCAATAATCCTAGAAAAAATTGCTACATTCTGGACAGACGCCTAGCCCATAAGTAAGCAGCCATCTACAAACAATAAATGGAAGATAGGCAAAGCACCTAGAGCTGACAAATAGGGATCCAAACCATAGTTGCCCATCGCCACCCATAAAACATGGGAGAGAATATTAGCATAACAAATAAAGAGATAGGGTGACAAGGGACAACCTTGGCGAATCCCCATAGATGAGAAGTTCGAAGGCACGCCGCCGAGGAGGATGTGAAGGATGGGCATCAGATGCAGGTAATAATTCACTAAGTCCATCTATCATGAAAGCCAAAATTGCATAATGCTCGCTCTAGAAAGGACCAGGTCATGTGATCATAGGCTTGCTCCATATCCAACATGATAGCCATAAGATAACACCTATCTTGGGCCTTCTGAAGATCATGCATAAACTCCTGAGTGACCATTACATTGTCGATAATACTCTAGCCTCCAACAAAAGCTCCTTGCTCAGGATAAATTAGATGAGATAAGACAGACTTCAACCACTCAACCATCAACTTGCACAAATATTATATAAGGTGGTACATAAGTTAATGGGACAGTAATGGCATGGCTCGATGGCATCCAGCTTCTTTGCGATCAAGGTAATAAAGGTCCACATCCAGGCTGCAGGCATGTCACCAGTAGAGAAGAACTCTCTGAATGTCTCTTCCACCTCGGCCTAGATAAGGTCAGTATCTCCTAAACAATAGAAGAGGGAAGCCATCAAGTCTCGAGACTTTCTCCTCAGCCATAGACCAAAGTGTCATCCTAATCTCCTCAATCGACACTGACTTGATGAATCCATGTTCTCCTGCTCAGTAATATGGCTCATGGGTTTGAGAGTGCGAAGGAAATATCACCACTAGCATCAGTTGCCCACTTAGATTTGAAAAAAGATAGAAACACATTCCTTATATTCCCTCACTGTCCAACCACTGACCCCTACTATCCCTAACTGCCCAAATATGATTCCTATCCATCTGATGATAGTAGCTTGATGAAAAAAATTGGTAGTTCTATCTCCCTCCTTGATCCACTGTAACCTCAACTTCTATCTCTATAGCGTCTCTTGCTACCGTAATAGAGAATGGTGAAAGAAAGCAACCTCGGAGATCCACCAAATCCTCCTTGGGCAGCTCATCCTGCTGATCCTCGCTGTCCTGCAGGGCAGAGATCACAACCTCCATCGCCTCCAATCTTCGAAAAATGTCCCCAACCTCCTAACAGTTCCATTGGCAAAACCGGTGCTTCAGAAGCTCCAGTCGCCTCGTCACTCGGTATCCACATTATCTCAAATTGGGATCTTCCAGACCTCACAAACAATACTCCAAGAACAAGGGTAACCAAGCCAAAACTTCTCAAAATAGAAAGGGCTTCAATGTGAAGGAGATATCTTAGTGGTAATCAAAACCAGTCGATGATTAAGGCAACTTTCAATAGATGATGAATCTAGTATCTCGAGTACATCTAGATCCAATCAGCTCTGGCAAACACTGTATCAATTCTCTCCCACACTCTTGCTCTATCTTGATGGTTATTATACCAAGTGAAGCGAGACCCGACAAAGCCCAAATCTACTAAATCATTTCTCTCAATAAACCCTCTGAACTTCCTAGCCTCAACTCCATATATAAAGAGCATGCCTCCCTGCTTCTTCTAAGAGCTGTCAATACAATTAAAATCTTCAACCACCAGAGTAGGAATGCCCTGCTCCAATAGAGTACATATCTCATTCCATAAAATTCTATATTTTTATAATTAGTGCTTGCATAAATCCCAGACAAAAATCTAGTTCAACAATTCTTTTGAAAATGATGATATAAACTTGTTAGTATATTTATGAAAATATCAATAATAACCGCACCCAGCTGCCATACAATAATGGCTCCCCCAACTATACCTGAGATGAGTCAATAGCATACATACTCGAGAAGATGGAGACTGCCACTTGGCCTGAGCGAGATGTTAGCTCGACAAATGGATCGACAGAGACGGATACACAAATTTAGCTATGCAACTACATCCACCCTCGGAACGTAGAATGAAAGGAGGGCTTGGCCATCCCGAGCGTTCCAAACCAACACTTTCATGATGAATCATTGATAGGAGAGTTGCATTTCGGGCCACTACTCCCTTTTGATTACTAGACAACCCCCCACCAACAGACTCCCCAACACGGGCAACCTCCATAGTGTCCTTGCCGTCCAACAAAGCACCCTCTATCACCAGGGATTGCATTTTGTGGAAGAGTGGTAGGCTTAACTAAAAATAGAGAATGAGGAATTAGATAAAACTAAAAGCCTGTTATCATATTCACTTGTCATAGAATGACAAATTACAACCCTATTTATAGGCTTCAAAATATACTTCTACACACTCATTTAAAGGCAAAATTAAGACTCTAATAACACTATATAACTCCTATCATAACTCTTAGTAGGTTACATGTCTCTTAGTATTTTTCATAACTCTTGACTTTTAGTATTTCATAAAATAAACTACTCCAATTACTATCCGAAATTCATAACCATACCCTTTGAAATTTCAAAATCAAGTTTAATTTCCAACATCCCCCTTAAACTTGATTTTCCAAAAGATGTAACTCCAAGTGCACTTCTCAACTTGTGAAAGATACTTGATTTTAATGGCTTGGTGAAGATATCCGCAACTTGGTCTTCAGATCTTGTATAGAGTAGTTTCGCAACTTCTTCTTTAATGCAATCTCTAATGAAATGAAATCTTGTATCAATATGCTTACTTCGATCATAGTATGCTGGATTCTTTCCCAATTGCATAGTTGATTTGTTGTCGATGTAGATCTTTGTGGCTTCATGTTGAGGAACTTGTAGAATATATAGCAAATTTTGTAGCCATAGAGCATGATATGAACAAGACGCCGTTGCAACTTACTCCACTTCACATATAGAAAGAATAACAATAGGTTGCTTCTTTGAACTCCAAGTGAATGCAGTACCACTATGATAGAAAACAAAGCCCGTAGTACTTTTACGATCATCCAAATCTCCAACCCAATCACTATCACTATATCCAACCAAGTTCAAATTGTTAGAAGATAATAGAATAAGCCAAGGTCGACCGTACCTTAATATATTTGATGATTCTCTTTATTACCTTTAAGTACGATATTTTTGGTGCATCCATATAGCGGCTATCAGACTAACTACATAGAGAATGTCTGGTTGGGTACATAGGAGATATCTCAAGCTTCCCACCATGCTTTTGTACTATGTTGAATTGATTGCTTTTTCATCACCTTTCTTGGTTAATTTGATTCCACATTCAACTGGAGTATCCACAGGATGACAATCTTTCATTGCAAACTTCTTCAAGATCTCCTTTGCATAATTAGCTTGAGATATAAAAATCCCTTCTCCTGTTTGCTTTACTTCAATGCCCAAGAAATATGCCATGAGACCATGTCAGTCATTTCAAATTCTTTTACCATAGATTTCTTGAATTCCTTCATCATGTTGAGATTATTCCCAGTGAAGACCAAATCATCCACATACAAGCATACAAATAACACACTCCCATCACCATTAGCTTTCATGTATAAAGAGTGTTCATACGGGCATTTTAAAAAATCATGTTCTGTGAAATAATTATCTATTATTATGTTTCAAGCTCTTGGTGCTTGCTTTAAGCCATAAGAGCCTTCCTTAGCTTATAAACCTTATGTTCTTGATTCTTCTTCATATATCCTAATGGTTGTTCCACATAAACCTCCTCATTTAAGTTTCCATTCAAAAAGGTAAACTTGACATCCATTTGATAAATCTTCCATTTCTTTGAAGAAGATAAGGAGATAAGAAGACGTACCGTCTCCATTCGAGCCACAGGGGCAAATACTTCTTTATAATTAATACCTTGTTATTGCTTATAGCCCTTGACGACAAGTCTTGCTTTATATTTTTCCATTTCTCCTTGGGCACTTCTTTTGGTTTTGTAAATCCATTTCACTCCAATAGCCTGATAGCTTTCTGGAAGTGTTGTGAGCTCCCATGTCCCATTTTTCTAAATGGCTTGAATCTCTTCATCCATGGCTTTTCTCCATTTTTGTTCTTGTTAGGCTTCTTGAAAAGAAACTAGATCAAATCCTGAAAATAGATAAAACATATTAAAGTCTTCTTCATTGGAATGAAAATAGATAAAACATATTAAAGTCTTCTTTCGAGTTGAGCTTTGGCTTTCCATTGAGAATCACTTGCCGGTGTTTGTAGTGGTGTCTCCATATGAGTTGGGGATATACTTTGTCCTTCTTCAACAACTTGTTTTGGGATAGTGACTTCTTCATTCCAATTCCAAGATGATTCTTCAACAAACACTACATCTCTTAACAATACTATCTTCTTGCTGATAGGATTATACAACTTGTAGCCACTTTGAGAATAGCCCAAAAAAATACATTTCTCACCTTTGTCTTCAAGCTTTGTTCTCTTCTCTTCAGGGATCCTAGCATAAGCTATACTTCCAAAGATCCTTAAGTGATTTATATTTGGTCTTGTGGAGCTCCATACATCTTCTGGTGTCTTATTGTGAAGTCTCTTTGCATAGAACCTGTTCAACAAATAAATAGCACAAGCCACGGTACCTCCCCAATTTTTTTTTGGAATATTTTTCTCTTTAGGCATGCAACGGACCATATTCAAAATTATTCTATTTTTCCTTTCAGATACTTCATTTTGTTGAGATGAATAAGGCATGGTTCTTTGATGATTTATGCCATGTTCTTTTAAAAACCTTTGAAATTCATGTGATATGTACTCTTCTCCACCATCTGATCTTAACTCTTTAATGTATTTTCTACTTTGTTTCTCTACTAAACTTTTGAACTCTTTAATTTTTTAAAAACTTCTCTTTTCTCTTTCAAAAAATATATCAAAGTCTTTCCACTATAGTCATCCGTAAAGGTAAGAAAGTACCTATTTTCTCTATGTGATGTGGGTTGTATAGGCCTGCAGATATCAGTGTGCACAAGTTGGAGTCCCTGGGTTATCCTCTTTGATTTGCCACCTTTGAAGCTTTTCCATTGTTGCTTTCCAAGGATGCAACCTTCACATGTTTTACTTTCTCCTTCAATGGATGGAAGACCTGCCACCATCTTGTTCTTGGACAAAAATTTTAGTCCATCAAAATTCAAGTGTCCAAATCTAAGATGCCATAAGTTTGTCACTTCGGCTTTAAACATCTCCTTTGATCAACATGCAAGATAATGAAAAAGATTCTATTCTTTGACATATTAATATGAGTAATCAATCTATTATTTTTGTCACGAATTGAGATACCCATATCTTTCAAATGAATATCATAACCCTTCTCCAATAATTGATCCAAACTCAAAATATTATTCTTCATATCAAGAACAAAATAAACATCTAAAATATATTATTGTTCTCCATTTTTGAGTTTGATGAGTATTTTACCTTTCCCCTTGACAGGATCTTTAGATAGATCTCCAAATGTGACATTTTCCATATGGTCTTCTTTCAAGTCCACAGATAGATCTTTCCTTCCACACATATAGTTGCTAGCAGCGGTGTCAAGAAGCCACATTCTTTCTTCATTTCCTCCAATATCATCATAAGAGAGCAATAATGTTGGTTCTTCACTACTTTCTTCCTTATCAATGCAATTCACATTCTCAACATTCTTGTTAGCAAAATTATACCAACAATATGAACCGTAATGCCCATACTTTTTGCAAGTATAGCATTGTGTGTTAGGTCTTACATATCTTGGATGGTTATATGAAAACCGACCTCTTCCTCGACCTCTTTGAGATGGTGCTTGATCTTCTGTATTATCTTGTCCTCTACTTCTTCCTTGTTGAGTTCTATGCTGAAATAATATTCCTTCTCTTCCGCTTTGGCCACATCCTCATCCTCTTTGATAAGTTCTTCCTCTTCTAGATTCTCCTTTCTCTTGCAATGTAAGCTTTGTTTGGAGAACTTAATCCACAGGCTCCTCCTCTCCTCGGTTGATAAGTTGTTCATGGGCTTGTAATGAACTCATGAGCTCCTCCACTGTGAGATCCTCAAGATATTTGGCTTCTTCGATTGCTACAACAACATAATTAAATTTTGGATGCAAAGACCGCAAAATTTTCTCCATAACCCGAACATCGATTAGTGCTTCTCCACTTCTTTAAGTTGATTAACAACTACAAAACTCTTGAGAAATATTCAGAAATAGATTCGGAGCTCTTCATGTGTAAAGATTCAAATTCACCTCTTAAAGTTTGCAAGCGGATCTTCTTTACCCTCTTAGCTCCTTGGAATGTCTTTTAGAGAAGTTCCCATGCCTCTTTTGATGCTTTGGCACTTGAGATGATCTCGAATGCAGCTTCATCTAGCCCTTGATAGATATTATAAAGTGCCCTCTTATCTCCTTTTCTTACCTCCTTGAGTTGAGACTTTTGTGCATTGGATAAGGCCGCTTCTTCTTCGGGTATCTCCGGCTCCATGAAGCCTTTCTCTACTATCTCCCAACAATCAAGGGATCCAAGTAGAGCCTTCATTTGTATACACCAATTCTCAAAATTATCCTTGAGAAGTTTGGGTACTTGGATTTGTGTAAAACTTGTGGAAGCCATAGGAATAGTATTGTGAATATTTTAGGTGGAGGCTAGGAGTATACCAGAATTTGTTGGCAATTTTGTAGAAGAGTAGTAGGCTTAACTAAAAATAGAGGAGGAGGAATTAAATAAAACTAAAAGCTTTTTATCATATTCACTTGTCATAGAATTGACAAATTCAATCCTTTTTATAGGCTTCAAAATATATTTCTATGCACTCATATTAAAAGATAAAATTAAAACTCTAATAACACTATATAACTCGTATCATAACTCTTAGTAGATTATATATCTCTTAATATTTTCATAACTCTTGATTTTTAATATTTTATAAAATAAATTACTCTATTTACTATCCAAAATTCATAATCAATATCCTTTAAAATTATAAAATCAAGTTTAATTTTCAACACCCCCAACCTCTGGCCCTTCGCCACTCGCCACCGACAACCCGGGCAACACCTCCTCTCTAGATGGCCGAGCACCCCTGCTGTCGCCACTGGCACCCCGACATGACCCGGCCAAAGACCTCGGAGAACCACAACCTAGTGAAGGTACCTCCAGCCACCACCTTTCATCGACCACCGTCAACACTGGGAGTAGGGTGGCTTGAGGTGTAGTGCCCCCCTTCGATGGGTCCTACGAAAATTCACTTCCACAGGCTGACAGGCCGATGACGAACCCACACCAGGATCAGAGGAAGGCAAAGGAGGTTTACTCACCCCTGCCGAGGATGATGCCGGCACCGCCTTGGTCGCCATCGAACCTCTGGCTTTGCCGGTGGAAGGTCCAGAGGGAACCAGGGCGACGACTCGGTGAACCCCTTGCCATTGCCCAGATGAAACCAGGGCCTGGGCTGGCCTGGAGGCGCTCCTGGCCCGCTTGAGGTGCTGACCAGGAGCCTCAACCATGTAGACATCCAGCGGGTCGGGGCTTATCTCAGAGCCCATGTCCATGTGATCCTAGCCTAGCCCCAATTTAGCCAAGGCAGTAAACCCGATTCCGCCACCATGCTTCCGGTCGACACGGGAGCCGTCCTCTTCTCCGGTGAGCACCGATGGATGTACTTTGAAGGCTTCTGCCACATGTCCGAGTCCGAGGGGGATCTGGGGGAAGAGTTTTCAGATGCCAGCAATGACGGTTGAGAGGGCGAAGAGCTCTCGCCGAGAGAGTCCAGCTTGGAACCCACTTTCTTCTTCGAGCTCGCTGAGACCCTTGACGGCCTAGGCTGCCGGATCCAGGACGTTGTCACCCACGGACCAAGACGCGGCCTCTCGGACAGCATCCTCTCCCCCTGCTCTGAGTTCCTACCCACGGACCAAGACTGTCCGGGAGCTGAAGCCTGCCATGTCCATCGGCAGATAAATTATATTGCTCACTAGATTGTCTTTTATGTTGCTCATCATTTTATCAATTAGTATTGATCTCACGATGATAGTATTCTTCTTTTCTTTCAAGAAATTTTTTTCTTGATCTTTTGAACTATCTTCGCACCAAGCTATGTGATTGCCCGGCTGTATCAAAAAAAATATATTTATTTATTTATTTATGATTTTTTTAGAGGGGTCGGGAATAAATATCGTTCCAGTTTTCAAAGAGACCGTTCTCCCTCTCATGTCAACGATTTATAGGTTATGTTTGGTGGATTGTCATGAAATCCTGAATGATAATTTGGATTGCCTTCAAGATAAATTATCACATGATAGATTACCAGTAATGCTGATTAC
This sequence comes from Areca catechu, assembly GCA_021397845.1. NCBI lineage: Eukaryota > Viridiplantae > Streptophyta > Magnoliopsida > Arecales > Arecaceae > Areca > Areca catechu. The sequence goes on from CM038039.1 coordinate 51,354,079, forward strand.
TGTATTTCGTATACACATGTAATCTATCAGTAAGATTGATTACTGTATTTGATATGACAAATAAATTACCAGTAATATAACATCAAATTTCTAAAATACCTCTAAATCAAATTTATTAAGATTTATGTATTATTACATGTTTGACTTGAAAAAACTTGCATTTATAAATATCAACACTTAATTATCATGATCCTCAAATTCCAAAAATGGTACTTTGAATATAATTAATTAATTTCTGATTAATTAATTAATTATTAGTTAGGCATGCATATGGATTTACAAAATAAAATAAAATAATTAAATAAAAACCAAATCCCCTCTCTTGCTAGCAGAGTCCTAAACCCCTGTGTGTTCCCTATCCACTGTAATGGGCCTGCCGGCCTCCTCACCATTGACTTTGCCTCCTTCCCCACTGCAAGGATCCCACCGGCCTCCTCACCATCGACTCCACCCCTTCCCCTATCTTCTCCCTCCCCACTGCAAGGAGCCTATCGGTGCTTGCCGCATACTCCACCTCCCTACCCATTGCAAGGACCCCGCTGGCCTCATCACCGTCGACTCCACCTCCCTTACTCGTCTGCTCCCTCCCCACTGCAAGGACCCTGCCAGTGCTCGTCGTCGACTCCACCTCCCTCTCCCACTTGCCATTGAATTCCCCACCGTTGCGAGGGCACCAAGAAGTGTCGGCACTCCAGATTCCTCACTCCCTCCCTCAACCCCTTCGGGCATCCAAGAAAAAAAAACACTAACCGGTCGTTGAAGCAGAAGAGAGGCTGGAGTAGAAGATAACCTAAGAGAGATGAGGAGGAGGACGAGCCGACAGTGAGGTTGCATCGGAGGAGAAGGATGAGGGTTTACAGAAAAAAATAAATCATACCTCTCGCCATCAATGGCTTGAACGACGGCGATCTTCCCAAAGATGACATGATGGCACCTCACTGGCAAGATGAGGCACAAGAGAGGAGCCAACAGTGAGGTGGAGGCGGGGCGAGGAGAGGCTAGGAAGATGGATGAAGGTGGAGAGGGAGGACGGCTCTGGTTTCGTTCTCAACGAAGAAGAGAAAGGGAAGGGGGCAAGTTTTTTTTAAAAAAATTCTATATTATCATATCTTCAGTAATCTAGATAGCATCTCTTCCTGAGATAATCCGGATTGCCACATGAAAGGTAATCCGGATTACCACTACAAGATAGATTACCACTTAAAAAATATCAAACATATTTATTTAGTGAGTCAGTTTAAAATTACCGATAATCTGGATAGATTACCGCCTACCAAATGAAACCATAGTGGTGTTGTTTCTCAAAAAAAAAAAAAAGAGAGAGAGGGCAAAAAAATTATGATGATCGAATTTTATGTTAGAGCATGAAGAAGTAGGTTCTAGGCCATTACATATTGGGAACAACGCAAAGGCCAATAGAGATCATGGAGGAGAAGGCAAGCTTCTTCTAAGGTTTGGAAACAAAGAGAGGATAGAATGGAGGGATGGAGAGACATTTGAGAACGGAGATAAGGGAACAAAGAAGAAATGAAAGAATTTAGTTAGGAAAGAACTTGGGAAGGGGGGAGGGTTGGTTCTTCCCCCTTCGATTTAGCAAATCCCTTGATTGAGATTCAAATTTAGGACATTAAAAAAAAAAGAGTTATATATAGTATTCATGCTACAATGATGATGGCTTATTATGATTATATATCCCAAGGAAAGAAAAGAAAATAAGAAATCATATAGTTTTGGTTCTATTGTAGGTCAACATTTTGTTGGCTATTTGCATTGAAGTAACACATTATTTACTTCTAGTTTCCTCAGTGAAAGTAGTTGAGTCTATAACAAATCTACTTGGTAATGAAATGGGTGATGTTGTCCTGGAAATTATATTCAATACAATACTTCTTACTAACTAAAACTTTGTTCCTACTATATTGCCGTAAGCAAATAGAATTGGTAGCATTCGAAGCCAACAAATCATAATTTTGTTTTCTTCTAATATGCAGGGAGAAATTGGATGAGAGATCTAGAATTATATAATGCTCCATTCTATGCTCCATCTCTAAAGGAAATAGAAGATGAAGTGATGAGGGAAGGCTCTTTTATGGTTGAATACTTAGACATATTTAAAGACAAAGTCAGCAGTGGAGATGCTAAAAAGGATGGAGTGGCTTTGGCAATGGCCATAAGAGCTATACAAGAGTCAATGCTATGCCACCATATTGGTAGAGAAGCTATTGATCGTCTATTTCACATATACAGTGAATTACTCGGTAAAGTAATGCAGGAGGAGGAAATAATGGCCGGTTATGCCATCGTGGTTCTAAGAAAAATACCTTGAGTTCAAAAGAATTAAAAGAGGAGTCATCCCCAAATATGTTAGTTGCAAATCATAAAATAATAACCAGTAATACCCCTTTGACATGGTTCAACATGTCGACCTATATCACTTAAATTGTACCGAAAAAATAATACTTTGTTATCTAGGTCATAATATTTCCAAATAATATCTAATTCTTGGAGGTTAGACAATTTCAATGAAAAAATGATTTCATTTTTTTTTTTTCCTCTTTATTTGATACGTGCATAACTTAACCTTGTCGCATCCCGAAACATATTAGTATATCTAATAGATGATAAAACCAAAAAAATCTATCATCTTAAAGTAATGAGGTGACATTATATAAAAATTTTATAAGCCTGGGATTTTGGGATTTAGGATGTTCTGGTAAAAGCTATCCCTAGTTTTGTAAGCCATTGTTTGTTATTATTATTATTTTTTGTCAAAAAGTAAATAAAGAAATAAAACTTAGTGCCCTTTCCTTGGAATATAAATATGTTCATGATTAAACCTAAGCACTTTTATAGGATAATATATAACACACCACGGAATCTAATATTGACCATCTTAAAAGATGTGGGAACTGCCAAGATAGTAGCCTAGCTGGTTCGGATCTTGCCTCATAACCAATAGGTCATGATCAAGAATTGACATACTCACCCTTAGATAGAAAAAGGCTATAAAAATTTTGCATCTTGAATCGAATATTTTTCGGTAGGGTGAATCGAACATTTCTTAGTGGGATGGAGGCCTACAGGGATAGCTACACCGGATTTATCCCCTCTATCCCTTTCTTCATCCAAAAAAAAGTGGAAAAAAGAAACATATTTGGATTCATAAATATTTTTTATCTTTAAATAGTGAAATCCATTTTATTTTTATATTTTAGAATATCTTATATTTGTTTAAATGAATAAATTTTTGTATTTCATAAAGATCTCTCTTTCAAAGATATTTTCAAGAGACATATCCGAGGATTTGGATCATAAACACAAAAAGTGCACCTTCGGTTGGGCTCAACCCACCTACCGAATCTTTTCAAGTTGGGTTAAGATTCTATAAACTTGAGTCGGATTTAGGCTTAAAATTTTCAACCCAAGCATGATTAGGTTAATGTTGACCTTCAGCCTGATTTGAACTTGATTCAACTAGATCTAATCTGAATTGATATATAAATAAATAAATCCTTCATATACATGTTTGATCTTATTAAACTATATACAAGGGTATCATTGAAAGTTATAAGTTTGAAGTCTCGATGCAACAAATATTAATTAAATAAAAATGCCCCTAGTCTTTAATTTTCTTATCTTAAAGTTTTAAGTTAACCTAATTTAGTCCAATTGATATGGTACAAACTAGCTCAACCTAACTAAATCAACTTGACCCATCCCAAATTTAGTTTACAAAGCCAGTGGTTTGGGTTCGGTTAAGGTTTGTCCTCAAGTTGATCTAATTCATTTCAGGGTCATTCTTTTGTGATAAATAAATTTACCTAGAAAACTATATTTTTTTCAGATAAATACTTTTCAAATAATATTTAGATATAAAAATAATTTATCCATATTCTTCTACATATGGAAAAGTGGCTTTGAAATATGTTAGCCATATTCTTTTGCATTACTACTTTATTGGCTAAATTATTAAAATTTGTTTATAGTTTCCATGATATCCTTCAAATTTTGTATGAAATCCAGCCTTTTTTTGGAACCTTTCTGAGCCCAAGTCGACAATCCCAGCCGACTTCAGTCCAAAACCAAAAAAAAGATTGGGGATCATAATAAGGAAGGCGTGATCCCCTACCCGATCTCATACCATTCATGCAATGATGGCCAATGCGAGCAAGAAGAGGCCAGTGCAAAATAGGTGGTGGCCATTTTGATCTACTGTATCGAGCAAATGGTTGGCCTTATCCCCTGTTTTCTTCTCTAAAAATTTTCTTTTTAAACCCCTTCATCGTCTCTAATCAAACCAAAACTGAGCCCTCAACTTACTTCCTCTTTCACTGACTCCGACAATGGCGGAGCTGCCATGGTTAAGCTCTTGCCATCCAAAGCCCCTCTCCTTCCTCCCTAAAACTCTCTATCTCCTCTAGCTAAAAATTTTGAACCATTCGACCTTTTCACCATCGGGAATGAGTGCCACTGGTTACATTTGAGAACGGAGATAAGGGAACAAAGAAGAAATGAAAGAATTTAGTTAGGAAAGAACTTGGGAAGGGGGGAGGGTTGGTTCTTCCCCCTTCGATTTAGCAAATCCCTTGATTGAGATTCAAATTTAGGACATTAAAAAAAAAAAAGTTATATATAGTATTCATGCTACAATGATGATGGCTTATTATGATTATATATCCCAAGGAAAGAAAAGAAAATAAGAAATCATATAGTTTTGGTTCTATTGTAGGTCAACATTTTGTTGGCTATTTGCAGTGAAGTAACACATTATTTACTTCTAGTTTCCTCAGTGAAAGTAGTTGAGTCTATAACAAATCTACTTGGTAATGAAATGGATGATGTCGTCCTGGAAATTATATTCAATACAATACTTCTTACTAACTAAAACTTTGTTCCTACTATATTGCCGTAAGCAAATAGAATTGGTAGCATTCGAAGCCAACAAATCATAATTTTGTTTTCTTCTAATATGCAGGGAGAAATTGGAGGAGAAGATCTAGAATTATATAATGCTCCATTCTATGCTCCATCTCTAAAGGAAATAGAAGATGAAGTGATGAGGGAAGGCTCTTTTATGGTTGAATACTTAGACATATTTAAAGACAAAGTCGGCAGTGGAGATGCTAAAAAGGATGGAGTGGCTTTGGCAATGGCCATAAGAGCTATACAAGAGTCAATGCTATGCCACCATATTGGTAGAGAAGCTATTGATCGTCTATTTCACATATACAGTGAATTACTCGGTGAAGTAATGCAGGAGGAGGAAATAATGGCCGGTTATGCCATCGTGGTTCTAAGAAAAACACCTTGAGTTCAAAAGAATTAAAAGAGGAGTCATCCCCAAATATGTTAGTTGCAAATCATAAAACAATAACCAGTAATACCCCTTTGACATGGTTCAACATGTCGACCTATATCACTTAAATTGTACCGAAAAAATAATACTTTGTTATCTAGGTCATAATATTTCCAAATAATATCTAATTCTTGGAGGTTAGACAATTTCAATGAAAAAATGATTTCATTTTTTTTTTTTTCTTTATTTGATACGTGCATAACTTAACCTTGTCGCATCCCGAAACATATTAGTATATCTAATAGATGATAAAACCAAAAAAATCTATCATCTTAAAGTAATGAGGTGACATTATATGAAAATTTTGTAAGCCTGGGATTTAGGATGTTCTGGTAAAAGCTATCCCTAGTTTTGTAAGCCATTGTTTGTTATTATTATTTTTTTTTACCAAAAAGTAATTAAAGAAATAAAACTTAGTGCCCTTTCCTTGGAATATAAATATGTTCATGATTAAACCTAAGCACTTTTATAGGATAATATATAACACACCACGGAATCTAATATTGACCATCTTAAAAGATGTGGGAACTGCCAAGATAGTAGCCTAGCTGGTTCGGATCTTGCCTCATAACCAATAGGTCATGATCAAGAATTGACATACTCACCCTTAGATAGAAAAAGGCTATAAAAATTTTGCATCTTGAATCGAATATTTTTCGGTAGGGTGAATCGAACATTTCTTAGTGGGATGGAGGCCTACAGGGATAGCTACACCGGATTTATCCCCTCTATCCCTTTCTTCATCCAAAAAAAAGTGGAAAAAAGAAACATATTTGGATTCATAAATATTTTTTATCTTTAAATAGTGAAATCCATTTTATTTTTATATTTTAGAATATCTTATATTTGTTTAAATGAATAAATTTTTGTATTTCATAAAGATCTCTCTTTCAAAGATATTTTCAAGAGACATATCCGAGGATTTGGATCATAAACACAAAAAGTGCACCTTCGGTTGGGCTCAACCCACCTACCGAATCTTTTCAAGTTGGGTTAAGATTCTATAAACTTGAGTCGGATTTAGGCTTAAAATTTTCAACCCAAGCATGATTAGGTTAATGTTGACCTTCAGCCTGATTTGAACTTGATTCAACTAGATCTAATCTGAATTGATATATAAATAAATAAATCCTTCATATACATGTTTGATCTTATTAAACTATATACAAGGGTATCATTGAAAGTTATAAGTTTGAAGTCTCGATGCAACAAATATTAATTAAATAAAAATGCCCCTAGTCTTTAATTTTCTTATCTTAAAGTTTTAAGTTAACCTAATTTAGTCCAATTGATATGGTACAAACTAGCTCAACCTAACTAAATCAACTTGACCCATCCCAAATTTAGTTTACAAAGCCAGTGGTTTGGGTTCGGTTAAGGTTTGTCCTCAAGTTGATCTAATTCATTTCAGGGTCATTCTTTTGTGATAAATAAATTTACCTAGAAAACTATATTTTTTTCAGATAAATACTTTTCAAATAATATTTAGATATAAAAATAATTTATCCATATTCTTCTACATATGGAAAAGTGGCTTTGAAATATGTTAGCCATATTCTTTTGCATTACTACTTTATTGGCTAAATTATTAAAATTTGTTTATAGTTTCCATGATATCCTTCAAACTTTGTATGAAATCCAGCCTTTTTTTGGAACCTTTCTGAGCCCAAGTCGACAATCCCAGCCGACTTCAGTCCAAAACCAAAAAAAAGATTGGGGATCAGAATAAGGAAGGCGTGATCCCCTACCCGATCTCATACCATTCATGCAATGATGGCCAATGCGAGCAAGAAGAGGCCAGTGCAAAATAGGTGGTGGCCATTTTGATCTACTGTATCGAGCAAATGGTTGGCCTTATCCCCTGTTTTCTTCTCTAAAAATTTTCTTTTTAAACCCCTTCATCGTCTCTAATCAAACCAAAACTGAGCCCTCAACTTACTTCCTCTTTCACTGACTCCGACAATGGCGGAGCTGCCATGGTTAAGCTCTTGCCATCCAAAGCCCCTCTCCTTCCTCCCTAAAACTCTCTATCTCCTCTAGCTAAAAATTTTGAACCATTCGACCTTTTCACCATCGGGAATGAGTGCCACTGGTTACATTTGAGAACGGAGATAAGGGAACAAAGAAGAAATGAAAGAATTTAGTTAGGAAAGAACTTGGGAAGGGGGGAGGGTTGGTTCTTCCCCCTTCGATTTAGCAAATCCCTTGATTGAGATTCAAATTTAGGACATTAAAAAAAAAAAGTTATATATAGTATTCATGCTACAATGATGATGGCTTATTATGATTATATATCCCAAGGAAAGAAAAGAAAATAAGAAATCATATAGTTTTGGTTCTATTGTAGGTCAACATTTTGTTGGCTATTTGCAGTGAAGTAACACATTATTTACTTCTAGTTTCCTCAGTGAAAGTAGTTGAGTCTATAACAAATCTACTTGGTAATGAAATGGGTGATGTCGTCCTGGAAATTATATTCAATACAATACTTCTTACTAACTAAAACTTTGTTCCTACTATATTGCCGTAAGCAAATAGAATTGGTAGCATTCGAAGCCAACAAATCATAATTTTGTTTTCTTCTAATATGCAGGGAGAAATTGGAGGAGAAGATCTAGAATTATATAATGCTCCATTCTATGCTCCATCTCTAAAGGAAATAGAAGATGAAGTGATGAGGGAAGGCTCTTTTATGGTTGAATACTTAGACATATTTAAAGACAAAGTCGGCAGTGGAGATGCTAAAAAGGATGGAGTGGCTTTGGCAATGGCCATAAGAGCTATACAAGAGTCAATGCTATGCCACCATATTGGTAGAGAAGCTATTGATCGTCTATTTCACATATACAGTGAATTACTCGGTGAAGTAATGCAGGAGGAGGAAATAATGGCCGGTTATGCCATCGTGGTTCTAAGAAAAACACCTTGAGTTCAAAAGAATTAAAAGAGGAGTCATCCCCAAATATGTTAGTTGCAAATCATAAAACAATAACCAGTAATACCCCTTTGACATGGTTCAACATGTCGACCTATATCACTTAAATTGTACCGAAAAAATAATACTTTGTTATCTAGGTCATAATATTTCCAAATAATATCTAATTCTTGGAGGTTAGACAATTTCAATGAAAAAATGATTTCATTTTTTTTTTTTTCCTCTTTATTTGATACGTGCATAACTTAACCTTGTCGCATCCCGAAACATATTAGTATATCTAATAGATGATAAAACCAAAAAAATCTATCATCTTAAAGTAATGAGGTGACATTATATGAAAATTTTGTAAGCCTGGGATTTAGGATGTTCTGGTAAAAGCTATCCCTAGTTTTGTAAGCCATTGTTTGTTATTATTATTTTTTTTTACCAAAAAGTAATTAAAGAAATAAAACTTAGTGCCCTTTCCTTGGAATATAAATATGTTCATGATTAAACCTAAGCACTTTTATAGGATAATATATAACACACCACGGAATCTAATATTGACCATCTTAAAAGATGTGGGAACTGCCAAGATAGTAGCCTAGCTGGTTCGGATCTTGCCTCATAACCAATAGGTCATGATCAAGAATTGACATACTCACCCTTAGATAGAAAAAGGCTATAAAAATTTTGCATCTTGAATCGAATATTTTTCGGTAGGGTGAATCGAACATTTCTTAGTGGGATGGAGGCCTACAGGGATAGCTACACCGGATTTATCCCCTCTATCCCTTTCTTCATCCAAAAAAAAGTGGAAAAAAGAAACATATTTGGATTCATAAATATTTTTTATCTTTAAATAGTGAAATCCATTTTATTTTTATATTTTAGAATATCTTATATTTGTTTAAATGAATAAATTTTTGTATTTCATAAAGATCTCTCTTTCAAAGATATTTTCAAGAGACATATCCGAGGATTTGGATCATAAACACAAAAAGTGCACCTTCGGTTGGGCTCAACCCACCTACCGAATCTTTTCAAGTTGGGTTAAGATTCTATAAACTTGAGTCGGATTTAGGCTTAAAATTTTCAACCCAAGCATGATTAGGTTAATGTTGACCTTCAGCCTGATTTGAACTTGATTCAACTAGATCTAATCTGAATTGATATATAAATAAATAAATCCTTCATATACATGTTTGATCTTATTAAACTATATACAAGGGTATCATTGAAAGTTATAAGTTTGAAGTCTCGATGCAACAAATATTAATTAAATAAAAATGCCCCTAGTCTTTAATTTTCTTATCTTAAAGTTTTAAGTTAACCTAATTTAGTCCAATTGATATGGTACAAACTAGCTCAACCTAACTAAATCAACTTGACCCATCCCAAATTTAGTTTACAAAGCCAGTGGTTTGGGTTCGGTTAAGGTTTGTCCTCAAGTTGATCTAATTCATTTCAGGGTCATTCTTTTGTGATAAATAAATTTACCTAGAAAACTATATTTTTTTCAGATAAATACTTTTCAAATAATATTTAGATATAAAAATAATTTATCCATATTCTTCTACATATGGAAAAGTGGCTTTGAAATATGTTAGCCATATTCTTTTGCATTACTACTTTATTGGCTAAATTATTAAAATTTGTTTATAGTTTCCATGATATCCTTCAAACTTTGTATGAAATCCAGCCTTTTTTTGGAACCTTTCTGAGCCCAAGTCGACAATCCCAGCCGACTTCAGTCCAAAACCAAAAAAAAGATTGGGGATCAGAATAAGGAAGGCGTGATCCCCTACCCGATCTCATACCATTCATGCAATGATGGCCAATGCGAGCAAGAAGAGGCCAGTGCAAAATAGGTGGTGGCCATTTTGATCTACTGTATCGAGCAAATGGTTGGCCTTATCCCCTGTTTTCTTCTCTAAAAATTTTCTTTTTAAACCCCTTCATCGTCTCTAATCAAACCAAAACTGAGCCCTCAACTTACTTCCTCTTTCACTGACTCCGACAATGGCGGAGCTGCCATGGTTAAGCTCTTGCCATCCAAAGCCCCTCTCCTTCCTCCCTAAAACTCTCTATCTCCTCTAGCTAAAAATTTTGAACCATTCGACCTTTTCACCATCGGGAATGAGTGCCACTGGTTACATTTGAGAACGGAGATAAGGGAACAAAGAAGAAATGAAAGAATTTAGTTAGGAAAGAACTTGGGAAGGGGGGAGGGTTGGTTCTTCCCCCTTCGATTTAGCAAATCCCTTGATTGAGATTCAAATTTAGGACATTAAAAAAAAAAAGTTATATATAGTATTCATGCTACAATGATGATGGCTTATTATGATTATATATCCCAAGGAAAGAAAAGAAAATAAGAAATCATATAGTTTTGGTTCTATTGTAGGTCAACATTTTGTTGGCTATTTGCAGTGAAGTAACACATTATTTACTTCTAGTTTCCTCAGTGAAAGTAGTTGAGTCTATAACAAATCTACTTGGTAATGAAATGGGTGATGTCGTCCTGGAAATTATATTCAATACAATACTTCTTACTAACTAAAACTTTGTTCCTACTATATTGCCGTAAGCAAATAGAATTGGTAGCATTCGAAGCCAACAAATCATAATTTTGTTTTCTTCTAATATGCAGGGAGAAATTGGAGGAGAAGATCTAGAATTATATAATGCTCCATTCTATGCTCCATCTCTAAAGGAAATAGAAGATGAAGTGATGAGGGAAGGCTCTTTTATGGTTGAATACTTAGACATATTTAAAGACAAAGTCGGCAGTGGAGATGCTAAAAAGGATGGAGTGGCTTTGGCAATGGCCATAAGAGCTATACAAGAGTCAATGCTATGCCACCATATTGGTAGAGAAGCTATTGATCGTCTATTTCACATATACAGTGAATTACTCGGTGAAGTAATGCAGGAGGAGGAAATAATGGCCGGTTATGCCATCGTGGTTCTAAGAAAAACACCTTGAGTTCAAAAGAATTAAAAGAGGAGTCATCCCCAAATATGTTAGTTGCAAATCATAAAACAATAACCAGTAATACCCCTTTGACATGGTTCAACATGTCGACCTATTCACTTAAATTGTACCGAAAAAATAATACTTTGTTATCTAGGTCATAATATTTCCAAATAATATCTAATTCTTGGAGGTTAGACAATTTCAATGAAAAAATGATTTCATTTTTTTTTTTTTCTTTATTTGATACGTGCATAACTTAACCTTGTCGCATCCCGAAACATATTAGTATATCTAATAGATGATAAAACCAAAAAAATCTATCATCTTAAAGTAATGAGGTGACATTATATGAAAATTTTGTAAGCCTGGGATTTAGGATGTTCTGGTAAAAGCTATCCCTAGTTTTGTAAGCCATTATTTGTTATTATTATTTTTTTTTACCAAAAAGTAATTAAAGAAATAAAACTTAGTGCCCTTTCCTTGGAATATAAATATGTTCATGATTAAACCTAAGCACTTTTATAGGATAATATATAACACACCACGGAATCTAATATTGACCATCTTAAAAGATGTGGGAACTGCCAAGATAGTAGCCTAGCTGGTTCGGATCTTGCCTCATAACCAATAGGTCATGATCAAGAATTGACATACTCACCCTTAGATAGAAAAAGGCTATAAAAATTTTGCATCTTGAATCGAATATTTTTCGGTAGGGTGAATCGAACATTTCTTAGTGGGATGGAGGCCTACAGGGATAGCTACACCGGATTTATCCCCTCTATCCCTTTCTTCATCCAAAAAAAAGTGGAAAAAAGAAACATATTTGGATTCATAAATATTTTTTATCTTTAAATAGTGAAATCCATTTTATTTTTATATTTTAGAATATCTTATATTTGTTTAAATGAATAAATTTTTGTATTTCATAAAGATCTCTCTTTCAAAGATATTTTCAAGAGACATATCCGAGGATTTGGATCATAAACACAAAAAGTGCACCTTCGGTTGGGCTCAACCCACCTACCGAATCTTTTCAAGTTGGGTTAAGATTCTATAAACTTGAGTCGGATTTAGGCTTAAAATTTTCAACCCAAGCATGATTAGGTTAATGTTGACCTTCAGCCTGATTTGAACTTGATTCAACTAGATCTAATCTGAATTGATATATAAATAAATAAATCCTTCATATACATGTTTGATCTTATTAAACTATATACAAGGGTATCATTGAAAGTTATAAGTTTGAAGTCTCGATGCAACAAATATTAATTAAATAAAAATGCCCCTAGTCTTTAATTTTCTTATCTTAAAGTTTTAAGTTAACCTAATTTAGTCCAATTGATATGGTACAAACTAGCTCAACCTAACTATATCAACTTGACCCATCCCAAATTTAGTTTACAAAGCCAGTGGTTTGGGTTCGGTTAAGGTTTGTCCTCAAGTTGATCTAATTCATTTCAGGGTCATTCTTTTGTGATAAATAAATTTACCTAGAAAACTATATTTTTTTCAGATAAATACTTTTCAAATAATATTTAGATATAAAAATAATTTATCCATATTCTTCTACATATGGAAAAGTGGCTTTGAAATATGTTAGCCATATTCTTTTGCATTACTACTTTATTGGCTAAATTATTAAAATTTGTTTATAGTTTCCATGATATCCTTCAAACTTTGTATGAAATCCAGCCTTTTTTTGGAACCTTTCTGAGCCCAAGTCGACAATCCCAGCCGACTTCAGTCCAAAACCAAAAAAAAGATTGGGGATCAGAATAAGGAAGGCGTGATCCCCTACCCGATCTCATACCATTCATGCAATGATGGCCAATGCGAGCAAGAAGAGGCCAGTGCAAAATAGGTGGTGGCCATTTTGATCTACTGTATCGAGCAAATGGTTGGCCTTATCCCCTGTTTTCTTCTCTAAAAATTTTCTTTTTAAACCCCTTCATCGTCTCTAATCAAACCAAAACTGAGCCCTCAACTTACTTCCTCTTTCACTGACTCCGACAATGGCGGAGCTGCCATGGTTAAGCTCTTGCCATCCAAAGCCCCTCTCCTTCCTCCCTAAAACTCTCTATCTCCTCTAGCTAAAAATTTTGAACCATTCGACCTTTTCACCATCGGGAATGAGTGCCACTGGTTACATTTGAGAACGGAGATAAGGGAACAAAGAAGAAATGAAAGAATTTAGTTAGGAAAGAACTTGGGAAGGGGGGAGGGTTGGTTCTTCCCCCTTCGATTTAGCAAATCCCTTGATTGAGATTCAAATTTAGGACATTAAAAAAAAAAAGTTATATATAGTATTCATGCTACAATGATGATGGCTTATTATGATTATATATCCCAAGGAAAGAAAAGAAAATAAGAAATCATATAGTTTTGGTTCTATTGTAGGTCAACATTTTGTTGGCTATTTGCAGTGAAGTAACACATTATTTACTTCTAGTTTCCTCAGTGAAAGTAGTTGAGTCTATAACAAATCTACTTGGTAATGAAATGGGTGATGTCGTCCTGGAAATTATATTCAATACAATACTTCTTACTAACTAAAACTTTGTTCCTACTATATTGCCGTAAGCAAATAGAATTGGTAGCATTCGAAGCCAACAAATCATAATTTTGTTTTCTTCTAATATGCAGGGAGAAATTGGAGGAGAAGATCTAGAATTATATAATGCTCCATTCTATGCTCCATCTCTAAAGGAAATAGAAGATGAAGTGATGAGGGAAGGCTCTTTTATGGTTGAATACTTAGACATATTTAAAGACAAAGTCGGCAGTGGAGATGCTAAAAAGGATGGAGTGGCTTTGGCAATGGCCATAAGAGCTATACAAGAGTCAATGCTATGCCACCATATTGGTAGAGAAGCTATTGATCGTCTATTTCACATATACAGTGAATTACTCGGTGAAGTAATGCAGGAGGAGGAAATAATGGCCGGTTATGCCATCGTGGTTCTAAGAAAAACACCTTGAGTTCAAAAGAATTAAAAGAGGAGTCATCCCCAAATATGTTAGTTGCAAATCATAAAACAATAACCAGTAATACCCCTTTGACATGGTTCAACATGTCGACCTATTTCACTTAAATTGTACCGAAAAAATAATACTTTGTTATCTAGGTCATAATATTTCCAAATAATATCTAATTCTTGGAGGTTAGACAATTTCAATGAAAAAATGATTTCATTTTTTTTTTTTTCTTTATTTGATACGTGCATAACTTAACCTTGTCGCATCCCGAAACATATTAGTATATCTAATAGATGATAAAACCAAAAAAATCTATCATCTTAAAGTAATGAGGTGACATTATATGAAAATTTTGTAAGCCTGGGATTTAGGATGTTCTGGTAAAAGCTATCCCTAGTTTTGTAAGCCATTATTTGTTATTATTATTTTTTTTTACCAAAAAGTAATTAAAGAAATAAAACTTAGTGCCCTTTCCTTGGAATATAAATATGTTCATGATTAAACCTAAGCACTTTTATAGGATAATATATAACACACCACGGAATCTAATATTGACCATCTTAAAAGATGTGGGAACTGCCAAGATAGTAGCCTAGCTGGTTCGGATCTTGCCTCATAACCAATAGGTCATGATCAAGAATTGACATACTCACCCTTAGATAGAAAAAGGCTATAAAAATTTTGCATCTTGAATCGAATATTTTTCGGTAGGGTGAATCGAACATTTCTTAGTGGGATGGAGGCCTACAGGGATAGCTACACCGGATTTATCCCCTCTATCCCTTTCTTCATCCAAAAAAAAGTGGAAAAAAGAAACATATTTGGATTCATAAATATTTTTTATCTTTAAATAGTGAAATCCATTTTATTTTTATATTTTAGAATATCTTATATTTGTTTAAATGAATAAATTTTTGTATTTCATAAAGATCTCTCTTTCAAAGATATTTTCAAGAGACATATCCGAGGATTTGGATCATAAACACAAAAAGTGCACCTTCGGTTGGGCTCAACCCACCTACCGAATCTTTTCAAGTTGGGTTAAGATTCTATAAACTTGAGTCGGATTTAGACTTAAAATTTTCAACCCAAGCATGATTAGGTTAATGTTGACCTTCAGCCTGATTTGAACTTGATTCAACTAGATCTAATCTGAATTGATATATAAATAAATAAATCCTTCATATACATGTTTGATCTTATTAAACTATATACAAGGGTATCATTGAAAGTTATAAGTTTGAAGTCTCGATGCAACAAATATTAATTAAATAAAAATGCCCCTAGTCTTTAATTTTCTTATCTTAAAGTTTTAAGTTAACCTAATTTAGTCCAATTGATATGGTACAAACTAGCTCAACCTAACTATATCAACTTGACCCATCCCAAATTTAGTTTACAAAGCCAGTGGTTTGGGTTCGGTTAAGGTTTGTCCTCAAGTTGATCTAATTCATTTCAGGGTCATTCTTTTGTGATAAATAAATTTACCTAGAAAACTATATTTTTTTCAGATAAATACTTTTCAAATAATATTTAGATATAAAAATAATTTATCCATATTCTTCTACATATGGAAAAGTGGCTTTGAAATATGTTAGCCATATTCTTTTGCATTACTACTTTATTGGCTAAATTATTAAAATTTGTTTATAGTTTCCATGATATCCTTCAAACTTTGTATGAAATCCAGCCTTTTTTTGGAACCTTTCTGAGCCCAAGTCGACAATCCCAGCCGACTTCAGTCCAAAACCAAAAAAAAGATTGGGGATCAGAATAAGGAAGGCGTGATCCCCTACCCGATCTCATACCTTTCATGCAATGATGGCCAATGCGAGCAAGAAGAGGCCAGTGCAAAATAGGTGGTGGCCATTTTGATCTACTGTATCGAGCAAATGGTTGGCCTTATCCCCTGTTTTCTTCTCTAAAAATTTTCTTTTTAAACCCCTTCATCGTCTCTAATCAAACCAAAACTGAGCCCTCAACTTACTTCCTCTTTCACTACTCCGACAATGGCGGAGCTGCCATGGTTAAGCTCTTGCCATCCAAAGCCCCTCTCCTTCCTCCCTAAAACTCTCTATCTCCTCTAGCTAAAAATTTTGAACCATTCGACCTTTTCACCATCGGGAATGAGTGCCACTGGTTACATTTGAGAACGGAGATAAGGGAACAAAGAAGAAATGAAAGAATTTAGTTAGGAAAGAACTTGGGAAGGGGGGAGGGTTGGTTCTTCCCCCTTCGATTTAGCAAATCCCTTGATTGAGATTCAAATTTAGGACATTAAAAAAAAAAAGTTATATATAGTATTCATGCTACAATGATGATGGCTTATTATGATTATATATCCCAAGGAAAGAAAAGAAAATAAGAAATCATATAGTTTTGGTTCTATTGTAGGTCAACATTTTGTTGGCTATTTGAAGTGAAAGTAACACATTATTTAATTTAGTTTCCTCAGGGAAAGTAGTTGAGTCTATAACAAATCTACTTGGTAATGAAATGGGTGATGCGTCCTGGAAATTATATCAATACAATACTTCTTACTAACTAAAACTTTGTTCCTACTATATTGCCGTAAGCAAATAGAATTGTAGCATTCGAAGCCAACAATCATAATTTGTTTTCTTCTAATATGCAGGAGAAAATGGAGGAGAAGATCTAGACTTATATAATGCTCCATTCTTGCTCCATCTCTAAAGGAAATAGAAGATGAAGTGATGAGGGAAGGCTCTTTATGGTTGAATACTTAGACATATTTAAAGACAAAAGTCGGCAGGAGATGCTAAAAAGGATGGAGTGGCTTTGGCAATGGCCATAAGAGCTATACAAGAGTCAATGCTATGCCACCATATGGTAGAGAAGCTATTGATCGTCTATTTCACATATACAGTGAATTACTCGGTGAAGTAATGCAGGAGGAGGAATAATGGCCGGTTATGCCATCGTGTTCTAAGAAAAACACCTGAGTTCAAAAGAATTAAAAGAGGAGTCATCCCCAAATATGTTAGTTGCAAATCATAAAACAATAACCAGTAATACCCTTTGACATGGTTCAACATGTCGACCTATATCACTTAAATTGTACCGAAAAAATAATACTTTGTTATCTAGGTCATAATATTCCAAATAATATCTAATTCTTGGAGGTTAGACAATTTCATGAAAAAATGATTTCATTTTTTTTTTTTCCTCTTTATTTGATACGTGCATAACTTAACCTTGTCGCATCCCGAAACATATTAGTAATCTAATAGATGATAAAACCAAAAAAATCTATCATCTTAAAGTAATGAGGTGACATATATGAAAATTTTGTAAGCCTGGGATTTAGGATGTTCTGGTAAAAGCTATCCCTAGTTTTGTAAGCCATTGTTTGTTATTATTATTTTTTTTACCAAAAGTAATTAAAGAAATAAAACTTAGTGCCCTTCCTTGGAATATAAATATGTTCATGATTAAACCTAAGCACTTTTATAGGATAATATATAACACACCACGGAATCTAATATTGAAATCTTAAAAGATGTGGGAACTGCCAGATAGTAGCCTAGCTAGTTCGGATCTTGCCTCATAACCAATAGGTCATTATCAAGAATTGACATACTCACCCTTAGATAGAAAAAGGCTATAAAAATTTTGCATCTTGAATCGAATATTTTTCGGTAGGGTGAATCGAACATTTCTTAGTGGGATGGAGGCCTACAGGGATAGCTACACCGGATTTATCCCCTCTATCCCTTTCTTCATCCAAAAAAAAGTGAAAAAAAGAAAATTATTGGATTCATAAATATTTTTTTATCTTTAAATAGTGAAATCCATTTTATTTTTATATTTTAGAATATCTTATATTATTTAAATGAATACATTTTTGTATTTCATAAAGATCTCTCTTTCAAAGATATTTTCAAGAGACATATCCGAGGATTTGGATCATAAACACAAAAAGTGCACCTTCGGTTGGGCTCAACCACCTACCGAATCTTTTCAAGTTGGGTTAAGATTCTATAAACTTGAGTCGGATTTAGGCTTAAAATTTCAACCCAAGCATGATTAGGTTAATGTTGACCTTCAGCCTGATTTGAACTTGATTCAACTAGATCTAATCTGAATGATAATAAATAAATAAATCCTTCATATACATGTTTGATCTTATTAAACTATATACAAGGGTATCATTGAAAGTTATAAGTTTGAAGTCTCGATGCAACAAATATTAATTAAATAAAAATGCCCCTAGTCTTTAATTTTCTTATCTTAAAGTTTTAAGTTAACCTAATTTAGTCCAATTGATATGGTACAAACTAGCTCAACCTAACTATATCAACTTGACCCATCCCAAATTTAGTTTACAAAGCCAGTGGTTGGGTTCGGTTAAGGTTTGTCCTCAAGTTGATCTAATTCATTTCAGGGTCATTCTTTTGTGAAATAAATTACCTAGAAAATTATATTTTTTTCAGATAAATACTTTTCAAATAATATTTAGATATAAAAATAATTTCCATATTCTTCTACATATGGAAAAGTGGCTTTGAAATATGTTAGCCATATTCTTTTGCATTACTACTTTATTGGCTAAATTATTAAAATTTGTTTATAGTTTCCATGATATCCTTCAAACTTTGTATGAAATCCAGCCTTTTTTGGAACCTTTCTGAGCCCAAGTCGACAATCCCAGCCGACTTCAGTCCAAAACCAAAAAAAAGATTGGGGATCAGAATAAGGAAGGCGTGATCCCCTACCCGATCTCATACCATTCATGCAATGATGGCCAATGCGAGCAAGAAGAGGCCAGTGCAAAATAGGTGGTGGCCATTTTGATCTACTGTATCGAGCAAATGGTTGGCCTTATCCCCTGTTTTTTTCTCTAAAAATTTCTTTTTAAACCCCTTCATCGTCTCTAATCAAACCAAAACTGAGCCCTCAACTTACTTCCTCTTTCACTGACTCGACAATGGCGGAGCTGCCATGGTTAAGCTCTTGCCATCCAAAGCCCCTCTCCTTCCTCCCTAAAATTCTCTATCTCCTCTAGCTAAAAATTTTGAACCATTCGACCTTTTCACCATCGGGAATGAGTGCCACTGGTTGCATCATTGCCATCACCACCACTCATCGATAAGTCTCTCTCCCCCTCTTTTATTTTTAAGTTTTTTGCTACTACCATGATAGCAAGGGACAATATCCCATTTCTTCTTTCCCCCTCTTGGCTTCTCGTTGGTGGCCAGACCGCCACCGTTGACTGCGGCGTCTCCACCTCCCTCTCCATCCAGCAACACCCATCGGGCCACTGCCTTGAACCCCCTCTTTCTCCTTTCTTGGTTTCGTAGATCCATGGAAAGGCCCTGTTCGAGTCGAGCCAAAGAAGGGAAAATAAAGTAGAGATAGAAGAAAAGAAAAGGAAAAAAAAGAAGAGAGAGAGAGGATAGAGAAGAGAGAATAAAAAAGAGTAAAAAATAATTAATTTTTAAAAATGAAGATCTAAATTTTATAAAACTAATTCTTTGATTGAGCATTAATCATATGGTATTTAGATTGATTCTTTGCTAATCAACTCAATCTCCAATAACCGGACCTAAATGGATGGATATCTAGATCAAGTCCGGACATAGACTTGATCAAGAGTCTCTCTCCATACCCCAATTTTTTATTTAAAATTAAAGGTTAATTGCCTAATTAATCTATTTTATCAGAGCTTCATTATCTTTATCGGTAAAGAAGTACCGGATCTAGGATTAAGTCACGTGTCTCTGATAGAATCAATGTTATAAGTTATCTCATTCCTAGTATATTTTACTATATTTGATTTGATTTAAAGGTTTATATTATTATGTTATTCAAATAAGTGCTTTATATATGTATACATGGACATGATTTGATAAAATATTGAATTAAATATGCATGAATATTTGAAAATAAATTATATTAATTTGCATCAAAAAATATATTATTTGTTAATTGCAGTGCTCTCTAGTTCGACTATGATTACACGTGTTAGGATCTAGTTTCCTTCTGGATCTTCAGTGGGACGTGATGTGGCCAGAACGCTGATATGGCACGAGGCAGCTGACGTGGAGCCCTAATCAGACGCCACGTCAAGCTTCCAACATGGAGCGCCTTCGCTAGGCTGAGCTTCCCTAAAGCAACACCTCTGCCTGGCGAAGGCGAGCTTTGTCCTCCGCCAGGTCCGTTCCCGCCAGCCCAGAACACCTAGGCCGGAGCCGAGTCCGAATGCCCGCCCAAGGCGGACCCCTCGAGATCGGGCCCCGTGGTCAGGAGTCGAGCTCAACCTCCTCCACCACGAGGCACCCCTCCGAGCTCAGGTCCCCTAGGCTGGGCGGCACCCCGGCGCTGAGCTTGCCTGAAGTCGGACCCCGTGGTCAGGAGTCGAGCTCAGCCTCCTTCGCCATGAGGTGCCCTCCACGGTCGAGCTCAGCCACCTCCATCCTGCCGAGCAGCACCGAGGCGAGTCTAACGAAGACGGGCCCTGCCACTCTGGCTCGGTCCTTAATTCAAACCAACGCGCCAGCCGCCGGGGGAGCCATGCCTCTCCTCCGATGACGGTGACGGTACTCTCGAGGGCCGCGCGACAACACCAACCATGCCGCAATTAATGCCCACGGTCGTCTCTCACTCCAGAAAAAAAGGAAAGCTCACATCAAGGCGCCATGCTCTCCGCCAATCTACCATACAACCGGAGAAAAGACCCTACCGGAGAGCGCGGGTCCCAAGACTGGCGGCTCGCCGATCGAGGCCCTATCAGGTTTCCAGGAGAGGGATGGGCAGAAGGAATGTCAAAGATCTACGGAGGCTTTCTCAACTATCAAAACAGGAGAGACGTCCCGTCTATGTCATGGAACCTCGCCGTACACGACAGCAGGGGGAGATCCCAAAGCAAACCAAGGTAGAAGATCCCGCCAGGATAAGCAAAAGTGGTATCGCATCTGACCCAGAACAACATCCATAGCATACTTTCTTAATTTAAGAGAGGAATCAGAGTAACACAAGAGAAAAAGGGCCAGAGAGAAGGCCAAGACCACCTCGGCCAATACCACTCCTAGCTCATCCTCATCTTTCACTCACACTGTATTCACTCCTCCTAGCGTGGAGCTCATCCAGAGGGGCTCAACCAGGAGGATATGTTCTCCTGGATCGTCACTGACTAGACCATCGGAGTGCCCTCGCCGGAATCCTGGCCCGGGTCACTGACATTACTTCCTTGCAGGTCCGAAGCCCCGGAGGCGTTTCCAGGCGAGCGGATTCGCGACACCCAACCACGTAAAGAGCTGCAGGCCACGGCGATCTAGGCGGCAATAGATTGGCGTGCCAGGTAGGGGGGCAAGAACGACACTTGATCCAGTTCAAGCCCCGCTTATTCGGTTCTCCGAGAGGATGGTGACCACTCGAGCAGGGGAGCTTCTCCCAGCCACGCGGAGGCATCCCTTTCTCACAGGAACCTGCACAATCCGGAGACGGAGCCGCCTGCCCCGGTTCAACCACCCCCACTGGAAGTCCAGCTGACTGCACTCGCTCAGTAGATGCATACTCTTACTGCAGCGGTGCGCCGGCTTCAGCATCAACATCGATCTTTGGCTACACATCAGTAGCCAGAGACCCTCGTGGCCCACGTTGTATGCCCCGCGATAGCCTGCGTTCCTTTCATGGAGGGCCATCACAGTCGCAGGCCGCGGCAAGCCCCCGGGGGTACTACCAGACTCTGTTAAAGCGACGCCAGGCTGGGTCCACTGACGGAGAAAGCTGCTCACCGCACCTTGACCGGGGGGCATCTGGACCCCGCTAGGGGAGAGGGGCAAGGCCCCTCGTCGTGGGCACCATGCACCCGCGTCACCTTACCCGCCCTCTCAGTGGGGGGGTCTACGGATGAAGCCGTCAGGCGCATGGCGGAGAAGCGCCTGGAGGAGCATGACCGCAAGCTGGCGGAGCTGTCTCACCAGTTCGCCAACTTGCCTGGCCCCACTATTGAGTCAGTGGGCCATGGAGCCCGTCCTCCTTTCTCCCGAGAAATTCAGGCGGAGCCGATTCCCCGTCGATTTCGCTGCCGCAGGTGGACCTCTGATGGGACCGCCGACCCCCTGGACCACATGGAATGCTACCGGGCCCTCATGAGGGTCCAGGGAGCCACCGATGCTTTGTTGTATGTCACCTTCCCCGCTACTCTCCGGAAGGTGGCTCGAGTATGGTTCTGCCGCCTCGACCGGAGAGCATCAACTCCTTCGCCCAGTTGGGGCAAAAGTTCGTGGCTCATTTCGACGCTTGCCAAAAGATGCCACGCGAGGCGGACAGCCTCTTCTCCATCAGGCAACAGGATCAGGAGCCGCTGCGGGATTACATGGCTCGTTTCAAGGCTGCAGCCATGGAGATCTATTGTTTGGAGGAGCCGGTCGCTATACTGGCCCTGAAGCGGGGGCTCAAGACTTCTCGCTTGACATACTCACTCGACAAAAAGCCTCCAGAATCTTACTTCGAGCTCCTCATTCGTGCTCAGAAGTACATCCGCGTCGAGGAGGCGGATCGTACCCGACGAGAGCTCGACGGGAAGCCACTGAAGAGGATCGCCCCGTTGAGGTGCCTGGAGCACAGAAGCCGGTGCCATACGCTCGGAGCTTTTGCCCTAGATCGGTGCCAAGGAGCACACTCATGTCCCTGAAAGGAATCTCATCCCCTCTTGCCCGAGGATGGAGATCCTCATGGAGATCGAGGGCGAGACCTATTTGAGTGCCCACCGCCATTGAAGTCGTCCGCCACCCGTGACAAGTCAAAGTACTGTCGCTTCCATCACGACCACGGTCACGACACGGGAATGTCGTGACCTCAAGTGGGAGATTGAGGAGCTCATCAAGAGGGGCTACCTCGGAAGGTATATGGGGGGCAGATCTCAGTTGGAATCCCAAGCACTCGTCGCCCTCCCACCAGTCCTAGCGGTCGACAATCGCCCTACCGAGAAGCCGGTGGGGATGATACACTGGGGGACTGGGTGCGCCACTAAGAAGGCCCAGGGGGCAGGGAGCGGAAAAGCTCCTGAGCGCCCTATGGGCCCACCGCACAATGCCCAGAACGGTAACAGGCAAAGCGCCATTTAACCTCGTCTCGGCACAGAGACAGTGATTCCAATTGAGCTCGGCATGCCCGTGCTCTGCATACAGCAGTATGACAAAGCACGGAGCTCGGCGCACCCCCTCCTCAACCTGGACCCCCTCGAGGAAACGAGGGTCAGAGCCTGGCTTTAGATGGCTGCGTACCGGTAATGGGTCGCCCAACATCATAATGCCCGGGAGAAGTTGAAGCCCACTGACCTGGCGACCTGGTGTCGTGCTGAGCTGAGACGCCTCAAATCAGAGAGTGCGATAAACTCTTCCGAATTGGGAAGGCCCCTACAAAGTGGCCAAGGCCCACCTACAGAGAGCCTACTATCTCGAGGACCTGGATGGAACCAGATTCTCCCCCCCCCCCCCGGACATGGAATGCCTGTAATCGAGGAGCTACTGTCGATAGTGTAAGTTCTCCCTCCATTTGAAATAAAGGTCCATTTTCCTGTGCAATGGTTTGTTTACCTTGCAAGGGCAACGAAGACCTGGGAAACCCCCAGGCACCGGCGAGCCCAGCTCCCCGGCCAAAGTCCATAGAAGAGTCCTCTGGCACCAAGACCTGGGAAGCCCCCAGGCACCGACGAGCCCAGCTCCCGACATCAAAGACCGGACGACCCTCCGGCACCGAAGACTTGGGAAACCCCCAGGCACGGCGAGCCTAGCTCCCCAGCATCAAAGACCGGACGACCCTCTGGCACCGTAGACCGGGAAGCCCCCAGGCACCGGCGAGCCCAGCTCCCCGACATCAAAGACCGGACGACCCTCCGCACAGAAGACCGGGAAGCCCCCAGGCACCGGCAAGCCCAGCTCCCGATATCAAAGACCGGACGACCCTCCGGCACCGCAGACCTGGGAAACCCCCAGGCATCGACTAGCCCAGCCCCGACACCAAAGACCGGACGACCTCCGGCACCGAAGACCTGGGAAACCCCCAGGCACCGGCGAGCCCAGCTCCCCGACACCAAAGACTGGACGACCCTCCGGCACCGAAGACCTGGGAAGCCCCCAGGCACCGGCGAGCCCAGCTCCCCGACACCAAAGACCGGACGACCCTCCGGCACCGAAGACCTGAGAAACCCCGAGGCACCGGCGAGCCTAGCTCCCCGACATCAAAGACCGGACGACCCTCCGGCACCGAAGACCTGAGAAACCCCCAGGCACAGCGAGCCTAGCTCCCTGACATCAAAGACCGGACGACCCTCGGCATCGAAGACCTGAGAAGCCCCCAGGCACCGGCGAGCCCAACTCCCCAACACCAAAGACCGGATGACCCTCCGGCACGAAGACCTGGGAAACCCCCAGGCACGGGAGCCCAGCTCCCTGCACCAAAGCCCAGAGAAGAGTCCTCTAGCACCAAGACCTGGAAACCCCAGGACGGCGAGCCCAGCTCCCCGACACCAAATCCCAGAGAAGAGTCCACCAAATCAAGAGAGAGTCCTCTGGCACCAAGACCTGGAAGCCCCAAGGTTCTCAGCGCCTACGAGCCCAACTCTAAGGCGCCATCTTAAGTTCTCACATCCCTGAGCCCAGCTCCAGGATGCCTGCCCAAGACCGAAGCTCAGATCCGGCCAAGGGAATTCTCTCAACCAATGCGCTACGAGCCCAACTCCAAGGCGCCATCTCAAGTTCTCAATCCTCGAGCCCAGCTCTAGGATGCCAGTCCAAGACCGGAGCTCAGATCTCCGGCCAAAAGAATCGCCTCAGCCGTCACATCTTCAAGCCCAGCTTCAAGGCGACAATTCCTGAAGCACGACCTCAGAACATCAAGTCCCGGAGACCAGCCCTCCGGCCACCACATCCCGGCCCGGCTCTACGATGATAGCCGAAGGCGAGCCCCGTCCTCCGCCAGGTCAGCTCCCGCAAGCCAGGACACCTAGGCTAGAGCCGTGCGCGAACTTCCACCCAAGGCGGACCCCTCAAGATCGGGCCCCGTGGTTAGGAGTCGAGCTCAGTCTCCTCCCCACGAGGCACCCCTTCGAGCTCAGGTCCCTGGGCCGGGCAGTATCGTCACCAACCAAAGCCCATAGAAGAGTCCTCTGACACAAAGACTTGGGAAGCCCCCAGGCACCGACAAGCCTAGCTCCCTGGCATTAAAGACCGGATGACCCTCCGGCACCAAAGATCGGATGACCCTCTAGCACCGGCGAGCCCAGCTCCCCGGCAAAAGACTGGGAAGCCCCCAGGCACCGGCGAGCCCAGCTCTCCGACATCAAAATTCGGGAAGACGTCTTCCGGTGCCAATTCTTCAAGCCCAGCTCCAAGACGCCAAGGTCTGGAACCTCGGCTCTCGGCACCAGAAATTTTAATCATCAACGTCCCCGAGCCAGCTCCAGGATGCCTGCTCATGACCGGGGCTCAGACCTCCGGCCAAGGGCATCTCGGAACCACGCAGCTCATCATCAACAATGCCATAGGCCCGGCCCACGACAACAGCCAAAGCTGGGCCCCGTCCTCCGCCAGGTCAGCTCCCGCAAGCCCGAGATGCCTAGGCTAGAGCCATGCACGAACTTCCACCCAAAGTGGACCCCTCGAGATCGGGCCCCGTGGTTGGGAGTCGAGCTCAGTCTCCTCCGCCACGAGGCGCCCCTCCGAGCTCAGGTCTCCTGGGCCGGGCAGTATCGTCGCTAACCAAAGCCCAGAGAAGAGTCCTCTGGCACAAAGACCTGGGAAGCCCCAGGCACGGCGAGCCCAGCTCCCCGGCACCAAAGCCCAGAGAAGAGTCCTCTGGCACAAAGACCTGAGAAGCCCACAGGCACTGGCGAGCCTAGCTCCCCAGCATTAAAGACCGGATGACCCTCCAGCACCGAAGACCAGATGACCCTCCGGCACCGACGAGCCCAGCTCTCCGGCAAAGGACCTGGGAATCCCCATGCACTTAGTGCCTCTGAGCCCAATTCCAGGACGCCAAGCCTAGAACTCAGATTCCCAATGCTGCAATTCTCAAGCGTCACGTCCTTGGGATTGGCTCCGAGACATTAAGGTTCAAGACTCCAACTTCCAATATCAAGGACCTCAGCCTCCGACGTCTCCGAGCCAGCTTCAAGACGACGACCGCTGACAGTATGCCCCTCAGCAGCGTAGTCCAAGGTCAACATCCATCACCGGCATGACCTTAAGCTCAACGCCGGGTCCGTGCCAGTTGGAGTCCTCGGCCTCCTCTCTCAGACCTCCCTGCACAAAAAGAGAAGAAGAAGCAAAGAAAGGGAGGAGAAGAGAGAGAAGAGACATTCCACATTGCAAAGAATGGAGACATAGTGACTGCGAAAGTGGATTTCATTACTAGAGAATTGGTTACACTGTCTTCCGAACCCCGACAAGTCGGGTGACCTGGGCAAAAAAAAAGGGTACAGTATAAAAGAGAATGATCTGCCCTAAGGGGTGGCTCCTCCCCGGACGGCGCACAGCTGGGATCTCCCCCTCCACCTCTGCAAGAGAGTAGGTTCAGCTGGGGCCGGATCAGCTACCTCTGGCTGCGGCGCAAGTGCTGCCCTCGCCGGTGTCGGCTCCCCGGGGCCGGGCGCTTCTGAGGTCACTAGAGCCGAGCCTCGGTCGGAGCAGCTCCCTGCCTTGCCACACCGTCGTCGTTGTAGAGAAAGCCTTCTTTCCTGGGACTCGGAGCATGACCAGTTGCTCCCCGGACATAACTCCCTGCAACTGGGATCGGCAGTATGCGAACCCCTTGGCGAAGAAGTTGCCGTCACTTCCCGAAAGTCCTTGAGGTATTCGGGGTCGCCTTGAAAGCAGCCACAGCATCAGCAGCTACTTTCTCTGCAGCCTCGGCCCGGCGCCGAACCTCCTTGAGCTCTGCCTTCAAGTGCTCGGACAGACGGACGGCCATCGCCAGTGCCTTCTCAGCGGTCTCGATGGAACAGTGGAAAAGAGTGGCATTCTCCTCCGCATCGGTAGCCCTCTTCTCGGCTGCAGCCACCTTCTTCTCAACGGAGGTGGCCCTTTCTTTAGCCGCCTCCGACTTGGCCCGGAGCTCCTTCAGCCAGGCCCGCTTGGACTCAGATCATTGTCGAGCTCCTTCCTCATTCTGGCCGCATCAGCAACTTCGGTCTGGAGGCTCTTCACCTTCTGGCCAGCCTCCTGGACCTCTACATACTTCCGGCCTACCTTTGCCTTGAGGGACGTGAGCTCAGCTCCCTGCTCTTGTCCCTCCTCGCCCAGTTGTGGCAGTAATCCCTTATAAGGATTAGCTCCCGCCCTTACTGCAGTGGGAAGATCCAAATTAGCAACAAAGGAAGGCAAAAGGACATCAAAGTAAAGAGAAGCTACTTACAGCATATAGTGGACGAACGACACCGTGATGACGTCACCGAGGAGTCGCCCACTCCCCTCGCGCCGTCACATGACTGGACCGAGATGTCCATCTTGCGCTCCGCTAGACTTGCGTCCTTCACCAAGGACACGTTCGGACCTAGCCGGAAGGGGACTCGGTGATAGTCCCTCTCCTGTGTTCTCGCCAATTCAGCCCTTCGATGGTGGAAGGCTCCTTTGGCGCCAACTGGGAGATTGGCACCACATCGGACCGAACTTGGGGCACCGGCCTAACTTCTTGGCCCCCCTGTCCTCCTCCACGTTGGCGACCTCCGGGGTGGGGGGCGCCGACATGGCGGTAGCGGCTGCTGACCTCGCGCGGACAACCACCTCGGGCTCGGACACAGGTACCGGTTCGCACCGCCCGGAAGGCTCAGGGACGGGCTGGCCGCCCTTTTCCATCTGCACTCCTGCACTAGCGCGTCCGCCCCAGCCTGCACCGACCTCGCCCCGTCCTCAGTTCGGGCTCTCTTCGATGCTGGCTCGGCAGCCTCAGTGGCTTGCTCCCGCTCCTCAAAGAACGAGAGCAGCTTGTCCATCGAGAACTTCATTGCTGCACCAAGATAGGAATAAGGTCGGACCCAAAAAAAAAAAAGAAAAGAAAGAAAGAAGAGGGGGTGGTCAAGTCGAACATACTCGACTCTGCGCCAAGCTGACCCCGGCCTCGTGAAGGTTCTGCTCTGACAGCAAGATCTCGAGCGGAGGGATCTCAGCTAACTTGAGCAAGTTGTACAGGTCGAGGTCGGCGGCTTTGACAGAGGAGTCCTTATTCGGAGACCGATCTGGGTCGCTCCAAACCCAGTCGATCCCCTATCGAGGCTAAGAAGAACCTGCTCTTCCATCCTTTGATGGAAGAGGAGAGCACAAACTTGACGCCCGAGGGCGGGAAGAGAGGGACCACCACCCGTCCTCGGTAGGGTGGCATTTCAGGATGAAGAAGGCCTCAACAAGGAAAAATGGGCAACAATCTCATAGAAGTGGCACAGAATGATGAAACAAAAAATTGTTCTGATGGCGTTGGGGACCAACTGGGCAGGAACAAGCCGGTAGTTGGCCAAGAAGGAAAAGAAGAAAGGATGTACAGGAAAGCGGAGACCCCCAGCGAAGGTCTCCTCGTAGAGGGCGATCCGTCGAGGGCCACTGGAGGTAACCTGCTCCCCGGGACGAGGGACGGAGAGCGGATGGACTCGGGGATGCCATAAGCTTCCCGGATAGACACGAGGTCCTCAGCGATGATCACCAAAGTAATCCCTCCGGGACCTGTCGATCGAGAAGCCTCAGGCTCTGGAAGGGGAGCAGGAGGAAGACTCGAAGAGCAGGAGGAGAAGACTCGGGTTCCCTAATGGTCACCGGGCCTTTGGCGGGCCTCCTACTAAACTCATACCTCGTCGCCTCCATCTCCTCATTAGAGGAGGAGGGAGTCCTTGCCGGGAGGGTCCGACTTCGGCCTGGCAAGAGGGACGGAACTCCGAACCGAAGCGATCCATGGAGAAAAGAGAGAGAAAAAAAAGAGAGAAAGGGACAGAAGAAACCCTAAGATGACCCTTAAAGGGCGAAAGAAAGGGGGCCTAACCTGCTAGAACTCTAAAGAGTCGCCGGCGGCCAGAAGGGAGGAAGAAAAGGAAGAATGCTCCTGCGGGATGCCGGACGTGCAAAGTTTGAACGAGGGTAAGCTTCGAAAAGACTTACCCCTCCTTCCTAAACTGCCTACGCCCGACCGTGCCTTTGCGGCCCCCAAGAAGGCGCCCACCGCGTTCAACCATCCATTGGGCCCCAAGGCCCATCCGACTGCGGTCGCTCTGACTTCCGCTCCCGTCTCGACGGCCTCCCCTGCATGGCCACGTGGCATCCTCCACGAGCTCATAGGACCGCAGAGCGAGGCGCCGTCGATTTTGGCAATTATTGCATCCGATTTCTCCCCTTTCCACGTCAGCGCCATAATTACGCCCTTTGCCCCAAACGCCGTGCGTCAATGGGCCTCGGGGTGGGGGGGCAAATGATGTGGCCAGAACGTTGATGTGGCACGAGGCAGCTGATATGGAGTCCCCATCAGACGCCACGACAAGCTTCCAACATGAGCGCCTTCACCGGGCTGAGCTTCCCTAAAGCAACACCTCTGCCCGGCGAAGGCGAGCTCCGTCCTCCGCCAGGTCCGTTCCCGCCAGCCCGAAACACCTAGGCCGGAGCCGAGTCCGAATGCCTGCCCAAGGCAAACCCCTCGAGATCGGGCCCCGTGGTCAGGAGTCGAGCTCAGCCTCCTCCTCCACGAGGGCCCCTCTGAGCTCAGGTCCCTTGGGCTGGGTGGCACCCTGGCACCGAGCTCGCCTGAAGCTAGGCCCCATGGTCAGGAGTCGAGCTCAGCCTCCTTCGCCACGAGGCGCCCCTCCGTGGTCGAGCTCAGTCCACTTCCGTCCTGTCGAGCAGCACCGAGGCGAGTCTACCGAAGACGGGCCCTGCCCTTCCAGCTCGGCCCTCAATTCAAACCAATGCGCCAGCCGCCAAGGGAGCCATGCCTCTCCTCCAAGTACTGTGACGGTACTCCCAAGGGTCGTGCGACAGTACCAACCATGCCACAATTAATGTCCACGGCCATCTCTCACTCTAGAAAGAAAGGAAAGCTCACATCAAGGCGCCATGCCCTCCGCTGATCTACCGTACAACCGAAGAAAAGACCCTACCGGAGAGCGCAGGTCCCAAGACTGGCGGCCCGCCGATCGAGACCCTGTCAGGTTTCCAGGAGAGGGATGGGCAGAAGGAATGTCAGAGATCTACGGAGGCTTCCTCAATTGTCAAAATAGGAGAGACGTCCGGTCTACGTCACGGAACTCGCCGTACACGACAGCAGGGGGAGATCCCAAAGCAAACTAAGGTAGAAGATCCCGCCAGGGTAAGCAAAAGAGGTATTTGCATCTGACCCAGAACAACATCCATAGCATATTTTCTCAATTCAAGAGGGGAATCAGAGCAACACAAGGAAAAAAGGCCAGAGAGGAGGCCAAGACCACCTCAGCCAATACCACTCCAGCTCATCCTCATCTTTCACTCACACTGTATTCACTCCTCCTAGCGTAGAGCTCATCCAGAGGGGCGCAACCAGGAGGATTGTTCCCCTAGATCATCACTGACTTGACCGTCGGAGTGCCCCCACCGGAATCCCCGGCCTGGGTCACTAACATTACTTCCTTGCAGGTCCCGAGGCCCCGGAGGCGTTCCAGGCGGGCGGATTCACGACACCCGACCACGTAAAGAGCTGAGGCCACGACGATCTAGACGGCAACAGGACAATCATTGGTACATGATTAATAAACGATATATGTAGTCGGGAATTAGTTTCCTTCAAGGCCTAGCCAGATGGGACGGTCATTGGCATATGCTGAGAATGCATATTTTCTCGTATGATATCAGAGTTAATATCCTTCTAGGCCTTCAATGGGATGCTTATTGGTACATGACCGATAAATGATATATATAATCAGGATCTAGTCTCTTTGGAGGCTAGCTATGGACTGATCGTGGCCATAATCAAAAGAAATATGAGAGTGGGAATGGGTGTGGATGGCCATCCTTAGTTATTTTTGAAATATATTATAGTCAAATATGAATAATAGAAAAATTGTATTGATTGATCTGACATACTTTATTAGCTTATGTATTATGCATAATCATTCAATTTTATATATCATGAACTAGAGATTATGATAATTTACTAGACTCATGTAGCTCATTATATTTTTGTTTTCAGATGTTGTGAAGTAGTTAGGCTTGAGATTGTACTGTGAGAAGCTTAAGATCTAGGAGAACATAAGTTAGATTCCCTTTAAATGAATATTAGAGTATTATATATAACTCTTTGAGATTGAAAACTTCCAACCACTTTCTGAATTACTGCATGTGTTCAAAAGGCAGGTATTGCATTCGATTAAATTAAATTCTAAGGATATACGGCCATCTAATAGATGGTTAGCTCGGGCCTCGAGCTAGGGTATGAGAGATTAAATTGTATCAGAACATATGTTCAAGATCAAGATAACTTAGATAGTGAGAGTGGAGTGAGTAGAATTAGAATTTAATTGAATATCCTGAAATAATTATAAATACTAAAAAAATATTTAATTTGTTTGATGAATATATATTATAGTCCCTAGGATTTTGCTGACTATAAGTATAGAAGGCTTGTACAAATAAAATGTTTGGTTAAACTTTCCAAGCTTAATTTTTAGAAAAAATATATCAAGACTAGACAATTGATATATGGATGCATATTTGAGTTATATTATGTTGTTTTAGTATTTGATATTATGGAAATCTAATCTTGATATAATTATAGAATGTAATATAAATTTGAAATTGTTGAAAGTTATTATGTAGCAAATTATGGATATGATTGGAATAGTTTAGTTCTTTATGAAAAGAATAAAATGGAGTAAAGGTAATTAAAGTAATGAAATATTTCATAAATAGATCCTTCTACTTGATATTTTTATGGAATCTAAGTTAAAGTCAATTGGTCTATCAATTTTCAATATTCTAGCATATTTACAAGATCGTGATAAATAAGTTATATATATATATATGTCTACAATACTATAATAGAGAATGTTTTGGTAGAATTGATCTTTTGATAAACTTGTAAGAGCCTATACTTTGGATGAGTTTCTAATAAGCCTTTGAATCAAGTTACTAGATATTTGCATAAAATATTTTTTAAAGTCAAAAATTGGTTGATCATGGATTTTCTACCATCATTATTGATTGGTAGTAGAATTTAATGAAATGATTTGAAAAATGAGTTTGAAAGATTCTAGAGGATGATTATGATCAAATAAGTCAATTGGGATCCTTTTATAGAGTTGATTTTTTAAAAAGAGAGAGGTTGATTGTGAATTATTTAATCCAGTTATCAAGGTAATCAAGGGCATGATTAATTCAAATTAGATTTAGAATAATGGTACAAATATAGCAATGATCTTAACAGTTGATTATGATCCACATTGCATAAAGAAAATAAGAACATGAAAACATAGATTTTTGCTTGGAATTTTATAAAACTTTGAGCTAAGATCATAAGAGACTTTGGAGAATACTGATCAAAGTTATGCAGCAAAAGTGTGATGGATTAAGTTATTTATAACTCGTTAAAGATATTAGGATTGATTGAAATGTGTTATAATGGAATATGGAAGATCTTATTAATAAAAGAAAGATGATTTGGCTATGTTATTCTGGTAAGTTCTTCAATTGTATGGTGCGATCATGAAAATATTGAGTATCTCATGTTTAAGGTTACTTGTTCATTGATTCAATTTGATTTAATTTGTTAGGTATCCAAATAAATCATGCATTATCAATTTGCTCTCCTTGATTTTAACTCCAACATAGAAATAATGACATCGATATCTTTTTCTTCGAATTGTCCTTATAATTTAATGTGATAATTTATGATAGACTTTTGATCTCTAAAGCCTGTCAATACATTTACTTTCATGATGCCTTCTTAACTATCAAGTGACTTGCTTCTAATCAAGGGTTATTAACTTTTGTGGGATCTAAACTTTACTATAGTATTTCTGTTGAATCATGTCAACTCTTCTGAATATAATTCATCTTAATCTATCTTGTATGAGGATTTAGTATCAAATTAAACCTAACCCGATCTTAAATGAATGAGCATTTGTATCAAAATAATGTTTTTGATCTAAGACTTTTGATCACTTAATAGTGCTAATCTTATTAGTCTATATCTTAATTTTAATTATGATAAAATACTTTTGATATCTAATCTAATTTTGATCGAGGAGAAATAGTATCTTAAATTGTATGCAACCTAAGAAGCAAAATTCTATAGTTGACTTTAAGATGTCAAATTTGAAATAATCTCAAGAAGAGGCTATGCTTGATATAAAAATATGTATGAGCATTGTGATTGATCCAAGTGATTGGACAACTGTTAGCATTTGAGTAATGAGATTATGTATTTTGTTTGATAAATTGTCAAATTTGGCAAAATGGTACATGTGAGTTTAGAACAAGCACCTTTAATTTTAAAAGATTTAGTTTTTCAAATTTTAAGAATGAAATTTGTTTAAGGAGAGAGAATGTGAAATCTAGTCCTTTTTGGACCCATTCTAGGCCAAAGTCAGTAATCCTAGCCGACTTCAGCCCAAAACCAAAAAAAAGATTGGGGACCGAAACAGGGGAGGCATGATCCCTTGCCCAATCGTACCATTCATGCAACGATGGCCGATGGAGCAAGTGGAGGTCGGTGCAAAATGGCATTTAATTGTTGGGATCTACCGCATCGGGCAAACAATCGGCCTTATCCCTTATTTTTCTCTCTCAAGATTCTTTTTAAACCCCTCATCACCTCTAATCAAGCTAAAATCAAGCCCTCCGCCTACCTCCTCCTTCTTCCCCAACTCCAGCAATAGCGGAGCTACCGTGGTTAAGCTCTTGCTATCCAAAACCCCCCTCCTTCCTTCTTAAAACTCTTTATCTCTTTAGAGCTAGAAATTTTAAGCCATTCGACCTTTCACTGTCGGAAAGGAGTGCCACCGGCTGCATCCTTACGATAACAGCCACTCACCGATAAGTCTCTCTCCCCCTTTGTTATTTTTCAGTTTTGTTGTTGCCGCCATGACAGCAAAGGGCAACACCATGTTCTCTTGTTTTTCCCCCTCTCGGCTTCTTTGTTAGTGGCCAGACCGCCACCACCAGCTGTGGCATCTTCACCTCCCTTTCTATCTCAGCAACACCCATTGGATCATTGCCTTGACCCCCCTTTTTTCTTTCTTAGTTTTGTAGAACCATGGGAAGGCCCTATTCAGGCTGAGCCAAAGAAGGGAAAAGAAAGTAGAGAAAGAAGAAAAGAAAAAGAAAGAAAATAAAAGAGAGAGGAGAGAGAAGAGAAGAGGAAAGAAAAAAAAAAAAAAAAATAAATATTTAGAAAGAGAGATCTAAATTTTGTAAAACCAATTCTATGATTGAACATTAATCATATAGTATTTAGATTGATTCCTTGCTAATCAACTCGATCCCCATCGATTGGATCTAAATAGATATCTAAATCGAGTCTAGACCTACACTTGATCAAGAGTCTCTCTCCATACTCTAATTTTATTTTCTAAAATTGAAGGTTAATTGCCTAATTAATCTATTTTATCAGAGCCTTCATCATTTTTATCAATAGATGAGTACCAGATCTAGGATTTGAGTCATGTATTCTGATGGAATCAATTTTTAATAAGTTATCTCTATCTTTAATGTATTTTACTCTACTTGATTTGATTTAAAGATTTAATTATTATTATGTTATTTAAATAAGTACTTATATATGCTATACATGGTCATGATTCGATAAAAATTGAATTAAACATGCATAAATACTTGAAAATAGATTATATTAATTTACATCGAAAAATATATTATTTATTGATTGTAGTCCTCTCTAATTGATTATGATCATATGAGTTAGGATTTATTCTCTTTCTAGATTTCTAATGGAACAATCAGGGTTCTAGATGCGAAGGACGAGGCCACCAATTTCCCTCTAACACACGTGGCTATGAGTTTTATTTTCTTTTATTGTTTGGAAGAAGAATTTTATTTTCTTTTAACCAACGAGCAACGAGGAATAAGGACTCGTCCCAAAACAAAATGTTTCAAGGTAGTTATCGCTTATCAGTAGCCTTCCGTTTCCCAGCTTCCGTCACATAACTTTGGAAGGAAAGAATGAAACACGGTTTCCAAACAAAAACATGTGCGGCGCAGAGCGAGCGCGGCGAAAGCAGCGCTGCCAAGGCGCGTTCCCAATTAGGGCGTAGCAGCCCAAACCCAGGCACTGCTGCGACTCGCCGTGGTCGTCCTTCCACCACGAAGCCGCCCTCCATATTCTCCTCTCTTCCCCCGTCCCTGCAGCGAAGCGAAGAAGGAAGATGGAGGAGATGGTCGAACCCAATACCTGCGTCCGTGGCTGTTGCACCAGCCATAGCATCCCTCTTCACCTCCCCCCATCCTCCTACGCTCTCCTCGATCCCATCGCCCGAGGTATGAATCCATATCCTCTCTCTCTCTCTCTCTGGCTATAACTCTCTCTATTCCTTCATTCCTCGTGATGTGGCGTGTAATCCCAATCCCAAGGATCTGAGAGCACCGTCTACGACGCGAGGCTCGGCGGCGCGAGAGTCGCCGTCAAGAAGCCCGTCCTGTCCACCGCCGATGATCTCGACAAATTCCACCGTGAACTGCAGCTGCTGTGGTCAGTTTCGACCTTCGGTCTCTCTCTCGCTCTCTCTCTCTCTCTGTGGCTCGATTCTTGATTCTTGTAACCCCACCGCTTCCTGAATCTTGGATGTTTTCTTTGGATGCGAAGCAAGTTGGATCACCCGGGGCTGGCCAAGCTGGTGGCGGCCCATGCGAGGCCTCCCAATTATATGCTCTTCTTCCATTTCTACGAATCGCGGAACCTCGCCGAGAAATTGCATGTCCAAGAGTGGAGCCCTTCTATTGACCAAATGATCACCATTGCCTGCGATCTAGGTGCGCTCTTGGCCCTTTGGGTTTCTACTTCTTTTTGCCTTCTTTGGGATGCCTATGCGCTGCTGCTGCTTTCTGCTTGCTTGACCATCGGTTCTAGTGAAATTAGGTGAGCCTAAAAGAGGTTTTCATTCTCCTGCCATATTCTAGGCTAGACTCTTATCTTATACCTTCCCATCAGATCGTTACTTTTATTGCCTTCTTTTTAATTTTAATTTTAATATACATTCACCTTGCGTCGTGTCCTGTTTTCCTAGAATATGATTTGTCCTTTTCGCATTTTATAGAGTATTTATCGGTCCAATTTCTTAAGAAAATTCTCATATCCGAATATTTTTACTCGGGTTCTTTAGTTTCCAAGGAAGAATAATCGGATGATTTTCTTTGAATACTATGTGAACACATTTTTGTTAAGGCGACAAAAATGCACTGCATTTCAGTGGGCATAAGAAACAGAGAGCAACCTTTCTAACCTTTGTCCGCTAACAGTGGCCTATGTTCTTTTGAAAGAACTATATCAAGAAAAACTACTTATGGCCATCTATTTGCTCGCTTCTGGATGTGCAAGGCTGGGTGGAAGGTAGAGCATTAGCATGCAGTTGTATGGTTTGTGTGAAATATGAATTCCAACAGACTGGCCTAGATTGATGACGCCCTTTGACAAAGATTACTGATAAACTTTGTGAACCTGTGAAAACAACAAGTCTACTCATAATGTGAGAATCCCTGTACAAGTGTATTTAATCTCATATTGGTTATTCGCTGGAAAATTTTTTTAGTTCTTATATAAGGCTAAGAAATCTAAATAATACCTTCCAGCTAGCTATTTTGGTTAAGATCCCGAATCATTGCAAATGGTATCAAAGTCGACTCAGTCCATAACTTACATAGATTAGAGGATATTGCAACATGGAGTCATTGGGGTTGATCATGGACCAATCATGATATTTACGAATTAATGCATGAATTTGGATCCTTAGCCGAAGATGCAAGACTTAAACATAGAAATATATGAGAATATGTGCGGGCATGTATTTAGTCCCACATCGGTTGTTCGCTCGCAAAATCTTGGATACTTATACAGCCAAGAAATTCAAATAATGCTAGCTTTTTTGGTGAGATCCTAGGTCGTTACACATAACATATTCCATCATGCTAAGAATTCCTCTAGAGCAAACTCTAGTCCAAGGGTTAAAATGCCACACTGGATCTTGTACCGGTTTTCTACCGAGATAGTATGGCATTGGGTATCAACGCAATATGGGTCGATGAAGGAAACATGCTAGAATTGTATAGTACATTGTTACAATCTTGTTCTTGTAGCATTTGAAACCCTGCCCTAGTCTGTATTTCAATATGAAAATTTGTTTCCACAGCTTTGTTTAATATATATTAATATGACTTGTCCATCACAAAAACTTTTTTTTTCTCTAATTTAT
Source organism: Areca catechu (assembly GCA_021397845.1). Lineage (NCBI taxonomy): Eukaryota > Viridiplantae > Streptophyta > Magnoliopsida > Arecales > Arecaceae > Areca > Areca catechu. The sequence goes on from CM038039.1 coordinate 51,391,700, forward strand.
ACTGTAGTTAAGGCCTTGTAGCCTGCTATATTGATATGCCAAGATCTTCTCAGTAACCAAGAGCCGTGCCCAGCCCTGCAATCTTTGAGTTAATGGGATCATGTAGCTAATGTGTCCAAAAGTTTGGGCTTGGACCCATTGGATTCTCAAAGATTTGGTGGATTCACAAGCGATGAGGTGAGGGAAATAGTTTCATGAACCTACTTCTCTTGTTAAACATCTCCAAATTCCAAGTCCCAGCATCTATGGTTGTTTTGATCTTATTTGCTCTATATGCTGTTAATCTTCTCTTCCATAACTTATAATTTGGTACTTTTGTTTTGAAAACTTTGTTTTGTTTGTAACTTGAGGTATTATAGGCTTTGTTTTTCAGAAGTAAGTTTTGCAGCATTTTCTCCCTTTGCTGTGCTAATAAAACTTCATAGGTGTCAATTTGTTTGTTCTAGTATCCTTATGTTTTGCTGCTCCTTTTCATGATCCATTTGGTGTTTTCTTTCCTTTTCTTATGCAAGGATTGAATCATTCTTTACCAGTTCCAACCAGAAAGGCTTGCCTGCCATTAAATTAATTAGAAGTTGATCTACTTTAATTGTTGAAACTATATAAAATTGCATCTTGAATGCATGTCAATGACATTCTTGTTATTATGTTGAGAATTTCTTTAGTTACTAATGGATGCTTCCTGAGTGATACTCGTCATTGATTTTTCACATTTTTTTTAACATGAAGATACCATTCCTTGCATGGAATAATCATTCTAAACAAGTTCTTGTTTTCTCGATTATGCTTTTTGTATTTTCTTTCAATTTTTTCTACCAAATTACCTAGGCAACCGTTGTATGCCACATTGTTAACCATGCATTCTTATCCACCTCTCTTTCAGCGAAAGCTCTTCAGTACCTACACAACCTTGGAATTGTACATAGGGATGTAAAACCTGCAAATATTTTGTAAGTATCTTCCATATGATCTTGTTTTTAGTAAAATGACATCTGTAACCTTAGATTAGTATTATCCTTTGGTTTCTGGACTTGCTTTTAAAATATTCAAATCTGCGTCCAGCTTGACAAAGACCTTCGTCCTCATCTAGCAGATTTTGGTCTGGCTATGTACAAGAAGGATCTTAAACATGTTCAGTTGAAAATTGGAAATCATCTGGCAAGCCTACTGGTGGTTTTCACAAAAGAAACATGGTTGGGACGCTCATCTACATGGCACCAGAAATTCTGAGAAAGGATATACACAGAAAAATCAGATGTCTATAGTTTTGGAATATCTATCAAGTAAGGAATTAGACAATTCATGCCTTTTCTGTCCTATTGAATAACTCTAGCTCGTCTATCCCAAACAATTATTAAATTGTATACCCATTTTCTATTTCTATGAAATTTGATGTAATTGACAAATGACCTTGCGTGCTTTCCTTTTTCCCCAATACTGTGGTTTTGGCTGTAATCATGATATGATCAGGAGTTTTATGGTACTACATGGCCAGGGAGAAGTTAGAAAAGCATACTGATCCTATATTTTTTCAACAATTTTCATTTTTCTTTTGTATCAATGTTACCTTCTTTCAAGACTAATATAACTCCTTGCCTGCTTCATCTTCTCCCTCTTAACTCTTATGGGATGGTCATCCATTTTTTAAAGAAATGCCAGTGGTGGTTATATATTTTGTTTTTAAAGGGAATGGATTATGTAGAGGGGTTCTTGCATAATAATCAGGATAAGACAATATTGCCTATGGATATTGTACTATCTATGAATCCTTTGTGCAAATGACATGCATTTATGCATTTAAGGATACTTGCACTGAACGTGACATGATTAAGATATAACATATTGAATGATTATGATTATGGAGCTTCTTTCCTATTTGAATTTATAAGCAAACTTATGAAATTGGAGATATCAGATATTCTCTTTAGAGCTTGGAGTGACCTTTGCATTAACTGTAATAACTAAGAAATTGAACTAAAAGATGTGCAATTCATATTCCACTATATAAAATCCATATAAATACATATAAAAAGATAAGAAATATATGTAACTGCAAAAAATTGAAATGTTATACAATAATCTTTTATGCTTGTCATGGTTTCATAAATTAGATTTTTTGTGCATCAAGACTTTTAAATGAAAACTGAGGAAATATTCACAAATCAAAAGGATAGGGCTGCAAATGGATTGGGTCTCCCCGATTCTGACTGTACCCGGAACCGATAATACCTGATCCAACAAAAACCCATGTGAAACCATCGGTCATGTTTGATCTTAATCTACACCCGCATGTGACATATAATTGTGATCAAAATTAGATCATCCAGTTTTCTGTTGAACCCAACCCTAGCCTTACCCAGAAGAATTTATGGACCAAAACAGTTAGGTGACTCCTCTCCAATTTGAGCTGTCAATATCCAACCCAATATGTTTGCATTTATTGCAATCACTTTTAGGCCATGTTTTGGGCATTATTGCAATTGCTTCGGATCTGACTTTTAACTTTTACCACCATATTGCAAGCATGTCTGGCTATCTGACTTTTAACTTTCACCATCATATGGCAAGCATGTGTGGCTATCTGATGTCTGTGTGCATGAATAGACTGAAGAACATGGTGTCAGTACAAATCCAACAGGCGTTATAGGTATAATGTCAAATAGGGCATCTAGAGTTCTAAATCAATTAGAGATAAATAAACAAGCAATAAAGGAAATATGTAAAAGGCCAAGGTTCAGCAAAGTTTAGTTGATAAATCTATCACCTTCACTTGGTTAAGTTTGGAAAAAAATGTGTGAATATTTTGAAAGAACTTACCAATTTTCACATGCACACATGATATCAAAAGGGTACAAAATGTAACAATTAGGAGATGTTTTTTGTAAATACTATTTAGCAGCTACATCAGATCTTAGATTATGTCATTAAAAGACCGTGCAAATAATAGTTAATGGAATAAGACCACTCATATCAGCACATATATTCAGGATCTCCTGGTATGTATGTCAAGCTTGGTAGTGCATCCCCAGGATTTGTGATTTCATAGCTTTTGTAATTGGTAGATTCAGAGTACTTGCTAACTGGACAAAAATGGTTGCTGAGGACATGTGACAAAATTGTAGATGGTCTCAAAACATTCTTACATACGGTTCATGTATGAATGCCTCTTTAAGTGCGAGATATTGTCATTCTGATTCATTGGTCTTCTTCTGCAGTGAGCTTCTTACCGGTGTTGTTCCTTACACAGATCTGAGAGCAGAAGCCCAGGTATGTTTTTCCTGTTTTGTAACATGTACAATGTTGTACATATGCACTCACATTGAACCTACAAAATGCATTTCAATCAAATGATGAAGATGCTCCCCTTTGATTTTTTTCACAAGTTTCATTCATGTATGAGCATTAATTTAGTGAGGTTCAGGCCACATGAAACTTCTCCAACTTTCAGTGTTATCCTTCATGTGCAGTCTGTCTTACTGCATATGTACATTCTTACATATATGTCTATGTATAGACTGTCTTCAAGTATTTTTCTATTCTATTATAGTGACAAACATGAAGGTGTTTCTCTTCTTGTAGGCCCACACTGTGCTCGAAATGAGCTATACTGAACAACTACTTACGGCAGCAGTTGTTTCCGAGGGTCTGCGTCCTATTCTTGCTCAATGTGAAACTGGAGCACCATCAGATCTGTTGTCACTTATTAAAAGGTGTTGGGACCCAAATCCCTTATGTAGGCCTTCCTTTGATGACATAGTTGAGGAATTAAATTTAATCATGGAGCATGCAGAAAAAGTCTCTTGTCCACCATTGGTTTCCCCCAGCAATCAATGCCAAAATGGCATGATGGATCTCCAGTATTTTAAAGAATTGAATTGGTTTGATCAAGGAGAACAATCAGCCAGGATAACAAATGCAGGAAAGTCAAATATAGGGCTGTGGGCAAGTTCTTTTATGAATCACATTACCATCCAACTTTATCTTGGGGGTCATTTGCAACACGTGGAAGAAGGGAAACAATGGAAGATACTCACTTCATGCTTCACAAATGTGCAATGAGAATGATGTTCATGCTTTTGGAATTTTTGATGGCCATAGAGGTTTGCCAATGACGGTATTATTACTTTTCCTTTTCATAACTAGAGTTTAATATTTCCAAATGTTCTCTGCAGGTGCAGCAGCTGCTGAGTTTTCTGCTCGAGCACTACCAGGATTCTTACAGAATGCTAGTTACACATGCAGGTTTCTTCCAGCCATCTGTTTATATCTGATGGTTTATTCCAAGGATCGTTGAACCGGTACCGGGACCCGTACCGGTCAGCGGCCGTACCGTACTATACCGGCATACGTACCGGTATTTTTTTTTTTTTAAAAAAAAATCTCTCTCTCCCCTCTCAAGCAAAGATTTCTGTTTGAAACATGAAATAGATCCGAACTAGGCCGAACCAAGCCCAAACTGGGCGGTACGGTATGGTACGCTACAGTACCGTACCATACAGAATTTAATTTTTTGATTTTTTTTTTTAACGGTCCGAGTGCCGGACTTTTTATATGCATGAACCGTACCGGCTCTTGGCTGGTACGATATGGTACATCCCGTGCCGGATGGTACGGGACGGTACTGCAAACCCTGGTTTACTCGCTTCACTTCTGCTAATTGCTAGCTTGCTGCAGTCCAACAGAAGCACTTATTGAAGCATTTACAAGGACAGATGAGGCATTCAGAGATGGGTTAGTCTTGCACCGTAACTCAAAAAGAATTATTCAGAAAGATTGGCACCTGGTTGTACAGCAGTGGCAGCATTAATAGTCAGGAACAAGCTTTTCGTTGCAAATGCTGGCGATTGCCGTGCAATTTTAAGCCGTTCTGGCCACCCATTTCCTATGAGTAAGGTGCATTTTAAACTTCACCTATAAATTATTGTCAAAAAGAATGTCAAATGTTATGAATTTACTGTTATGATTGTGGTTGTACAGGTATAAGATTTCGAAATTTTAATTCTTATTACCTACACAGAAGTGTAAATTATGAATTTCTAAATATTAAATAGGATCATGTTGCAAGCTGTGCTGATGAAAGAGCACGTGTTATCAAAGAAGGCATTGAAGTGAAGTGGCTAGTAGACACATGGAGGGTTGGTCCAGCTGCTCTCCAGGTATTTTATTTATAATTTTCCTATATGGTTTGAGAAACTGCCAAAATAAAACTGGACAACATGTGGCTCCTTACACAGAGTAACATTGGCAAAATGGAAGGATGTTATAAGAGGTGTAGATGAACCAAGCCCTAGCAAGCCAGTTAAGCTTGGCTTGTTTATTGGTTGTGGTTAAGCAATCTCATTTAGTTTGATGCTGATCTCAAGCTATTAATGAACAATTTGTTTAAGAGATCTAGTGAGAGCCTGAGGTCTCCCAAGGCTTTCAGATATGTATTGTAAACTATTTTTTAAACTTTTCTATCAATCATATGATTGGAATACATTCTTTTCTATGTTAATGCTGATCTCAAGCTATTAATGCATAATGTATTAATGGTTTTAAGAGATCTAGTGAGAGCCTGAGGTCTCCCAAGGCTTTCAGATATGTATTGTAAACTATTTTCTAAACTTTTCTATCAATTATATGATTGGAATACACTCTTTCTATGTTAATTATATAAATTTAGAAATAGATTTTTATAAGATGTAACTAAAATAATATATAATATTCATTGTTCATGCTTAATCAAATCAAGTTTGAGCAAGCCTGGGCTGGCTCTAGCTTGGCATGTAGGGAGGCCAATTTGAGCCAGACTTTGGGCCACACAGGCTTCTCACAAATGATGCATTCATTTAACAGTGCTAGATGTGATATACTCAATTGTAGTTAACCCTTTTTTCCATTTATCATATAATTTATTCTAAGTTAAGAGATATAAATCATCATCATTCTAAAGAAAGTTGGGTTATTTTGGAGGCCAAAATGAAAAATTGCATTCATTTATTATCATGGCATAATGTGTTTTCTGACCCCTATTATTGAGAGGAGATAGACTACGAAATAGGGGAGGAAATAAGGATAGAGGTGAAGGAAATAGGGCTGCAGCCTGTCCTATGAATCCACCCACTCCTATTGAATTCGGCTACGGGGGGGTAATTACACTTTTCTTCTTTGGAGGCTAGTTTCAAGTACTTATTCTTAAGGTTTTAAAAATTAAATGATATAGCCCATTGCAGGGTGCTAGTTGCACTCTCTATATACGTGTATATCTTTGCATTCTTATGTATAATGTCGTTGCGTATGTAACATTCTAGCCTCTGATGAGCTCGACTACAATACTTGATATTCTAATCCATGAATGGTCACTCAAGCTTTGTATATATCATGAATGCAGAACAGTTTGTCCAACTTGTCCAGTATAGCTTTAAGATGTAAACTTGTGTCTACGTTAAGATTCTTTCCTATTGTGTATAAGGTGTTAAATTTGCTCATACCTTGATATGGTATCAAAATGTTGACAGAATTATTCTTCTGATCAACTCAAGTCGTGTGCACCTCACAATAGTTGTCTCAACTATTGACAACTATTCCTAGACTCTTTGTTGATTTTGTAAATTCAGTCATAATCATTCCGATTAAAATCCAAGACTAGTGTCAGTGCAAGCTTTTTAACATCATTGTTGCAGCTTCCATCCATGCTATTATAGGACTTCTTTTTTAATATAAAAAAAGAAAACCTTGAATTAACATCATGGTGCCTCCACTATCAAAACCTTATCGAGATTTGCTAGACAGAAAATACCAACTGAATTAGTTTTGAACACATTTGTGCTGATTGGTGTAGTTATTCATGTAATGTAGCGCATCTATATCAACATTCTCATTTATGTCAATTATTGTGAATTCCTTGGACCTTATTGCTGCTATCTTTCTAAGTGATGCAGCATCAAGCCCTTATCAATGTAAAATTGACTGCATGTCATATCGCGAGCACTTCTTCAATTGATTCACCTAGCTTTAGTGCTATTAGATATTCTTGAAATTAAGCTTTTAGGAGATTTGTAGGATATAATACTTTTTATATAATTTGTAAATGCAACAGAGGAAGATGAGAGTTTCTATTTAATCTTCATTGAAGGATAATGATGAGGACATCATCTAGCACTATTTTTGATGCAGATCGTACATGGTTCATGTATCTTATTTTTTTTCATATTCTACCTGGGTGTATTATGGGTGTATGGGAAATGGGGTGCATTTCCTTTGTTTCTAGCTCATGCACAAATCCTAAAGCATGAGCTGGGTTAGTCTATTAGGATAGCTGGGTTGGTTTGTTGGGATTTAGACAATCAGTTTGTTAGAAATTTGTTAGTAGGTTGTCAGGGATCCAGGGTCATATAAATGGTTGTATTTGGGAAAAAAATCATCAGAGAGAATAATAAGAATCAAAATCCCTTGGATTCCTCCTTCCTCCCTTGCTTCTCTTTTTCCTTCCCTGCTTCTTCTTTCCTACTTCTCTAAGCTCCCGAGACCTAACTCTAAGACTTCCCTGTTTCATACTCCCCTAGCCCCAGCCCCCAGCCCACCATCTAAGCTTCCATTTGGCCACTCCAACCTCCCAACCGATTCAACTACCCTAGCCTCTAAGCTTCCCATTTTGTGCTCCTAGCCATCTCCCCCCCCCCCCCCCCACCGCTCGCTACTCCACTGCCACTGTTAGCCTCCGCCCCACACGACCCATCCTACCTCCATTTCCGCCCAATCCCACTCTCTGGTCCCAATCCCACTTCTCCATTTCCACCCAGTCTCACTCCTCCGACTCCATCTTCTTCGTTTCCACCAATCCCATCCTCCGGTCCCAATCCCACTTCTTTGTTTCCACCCAATCCCACTCCTCCGGTCTCAATCCCACTTCTCCATTTCCGCCCAATTTTACTCCTTGGTTCCACCGTCTGCCTTCGATACCATCTTAATCCCCTCCCTCCCATTTGAATCCTAGGGCACTGTCGGGAGGCACTACCACCACAGGCTTGGAAGTCGAGGTGTGGCCTGCAAAGTGAGGCGGCGGTGGTGGAAGACTTCCTACGGGATCGGCTTGAACGGACCTTCACCTCGATCCGGTAGTGGAGAACTTCCACCGGAGCAAAGGGTTGCAGAAGCATTTGGTTGTGGGACTCGGTCGGCCGCAACATAGGAAAGAACGGTGATTAAAGTGGGGCACGGCGAGCATCAATCTCGGAGATTCGGAAGCTGACGGACTCCTTGAAGCCCCCTACCGAACTTTGCTTTCCTTGAGCCCCTTGCCACATGATCATGAAAGTACTCCCCATCGAAACTTTCACACGATCCTCAAAGCAATCCTCAGACCCTTTGCCAACATCAATGTTTGGAAATGGTTTGATTTTATTTTAATTGGACTGCTCATTGCTTTGTTTAGACTAATCCTCTTGTATTGGGTGACCCAGATCTAAAGACTTCTAGCTCGTTTCACCCGCAAGCCAATAGCTGGCCACCTCAACCTCCTTTAGATCGATCTCCCTTGTCCAGGAAATCATGAAATTCCATGCTTGGTGAGATCTCTTCAAAGAATTAGAGTAGGCTTCAAATCAATACTGAAATTTCATTTATACTAGTTAATTATCTTTAATTCTTTAGACTCGAGTTAATTAAATTGACTAGCCCTAGTCTAATAGTCGTTCCTTAACGATCATTGGTCTAGCTTTCAAAGTTCTTGATTGTTCTTGCCGATTGGATCACTTCCTAGATTGGACCTTAATCATGAATGGATGTACTTTAATTGCTTATTTAACTTTATTCTCTGATTTCATTAGAGGGTCATTAGATCTAAGATAGTTAGTCTGGTCCCACATCAATTTTTGGTATCAAAGCATAGGTTAGGTTAGGGTTAATTGCATTTTCATTTGATTAGTTTGTATCATTAATATTTTGCACCAAAAAAAAACTAAAAATCTGAAACCCTACATACCCTTGAGTTTTTTGAAATTCCTGTTGATACAAATTTCAGAAAATTATAAATTTTATTTTGTTGGAAAGTAAACTCGAAATAAAACATTTCTATGTATGCAAATTTGTGAGATTGTTCTAAAATTCGTTTGAAAGTCTAAGTCTCTATTCTCAGAATTCTACATCCTGTAGTTCTGCACAACCTCTATTCAACCCTTAATTCTCGTTCATAGAAGTGTTAAACAATTACAAGTAGATTTAGAAACTAAACTTGATGATGTATTTATCCATGAAAGTGGATTTTTGAATCAGGTCTTAGTCTAATACTAGATTTTTCTTGAAGTTAGGCTTCAGTACATTGTGAATTCTACACTGTAGCAGGAAATTCAGATTGAATAGTTCCTAGAAAACTTGAATATTTATAGTCCTAGAAGTATCAAAAAATTTGAAATCTTAGCTTGCTGGAAACTTAACTCAGTAAAGAATCCAGATCTGCTTTGATTTCCATGAAAATAGATCTCTAGAAATCCCGTAGAGAACCTCCAATCTAAACTTTGTGTAAGCTAGAAACAGAATTCTGAATTTGAAACTTCTCTTTTAAGAACCATTGTAATTTTATATGACTATTAGGTCAGGAGTTAATTACCAAACAGAGCCTTCCCACTTAAACAACGAAATAGAACTCAACTTAGAAGCTGCTTTACAAAAAATCATAGGTTGACTTGAAGTTATTGACGGTAAATTAGATTCCTTAGATGCAAGAATTGGAACTTAAAAGAAGAATGATTAAGCAACACAAGCCACCATGTTCGGAACTCCTCTCCAAGAGTCATTGACCCTAGAGACTGACATGATTATCCGGATTTCAAGGGAGGTCGCAATCCAATATCTCGACCTTATCACGACCCAATTGATCAGATGATTGTATCATGAAAAGTGTCCAGGTCAAAGCGTCGAGTTTTGTGGGTTGCTTGGATCCCAAAGAGTACCTTGATTGGAAAGCTAACATGGACCATTATTTCAATTGGTATGAAATGTCCAAGGGTAGAAAAATCTTTTTCGCTTAAATGAGATTACTGTATCAAACCAAGTTATATTGGCATAATGTTCAAAGAATGACCATCCATAGGATACAGGAATCCATTAGGACATGGGATGAGATGAAGGATAAGCTTCGCGAGAAGTATCTCCCTATATCTATCAACAGCATCTCCTAGACCAATAGCAAAGGTTGATCCAAGATACCGGATCTGTCAATGATCATATTGATAAATTTGAAGAGTTTCTTATGCGCTGCAATGTGAATCAAGATCCATCTGTCACCCTATCCCAATTTAGAGCTGATTTGAGAGAAGATATTCAAGAAAAATTATTTATGCGAGAGGTCTATAGTATAGAGTAGGCATATCTATTGGTCTAGGACTATGAGAGGTTCTAAAGGTTGCTAGTTACTTGTCAACATGAGCCTCCTAGACCAGGTATTTTAGGCTTAAGACCTAGCATTAATCAGTTTTTTACTGGTCATCCCCAATCTGTGGCACTGCCAACCAAGAAGGATGACAAAAAAAGAGTGCGGAGAGACTTCTCGAGTAATTAATTCCAAGATTCAAAGCTTCAAGTATAATGGACTAGGCCATGTTGCTAGTCAGTGCCCATCCAGAGCACGATACATAGGAAGCCTGAAAGTGAAAATCCTGTAAGAACGATCATGAAGAAGAGGTCTATATCATGGATCCAAAATGAACTGACACCTTCGATGAGTATGACACCATCTAGATCGAGACTACATTTAAGGAATGACTAAAAAAAGTTAGATGTATGATGACCCAATCTAAAAAAAGTGAAGATTAGCACAGGACTGCTATCTTTCATACCTTTATTGGTCAAGGCGATAAGATGTGCAAGATAATCATCGATAATGATAGCTACATTAATGCCATCTCCATTGATGCCATCTTGTACATATGTTTAGCACCTATGGATCATCCGAGTCCGTATAATGACTTGGATAGATGCATCGTCTATCCTTATTAGGCATAGGTGCCTAGTCTCGATCAAATTTCAGTCATACCAAGATAAGATCTGATGTGATATGTTACCGATAGAAGTTGGTAGCATTATCCTTGGCCGACCTTGGCTCTTCGACCATGATGCCATACTTTATAATTTATCCAATACCTGCACATTTATGAGCCAGCCTAAAAAGATCACTGTATACCCTTCACCTCTAAGAACTACCAAGAAATTTATAGACACTAATTCAAAATCGATAAACAGAAGAAGAGCCTACATATGATCAGTGCTAAGGAGTTTGAAAAAGAACTGATTGATGGCTTTTTGGTCTAGATTCTGGCAGTCAAAAAATCTAGTGGTGACATAGTTCCTTTGCACCAGTATCCCCAGGAGGTGCTGACCTTCGTTGAGCAGTTTAAAGATATCTTCCTTGAAGATCTCCCGGACCATTTGCCCCTAATACGAGATGTCCAGCATGCTATATACCTTGTTTCAGGAGCCACTCTTCCCAATCTCCCTTATCATCATTTAAACCCCACTGAACATGCAGAGCTGTAGCGACAAGTTACCGAACTTAAAAAAGGGTTACTGAACTTCTTAAAAAAGGATTTGCGAAAGAGAGCCTAAGTCTTTGCGCAGTCCTTGCACTCCTAATCCCAAAAAAGATGGTACTTGTTGAATGTGTGTGGGTAGTCACGCAATAAATAAAATAACTGTAAAGTATTGGTTTCCTATTCCTAGGTTAGACGACATGATTGACATGATGTCCATATCCACTATCTTCTCTAAAATTGATTTAAAGAGTGGATATTGTCATATTAGAATTAGACGTGCCAATGAATGGAAGACTACCTTCAAATTTAAAGATGGTTTGTATGAATAGTTGGTCATGCTATCTGGTCTTTCCAATGCCTCGAGTACCTTCATAAGGGTGATGATTCAGGTACTATGACCGTTCATTGGTTCATTTGTGGTCGAGTACTTTGACGATATCCTGATCTATAATCAGAACAAAGAAGACTACCTAGACCATCTGCAACAAGTCTGTTAAGTTCTAAGAACCGAAAGTCTCTATGGAAATCTAAGGAAATGTGATTTTTGACGACTCATGATCTTCTTAAGATTTGCAATAACTTCCGATGGCTTATCAATAGACCCTGAGAAAGTTCGTGCTATAACTGAATGGCCTGTACCCCAGAACATGTACGAAGTTTGAAGCTTCCATGGCCTTGCAACTTTTTATAGGAGGTTCATCAAGGGTTTTAGCACTATCACGGTTCCGATTACTGATTGTATATGAAAAAGGGGCTTCGAGTATAAACTAAAGCTATTGAGCGAGATTTTTGGGTGATAAAGAAACGAATGATCCATGCTCTAGTTGTGACTACTAGATTTATTAAAAGTTTTTGAAGTTGCATGTGATGCATCTGGAGTGAGAATTGGAGTCCTAGGTCAGGAAGGACACCTTGTTGCATAGCGAAAAGCTAAATAACTCTAAGCGTAAGTATTCTACCTATGATAAAGAGTTCTACGCCGTGGTCCAAGTTATGTTTTGGAGGTATTATCTGCTTCCACAAGAATGTCATGCATTCGGACTATAAGGCCCTCAGTTTCTCAATTTATAAAAAGAATTAAGTCCAATGCATGAAAAGTGGGTTGAGTTTCTTCAGGCCTACACCTTTGTAATACGGCACAAAACGAGTGTAGATAACAAAGCTGCTAATGCACGCTCTCGTAAAGTGGATCTTTTTTTTTTATCGGCAGTGGGTGTAAAAGTTATGGACTTTAAACAGTTAAAAAAAAGGTATGATGAATGCCTAGACTTCAAAAATATTATTACCTCCCTAAAGCAAGGATCATCTAGAGAGCTTAGTGAATATATCCTTCAGAATGGTTACCTTTTTACGAACAATAGGCTATGTATCCCATGACTTCTATGAGAGATTTCTGAATTTGGGAAATATATGCTGGAGGTTTATTTGGGCATTTTGAGAGGAACAAAATAATATATGCCCTAAAAGTCTAGTTTTATTGGCCTAGCTAAAGCTAATGACGTAGCCCAAATTGTTGCACAATGCCGTACCTGTACTGTGGCTAAATATCGCAAACAAAATACTGGTTTGTACACCCCACTACCTATACCTGACTATCTGTGACAAGATGTGAGCATAGACTTTGTTTTAAGATTGTCTCAAAGAGCTAGGAAAAATGATTTGTTTGTATGGTAATAGTAGTTTTCCAAGGTCTATTTTTTACCATCCCAAGATTATGATGCCTCTAAAGTTGCTCATCTATATTTTGATAAAATTGTTAAGCTATACAGATTGCCAGAATTCATTGTCTGACAGAAACATTCGATTCATTAGTTATTTTTGGAAAATCTTATGGCATTTAATGGAAACAAAATTAAAATTTTCATTTGCCTATCACCCACAAACAGACGGCCAAACTGAAGTTGTAAATAGAAGTTTAGGAAATTTGCTTCGATGTTTGGTAGAAGAGCATGTAAAAAATTAAGATTTACTCGAGCATAATTTACATATAATAGTTGATAAATAGGTCTATTGGTATAAGTCTTTTTGAGGTCATGCATGATTATCGTTCTAAGAAAATAATAGACTTGATCCTGTTACCTGTGCATGCTAGAGTATTAGAAGCATCATCCTTTGCAGAGCATATTAGGTGTCTGCATAAAAAGATCAGTGGCAAAATTAATATAAGTAATCAAATATATAAATGATTAGCAAATTCTCATCGATGAGTCCGATTTTGCTAAGGGTAATTATATCATGATTGGGGTTAGACCTGAGTAGTTTCCATCAGCAACCGTTTGGAAGTTACATGTTCGAGAAGCAGGCCCATTCAAGATTTTAAAGAAAGTTGGACATAATACATTTGTTATTGTTTTGCCACCTGGCTTTAGGATTAGTTCAACTTTCAAAATATAAGATTTAATCGTATATAAAGAGCCAGCATTGATATCCAGTGATCCATTTGACCTGTACCGTCTTTTGAGAGTGACCCTCCCACTAAGTGCCCACAAGTCCAATTGAGAGAAAAGCACGATATGATCAATCATATCTTGGATGAGTAGATTCAGTCCACTAAGGGTTGGATTATCATTGCTATTTGATTTGCTAGTAAGGCAAGCCGGAGTTAGAAGATTCCTGCATTACTCGAGAGGAGCTGTAGATGATTGACCCAAATCTTTTTGAGTACCTCCAAGGCAGTATAAAGCCTGATTCAATGGAGTCAAGTTTTTCCCACCCTAAAAGAAATTGATGAGGATATCATCCAGCACTATTTTTGATGCAGATTGTAAATAATTTATGTATCTTATTTTTTTATATTCTACCTGGGCGTATGGGAATGGGGTGCATTTTTTTTTTATTTCTAGCTCATGCACAAATCCTAACGTATGAGCTGGATTAGTCTATTAGGATAGATGGATTGGTTGGTTAGGATTTAGATAATCAATTTGTTAGGAATTTGTTAGTAGGTTGTTAGGGATCCAGGGTCATAAATGGTTGTTGTATTTGGGGAAAAAAGAGTCATCAGAGAGAATAGTAAAAATCAAAATCCATTGGATCCCTCCTTCCTCTTTTCTCCTTCCTCCCCTACTTCTCTTCTTCCTCCCTGCCCTGCTTCTTCTTCTTCCCTGCTTTTCTAAGCTCTTGAGACCCAACTCCTCCAAGACTTTCCTGTTTCATACTCCCTTAGCCCCGGCCCACCGTCTAAGCTTCCATATTCGGCCACTCCGACCTCTCAACTGATTCCAATTTCCTTAGCCTTTAAGCTTCCCATTCTGCTCTCCTAGCTGTCTCCCCCCCCCCACCACACCGCCCACTTCTCCACCACCACTATCAGCCTCCACCCTGCACGACCCCTCCTACCTTCGTTTCTCCCAATCCCACTCGTTTGGTCCCAATCCCACTTCTCCGTCGTTTCCACCCAATCCCACTCCTCCGGCTCCATGTTCTCCGTTCCCACCCAATCCCAACTCTGGTCCCAATCCCACGCCAAGTCCACCGTTCGACTCCAATACCATCTGGATCTCCACTACCACGTCCATCCCATTCGAATCCTAAAGCACTGTCGGGCGCACTACCCCCACAGGCTTGAAGACGAGGTGCAGCCTGCAGAGCGAGGCGACGGTGGTGGAAGACTTCCTTCGAGTCCGGCTCAAATGGACCTTCACCTTGATCCGGCAGTGGAAACTTCCGAACGTAGGATCGTGGAAGCGTTTTGTTGCGGGACTCAATTGGCCGCAACATAGGAAAGAGTGGTGATTAAGGCGGGCACGGCGAGCATCAATCTCCGAGATTCGAAAAGCTGCCAGTCTCCCTCTGAAGCCGAACTTTGCTTTCCCTGAGTCCCTTGCTGCACGATCGTAAAAGCACTCCCCATCAAAGTTTTTGCATGATCCTCAAAGCAATCCCCAGGCCCCCTATCGACATCAAATGTTTTGGGAATGATTTGATTTTTTATTTTAATTGGACTGCTCATTGCTTTGTTTAAACTAATCCTCTTGTATTTGGTTGACCCAGATCTGAAAACTTCCGGCCTGTTTGGCCCGCGAGCCAATAGCCGGCCACCTTAACCCCCTCCAGATCGATCTTTCTTGTCCAAAATCCATGAAATCCCGTGCTCAAGCTTCAAATCAATGCTAAATTTTCATTTATGTGAGTTTCCTATCTTTAATTCTTTAGATTCGAGTTAATTGAATAACTAGGCCTAGCCTAATGGTAATCATGAATAGATCTTTATGGCTTTATTTCTTGCTTGCCTTAGTCTTTGCTATTATATATTTAATTGCTTATTTAACTTTGTTCGCTGATCTTATTAGAAGGTCATTAGATCTATGATAGTTAGCTTGGTCCCGCATCAGATGAAGTAAAAGGATGGAGCAACTCAATAAAAATAGATGGAAGTCATGATAAAGGGAAAATATCTTTACTAAACATGAAAACAGAACCCTAAATAGGGATGCTTGGTAAATGAGGATTCACAGAGCCCATGCCAATAGTTGGAATGAGTTGATGATTATCATCCACATTAAAATAATCAAGAGATGAGCTTGTAAGTGTTGTGAGGAGTAGAGCCATGTCTTAAGTAGATGGAGCCCTTCCTGATGTACAGGGTAGTTTCACTTTCCTAATCCTAAGATGCTACTACATCAAGAAGCCTTATATTTTTCAAAAGTTTGAAAAATGGGTGTAGAATGAGAGATGATTCTGTTTTTGCACTATTTTCAAGTAGGCATCCATAACAATGGCGGGAGAAAGTTTCTGTCATATGGAAGAAGGACCTAATTTATAAGAAGATTTGGGATGCCTTCCATTTAATCCCAGTAGATCATCTGCCCTTTGAAATTAGGCAGAGATAACAGAAGTACACTCCCTTTGTGGCACAAGATTTTCGGATATATGAATGATGGTTTGAAAGGACTAGACATGCATTCTGTTTTTGCACTATTTTCAAGTAGGCATCCATAACAATGGCGGAGAAAGTTCTGTCATATGGAAGAAGGACCTAATTTATAAGAAGATTTGGGATGCCTTCCATTTAATCCCAGTAGATCAATCTGCCCTTTGAAGTTAGGCAGAGATAACAAAGTACACTCCCTTTGTGGGCACAAGATTTTTGGATATATGAACGATGGTTTGAAAGGACTAGACATGCATTCTTGAGGAACTCTTCATGTCCCTTGTTTCTGATGGTTAAGGAATATTTTTTTAAATAAAAAATGGAAAAGTAAAATAATAACTTTTAAAGTGAAAGTCTGATATGTATTCCTTTGCACAGTATTCAAGAAAACAGAAATAATCACTCAACTCATTATATCTGTTATAGCCATGTTCAACCTCAACAGACTAACTTTTCAATAAAGAAAACATAAAAAGGATTCTTCTCCAAAAATGATAGAGCTCCCCACTTTTTTTCCTTCAAATCTCAGCACTATAGTATCGAAGGTCCCATAATTTGAAAAAAGCACACTAACATGCATGATGGCTCTCTTCACAAGGATCTTTCCTCAAGAGCTCATTCGGGGCATTGTACACCACACCAAGATCATGGCCTCGCTACCCCATGCACGGTTTCTGTTGTGCTCCGTTTGACCCCAAGATGGTGATGGTTTCTCAGGAATAGTGGACCCTCCACTTCCTGGTTTTTTCAACACCTGGGGGCTTTGGAATCATCGTCCTCCCCACAAACCACATCTCTCTTGCCCAGCTCATCTAGCCCATCATCGATGGTGCCACTGTCCTCTCCGTCGGCACCGGCTTCGATGTCTACATGCGCCTGATCCACAAGGTCACTATCGTGCCCCCTTCAATCTCAATTCGAGAGCCATTGCTCCCTCTCTCCTAAGAGAATTTCTTGGAGAATAAAAGGACGAAGGCCATGGCTCCCTCTCCCTTCAATAGGAGCGGAGTTTTTTCTTCCATGTGCCGTTCTTTGTGAGGATTACAAGCCTCGCTAATGTCCGTCAAAGCTCGCCGGGCCTCGCCATCGTCCGCCAGAACGCTGCAAGATGACCCTCGGGGTCGATTGACTCTAGCACACCCGCGGCCTGTTCGGCATGCCTCGGTGCCCCACCACCTCCAGACAGACTCAGCTTGGCCTCCTGACCGTCTCGGCATGCTCGAACCCACATGTTCTTCTCCCGATGCTTTTGGGCTCGACCACAAACCTGGCCGTTGGCTGTCTGCGCAGTCATTACTCTTGGCCATAGTTGAGAGTATGACCATGCCGGTTCAGTTCGACTCTGCCCGCACCTCTAAGCCATGGTGCTGAACAACATGGTGCCCACCATTGAGTCGAGGATGAGCCAAATCTTGGTGGAGGCCTGCTCAAGAATGTGCCGCACAGCCTCGTCCATGTATGGACCGATGATAAGAATCAGCCAAATGGAGGACACACCAGGACTTCAACATCTCATGGTGACTCGATGTCAATTTTGTTTTTCAGCTACCTTGTCCAGCCGCACTTCTACGATGCCATCCGCCACAACGATCCCATCTCGGTGCTCGGCAAGCACGACTGGACCTAGATGAATATTGGGGTCATCAAAGGACCACCATGGCCATGTTTAAACGAACTTTCATCCTTGTGCCTATACGATGACTTGGTGGTGCCATTCCACATAGACTCCTCGTCACCAGCACCGACCCATCCGTGTCTTGCCGGTTCGTTAGTGTAATCATCATCGCCTATTTCTCGGCTAGCGCCACCATCTCCATTAGTCCATGGCACAGCCTTGACTTCTGGAGCGCCTCGACAACCACCCTCAGAAAGGCCTTCTCTCTTTGAAATGGCAACGTCTGAGACACCATCCCTCTATTCTGAGTTTCCTTCGGCATTGGGTGCTTAAGTGAAGTCCAATTGAAGCCATTTCTTGAGACCATGCTCTATGAGTAAAGCCCGGAAGCCCCCTCACCAACAATGTCAAAGTCTTGGTAGTGGCGTCGAAGGCCAAGCTGGAAGTGAGCCATGGCCAAGTATTCACTAGCCAAACACCCATGACCAAGTATAAGCATCTGAAGTCGAGTAAGAGCAACTGGCCAAGTAGGTGATAGAAGTGTCCAAACTTCCCCAATGATCCTAACAACTTTCAACTGTCCTAGCAAAAGATCATGGAGACAAGATTCTGACATTGCAACAAACACTATCCTAACAGAAAAGATATGGGAGACAATATTCTGATACTACTAGAATCTGTTACAACCTATCACAGGCACCACCTCCCTAACAGCCCTCCATCACTCCACGTGATGTTATAAATTGGTAAGAGAGACACCCGATAAGTAGGCTGGCTAACCCCCCATGCTCATTTTGTCTCTTTCGCCATTTTCTTTCTCAGCTCCAGCTGTCGCTAGTCTCATCTCCCACTTCACTGACTTGAGCATTGGAGTGTCCCTGTTGGTAACTCCGGTCGAGGGACTTTTGCAGGTCTTTTTTTGTGAGGTGAGTAGCATCCCAACTTGCCGGAAAGAATCGGAAGACACCCCAGCACCGCCGTGACCCCCCAGAGGGTAATTTGATAACAACATATCTTATGTCTAGCAAATTTGACTGTGACCTTATTTTTATTTGCATTCATATGCTTTATTTATCTTCTACTGGTTATAGGATCATTGTCTTTGAAGATTATCCTCTGTATTTCTCAGTTGAAATTCCATCTTATCCATGTTTCACTGAAGCTATCATTTGCAAGTAACCTACATCACTGAAGTTAAATTGTGGACAATGACAATGGTCTTATTCAATACAAGTCAATCCAACTGGGAAAGCATATTCCTTGAATGTGGAAGGGCTACAGAAGCAGGAATTATTTCCAAAGAGCTACATGTTATGATCATATTTTCTGAGGAACAAATAATATGCCAAATAGCTAAATTGAACCACAAACTAGATGTTATTCAATTTTATCTTGGCTCGTTGCAGATGAATATTGTTACATTTGTATTTTAGTTCCATCTTTTAATATTTGATTGACTGTATGTCTCTGCATGTGGTTGAAATTATTTCCATCAATAAGCTCTTTCTTCTTATTAGGTCACACGTTCAATCGGTGATGATGATTTGAAGCCTGCAGTGACAGCATGGCCTGAGATAACTGAGACCTCCTTACAGCAGATGATAAATTCCTGGTAGGTTTTGTATGCCTTTTGAATTACATTGTTCTGGACTCCATTTCATGTTTATATTATGTTTCTATAAGCGCATCATTAATTATCTCAGATGATCATCCATAAGCAGTTCTACTGCGATGAAAATTCTTGACTTGTAATGGAAGAACATATGAAAATAGCTTCCATCCTGACAGCTGAAACTGTTTTCATTTATTCTGTATTGCACATGACTAGAAATAGAGTAAATTACAGAAAAAAACCCTGAAATGTTTTCATTTATTCTGTATTGTACATGATTAGACATATGATAAATTACAAAAAATAACCCTAAGATTTACATTTATTACATGCATACCTATAATTTGTAAAACTTACCCTTACATTCAATTATATTAATGGTGTTAGTGAACCATTAACCTCATAAAAAGTCAAAATTGCCCTTGCATGGAGAGGAGGATACATGTTTTCTTATGTCCTTGAGGGTTGTTGTGTCACTTAGGTTACATTTGGTAACGGACAATCCATCCAAAGGTAATTAATGAGGCCCCACCACATTACTATGTTTAGGATAATTTTCTGAATGACAATCTATCTTGTCTGGTAATTTAGATTACCTTCCAAGAGATAATCTAGATTATTTCTAGAAGTGGTAATCCAGATTACCTTTCCTTTCTCCCTTTCTCTTTCCTTCCATATAATATAATATCATATAATATAATATATGAATTTATAATACAATATTAATATAATATAATATAAATTATATATTATACTATATTTTATAAATTTATTTATTTAGTTTTATATTATTATATTACATTAATTTGTATTAATATAATATATTATTTTATATTTTATAATATAAATATATTATATTATATTATATTTAATAATATAATATGTCATTTAATATATTAAATATATCATCTATTTAATATATAAATTTTATATTAAATTTATTTAAATAAAGTAATTTTATTTTTATAAAAATATATAATATATACTTTTTATATTTTAATATAAAATTTATATTTTAATAAATGGATGAAATATAAAAATTATATTTTATAAATAAAATATAAATTTGATTTTATACTATGAACATTATCTATATGTACCAAACATAATAATCTATATTACATGCAATCAATATTACTGGCAATCTACATTACTAGCAATGCACATTATCTTTCAAGATTGCCTGGTAATGCATCAAATGCAATCTTAAGGTTATTTTGATTTTTTTTTTTTTTTTTTTTTTTTTCGATATAGCAATTTGGTCTCATTGAAGACTAACAGTTTAACTAACATTCTATTAAATTATAAGTTAAAATGTTGGATAAAAGTATACCTTTGGAGCAAGGTTCTATCTTGGTACTAGATCCCGTAGTGATACTATCTTATTATAGTGTTAGTACACCGTTTTATATGTTATGAGACAACATATCGAGTATCAATATAGTATTGGTACACAATTTGATATATTATAGGATGGTATAGTAGGAGGTAAGCATAAGTTTTTCAAACTATTGGATGTAAGTATAATTTACCTCTAATCAAAAAGTTTTTTGTAATTTATCTTTAGAAATATAACACAAAAAAAAAAGGAATGAAAGATGGCAATGAATATCCAATGATCTATCTTGATTATTTGCCTAGGATGGTTCACAATTCATTTGCTCATGGGAGTACTCAAGTTATGCCCAACGTTTCTAAGGCACCAACTAACAAAGTGTATATATATATATATATATATTATCTTTATTATCCACATTCTTCATTTTCTTTCCTTCTAATTTGATCATATATATCCCTTACGAATATATCACAACCTTTTGAAAGGTGCATTGTGCATGCAGCATTCATTTTCATAAATTTTAGATAAATTACATAATATTTGTGAAGCATATCAAAACCATCAAATATCCAATGCAAAATATGTAAAGCTTGTACATATATATTAAAAAAAATGTTAAGCTTGTAGAAATTTCTATTTTCTTCAATTAGCATTATGCCATATTTTAATGAAATATTTTGAATCTTCAGTATACTCGTGCATTCCATCCTACACCAGGCATTACTAAAATAGCAGTGCTGAATTGATACTCCATACAGCAGAGGGCATTGAGTATGGGTTTGCAGAACTGATTGTATTGACATCGTACAAACGTGGTATTAATACCCGTACTGAAAGCAGTATTGTGAACCTTGCATTGAAGTAGTTAATAAAGTTGTCATACCTTGATGTGATCAGATTAATTAATTTTGTGGCCTGTTCAGGTAATGGCTAGTGATGGATTGTGGGATGTGCTATGTAATGAGAATGTGATATCCATCATCAAAGACACCGTTAAAGAGCCTGCAATGTGCTCCAAGAGACTTGCCACAGAAGCTGTTGAACGTGGTAGCAGAGATAATATCACAGTCATTGTTGTTTTTCTTCACCCGGTTTCTACTGCCGAGAGAATTTACTAGCTTTAGAGATGTATTTCTTATGTGATGACACCCCTTTGAAACAATTCTTTGTTGCGTCAAATTCTGTTGACAAGCATAGAGCAGCAGAACTGTGATATTTTCCAATCATTTCTGAGCACAGTCACACTGAATCCATTTTACCACGGAAAAAAAATTTGAAGGAAAGAAATGAAAGCTGTCCTCATTTTTAGCTCGAATATGTGACTTAGATCTTGCTATGTATTTCTTCCATTGACAACCTGGTGATGAGTTACTATTTCATTATAACTTGTTTCATGGGCACATACCATGGAGCCCTTGATCTTGATAAATGTATGGCATATACAGGCACTTTATTGCCTCTGCCCCAACGTACAAGATCCTTTTGTCGTCATCACTCATAACTGATGACTTTCCTTTCTAACCCCTCCGTTATCTTTCATTTCCTTCAATCATCACGTTTTTCTCTCAAATGAACGGCAATGTAGTTACGATGACAGCTGTTTATGAGGGCAAAGAGCTTAGATGCTAAGCCCCGATTGGTCCTTGCGGCCTTTCGTTAGTGCGACCATGCTTTACTTGACCTACGGTGTGCGGAGTATATCTGTATCTCTTGATCATCATGGATGACAAGGCATATGACCCGGGCAATATGAAAATATAATTTGGCTATGCTGAAGCTTGGAAACGTTTTGGCCCAAGACCGTACCCCTAACTCATGGTCGTGGAGTCAAGGTATTTGTAACTAGCCAGGGTCCCATGACAACCACTAGCATCAATTACAGGAGTACTGAGAGTCTATCTATTTTCTTCTCTCTCCATGCTCCAAAGTAAAGGATACACTAGATTATTTATAATTTTTTTATTAAAAATTTATCCTTATCAAGTCATTCAGCTTACTTTTTTTAAAAAAAAAATTAAATTTATTATTCCACTTTTTATTATTATTTCTTTATGACCAAACAACCCCTCTTCTTTTGAAAGGATATAGTAAGATCACACATCTAATGATTCTTGACTAAAAAAATATTTCCAATTCTTCTAATTTTGATTGTTTAGCTGATCTAAATATAGCAAGCTTATAAGGACTATTTTATTTAAAGCACGAATCAATAATCTTCATCTCTTTTTTTTTAAAAGCAAAAATTTTCATCAAATATACCAAAGCTTATTAAATAATTTTTCTTTTAATCTCAATAAAAAGAATAATGATATCATCAATCAAAATGACTCATTTATCAAATCATAAAATAAAAATCCACATACCTACACTGATATATAATAATTTATTAAAAGCTCTTCAACTATATGTTAAAAGATACACACAGGCCATCATTGAAATCTATAGCCACAATAACACTATAGAATGACATTTTTTTGGTATAGGTCAAATGTGCTAATCCAAGATTCAGAACAAGCACCGATCAAATAAAAAAAAAACAGAAGAGACGAAATAATACAGGGGAGAATATTTTTTGAGGTAAAATATGAAGCAAAAAAAACACTCTCAAGATGCCTCACACCTCTTGCCTTCAAACTCTCACCCAACCCTTCAAACTCTCACGTAGCTATCTTACGGTAAAGACATCTAAACTATTTTATAATTCTTATCTACCCCCACATCCATTTCCTATACAAAGACTTGATTTTATGGCTGTTAAACTTTATTATAACAAAAAACATTTCAATGTAGATACTTAGTGGGAAATATACCTTCAAACAAAGGCATGCAGAGGCATCCTTGTCGTTGATCCCGAATGCAAGCAGCAAAGTGAGGTGAAGAAGAAGCTGTACAACATATACCCGTCAACATATGTTGCATGGCGCAACCTCCTAACACCCTTATAGAAGACTGCAGGCCCTCAAAGTATCACACGAAACATGTGAATACCAAAGTCCAGAAGACAAATAGGGCAGTCATATAAGTTCTGCCATTGACTAGACTTTTCTCGCAACAATGTCTATATACATAAGTGCTTCAGAAACCAACCTGAACCATCAAAACATCTGACATGCACAGCCTGGAAATGTGTTCCATCAGCAGGAGAATAGTCTACTAAAAGAAAATGAGTACAGAATGTGAATGCAATCAAAAACTGAAGAAAAAGGTTACATTGGATGAGTTAATTACAGATTCCCAATACATTGGATGAGTTAATACAGATTCCCAACGCGACCCGAAGGTGAAGTTTTATTATCATGCCCCAAATCCAGTACTAAAATCAGCTATGCGACTGGCCGTATAAATTCTAGATTTTATCCTAAAAATCATGCAAGGCCTATATACACAACAGTCACTTCATTCAACAATCATTTATGCCACCGTCCCAAATCATCATAACCTAAACTCTGACACTATTCTTGTCATATCCTAATAACCATCATGTTATTATTATTTTAACCACTTGTATCACAGTCCCAAATGATCATAAATATATTACATTATCTATCCCACCTAAGAATCAACCCACACTCTTTCCATGAACTTATACTTTAAGATCCTACAATCTGGTTTGCTCTGATACCACTCTGTCACGTCCCGAATCCAGCATCGAAATCAGCTACGCGATCGGCCGCACAAACCCTAGATTTTATCCTAAAGATCATGCAATGCCTATATACACAAGAGTCACTTCATTCAAAAATTACTTACGCTCCCAAATCATCATAATATAAGCTTTGACACTATTCTTGTCATATCCTAATAACCATCATGTTATTATTAATTTAATCACTTGTATCACCATCCCAAATGATCATTTATATATTACATCTATAACCTAAAATCAATTGAACTTAGGACCCATTTCGTTCACGGAAATAGAGGGAAAAAAAGAAACTTCCTAGGAGTGGAGAGAATGCTTCTTATTTGTTAAAGTTTTAAGAAGAGAAAAAATAAAAAAAAAATCTTCTCACGACACTTTTCACATTTCAGATTCATTTGGTTGACAGAAAGTGAAGGGGGAAAGTGATAATTCCTAGAAAATAAAGAGCAAATCTCTTGTTTGGTTAAAGTTTTAAGAAAAGAGAAAATGAAAAAAATCTTTTCATAGAAAGACACTTCCCGTATTTTATTGAAAGTAAAAATCCATAAGGTACTTTTGTTATAAAAAGTAATGGCCCTTTTTGTCAAAAATATTCTTTTAAGATCAATGGCTAAAGTTTTGTACAATATCAATAAATGATTAAAATGAAATAATAAATAATATTATCTTAATATTTATATATATAATATTATTTTATGATATATTAATATTATTTAAATTTTTATAGTAATATAATATTTTATCAAAATTAATATAATATTTGTATCAATATATTAATATTAATATAATAAAATGTAATTTTCATATATTTATATCTATGATAAATTTATTATAACAAAATATTAATATTTATTCATATAATAAATTATTATTTTATAAAGTTTGAGAATAAAAGATATAATCTTATATCTATTAAGGGTATAATATATATTTTACACAGTTTTCCCAGGAAAAAAGATACTCAACCAAATATAAGTCATTATAAAAAAATCACTTTTCTGTAGTCAACCAATATGCCAAAATTTTATTCTCAGAAAATTTCTATCTGAAAAGACAATCAAATAAGTCCTTTATAAAAAGTAGAACCCATGAAAGAAATGGATTTTGGCATTTCTCATGACACAAAAAATTATGGCCTTTTTTCTTTTAAAAATATCATTTTAAAATCAATGATTAATTTTTGTAAAATATCAATGAATGGTTAAAATAAATTAATACTAAATAATGATATTATTTTGATATATTAATATTATATTATATCATATCATATTTATATTATATTACATTTATTATATTAAAATATTAATATTATATTAATATATATATATATATTGTCTTATGTTAATATAATAAATTATAATATATTAATTTAATATATATTATTATTTATACAAAGTTTGAGAGCAGAAAAGATATGATCTTATATTATTAAGGATATAATAGATATTTTACATATTTTTCCTAGAAAAGTGGATACTCAATCATAAATAAATTATCATGAAAAAATACTTTTCCTTGATCAAATAAATATATCAAAATTTTTTTCCGAAAAAGTTACTTCATAGAAAGAAAAATTCATCCCACGAATCAAACGGGTCCTAAAACATAATTTTGATACAATGGTTCCTTATGAAAATAAAAAAATCAAATAAATCCTAAATTTTGTACAAAGAGATAAACACACGACTCAGTTAAAGAATGGGCGGAGAATATTTTACAGTGTAAAACTCTTGACTAGAATGCATGCTTGCAAATTTGAAGTCAAATTAACCAAAAAACCATGACACTATCACCTAAATAATCACTTGCCCATGCTTTAAGAGATCAGCAACCACCAACACGAGGTATTGGTGCAAAAATAAGGCTAAAAAGCAAAGCTGCATAGGGGGAAAAAACATTTGATTAGAATTTCAAAAGAAAGGCTATTATAACTGAACTCAAAAACAAAAACCAAGTGAATTGATGGAAGCAGAGGATAGGTTAAAAAAAGTAATGAAGTAGAACTTCATCAGCAAGAATATCTGCTAAGCTCATTGGACTGCTTGATCTAAACCATATGTTCCTCTAGTTTTATCATCTTTGATACTTCATCACAATGCTGATATGAAATTTAACCACTGATAGAGCCTCCTGAGTCCCATCCACCCTTTCGATACCTTGAATCTTCAAACAATTCAAAAAGTCACCATAATTCAAATTGCAACCTTAACCCATGCACTAAATTATTGGTTCACATAGCAATAAAGAGCTCCACATTTTTCAAACATCAAAAAGTGAATTCCTATACAGGACATCAAAAAGTCCATGCGAGATTAAATGAAACCCAAATTGGATACATCACTGACAACCCTGCTGCTGCTTCACTTGAATGCAGAAATGAGGCCCGAGAAACTTCAGATGTTTCCAAGGAACAAAACAAATTAAGCACCAAGATTAAAGCAAAGAGAGTAAAGCACTAAAGAAGAGAGAGAGAGAGAGAGAGAGAGAGAGAGAGAGAGAGAGAGAGAGAGAGAGAGAGAGAGAGAGAGAGAGAGAGAGAAAGAGAGAGAGAAGGAATTACACTTGGAGACAGCTGCTGGAACCCTAGCACTAGTGGCAATGCCTGAAGAGTTTATAAGCAAAGATGGTGAGAGGAAAGTGAAAGCAAAAGAATTGAGGGCTAGGAAAACACTGAAGGAGGACGACTTCATAAGGAATTACACTTTTGGCCCGAGGCACTGAGGGGTTTCAAAATTGAAACGACAAAGTAGGGCAGACCACAAAATTATGGATTTCATAGGAGGGTTTAATGCAGAGAATCTGCATCATGTAAGTACAAAGTACGCATACCATTCAGTTATAGCTCAACAATTTTTGTTCTTTACCTGAACAAAGCATGAACAAGAGACCCATTAATTAACACTGCTTTTGCTTGACTGAATATCTTTACATTCATATATTGTCTAGAAATCCGAAAAAGGAAAATACAGGTAGACAATTGAAGATTTCAATTTGTAAGGTCTTAAAGAAGGGTTTCAAAATGCGCATGTAAGGTAATCCAATAATTGCAGCCATAATTATGTTCCAAAAGCCAAGATAACTTCAAGAAATCTAAAAATAGAAGGCTTTCTTCATTGAAGAAGAGAGAGAGAAGCAAGCATTCTATGAAACAGGAAACTGACTCCACTCTCAATGTGTAGTTTCCATGGGTTGATCAAAAGCAGTTCATGCTAATCTTGGATCTATTCACGATAATCTTAAATCAATTCAAGAAAGGAAAAGAAGGGCGATGGGTAATCGGTTTTCTAGGGCCAGACATCGAGCTGATCTCGGATGTCCCAGATCTAAGAAAAAGAGAAGAAATACATCGATATGAAAAGAGAGAGAGAGAGAGAGAGAGAGAGAGAGAGAGATAAAAACATACAATGACCATTTAGAGTTTTATCTGAAAAGCCTAGCTGCCTCAGATCAACCCAGAAGGAGGAGGAGATAGAACGAAGGAAGAAATAATATACCAAAACAAAAATGACGGCCAAGAAATCGTCTATCTAGCCAAGAAACACAAACAAATTGTTCTCAGACCCAGCAAGACAATACATCAAGAAGGGAGGGGCTAACGATCAAACCTTTTCTTGAATCGTTGCCTGGTAGCTCCTTCACCCGATCAATCGTTGAATCCTGGCAAGAAACAAAAGGAATTAGTATAATAGCCTAAGCAAGAATCAAGAAAGAGATGGCTTGGGATCAAACCTTTCTTGGTGGAAGACCGACGAACCTATCAGAGATCAAACGTTTTCTTGAATTGTTGCCTAGCACCTCCCTTACCCCATCAGTCATTGGATCTTGCCATGAAACAGAAGGAATTTGTATCATAGCTCAAGGCAAAGAATCAAGGAAGAGATGGGTTGGGATCAAACCGTTTCTTGGGGAAGATCGATGAAACCATCAGAACCCTATGCAGGCCTCGATCTGGAGGGCGGAGCAAATAGTACTCGATGAACGGGAGGGAAAAGGAAGCGGGATTCGGGGGGGGCGGAGGGAATTCAAAAGCGGTTAGTACGATCGACGCCGGTACGGGGGCATTTACACCGGACGCCTACGTAAAGTCGGCAAACAATCTGCCGACTTAGATTTAATAACCCTCTATCTCCATGGTTAAATATTTTAGTTAACCTTTTTTTTCATTGACTAGCCTATTTTCTGTAAATGGATAAATTATTTTTCTATAAATAACATTTATCCAATAAAAAAAAGTCTTATCCATATAGAAATTGAATAAGTTTTTCAAGAAAATATTTTTTTTATTTTATTCCTAATATACCCTTAGCCATATAATAATATAATCATATAATAATTACAATTATAATAAAATAATAAAATATTATTATATTATGTATCATATGAAAATTAATCAATATCTAATATATTATAATATAATACTATATTATATATAAATGATAAATTATTTTATAAATAGATTAATTATAATTATAAATAATCTAAGACACTATTATGTAATATAATATAATATTCCATA
The DNA here is from genome assembly GCA_021397845.1 of Areca catechu. Classification (NCBI taxonomy): domain Eukaryota; kingdom Viridiplantae; phylum Streptophyta; class Magnoliopsida; order Arecales; family Arecaceae; genus Areca; species Areca catechu. The sequence continues at coordinate 51,420,808 of CM038039.1, forward strand.
ATAATATTATATATTTAATATATTTAATATATAATTTAATATATCATAATATATATATAATATAAATAATATATTTTATTTTACTAATTATATATTGTATTGTGTTAATATCATGTAATATATTATATAATATTATTGCATTTATATAATAATGATAAAATATTTTATAATGATAGATTAATTATAATATAAACAATATAATACACTATTGTATAATATAATATACATATAATATAATGTAATAATAACACATTATTTGCCCCCAATATGGTGCCCAAGAGGGGGGGTGAATTGGGTATTTACAAAATTAAAGCAATATATGTGCTATCAAGTTTTAAGGTGAAGAGTGATAGTGCTCAATAATTGTGCAACGGAAGCAATGAAATAAATCAACAATTAAAGAGCAAAAGAAGAGCAATGCAAACACACAAGAAGTATAGTGGTTCGGTGCACCTAGCACCTACATCCCTCCCCAAGCTCCACTTGGGAATTCCAACTATAATCTTTAGATTACACGCCGACTTGTTTTACCAGGCTCACAAGTCAAAACCTTACACACTTGTTTTGGCTTCGGGGGCAAACAAGCAACCCTAGTTGGTTTTATCAATTGGATCACCAACAAACCTTACTCACTTGTTTTGGCTTTGGGCTAACAAGCACCCTAGTTGGTTTTATCAATTGGCTCACCAACAACCTCACTCACTTGTTTTGGCTTCGGGCTAACAAGCAACCCTAGTTGGTTTTTATCAATTGGCTCACCAACAAACCTCACACTAGTTTCAAATTCCCTTGAAACTAGCCTACCACAAATAGAATTTTAATACAATGAATAAAAACAATACAAACTCCTTTTTGAGCAATAAGAAATTCGTTGAAGCTTTGATGGAGACTCTTCAAGCCTTTTCCCTTGGAATCTTTGACCTCACTAAATGCCAAACTCTTGAAAGTTGGATTCCTCAAAGATGGAAAGCTTTTGGCTAAGGAATCTCTTGGATTTCTCACATCTTTTTGGCTTGGAATTGCTTGAAGGCTTTTACTTTTTCACTCTAATCCCTTTTCACCTTGTCTCCATGTCTTTTTTGAAGTTTGGTGGAGGTTAATACCTCACCATCATGCTGAAACAACTCCACAGACCGTTAGATTCAAAATATGGCCGTTTATGGCCGTTAGAAATCAAATCAGAAGTTCAGAAAAACTAGCCGTTATGCCTGAGTCGACCTCATGAGTCGACCTCTGGATCAATTGTCGACCTCATGAGTCGACCTCCATTTATCTAAGGCAAAATCCAGAAAATCATAGTTCTCTGCCCAGTTTGAATTCTCAGGCTATGAGTCGACCTCTGGTGTCGACCTCTGGACAGGTGTCGACCTCTGGTGTCGACCTCTGAAGCGTGCCACTGAAATTTTGCCGGCCGTTTTGCTGAACCATCTTCAAATCCTTTCATATTAATTCCAAAGTCCATATATTGATTTTTCCATTAATTTAAGGACTTTTTCAACTGAAATACAATCATTTCTTCATTCAACATGGTTGAGTACTAAGATCTAAGAAATACACTTAAAACACAATTAGTACTCATATATACTTAAACATTTTGTCAATCATCAAAATCAAGACTAAGTCAACAATCTCCCCCTTTTTGATGATGACAAAACCTTTAAGTTATGATAGGGTAGGCTTAAAAAGATTAACAATAAGATAAACATGCAAGCTCAAAACAATAAGCACCAAGCTCCCCCTCAAAATATGATCCAAAAATCTTTAAAAATATTTTTTAAAATATGCAAAAGAAAAATTAAAATTTTCAAAATTTCTTCTTCTTACTAATTCTTTCTCTAGATAAAAACATTTTACATTCTTCTCCCCCTTTTGCACTTTCTTTCATTCTCAAAAGATTTTTCATGTTTATCCAATCTTCCCCTTTTCATACTTAACAATTTTCTCCCCCTTTTTGACATCATGAAAAAGGGTGAAAGGCAATACAAAGTGGGAATGAAGTTGGAAAGAATAGCAAGTAGGTCATCAAAATCAATGCACGAAATCAAATATTTATGATATCAATTGAATATGATATAAGGTGAACAAGATACCAAAGAATGTAAGCACATGCAAGAAATGATTTGATGTATATTATCCATTCGCTTTACTTGTTCATGGGGATAAGGTCACAGCGGCACCCCTACACGTCATAAGAGAGCCCTTGAATGGGAAGAGAGGGTCTTTAAGCCCTACTTATCTCCTATGACCGGACGGCCATGGTGACTAACCCAATCCGAAGCGGTTACTAGGAAATCTTATATAAAATTTTTTTTGATGCCAATAGAATATGATACCATTTGAATGTAACTCCTCCAAGAATTAGATTTGAAAACAAGAAGGAGTACCGGAGCAATATAAGCAAAGCATGATATCAACAAGATATTCAAAGCATCAAATATGATAACAAATCTTTGGATGCTCCCCCTGAATGTTATTCCTCCTTTAAAAAATATGCATTTATTTCAGGAATAAAACATGAAAGCTTATGCATCAAGATTTGAAATTTTTCAAGATATTCATGATTTTCAAAATACAAAGCATTTATATCGCATAAAAACGTTTAGCATTATTTCAAATTTATTTTAAGATGATTTGATATCCATACAAATGCTAGAAGTAATATGATATCAAGTCTAGCTATTAGAGCAAGGGTTTGTCAATAAGCATACCTTCTTCTTAAAAGTAACCCTTAACTACTAGTTCTATACTTGATCCAAATCATTTCTAGATTATGCATAGATGCCAAAAATAAAAACATATAAATCATAGCATTTCACTTGAAATATTTAGAAACTATATTAATCAAAATCAAGTGAAGATCTAATAATCACAAGTTTGACCATGAGAGCTTGAAATCCATCAACATCAAAATGGTCATGATCACAACAAATGATTATTAGTCTAATCTTGATTCTAATCAATCAATTAAAACATTTTTCAAATCAATATGCATCTTTAAAAGTATTTTTCATGAAATACATTAATCAAAATCAAGTGAAGGTCTTACAATCCTAAATTTAGTCATGATAGCATGAAATTCATCAACACCAAAAAGTTCATGATCATAGCCAACGATGATAAGTCCAAACTTGATTCTAATTAACTATTTAAAATAATTTTTCAAAGTAATTGATGCAATAAAAATTAATCTACAATTTAATTATGGAAGGAGATGTTTAGAATTTACCAATATACATAATCCTTCCTTTTACCATTTAGTCCAGAATATAGCTTGTCCACTTCTTTAAATTGTCTTGTACAACCTCTTTTCAAAAACTTCCTTTCTTCATGTTGGGTTGCAAGACATTCCTGCAAAACAAATTAAGTGGACATTTTTGGTACCCAAACTTTCTTGGGTCCTTTATGATTAGTAATTATGGTTCCTTTTGGAACCCAAACTTTTCTAGAAGGATAAGCATTGAAACCACATTTATTAGAAGAATTGAAAGAAGCAGGAATATTGAAGTTCTTCAAGAGTTTTGCTTCTTTTCCTCAATCAAAATATTTTTCTCATTAAAAACTTTTTTACATAAATCTTTTGAAATAACATCTTCTTTTTCTAAAAATTCTTTTTCTTTAGTAAAATTATTCTTTTCATTTTTCAAATATCAATCTTGGCATTTAAATCATCATTTTTATTTGCAAGATTGGTGTTGTCAAGAGAAATGAATCTACATGCCTATTTAATTTCTTGTGCTCAATTTTTAGCAATCTGTATTCATGCACAAGATCATTAGATGCATCATGTGATTCTTTAAAGGTAAAATCATAATTATTTTTAGCACATACCTTTTTCTCATTTGCCATGAAACAAAGATGGGCAACTTCATAATCCGTACTTGAATCTTCGCTATCGCTCCAAGTTGCCATCATTGCCTTGAATTTCCTTTTGGCCTTGAGAGCTATTATTTTATTTTCTGTATCAGCTTCCACTATCCTTTGCCATAAGTTCAACTCATAGGTCATGAGTGAACCGATAAGCTCTTCCAAAGTAAGGTTTCTACATCTTTAGCTTCTTGGATCGCCGTCACCTTTGGATCCCATGATTTTGGCAAGGATCTAAGAATTTTGTTCACAAATCAGCATTAGTATAGATTTTGCCAAGACTTTTTAATTCATTAATAATAGTCATAAATCTTGAAAACATATCAGATATAGATTCATAATGCATCATTTCAAAAGTTTCAAAAGAATGTATAAGCAAATTAATTTTAGTGTTCTTCACTTGAAGAGTACCCTCATGAGTAACTTCAAGTGTGTCCCATATTTCCTTCGCTGATGTGCATGTAGAAACTCTATTAATTCATTTAAGTCCAATGCACAATAAAGCAAGTTCATTGCTTTAGCATTGAGTTCAATTTGTTTAATGTCATATTCATCCAATCCTCTTCAAGCTTTGGAATGGAAATGCCATTAACCAAAACGGAAGGAATATGAGGACCACTAATAATGGTTTTCCAAAGATGATAACTAATAGATTGAATATGGATGCGCATGCGAGTTTTCCAAAATATGTAATTTATGCCATTGAAAAAAGGTGGTCTAACACTAATACCTACAAGGGTTACCATAATCTTTAGCTCAAAATCGTTAGATTTTCAATCAGAGCACCGAGCTCTGATACCACTTGTTGCCCAGATGGTGCCCAAGAGGGGGGGTGAATTGGGTATTTACAAAATTAAAGCAATATATGTGCTATCAAGTTTTAAGGTGAAGAGTGATAGTGCTCAAATAATTGTGCAACGGAAGCAATGAAATAAATCAACAATTAAAGAGCAAAAGAAGAGCAATGCAAACACACACAGAAGTATAGTGGTTCGGCACCTAGCACCTACATCCTCCCCAAGCTCCACTTGGGAATTTCCACTATAATCTTTAGATTACAGCCGACTTGTTTTACCAGGCTCACAAGTCAAACCTTACACACTTGTTTTGGCTTCGGGCAAACAAGCAACCCTAGTTGGTTTTATCAATTGGATCACCAACAAACCTTACTCACTTGTTTTGGCTTGGGCTAACAAGCAACCCTAGTTGGTTTTATCAATCATTGGCTCACCAACAAACCTCACTCACTTGTTTTGGCTTCGGGCTAACAAGCAACCCTAGTTGGTTTTATCAATTGGCTCACCAACAAACCTCACACTAGTTTCAAATTCCCTTGAAACTAGCCTACCACAAATAGAATTTTAATACAATGAATAAAAACAATACAAACTCCTTTTTGAGCAATAAGAAATTCGTTGAAGCTTTTGATGGAGACTCTTCAAGCCTTTTCCCTTGGAATCTTTGACCTCACTAAATGCCAAACTCTTGAAAGTTGGATTCCTCAAAGATGGAAAGCTTTTGGCTAAGGAATCTCTTGGATTTCTCACTCTTTTTGGCTTGGAATTGCTTGAAGGCTTTTTACTTTCACTCTAATCCTTTTCACCTTGTCTCCATGTCTTTTTTGAAGTTTGGTGGAGGTTAAATACCTCATTCATGCTGAAACAACTCCACAAGACCGTTAGATTCAAAATATGGCCGTTTATGGCCGTTAGAAATCAAATCAGAAGTTCAGAAAAACTAGCCGTTATGCCATGAGTCGACCTCATGAGTCGACCTCTGGATCAAGTGTCGACCTCATGAGTCGACCTCCAGTTTATCTAAGGCAAAAATCCAGAAAATCATAGTTCTGCCCAGTTTGAATTCTCAGGCTATGAGTCGACCTCTGGTGTCGACCTCTGGACAGGTGTCGACCTCTGGTGTCGACCTCTGAAGCGTGCCACACTGAAATTTTGCCGTGCCGGTTTTGCTGAACCATCTTCAAATCCTTTCATATTAATTCCAAAGTCCATATATTTGATTTTCCATTAATTTAAGGACTTTTTCAACTGAAATACAATCATTCTTCATTCAACATGGTTGAGTACTAAGATCTAAGAAATACACTTAAAACATATTAGTACTCATATATACTTAAACATTTTGTCAATCATCAAAATCAAGACTAGAGTCAACAATTATATTATATACATATATTATATCAGTATGATATATCATAATATAGTATATAATATATGATATATAGAAAAAAATATCAGTTATTTATAATATATATTACGTTATATTAATTATATATCATATAATATAAACTATTATATATATAATAGATATATTTATATAATAAATGATATTATGGAAAATATGGATAGATCTTAGCAACTTACCTGTGAAAACCGATCCAAATGGGCCCATCTTAGACCAAAGTCAATGATCTAGCCAACTTTAATACAATTACAAAAGAAAACAACGGATCACAATCAAAATAGAAGATTGCGATCACAATCCCTACTTTACTCTGCTGTTGGGATGATGCCAATGAGGAGTGGCTAGTGTGGACTCCTTAAGCGATTGTCAGCCATTAGGGCTATTACAACAATTAACTTTATCTATAGTTGAACCAACCTTATCTTCTTCCAAACCCCTTCTTTTTATCACATCCCCCTTGATTAATCCTTCATCAAACCATCATTGAAACCATCTCCACTTTCCTCTCCTTCTTCACCACCGACAGCCGTTGGCCACCATGGCTAAAACCCCCCACCTCCAAAGACCCCCTCTCCTTCTCCCTAATCCTACTTATATTCTCCGAGTCGAGAATTTTAGGCTTTTCAATCTCTTCACCGCCAACAAGCACCATCGATTGTGTCCCTGCCATCTCCACCTCTCATCGATAAGCCTCCTTCCCTCTATTTTTCTCTTGGCATTTGGGTGTGCTGCCACTGTTGCAAAAGGGCAATGCCTCCGTTCTCCTTTCTCCTCCTTCTCTTGGTTTCCTTGTTGATGGCTGACCACCTTTTTCCATCGCTGATCGTGCCGCCTTAACCCCCCATCCTGGCTGCACCTAGGTCGAACCCAACCTCGCTACCTTCCTCGGATTTCTAGACCCCAGGGATAAAAAGCTCTGTTTCAACCAGAAAAGAAAAGAAAAATAGAGAAGAACGAAACAGAAAAGAAAAAGAGAAGTAAGAGGAGAAAAGGGAGAGGAAATTGAATAAATAAATAATTAAATTGAGGGGAATCAATTTCTTTTCAAAACCATCTTCTAAATTGGGATTTATGTATATTGGATTTAGACCTGATTATGTGCTAATGAACCCTAACTATATCAATTGAACCTAATTAGCTACCTAGACTGAATCCATAACTGAATCTAGATCTAGACCTGATCGAGAGTCTTTCTTCTCATTTTTTTTTTCAAATTAAAGGTTAATTACATAATTAATTTATTTTGTCAAAGCCTTCATCACCTCCATTGATAAAGGAGCGTCGGACTTAGGGTTTGAGTCAAGTGCCACTTGTGAAATAAATTTTGATAAGTTTTCTTTATCTCCGAGATTTTTTTTATACATAAAATGCTAAACAGTGAAATTTAGAATGTTTAGAAAGTATGTATGAAAAACAATTCAAAAATATTGGATCAAGCATAATGATACTTTGACACGATTATAAATTTTAAATATAGTTTCTCCATTTTAATATTGCATCATATTATACTTGCATAAAATTAAATATCTTTCTTATTATGAAAAGATGTTGATATGAGTATGAAATTTGTTTTACTGCTTTTGAAAATAAGATGTAGAATCTAAATTGATAGTGTTTTGGAAGTATATATATCTATGAGATATGGAATATTGTGAAAAACTCTTTAGTAGATTATGATTCGGGTCTAACTAATGAGATTGATCATTGGACACATGTCATAAACATGTTTTTTCTGGACCTAACTAGTTGGAGCTTATCATTGGTAAAGCTAGTTTTTTTAGGCCTAATTAGTTGGGGTTGATCGCTAGTACACGTTGATACATTGTATGATGTATTTCAAAACTAGTCTCTTTGCTCTGTCATAAGGCTAATCATATCATATGAATCAAAGCTAGTTCCTTCGGACCTAACCAGTTATGGTTGATCGCTCGTATATGCTAATGCATCACGTGTTTATTTTCAGGACTGATCTCTTTCGAACCTTATCATGGGATTGATCACGGCCGTAATTACTAAAGACCAAGAGAGGATTTTGGGTATTACTTTCTGTATGTTATGTTTAAAAAGAAAAATTATGTTCGTATGTCTTATTAAATTACTTGATTTGATAAATTAATTATGTTTTGATTTCTCAAAGACACTAGTAACTTACTAAGCCCGTAAAACTCACTTTCTCTTTCTATTTCTTTTCAAATCCTGAAGATTCCATGAGACTTGAGACTAATCAGTAAGGAGAATAAGGTTTATGATACTATCATATGCTCTTTTTATCTTAAAATAAAAATTATTTTAGATCTTTATTAGATCTTTGTTGTCAGTGAATTTGCTTTTATCATTATCTGAGATAGTTTGTGCACTGATAAAAGGCAGGTCTTATATATTCAATGGGATTAAACCCTAACGATATACAGCTGTTTGTCGCACACCGGTTGGGACCTCGGACCGGGGTGTAACATTACATGAGAAAGTAGTAATGCAAAAGAACATGAATAATAGATTCTGAAGATATTTTCTAATCCATAAAACAATATGGATAAATTATTTTCCCGTCCAAGTATTAACTAGAAAATACTTATTAAAAAAATAGAGATTTCCAATTAAGTTATTTATCTTCCAAAGAACATTCCCTTGGATGTTTATTTTCCCATTAATATTTAAAGTCGAAGGTAGAACTATGTCCAAGTCTCTCAATTAAACACAACTTAACTTATACCTTACCAAAAATAAAAAAAAAACATAACTTACTTATAAGTCCAAATGATAGCTCCAAATGAAATGAGTGAAGCTCCACTCCAATCGGAAATCCATTGAGAGAAAAATGAAAGTCAAGCCCCTTAATTAAGTTGCAACTTACAGGAACCTGATTGACGATAATTCATGGATCCTTTAATTTCAATTTATATAGAAATAAGTTAACTCTAAATTTTTAATAGGCCACTGATTCTATTTTAAGTTACCGGTAATTCCTTGACAGACATATAAGCTTCACATAAATTAAGGTTCTTTTGACTTATACCGGAAACTAATATATCTACAAATACACGCATAAAAGTGAAAAAATAACAAAGTAGATATATGAACTAATTAATGTGCTGGATAGAGTGGAGATCTGTCGACGAATTAAGTTCCGTTTCAGAGGTAGCATTGACATAAGCTGTTTCAAATCTAGTGGCGAGTATGAATTCTAACATGTTGTCCATCCCTGGTACAATAAAGCCCAAAGAACTTTTGGCATACTGCTGCAGGCCACTCTCCTATTTGCTGTAATTTTGATATTTCTACGGCCGGCCAATTTGAACGATGCTACTTTTATTGGCTGAAAGCCTTGATTTGTCAGGTTAATGCACTAGTTAGTTGATACCAATACTATGGAGGATATAATCAAGCTTATTACTTCTATGCTTTTGAATACTATGTTATTTTTGGTCTTATTGTATTAGCTGAAGGTTATCATGGTGTTACCGTTTTGCTGGTGATATGTGAATTCCTATAGCTCTTTTGCACTTTGTATGTTCAGATATAATTCTGTTAGTTTTTAATGAAGTATTGCCTCAGGCACCAGCTCCTACTACCGGGAAAGAAAAAAAAAAAAAAAAAAAAAGCTCAAATAACTTTGACAAGTATAACAAATTTAATGAAATTAGTTTGACATTTTTGGCGTAATGTTGTTTATGCGTCAGACCTCCACTCTTCGTTTGGGATTAGGCTGACTAAAAGCGCCAAGACTCCAATCCTTGGTTGGAATTAGGCTCGTGAGACTAAAAGAGCTAGGACCTGTAACTTAGGAATTTACTTGTCTAACACTCGGTTTATGAAAATAAATGGATTCCGTAATTAAACTTGATCATGTTCGAAGCCAGCAATATCTTCGATTGTGCATCTACTCTTTTCTCCGATCAAAGCTTTATGAAGAAAATCAAATATTGAAAAATGGAAAAACAATAGTTATAGCTATTATGGTAATTATTGACTCGGTCTCGAGGGCTTGTCGAACTAGCGACCATACCACCGGCTATGGAGGACCGAGACATACAACTCGGAGCGATCAAGTTACCAACTAGGAAGGAGACAATAAAGCCGACTACTGTGCTGCTAATCGGAAAGAAGACTAGTGAGGGAAAGATGAAACTGGCCATCAATGTCCTTCCTAGGTAGAGTAGTTGCAACCTATCCTATCCGACTGGCATGGCATTCTCCACACGCATCCACCAACTACCTACTCGGGCACGACTAGCTATTAAAGTAAACTAAGTCGGGCATGTTCGGGTACAGGGCCAAGCCCCTCCTTTCAGCAGTAGATAAGCTGACTATCTACTCGAAGTCCGTGATACCTAAGTAGGTGATAACCTAGCCAATTACAGCTGTTCCAGCATAGATCATGGTGGACAAGGTTGTGGCGGATAGGATCCCAACGAATCCTGCCACCCTAAAAAAAAGATACCAAGGAAAGGATTTCAGAAGACAATATCTTGCCACTTCAATAAAATTTGTTATACATGTCAAAAGAGATCACCTTTGTAACAACATTTGATATCCTGCGTAGACCTATAAATTAATAAGAGGGGATCCTTGATAAGGTAACATATTTTTACCTTTACTCTCACACTCATTCAGTCACCATCATCGTTTTCAGTTCTGGTTGTTGTAGCCCATTTTTCTATCCACTGACTTGAGTGTCGAAGGGTCCCCCATCAGTTACCACCGGTCAAGGGACTGCTTTTGCATGTCTCCGTCCGAGAGTTACAAGCAACAGCATCCAGTTCTTTCCAGAGAAGGTTGGAGCACCCTCGGCCATCGTTGGAGTCCAGTAGGGGGCAATTTGATGGCAATAGATTGGCGCACCAAGTAGGAAACAACAAGCAAGTCTCGAGAGTTCTCAGAGTTTGGAATGCAATGGTGGTAAGGACACGGGCACGGGACGCCTCCGCCAGCCGTACCGAAAATCTCTCACACCATGACGAATGGTGCAGTTAGGAGGTGGAGCCTCTCGCTTCACCACTGGTAATACAACAAGACCTGCTTGCTGTCTTGATGCAATAGGTCCAAACATTGGTTATGGTGGTGCAGCAGCTGCAGTAGTAGCGGCCTGCGACAACGTAGTAGCAACCAGAGATCCCAACTATTTTTTCAGGGGAGATCTTCTCACCAACAGGCTTCTCATCAGCCACGGTCTCTTTTCCCCGACCGAAGCAGTCATCGACCCCCTCAGGGGAGGTCCTCCCACCATCATACCATTCATCAATCACGATCTTCCACAGCAAACAAACATGGCCCCTTGCACAAGAAGCAACGAGCATGAAAAGGTCCAAAGTGGGAGAAGCATCCCTGATCTTCATTCGAGCCATCGCCCGAGTCCTCTAAAGAGGGATCTACAGTTGAGGCTATTCAGTGACTAGCCGAGCAATGCCTCGATGACTACGACTGTAAGTTGAGCAACATCAACCATCAACTTGCAGATATTCAAGGCAAAAATTGGGAACTGATAGATTTCGACACCCATCCTCCTCTCTCCCACTGGATCATGGAGGAATCGATTCCTGATCAATTCAAAATATCCCAGCTGCATCCTTCCGATAGCACCACCAATCCATTGGACCATTTGAAGAGTTACAAGGCTCTCATGATGATCCAAGGTACCACCAATGCCTTACTCTACAACTCCTTCCCAGCCACTCTTCGCAAGGCTACCCGAGCATGGTACTCCAAACTCGAGCTAAGGAGCTTTGACTCTTTCAAGCAATTGGAGAGGCGATTTGTGATCCACTTTAATGCTAATTAAAAGATGCCATGAGAAGTTGACAATCACTTCTCTATTCGCCAGTAAGATGGAGAATTTCTAAAAGACTATATGGCCCGGTTCAAGGCAACCACGTTAAAAGTCTATAACTTTGGCAAGTCCATGACTATGTTGGTCATGAAAAGAGGACTCCATACCTCTCATTTTATCTATTCACTGGATAAGACTCATCCAAAGTTTTGCTCAAAGTTGTTGACCTACACTTAGAAGTACATCGACACAAACAAGGGAGCTCAACTCAGTGAGAGATCGATGGGAAGCTAAAGAAGAAGCAAGCCCAAGGGGAGTCAAGCAAAATCCAAGCTGAGAAGAACAACTCATCTTACCGACAAAGCTCCAAGTCCAAGAACTTTACTGGCAAATTTGGTAACTATACTCCTCTCCTCGTCCCAAGATCAAAGTTTTAATGGACATAGAAGGAGACCAATACTTACAAAGGCCTCGTCCATTAAAAGCTTCGACCTCCTTCACTGAAGCCTTTGGCCTCCTGCGACAAGAGCAAATATTGCTAATTTCATCGAGATTATGGTCATGACATTGAATAATCTTCTAGTTGAAGAAAGATATCGAAGATCTTATTTAGCATGGCTACCTCAGGAAAAATATCCATGGAGGGGTTCGACTTGACGCCCAAAACCCTGGCCAGGAGCTGTCAGGCCAAGATAAACAACCAGTTGATAGAAGAATCAGTCAACATGATCTCTTGGAGGTAGAACACTCTTTGAAGAGGTCAAGGAGAGAGAAAGAAGAAGAAAACATAATATCTTTATTTGAGAGGGACCTGGTCGAGGTTCAAAACCTCCCTAAAGATGCTATTGTTACCTCCCTGACAATAGTAAAATATGATGTAGAAAGGCTTTTAGTTGATAGTAGAAGCTTAGCTGATATTTTGTTTTATAATAATTTTGTTCAGATGAATTTTTCTAACAATCAACTTAACCGAGTTTCTATACCCTTAGTTAGCTTCTCTAGAAAATCGGCAAGAGTCAAAGAAAAAATTAAAATTTCCATAACTACTAGAACTCCACCCTGACAAAGTACCATCTTCATAATGTTTACAGTTGTGCAAGTGCCCTCGGCATACAACATCATCTTTTGATGGCCAAGGCTCAACAAGCTAGATAGAATTGTATCAACCAAATACCTTATCATCCATTTTCCGATAAGAAATGGAGTTGACGAGATGCACGGAGATCAGCAGCTAGCTTGACAATATTTCTTGATGTCAACTAAGGTACAAAAGGCAAGCGAGATTTCAACTACCGAACAGTTAGACTAGAGAGAGATAGAAAAAAGAGATGAGTTAGCCAAGTAGTACCTTTTCTTTCTGCTAAGAGATGACCCCGCAAAATCTGTGCAAGTCGTTAAGGCTATCGATAAAGAAGTTGATAAACTCTTGATTGCTAGACTCATCCAAGAAGCCCACTATCCTGATTGGTTAGCTAACATCATCATGGTCAAGAAAGCCAGTGAGAAGTGAAGAATTTGCATTGACTACACTAGTCTCAATAAGGTATGCCCGAAGGATAACTTTCCATTGTTAAAGATTGATCAACTAGTTAATGCTATATCTGGACATAAGCTACTTAGCTTTATTGATGCCTTCCGGGCTACAACTAGATCAAGATGGCTCTTGAGAATGCAAAGAACACTACCTTTATAGTCGACAAAGATATTTATTATTACAAAATAATGCCTTTTAGTTTAAAAAATGCAGGAGCCACTAATCAACGGTTAGTCAACAAGATCTTCAATGACAAGACTAGTCAGAATATGAAGGACTATATCGATGACATACTCATCAAAAGCTTTAAAATAATTGACCATCTGGAAGAAGCCGACTATCTGGAAGAAGCCTTCAATGCCCTTCATCAATACTAAATGAAGTTAAATCCGAGTAAATGTACTTATGATGTCATAGCCAACAAATTTCTCAGATTTATGGTCACCAAGCATGGCATCGAGATGAATCCAGAGAAAATCTAGACAATTCTTGACATGCGACATCCAATCTCTAAAAAGAGATACAACAACTAACTGGACGGATTGCAATACTTAGTCAATTCATATTATGATCAGCTGAATGTTGCTTACCTTTCTTCAAGGTCCTGTGCTAAATGCACAACTTCACTTGGATAGAGGAATACCAATAAGCTTTTGAGGAGCTGAAAAAGTTTCTCAGATCTCCATTCCTACTTTTTAAGCCCAAAGTTGGAGAGGAGCTCTACTTGTATCTCGCTGCATCTTCAGAGGCAATCAACTCTAAGCTTATTTTGCTAGATGACAAAGGAGTACAAAGGCCTATTTACTATATCAGTCAAGTACCTCATGATATAGAGACCAAAGACTCTAAATCTAAGAAGATTTTTTATGCACTAATTATCTTTGCACAGCATCTTAGGCCTTCTAAGTATATTCAACCATTGTTCTAACCAACCAACCACTTAAGGCCATCTTGTATTGGCCCAACACCTCTGAGAGAATGGTCAAATGAGTTATCAAACTCAATGAGTTCAACATCTCTTATCGTTCGAGGTAATCTATAAAGGTCTAAGTCTTAGCCGACTTTCTCATTAAGTACACGTGTTCAGAAGATAAGCCCGAGGAAGTATTAGCTGAGCAGCCTACAAAGTAACCCAACCAGGTGACAACCTGGATCCTTCATGTAGATGGAGTTTTGAACTCTTGCAAAAGCGAAGCTGGACTCATTCTGTTGCCCAGGTGGCTTTTCCAAGAGGGGGGTGAATTAAGAATTAAAAAATTTAAGCAATTATGTGCTTCTTGAAATCCCTTTTAAGGTGTTAAGTTCTATGACAAAATAATTAATTGCGAAAGCTAAATCAGAACAAAGAAGCACAACACAAATATACAATAATTATAATGGTTCGAAGTAACCTAGCTCCTACGTCTACTATCCAAGATTATCACTTAGAATTTTTACTATATCCCCCACCGGAATACAGTCGGATTGTTTTCACAGGCTCACAATCCAAACCTCTATACTTTGGTTTTATTGGGATCACCAAAGAAATCCAACTTGGTTTTACCAGGATCACCAAGAACCTAATACTTGGTTTTTAACAAAGGCTCACCAAGAACCTATTTGGTTTTTCAACCGGGCTCACCAATAACCCAACAATTCAAGAATGAATTGAAAAGAAAAGCAACAGAATGACAAACAAATTTTTATCGAGTGGTTGTCGATGTAGCTCGAGAGAAGCTCACTTGAATGTACTTCAATGCACTTTAATGGCTTCTTTTTCTTCTTTACCAAGTACTTCAAGCTTTGGATGAGAGTTGGTGAAGACTTGAAAGCTATCTTGAATGCTCTTAGTGCTCTCTTCCTTGTTGGTTGGTTGGATATTCAATAAAGCATTAACTCTTTAGAAACTTTTTTAGTCTCTTACTTCAAAGATGTTCAAATCCCCAAATATATGGCCTTCCATCATTCCAAGGCAGTTTAAGTCGTTGTAGATTGTTGGAGCACTTTTTGGATTCAAATTCTAAGTTCTGGAACTAGCCATTGCAAGTTTGAAATCGACCTTCGAGTCAACTCGGATCACTCGAGTCGGCTCGGATCCTTAGAGGAGTTCTGGTTGAGTCGACTCTCTTCAATCCAGTCGGCTCGCTTGCACAGTATCTTGATTCTTCACTCTGTAAAAGTTGGCTCTTCTTGATTCGAGTTGACTCGGATCCTCATGCCTTCAAAATGTTAGTCTAGACAAGTTGGCTAACTTCCATTATAGTCGAATCAAATGGCTGTGGTTCTCAGAAACCATTTTCTGGACTCTGGAGGAGTCGGCTCGATCTTCTAAAGAGTCGGCTCGAATGTCTAACCATGTGATAGAGTCGGCTCGGACTTCCTTTGGATCAGCTCGCTTGTCTGATTCAAGAAACAATACTCTAGATGAGTTGGCTCGGGTCCCTTAGAGTCGGCTCGGATATCTGCATGCCAGAAATCTCATGCATGTCATGTGCCAGAGTCGGCTCTCTTCTCCTTGAGTTGGCTAGGAAGAATGTTTCAGTGATTTTCTTAGTCTTTCTCCAGAATTCATCCAGCAAGTCTTCAAGCATCAAGATGTCTTCAATTCCAACAAGTTTCTAAGAAACTAAAAGCTCGAAACACATTTTAAAGTAACCCAATTTTATGATATTTCTTAACTTTTTCTTTGGATTCTTCTTTACAACATTCAATTACAACACAACTCAAAACAAGCAATGAAAATGTAGGAGTTGAAATTTGAACAATGAACTCATCCTACAAAAACTTGTAAACCACTTGAAGAGTTGTTAGTAAAACAAATGTATGCACCAATGTTTGGTTATCATCAAAATCACTTATGGGATCAACAATCTTCCCCTTTTTGATGATGACAAAACACTGGACATGAAAAATTCTTTACAATTATATGTATAATAGTATTTGTCAGTAAGTTGCACATGTATTAGAGCTAATTATATTTGCAAATAAATCTTAGAGCTCTTATAAGGAAACTATACAGTGTCAATGTTAGTGCTTTAGTGTGTGTCAAAGTATTAAGCTTTGTATGCTTCAGAGTATCAGAAGTAGCTCAAACATAAAGTATCAGAGTTTAAAATTGAAAGAATTAAAGCAAATTTTAGAGCTAAAATTTAGAGCAATCAGAGTAAAAGGTAGGTTTAGAGCTAAAGCCAATTGTTTTCAATAAATTTCTCTCCCTTTTCATAGGTTTTTAAATTTTGAAACAATTAGGCTCATTTAAACATAAACACTTATACGCTCCTCCTTTTTCATTGTTTTCATGCACTTTATAAACATTCTCCCTTTTTTGAATATTTTCTAATGCATGAACTAGTTGTAAATATTTTCAAGGAAGCTCAAAATTCTCTTGTTAGCTCAGATTTTTCATGACAACTTAACGTTCTCCCCCTTTTTGTCAACCAATCAAAAAGGTATTGCAATAAAGCTCAAATTTTGAAACATAATGAGAAAGATTTTAATATTTGTTTGAGATAATTTCACTTTCTCAGTTTTATTTGGATATTCTAATTAAAACTCATCACATTGGTATTGTAAACATTGCATAAGCTTAAAATAATTCAAGACAGTGCTAACAAATACCAAATAACTTTTATTTCATTTAAAAAGTTTAATATAAGGTATAAAATAAGAAAGAAAGTACAATCAATCACTGTCTAGATCTACTCTAGTGCTAGTGGAACGGCTAGTGTTACAGCCGTGACAGTGACGTGGCCAGGCTCAGGTATCGCCGAATGAGAGCAAGCCACGTGTAAGTTTCCCCGCCGGAGTCAGCGCCACGTCGACAAAGCTAGGATCGGCGTACCGCACCACCCGACGACTGTCTGAAGCAAACCGCCCTCACCGAGGTCGAGCTCGGCCTGGAGTTCCTCTACCACCTCATTGGCGCCCGGGCCCGGAGGGGTCCGCCCGAGTAAGGTCGGCCGAGGTCGGGCGGCCCCCTGCCGCCTCGCCAGGTGTCCACCAGGAGGGGTCCGCCGAAGCCGAGGTCGGCAGATCTTTCGCCCTGCGCCAGGTGGCCACCCGGAGACGGGCCCACCTCGGCCGAAGCCGGGCGACCTCCTGCCACCTCTCCAGGTGTCCACCCAGGAGGGGTCCACCTAAGCCGAGATCGGCTGATCCTTCGCCCTTCGCCAGGTGGCTACCCGGAGACGGGTCCACCTCGGCCGAAGCCAGGCGACCTCCTGCCACCTCTCCAGGTGTCCACCCAGGAGGGGTCCACCTAAGCCGAGGTCGGCAGATCCTTCGCCCCTCGCCAGTTGGCCCCCGGAGATGGGTCCAACTCAGCCGAGGTCAGACCGCTCGTACGGAGAGGCCCCCGGGGAAGGAGACAGGTCCCGAGGCCATCCCTCGGGCCGTACTGACCCCAGACGGCGTCCCGTACGGAGGGCGGCGGCACGCGGAACGTCACTTGCATCGGCCCAACAGGTCCCGCAGCCGAGAGACCCGATCCCGACGGAACAGGCCCCATAAACGGATGGCGCCCATGCTCGGGAAAGAGAGCGTTCTCACGAAGCCCGAGGCCTGACGACCAGCCGCTCTGCCAGCGCCGCCCTCCCCCTTTTTCTCTTCTGTCTTTGCCTTTTCCCTGCTGGGCCCGGCGGACGAGGTCGGAAAGCCGCCTGGCACCCTTCACCAAAAAGGGAAAACAGAAGAGGACGGGGGAGGAGGGTTCCTGAGGCAGAAAAAGACAAGCGCGCGACGGAAGGGGATAAAGAAGGAAGAATCTGGGGACAACAAGGTAAGCCAAACTAGCCTGGGGACAAGGAGGAAGCACGGGCACAAGGCCTTGCACCGAGAGAAAAATCAGAGATCCCGAGAGGGGAACACTGGGCGTGAGTTCGACAAGCAGGCCCAGCCGAGATTCCGGTCCCTAGAGCATTTCCTTCACCAATTAACTCTCTGAATCTGGGACCCTTTCGAGGGCCCGGGTGGGAGAGTCTGTTCCTTCTCGTCGTCTACTGACTTGACCGTCAGAGCCCCCTCACCGGGATCCCCGGCCGGGGTCTTCTAACCCCTTTGTTGCAGGTTCTCCGCAGGAAGGGAGGCTCCCTCGCCAGGCGGTCAAGAAGGATCGGCTGATCCGTGGCACGGGCGCGACGACGAGAGCGGCAACAGATTGGCGTGCCAGGTAGGGGGGCAGGACACTAACCCCTAGTGGGAACCAGCTTTCTGCAGGTGTCACGCTCTCCAGCAATGGTGGTCACTCGTGGTCGCGAGGCATCCACCAGCCGTGTGGGAGAAGCCCACTCCCCTCCAGGGGGCCACACCCCCGAACAGGAGCTTCCAGCTCCCCCTCCTCTTCCACAGCAGCCTGCCCGTGCGGACGGATCCATTGCGGCCATCGTCCAGCAGCTGCAGACCTTGACCTCAGCGGTCCGACAGCTTCAGCATCAGCAACGGTCCCTAGCCACTCAACCGCAGCCAGGGACCCCCGCGGCCCGAGCCGCGGGGCAGCATGGGAGCCTGCGCTCAATCCAGGGCAGGCCGTCCCACCCGAGGGCCATCTCCGACCCCCGGGGGAGCCACCAAGCTCCCGCAAAGAGAAACTATTCCGGTTCGGAGGATCACGAGAGTCGATCCCCGGTCGATGGGGCCGAAACGGCGCATCGCAGCAAGCGACACCGGGGCCAGACCTCCCGCCGAGACCGATCGGCGCCTCCTTCACCTGCAGTCTCGGTGGAAGACTCCACCGACGAAGCCGTCAGGCGCCAGGCCGAGAGGCGCCTAGAAGAGCACGAGCGCAAGTTGGCGGAGTTTGCCCGACGGTTCGCCGACCTGCAGAACCCGTCAGCTGACCCGGCGGGCTACGACTCCCGTCCCCCTTTCTCTGAAGAAATCCAGGCGAAACCGATCCCGAAACGGTTCCGCATGCCGCAGGTGGACCCCTACGACGGGACCACCGACCCCCTGGACCATTTGGAGAGCTATAACGCTCTCATGAGGGTCCAGGGCACCACCGACGCCCTCCTGTGCATCGCCTTCCCGGCAACCCTTCGGAAGGCCGCTCGAGTCTGGTTCACCCGTCTCGAGCCCGGATCCATCTGCTCCTTCCATCAACTGGAAGGAAAGTTCGTGGCGCACTTCGACGCTTGTCGAAAGGTGCCTAAAGAGGTGGACAGCCTCTTTTCCATCCGCCAACAGGACCAGGAGCTGCTCCGGGACTACATCACCCGGTTCAAGACCGCAGCCCTGGAAATCTACAGCTTGGACGAGCCCGTCGCCATGCTGGCCTTAAAGCGTGGACTCAAGACGTCCCGCCTCACCTATTCCCTGGACAAGAAGCCGCCCAGGACGTATTCCGAGCTCCTCCTCCGCGTCCACAAGTACATCCGAGCGGAGGAGGCCGACCGCACCAAATCCGAAGCCGAGGGGCGAAGCCACTCC
Source organism: Areca catechu (assembly GCA_021397845.1). Lineage (NCBI taxonomy): Eukaryota > Viridiplantae > Streptophyta > Magnoliopsida > Arecales > Arecaceae > Areca > Areca catechu. Next base: position 51,440,577 of record CM038039.1, read on the forward strand.
CGAGCGGAGGTACACCCCTCTCCTCGCACCTCGAACGAAGATCCTCATGAAAATCGAGGGCGAGCGCTACCTCCGCCGACCTCCACCTCAGAACCCGAGAGCCGCCCGAGACAAATCAAAGTACTGCCAGTTCCACCGCGAGCACGGACATGACACGGAGGAGTGTCGCCATCTGAAGCGGGAGATTGAGGAGCTGATCGGGAGGGGTTACCTCAGGAAGTTCGTCAAGAACGGGGTCCCCTCTGAAGGGCGGCCGCTCGCGGCCTTACCTCCTGTCCCCGCGATCGACAACCGCCCAACGGAGAAGCCCGTGGGCATGATCTCACGCGGGTCCGGCCGAGCAGAGAAGAGAGCCCGGGAAGTCCCGGAGAATGTAATCCCTCCCAAAGGGAGGGAAATTAATGACAATGTAAACAATGATGCCGTGGTGGTCGAGATGACCATCGCGAAGCATCCTGTACATCGAATCATGGTGGATAGTGGAAGCTCGGCCGACGTACTTTTTTACGATGCTTTCTCTCGGATGAACTTGTCTCCCGACCAGCTGAAACCAGTGCACATCCCACTGGTAGGTTTTACAGGGGACTCCGTGGGGGTCGAAGGAGAGATCACTCTCCCGGTCACCGCCGGATCCCCGCCTCGGCAGGCGACCGTCATGATAACATTCACTGTCGTCAAGCTCCCTTCGCCTTACAACGCCATTCTCGGGCGTCCCGGGCTCAACCAACTGGACGCCACCATCTCCACGAGGAGGCTGCTGGTGCAGTTCCCCACGCCTTCCGGGCTCGGGGAAATGAAGGGGACGATCCAGCCAGTCCCGCTCTGCCTCCAGACAGTCCCAAGCACCAGGAGCGCAGAGCTCGCCCACGATATCGAGGATCTCGACCTGAGAGAGAAGGAACCCAGGGGAGGGCCCGTAGAGCGCCTGCTAACTTTTCCCCTCGGTTCGGACCCCCTGAAGACGATGCAAGTCGGGGCCCAGCTCCCCGAGGAAGAGCGAACCCGCCTGCTGGAGTTCCTCCGCGCCAACGCTGACGTGTTCGCCTGGTCGGTGGCCGACATGCCAGGCATCTCGCCCGAGATCATCATGCACAGCCTGAACATGGACCCAGGTTGCCGCCCGGTCCGCCAGAAGAAGAGAAGCTTCGCCATGGAGAGATAGAAGGCGATCAACGAGGAGGTAGAAAAGCTCCTCGCCGCCGGTTTTGTCCGAGAAGTCCAATACCCAGCTGGTTAGCAAACGTGGTCATGGTAAAGAAGAGTAGTGGTAAGTGGAGGATCTGTGTGGACTACACCGACCTCAATCGAGCTTGCCCGAAGGACAGCTTCCCTCTGCCGAAGATCGACCAGCTGGTCGACACCACCTCGGGGCATCGCCTCCTGTCATTCATGGACGCCTTCTCCGGATATAACCAGATCCGGATGAACCCGGAGGACGAAGAGCACACCGCCTTCATTACTGACCGCGGGACTTTCTGTTACAGGATGATGCCCTTCGGCCTCAAGAACGCGGGGGCGACGTATCAACGTCTGGTCAGTAAAATCTTCAAAGACCAGATAGGCCGCAACATGTAGGTGTACGTGGACGACATGCTGGTAATGAGCAAACTTGATTCGGACCACGTGGCTGACTTGACGGAGACGTTCGGCAACCTCCGGCGCCATCAGATGAAGCTGAACCCGGCGAAGTGCACTTTCGGTGTCTCCGCCGGGAAGTTCCTAGGGTTTATGGTGACCCAAAGAGGAATCGAGGCCAACCCGAAGAAGGTCCAGGCCATCCTGGACATGGAGCAGCCAGCCTCCAAGAAGCAAGTGCAGCAACTGACCGGCCGGGTTGCGGCCCTTAGCCATTTTATTTCCAGGTCGGCGGACCGTTGCCGTCCCTTCTTCAAGGTGCTGAGAAAGATGAATGGCTTTGCTTGGACCGAGGAGTGCCAGCAGGCCTTCGAGGAGCTGAAGAAGACGCTCGCATTGCCACCTTTACTGTCCAGACCCGAGGAGGGGGAGGAGCTTACCCTCTACTTGGCGGTTACCCCGGAGGCCGTCAGCTCTGTCTTGGTCCGAACCGACGACCAGGGGCTCCAGCGGCCGGTGTACTATACCAGCAAACTTCTCCGGGACGCGGAGCTCAGGTATTCCCGGCCCGAGAAACTCATTTTTGCGCTAATAGTGTCTGCCCAGCGTCTCAGGCCCTATTTCCAAGCGCATCCCATCGCCGTCTTGACGGATCAACCGCTGAAAGCGGTGCTCAACCGACCCGATACCTCGGGACGATTGGCCAAGTGGGCACTGAAACTCAGCGAGTTCGACATTACATACCGACCGAGGTCGGCCATGAAGGTGCAGGTGCTGGCCGATTTCTTGGTCGAGTGCGCAGGCTTGGGCAAGGAGCCCGAGAAGGGCCCCCCGGCCCGGCCGATGGAGGTCGGCACCGACGAGCCCGGAGAGGACCCTTGGATCCTCCATGTAGACGGAGCCTCAAACTCCGGCGGAAGCGGAGCTGGGCTCATCCTTACCAACGGCGACGGGGTCGTCGCGGAGTGCGCACTCCGTTTCCAATTTCCCGTGACAAATAACCAGGCGGAGTACGAGGCGCTTCTCGCCGGACTGAGGGTCTCCCGCGAGCTGGGTGTGACCAACCTCAGAGCTTTCACCGACTCCCAGCTCGTGGCGGGGCAGGTGTCCGGGGAGTACGTCGCACACGACCCCCAGATGGCGAAGTATTTGGAGCTCGTCAAAGCGGGCGCGTCCAAGTTCCGGTGCTTCAACATTTTCCATATCCCCCGCGGGGAGAACGCCCGCACGGATGCCCTCTCCCGGTTGGCGACCCTGCCGGACGCGATGCTGGGGCGCGCTCATTTGGAGCGCCTTAAGGTCCCAAGCCTCGAAGCACCAGTGGAGGTCCATCAGGTCAGCCAGGAGCCCAGCTGGATGGACAAGTACGCTGCGTACATCGTCGGCGGCACCCTGCCGGAGGACCGACAGGCGGCTCGCCTCATCAGGAAAAAAGCCGTGCGATTTGTCCTGATGGACGGGCAATTGTATCGAAGATCCTACTCCTACCCCCTCCTCAAGTGTGTAGGACCCGCAGAAGCCAAGCTTGTGCTCCAGGAGATTCACGAGGGCATCTGCGGGAACCACGTGGGGGGCAGGGCATTGGCGTACAAGGCCCTCCGTCAGGGCTACTTCTGGGAGACAATGAAGGAAGACGCCGCCGACTTCGTGAAGAAGTGCGACCGGTGCCAGCGTCACGCCACGGTGCAGCGGCAACCCTCCAACCCGATCTCTCAGCTCTCAGCCCCCTGGCCGTTCGCCCAGTGGGGGATGGACCTCTTAGGCCCATTCCCGCCGGCGTCCGGCCAGCGGAAGTTTTTGATAGTGGCTATCGACTACTTCACAAAGTGGGTCGAGGCCAAGCCCTTGGCAAGAATCACCGAGGCAAACGTCACCAAGTTCTTCTGGAAGTCCATCGTCTGCCGCTTCGGCCTCCCCCACACCGTGGTCACCGACAACGGACGCCAGTTCGACTGTCGGGAGTTCGAAGATTTCTGCAGCGACCTCGGCATCAAGCATCGCTTCACCTCGGTGGCGCACTCTCAGACCAATGGGGAAGCCGAAGTCACGAACAGGACCATTCTTCAGGGCCTCCGCACGCGGCTGGACCAAGCCAAGGGCAGGTGGGTCGACGAGCTTCCCAGCGTCCTTTGGGCATACCACACCACCCCAAGGACGGCAACCGACGAAACTCCATTCAACCTCATCTTCGGAGACGAGGCGGTCATCCCGATCGAGCTCAGCCTACCCACGCTGCGCGTGGAGCAATACGACGAGACAGAAAACCCGGCCAGGATGATGCTCAACCTAGACCTTCTCGAGGAGACGAGGGACAAGGCCCGGATCCGAATGGCGGCATACCGGTAACGAGTAGCCAGATATTACAACTCCCGAGTGCGGCCGAAGGTTTTTCGTCCCGGGGACCTGGTCCTCCGACGCGCAGAAGCCTCCCAGCCATGGGAATGCGGCAAGCTTTCACCCAACTGGGAAGGCCCATATCGGGTAGCAGAAGCCCTCCCTCATGGGGCATATTACTTGGAAGAATTGGGAGGTGCCAGGTTCCCCCGGACATGGAACTCCTCAAACCTGAGAATGTACTACCAGTGATGTAAGGCTCCCAGTTTCTGTAACAAAGCTCCCCCACTTCAAACACTCCCCTCTAACTTCAACAAGAAGGCCTGCGGCATCGAGCTCAGTCTGGAAGATCCTGGGCCTCGGCCTGGAAGGTGGCGCCGAACCCAGTTCGCCCACGCGAGCCCGAAGCACAGCTCAGCAGGCCGCGCAAGGCTTGAGAAAGCCTGCGGCATCGAGCTCAGTCCGGAAGATCCTGGGCCTCGGCCTGGAAGGTGGCGCCGAACCCAGTTCGCCCACGCAAGCCCGGAGCACAGCTCAGCAGGCCGCGCAAGGCTTGAGAAAGCCTGCGGCATCGAGCTCAGTCCGGAAGATCCTGGGCCTCGGCCTGGAAGGTGGCGCCGAACCCAGTTCGCCCACGCAAGCCCGGAGCACAGCTCAGCAGGCCGCGCAAGGCTTGAGAAAGCCTGCGGCATCGAGCTCAGTCCGGAAGATCCTGGGCCTCGGCCTGGAAGGTGGCGCCGAACCCAATTCGCCCACGCAAGCCCGGAGCACAGCTCAGCAGGCCGCGCAAGGCTTGAGAAGGCCTGCGGCATCGAGCTCAGTCCGGAAGATCCTGGGCCTCGGCCTGGAAGGTGGCGCCGAACCCAGTTCGCCCACGCAAGCCCGGAGCACAGCTCAGCAGGCCGCGCAAGGCTTGAGAAAGCCTGCGGCATCGAGCTCAGTCCGGAAGATCCTGGGCCTCGGCCTGGAAGGTGGCGCCGAATCCAGTTCGCCCACGCAAGCCCGGAGCATAGCTCAGCAGGCCGCGCAAGGCTTGAGAAAGCCTGCGGCATCGAGCTCAGTCCGGAAGATCCTGGGCCTCGGCCTGGAAGGTGGCGCCGAACCCAGTTCGCCCATGCAAGCCCGGAGCACAGCTCAGCGGGCCGCGCAAGGCTTGAGAAAGCCCGCGGCATCGAGCCCAGCCCAGAAGATCCTGGGCCTCGGCCCGGAAGGTGGCACCGTTCCCAGTTCACCCGCGCAAGCCCGGAGTACAGCTCAGCGAGCCGCGCGAGGTTTGAGAAAGCCTGCGTCACCAAGCTTAGTCTGGAGATCCCGGGTTTCGGCCTGGAAGACGGTGCGGAAACCGTGTTGTTCGCCCAAGCATGAAGGCAACCCAAAATCGGACCTGCTTAAGGTTTGCCTTGCTGCAACGTGACTCAACGGGCCCCATCCTTCGATTTGAGCAATGGAAGGATCGGGCCTGCAGTTACTTCAGGTGTTCTAGACCGACATCTCAGAAAGAAAAGAAGAGAAAGGTGAGACGAAGCAACAACCGAGGTTTCGATAAAAATCAGATCTTCATTGATATAAGTGGTCGCTACAAGCTGGGAGCCCCGACAGGCCGGGACTCCCCAAAAAAAAAAAACAAAAACTACAGGGATAAACCAAAAAGACAGTGCCGGGTCACTGGGGTGCGGGTTCGGAGCCGTCTGCCGGAGGCGCGGGCGCTGCTTCTTCTTCAACTTCTGCAGTGGCTGGCTCCTGGGGCTGTTCCGGGGCCGCGGCATCGCTGGTCAACGGCGCCGCAGGTGTCGCTTTGGCCGCGCCGGGAGCCCTGCTCTCACCCCCTGGCTTCCTGCCGCCGACGATGACCCCGCTCAGGTCCAGCTGGGGGAAGAAGGCCCCCACCTTCTCCCGGCACATCCGGAACCCCTTCAGGAAGGAGTCCACGGCGGCCTCCCGGACCTCCGACGTGAACTCGTCGGAGGCCCGGAACTTGGGGACGGCCTCTTGCGCTTCTCGCTTGGCCGCCTCCAGGAGCCCGTTGACGTAGGCGCTCCGGTCCTTCGCCGCGGCCACCTCTCGCCGGGCCTCCTCCAGCTGGCGCTCCAGCCATTGGGAGTGGGCCTGCAGGCGGGCCTTCTCCGCCGCCTCCTCCTCGGTTCGGCGCTGGTTGGAGGTCCGCTCCTCCGACAAGGAGGCCTCCAACTCCTTGTTCCGCTCCTCGGAACGCGTCAGGTCGGACTGGAGGGCTTTCTTCTCGGCTCGCAGCTCGGCCCCCTTCTCCATCAGATCCTTCACGTCGGCCGCGAGCTTGCCAAGCTTCAGCTCCCGATCGGAGTCCCTCTTGGCGTTCCCTACAAGGTAATTCCTCAGTAAGAGGACGTCGTTCCTGATCTGCAGTGGCAAAAACGATGCACGTCAGAGCAGAGGCAGAAAGCCTCGAGGTTGAAACAAGGAAGAAGAGGAAGCTCGCACTTACCATGAAAAGCTGAGGAAGGATGCCGAGCAGAGCGTCCGCATAGTCTCGGCCGCCCCGAGCTCGGCGGTCCCGGGCGGTGGAGGCGTACTCCATCATCTTCTCCGCCAGTCCCCTGTCGAGGATGACCGAGTCCCGGTGGGAGATCACCGGTGCCGGACCCTTCGGGCCGGCCCCTGCGGCAGCTGCCCCCTCAGCCGGAGCCGCAACCGACGGGCCGGCAGTCGCCACAGACGGCGCTGTCAGGCTTGCGACGATGACAGGCCCGGAGACAGGCGGAGCGGCGGGCGCTGGAGCTCTCCCTGCGGCGCCGCCAGGTCGCGTGGCCGAAGTACCGGGAACTCCGCCCTGAGGTGGCCTGGGCGGGGAGATGGCAGCAGCCGGGTTGGGCACGGTCGCCGCCACGACCTCCCGGCTCGTCTCTGTACGAGCCCTCTTCGCTGCGGGCTCATCCACCTCCTCGACGTCCCGCTGGGCCGCCCCCTCCAGGAGGTTCTCCAAAGAAAACTTCATCCCTGCAAAATGAAAAAGACAGAGGGTCAGACAGCTCGATCTTAAAGAAAGATGGGAAGGCAGAAATCAATGCAGGGCCAAATCTCACCAGTCTCATGGATGGGACTGATGCCGGCCTCGAAAAGATTCTGCTCAGAGAGCAGAACCTCGAGCGCCGGGACCTCGTCACTCAGGAGCTGAGTGTAGGACTCCTGGTCCGCAGACTCCACTCGAGAATTCCGGTTCGGCGACCGGTCCGGTTCGCTCCAGGCCCAATCAATATCGTCGACCGAGGCGAAGAAAAACCGGCTCTTCCATCCCTTGACCGAGGAAGGGAGGTCGAACCGGAGACACCTAGGCCGGGGCGAGATGTACCACCAGCCATCGTCGGTGGAGCACTTCTTCAAGGTGAACAGGGCCCTGAAGAGAGAAAAACGGACAACGAACCCGTGAAAGTGGCAGAAGACAATAAAGGAGAAGATGACCCGGATGGCATTAAGAGCCAGCTGGGCCGGGACGAGCCGGAAGTGGCTGAGGAAGGAAAGAAAGAAAGGGTGCAGAGGAAAACGAAGACCCCCGAGGAGGAAGTCTTCGTAGAAAGCAATGCGGCCGGGGCCACTCATGGTGACGCGCTCCCCAGACCGTGGAGCAAAGAGACGGATAGACCCCAGGATGCCATAGGCATCCCGGAGCAGAGAAAGGTCGCCTTCGGTCATGGTGGAAGCATGACCGGAGGGACCGGCGGGAAGAGATGGCGGAGCAGGAAGAGAAGGCAAGGCAGGAAGGGAACGGAGGGGCACGGCAGGTGCAACTGGAGGGGGCCGGATCCCCCTGGGGATGCCGATGGTGATCCCCCCGGGTTGCAAACGCCGGCGGACCTCCTCCGGAATCACCTCCTCACCTGAGGAGGAAGAAGAAGATGGAGTCCTCGGCCGGGATGGACCGACCTCGTCCGGGTTGGAAGAGACATGGCGACGGCGCGCCATGGAAAAGAAAAGAACAGAAAAATCGGAAAAGAAGTGAGAAGGAAGGAGGAGGGCTAGAGAAGGAGAAGAAGGCACTCACCGAAAATGCACAGACGAGCGCATGCAGCAGAAGTTGTTAGCCTGCAGCAAACCGCCCACGAAGCAAGGGAAAAGGCCTCGTTCTGGAAAGTCCCCTCCCTTTCAAACTCAGCCGACGGCAGCCGTACCCATCATTCCGCCTCCGACCACTGGATGGTCGCCACGTGGGCGCACGCCCGACACCGACGCCTCGTTAGCAGAGTAACGGCCTCTGCCCCGAAGCGACACATTGATTACGGGCAAGTGGACGACGCGTGGCGGCTCCCCATAGGTCTTCATCCGCATCGAGCCACGACGAGCGAGGATCGTGGCAATTATGATGCAAGATCTTCGCCTCCCCACGTCATGTCCGCATTTAATCCTGACGTTCCGTTCTACGGTTCCCCGACGGAACGGCGGGCTGGGGGGCAACTGTTACAGCCGTGACAGTGACGTGGCCAGGCTCAGGTATCGCCGAATGAGAGCAAGCCACGTGTAAGTTTCCCCGCCGGAGTCAGCGCCACGTCGACAAAGCTAGGATCGGCGTACCACACCACCCGACGACTGTCTGAAGCAAACCGCCCTCGCCGAGGTCGAGCTCGGCCCGAAGTTCCTCTACCACCTCATTGGCGCCCGGGCCCGGAGGGGTCCGCCCGAGTGAGGTCGGCCGAGGTCGGGCGGCCCCCTGCCGCCTCGCCAGGTGTCCACCAGGAGGGGTCCGCCGAAGCCGAGGTCGGCAGATCTTTCGCCCTGCGCCAGGTGGCCACCCGGAGACGGGCCCACCTCGGCCGAAGCCGGGCGACCTCCTGCCACCTCTCCAGGTGTCCACCCAGGAGGGGTCCACCTAAGCCGAGGTCGGCTGATCCTTCGCCCTTCGCCAGGTGGCTACCCGGAGACGGGTCCACCTCGGCCGAAGCCAGGTGACCTCCTGCCACCTCTCCAGGTGTCCACCCAGGAGGGGTCTACCTAAGCCGAGGTCGGCAGATCCTTCGCCCCTCGCCAGTTGGCCCCCGGAGACGGGTCCAACTCAGCCGAGGTCAGACCGCTCGTACGGAGAGGCCCCCGGGGAAGGAGACAGGTCCCGAGGCCATCCCTCGGGCCGTACCGACCCCAGACGGTGTCCCGTACGGAGGGCGGCGGCACGCGGAACGTCACTTGCATTGGCCCGACAGGTCCCGCAGCCGAGAGACCCGATCCTGACGGAACAGGCCCCATAAACGGATGGCGCCCACGCTCGGGAAAGAGAGCGTTCTCACGAAGCCCGAGGCCTGACGACCAGCCGCTCTGCCAGCGCCGCCCTCCCCCTTTTTCTCTTCTGTCTTTGCCTTTTCCCTGCTGGGCCCGGCGGACGAGGTCGGAAAGCCGCCTGGCACCCTTCACCAAAAAGGGAAAAGAGAAGAGGACGGGGGAGGAGGGTTCCCGAGGCAGAAAAAGACAAGCGCGCGACGGAAGGGGATAAAGAAGGAAGAATCTGGGGACGACAAGGTAAGCCAAACTAGCCTGGGGACAAGGAGGAAGCACGGGCACAAGGCCTTGCACCGAGAGAAAAACCAGAGATCCCGAGAGGGGAACACTGGGCGTGAGTTCGACAAGCAGGCCCAGCCGAGATTCCGGTCCCTAGAGCATTTCCTTCACCAATTAACTCTCTGAATCTGGGACCCTTTCGAGGGCCCGGGTGGGAGAGTCTGTTCCTTCTCGTCGTCTACTGACTTGACCGTCGGAGCCCCCTCGCCGGGATCCCCGGCCGGGATCTTCTAACCCCTTTGTTGCAGGTTCTCCGCAGGAAGGGAGGCTCCCTCGCCAGGCGGCCAGGAAGGATCGGCTGATCCGTGGCACGGGCGCGGCGACGAGAGCGGCAACAGCTAGGTATTTGAATGCCAGGAGGCATAGAAGCTATAGGATCTGAATCTAGTACATCAGAAGGTGTAGAAGCAGAATAAGATCCCTAAGGCCTAAGGTGTGGAGCTGGCTGTCTGGGGTGTGCAAACTGACCAGCAAAAGGAATGGGCTGAGGCCTAGGTGAAGACTATGGAGCAGGTCTATGTCGTGGAATTGCAAATGCTGCAATCACTCTGTTTGACAGCTGGTCTAGCTTGAATTGCACAGAGTCAACTTCTTCGTCCAATTTCTTTATGTCCTTGTGCAATTGGACTAGTTCAGATGCCTGTTCATTTGCAAATGCCTCTGCAGATCCCCTTAACCTTCCAAATTCTGCTCTCAAGATTTCAATGCCTTTAGTATAGTCTTCTTCCATTCTTCTTCCTTCTTCCATCGAATCCACTTTAAATCTAAGATTATTCAATTCAGTTCTGAATGCTTCTAGTGTATTATTGACAGAGTTTTTAATGGATTCAGAACCAGATGAAACCAATTCAAGAGTGGGTTGAAGATCAGGCTGTGATACACTTTTGGAGGTCTCAAGAATGTCCACTTTGCTGTGTAGATCTCTTATTTCTCCTCCAAACTGGTCTAGCCTTGTCTCTACTAACTGACGAAGCTCGCCAAACATATTGGATAGAGTGCAAGTAAGTGAGTCAGTAAGAGAACTCTACTGTTGTGTGATAAAATCCTGTAAAATTGATGTATCAATTGAAGGTGCAGGTGGTCTAAGAGCAGTAGGTGCTGATGGAGATATGGGTAAAGATGTCTCTAGGTGCCCATCTCCATGGCTTCAAATGAAGTAGGCTCAGACCTAGTAGATGCAAACTCAGTCTCAGTTGGTACAAAAAAATGCTCGGCAGCAGTCCCAAACTCACCAATAGGAATGTTAAATATCTGCTCTGAGCTAGGAACAACTTCCTCAGGTGCTGCTAGTGCTGCAGTGGAAATTTCCCTAGGAATTTCTTCACTGCTATCTCCAGAACTGCTGCTGTTGCTGGCTGCAACTGCTCTTTCATCTGTCCCTTTTTTTCTCCATACTCCTTCAATACAAACATAGCCCATTCTTAATAGTGACTTGGAGGTGTATGTATCAGTATGGTGCAGGGGCTTACCAACTTCTCCTTCAAGACTTATTCTAGAGGCTTGAAACAACAAAGTTAAGACCATTCCATAAGGAAGACAGGCCTTTACCTTTCGGACTGCCTCTTTCATCTGCATGATCATTATGAAGGGTAGATTAAGTAACTTTCCTTGAATAACATTTTTCATGAAGCTTAAATCTCTTTCACTGACCCAATCAAATCTCCCTGTTCTTGGGAGAAAAATCCTACTTATAAAATTGTGTAATAACCTCATTTCCAATGACAATGTGTTGTCCATCACAGTACCTATTCCACCAACATCTTCTCTGCCAAGAACTGTCTACAGAGCCTTTTCTATATCTTTTAAAATTAGATGCTTGATTCCATTAGCGGGCATTTCTAGTAAACTGCTCAATCTCTCTTCCGTTACTGCAACCCTCTTTCCTTTCATTGTTGATTCAATGTGATTGGGCTCTAATTTGAGGTTTTTATAAAATGATCTTACAAGTGAGGGATAGGTGGAAACATTCAATGAACAGAAATAAACCCAACCTTGTGTTTCAATCAGATTTCCAATTTTCAACCCAATCTCTTCTAGAAAGTTAAATAGAATTCTCCTGCTGCTAGTCACAGGTCTGTTTGACATAGAGACTACCTATCTTGGAGATGAAATCGCGGCCATTGGTTCACTTTCTTCTTCTTCTTCTTCTACTGCTCGAGTCAGCTCTTCTTGTCGATGTTTTGTTCTTCTTTCTGTCTCTATAGAGGGTACCGTCTGTTTCGATCTCTTTCCCATAGCCGTCTTGGGAGCCATTGCAGCAAATTGGCAAGAAAAAGGAAATCAAGGCTTCGGGGAAAGGTTTTTGGTGGATTGGTGAAAGTTCTAAGTGGGATGACAGAGTTTAGAGTGAAAAAGAAAGCATGAGAAGTGAGAAAAAGTTTACTCGGCTCTATTAAAAAAAATGTTTACCCGACATCCGAGTCGGCTCGCTTAGCCCTAAAATCATCCGAGTCGGCTCGATCGAAGCGAACTCAGAACAAATAGAAATTCGAGTCAGCTAGGCAAACCCTAGATTGACCTAGTTGGCTCGACCAGAGCAAAAGCAGAAAAATTAGAGATTCGAGCCGGCTCGACCAGAGCAAAATTGCTCGAGTCGACTTGAACAGAAACTTTCCACAAAAATTGAAATGATTCAAAAATTAAGCTTAATTCAATGAAATCTTAAGAAAAGTTGTTCAAAAAATCTTGAATAGTTGAAGGAGGTTTTCTGGATAATTTTTTCTTAATTTTGAAGGAAATTAGGTTAGGAAAATCTAGAAGGGATCACAAAGACCTAATTCTCCTCTAAGTAATTCAAATATATCATGATTCAGTGGCTTAGTAAAAATATCAGCTAATTGATTTTCAATTGGGATAAATTCTAGTTCAATGTCACCATTCAAAACATGATCTCTAATAAAATGGTATCTTATCTCTATATGCTTAGTTCTAGAATGCTGGATTGAGTTTTTAGTCAATTTATAGCACTTGTGTTATCACATTTGATAGAAATTTTAGACTGTATAACATCAAAGTCTTCTAGTTGTTGTTTAATCCATAGCACTTATAGCACTTATGCACAACAACTCCCTGCAGCAACATACTTTGCCTCAGTAGTAAAAAGTGCTACCGAGTTTTGTTTCTTACAGTGCCATGAGATTAAATTCAATCATAGAAATTGGCATGTGCCGCTAGTGCTTTTTCTATCAATTCTACAACCAGCATAATCAGCATCCAAAAATCTAATTAAATTCAATGAAAAATATTTTGAAAACCAAAGACCCAGATTACTTGTACCTTTCAAATATCTGATAATTCTTTTAACAGCAAGCATATGTGATTCTTTAGGATTAGATTAGAATCTAGCACATACACATATGCTATACAAGATATCAGGTCTATTTGCAGTTAAATATAATAGGGATCCGATCATACCTTTATAAAGTAGAGCTGTCAATGGGTCGGGTCCGGACCCGAGACCCGCGGGTCTGGACCCAATGGGTCTGGGTCTGGATCTCAATTTGGACCCATTTATCCGGACCCAGATCCGAACCCGATTAGTCATAGTTAAATGGATTCGGGTCTGGATATCACATATCCAGACCCAATAAATCCGAGACCCGATTAAATAAAATAATATAATATATATTTATATAAATGTGGGACATTGGATCATAATTGAATGGTTAAAATTCCTTCAAGATTTTACTATTAAATCCTCCCTCAAATAGTGCCCTAACCTAAGTAACCTTTGCCCTTTGGCCCTTCTCCCTTCCAGCTGCCAGTGCCCATGACCGATGCCTCACCCCGGCGCTCTGCCTCCAGGCCCTCGGCGCTCCGCCTCCCCCACAGTGCTCTGCCTCCAAGCCCTTGGCGGTCCGCCTCCCCCCCGATGCTCCGCCTCCAGGCCCCCGGCGCTCCACCTCCCCCCCGACGCCCTTCTCCCTTCCAGCCACTAGTGCCCACGGTCGATGCCTCCCCTCGGCGCTCCGCTTCCATGCCCCCGGTGCTCAACCGCCCCCCCGGTGCTTCGCCTCCACACCCCCGGCGGTCCGCCTCCCCCCCGGCGCTTCGCCTCCATGCCCCCGACGCTCCGCCTCCCCCCCTCCACGGCCAACGCCACCTCCGGCGCTCCCCTCGACGGTCAACTGTTCAATCGGATAGTTGTGTCGGCATTGTGCACCGATAGCTTGGGCGATATGATCCATTCGGCACATCCCATCGTGACCAACTCGGAGTTATTGATGCTATTGTCGGACTTGGTGAGGCCGGGATACGCAGTGGTGAGAATGGTGCCAGGGACCAACGAGCGAAAGGTGATCGGTAGGGTGAATTGTCGAGGAGGCCCGGTGCCTGGGTGGGTGCGCTCGTTTCTGGTGACCGAGCACTCTGTGGTGGTGCCGGAGATGCCACTAAGGTACTGTGCCCAAAATCTTCTCAAGGCTAGACCCACTCCACTATACAAGTTCGAGTGGCACCAAGACTCCGATAGCTACATGCATGTCATGTGTAGAGCTAGTGGAAAAATTGTAAGCACTTCTAACTCTCTCATTTTTCATTGACTTTGTGGACCACACAGGTCCAATTTATACCTTATCTTAGTAAGGTTAATGATTTGATTTGATGAACGTTTTAGGTGGCCGAGCCCCTGTCCCGCTGGCTGACGCTGCCCCTGATCCGAGCCCTGACCTTGGTTAGATGTTACCTTATTCTTGTTTTTTATTAATAATCATGATCATTCCTGCTATTAGAGAATGAAAAAAAAATAGAATTCTCCACTCTTACAAGCCCATGGGCCATGGTGGTATTCGGATCCGGGTTCGAGTCTAGATACCTGGGATCAATTCGGGTCCGGGTCTGGTACTTTATAATTGGACCCATCGAGTATTCGAGTCCGGGTCCAAGTCCGGTGCTAAAATCGGGTTCGGATCTGGATATCTGGGTTCCGACCCAAACCCGACCCGTTGACAGCTCTACTATAAAGCTTTTGGTCAATGTTGGATCCATTTTCATCTTTATCCAATCTGCAAGATGGGCTCATGGGTGTATTTATTTGTTTGCTTGTATCCATACCAAACTTTTTGATTATTTCTTTGATGTACTTGGCTTGGTTGATGAAGATTCTTTCCTTTGTTTGCTTTACTTGAAGTCCAAGGAAGTAGTTAAGTTCACCCATTAGGCTCATTTCAAATTCTCCCTGTATTAACTTAGCAAATTCTCTACAAAGAGCTTCATTAGTTGCACCAAATATAATATCATCAACATAAATTTATACAACTAAAATGTCATTATTTTTTTTTTGATGAAAAGAGTTTTATCAACATTTTCTCTTGAAAAACTATTTTCAATAAAAAAAATACTAAGTCTATCATACCAAGCTCTAGGTGCTTGTTTCAAACCACATAAAGCTTTATTCAATTTAAACACATGGTTTGGAAAAACATGATCTTCAAAACCTGGTAGTTGTTTTATAAAAACTTGTTCTGAAATGAAACCGTTTAAAAATGCACTTTTCATATCCATTTGAAAAAGTTTAAAATTCATATAGCAAGCAAATGCAAGAAGTAATCTAATGACTTCTAGTCTTGCTACAGGTGCATAGTTTCATCAAAATCAATGACCTCTTCTTGGTTATATCCCTTAGCCATTAATCTAGCTTTGTTTCTTACTACATTTCATTGCTCATCTAATTTGTTCCTATAGACCCATTTGGTTCCTATTATTAGATGGTCTATAGGTCTATCAACTAGTGTCCAAACCTTATTTCTTTCAAACTGGTTCAATTCTTCATGCATGGCCATCATTCAGTTTGGATCATTTTTAGCTTCTTCTAAGGTATGTGGTTCTATTTGGGACACAAAGGCTAGGTAATCATGTGTATCTCTATGTGATGACCTAGTCCTAATACCTTGTGAAGGATCATCAATAATTAATTCTTTTGGATGAGAAGTTACGTATCTCCTTTCTTTTGATAGATCTGCATGATCCTTACTTACCGTTTCTTCTCCTTCTTCAATTAGTCTTTCTTGTATGCTCATCTCTTCCATTTCTTTTTGAATTGTACCTGCATTATTGTCTATGCACTCTTCTTTTTTAGAATGTAAAGGGTTAGTTTCATCAAAAATAACATGCATTGACTCTTTTACGGTAAGAGTTCTTTTATTAAATACTCTATATGCTTTGCTATGTAATGAATAACCAAGAAAAATTGCTTCATCTGATTTAGCATCAAATTTTTCCAAATTATCTTTACCATTGTTAAGCATAAAGCATTTACATCCAAAAACATGAAAATAATTAATATTGGATTTATTTTCATTCCAAAGCTCATAGAGAGTTTTCTTTAAAATAGGATGGATCAAAACGCGGTTTAAAATATAACAAGTAGTGTTCACCGCTTCTACCCATTGTTTATGAAGAAGTTATTTTGTTATTTATTTATTTATTTTTGGTTGCATTACCGATGAAAGGCTAATTAGCAATCTATTTGGTCAACAAGATATTAACTCAGGTTAATTCAAGGTCAATAATGAGAGGAATGCTCTGCGGAACTAGCTTTAGCTATCCGTCACGACAACGTTATTCTGGGCGAGACCGCCCCATGCCGCATTTTCTCGCGCGACGAAAGGAAACGCCTTGATTCCTTCGAAAGCCAAAAATAATCCCATATCTCGTGCACAAGTTTGACAGCGTTCCCAGCAGTCAATCTTGGAAGATTGCCTTCACATAACATCATTCGGGCCATCTCTTCCAAAGTCTTATTTTTTCTCTCTACAATATTTTGTTGTGGTGTCCTAGGAGCGGAGAAGTTGTGATCAATGCCATTTTTAGTGCAATAATTATCAAAAATTTGATTTTCAAATTCAGTGCCGTGATCACTCCTAATTAAATTATTGAAAGATTTTTTGATTTGAAACCTTTTTATAAAAATTTGAAATACTTTAAAAGGTTTCATCTTGTGAGCAATAAACAAAATTCATATAAATCTAGAGAAATCATCTACAATCACAAGGGCAATTTCATACCTTCTAGGCTTGTGGTCCTAGTTGGTCCAAATAAGTCCATGTGAAGTAGCTCTAGAGGTATAGTAGTTGAAATCATATTTTTGGATTTAAAGCTCTCTCTAGTTTGTTTATCCATTTGGCATGCATCACAACATGATCAAAGTCTACTTTAAACTTAGGCATGCTTCTAACTAAGTTTTTGAAAATTAACTTGGTAATAGTATGCATGCTAGCATGACCTAATCGTCTATGCCAAAGTAAATAAGACTCCTTGGTCTTGTATTCATTGCAACTAGACTTGAACTACTTGACATGGCAAGATCATTAAGATCTACCACATAAATATTTTCAAGTCTATGTTAAATGAACTACAACTAGAATCAAGAGAGTTTGTTACAATGCACATAGATGATTCAATATAGCCTTGAAGCCTTTATCACATAATTGACTGATATTTAACAAATTATGCTTCAATTTATCTACTAGCAATACATTTTCAATAAAAGTACAGGGGATTATCTTGATCTTACTGATTCCGATTATTTTTCCTTGCCATTATCTCCAAAGTAACCATACCTCCTTCTTTCATTTCCAGGGTGATAAACTGATCCTTGTCACCCATCATATGCCTTGAATAGCCACTATCGAGATACCATCTATTCTTCATTTTTGGGCTGCAAGATAATCAAGAAGTTCTTTTAGGTACCCAAGCTAACTTGGATCCTTAGAGGTTAGCGGAGGTGGTTCTTTTGGGAATCCAGATTTTTCTTGTTTTACTTTGGACATTTCTAATAATATTGTATTCAAAAGCTTTATGTCCTAACTCTTTGCATACAAACATTTGATTCTAAAATTCTGAATGATGTAGATTTTGAAGTTCTAGATGTTGATGCAGATATAAAAGATTTTTTATTTGAGCTCTCAGGAACATACAATGTAGTTTTAAAAGTAGAAGCAGAACCATTTGTTGCAAAAGCCTTTTGAGATGTAAATTTTGGAATATAAGCTTTTAGTTTCACAAAAGTAGTTGCTGAAATACTATTTGAAATTGAGGAATTGAAATCGATTCCAGCTTTATTACCAAAAATATTTTGTTCTTTTAGAATCAACTCAAGCTTGTTAGAAGATAATGTAAGTTTTTCAATAAGTGGCTTGAATTTTTCAACCTCCTTTTTCAACTCATTATTTTTATTTATCAAAACTTTGTTTTTGTCAAGATATGCACTATTTTCAGTTTTCAAAGCTTTATAATTTTCAAAAAAGACATGTAATTCTTTTTGCAATAAGATATTCTTTTCCGAAATCTCTTCTTTTTTTTAGTAAAGAATCATTGATATTCTTTAAGGATCTAATCTTTACTCCAGCTTTTTAAAATTTAGATAATAGATCATGAAAAGTAGAATATAATTCATCAAATGTAAATTTAATTTGAGCATTGGAGGATATTACCTCGTCCTCGAGACCCATTAGACATAATTAACAGTTTTTGGTCTCTTCCTCTTCAGTTGAGGTGGATTCCTCGCTATCACTCCATGTGGCAACCATTGCCTTCTTCTTCTTTTTCTTGAAGAATTTCTTTAGTAGTGGACAATCTAGATGAATGTGTCCCATTTTTTTATTTCGTAGCATGTGGGCACTTGTTCTTTATCCTTGTCCTTGTCCTTGGAATGCTCTCCTCGTTTATGGAGTTTTCTATTGAATCTTTCTTTCTTCTTTTCCATAAACATTCTAAATCTCCTCACGACCATTGCGATATCTTCGTCTTCTAGATCATCTTCGGAGAAGGTGGAGTCATTTTCCGATTCCTCATCTTTCTTTGAGTCCAATGCAGCTTTGAAGGCAATTGTCTTCTTCTTCTTTTGATCATCATCAGTTCTATGTTGTATGGTCAATTCATGTGTGATGAGTGAACCCATTAATTCATCCAAAGAAAGGGTGTTCAGATATTTCTCTTCTTGGATAGCAGTCACTTTGAGATCTCTATTTATCCGAAAGTGATCTTAAGATCTTTTGTACTAAGTCAGCATTTGAGTAAACCCTGCCAAGACTTTTCAAGCCATTAATAATATCTGTAAATCTAATAAACATGGCAGAGATAGTTTCAGTAGATTCTATTTTAAATAATTCGTAACTATGTACAAGAAGATTTATTTTCGAAGTCTTCACTTGGGAAGTTCCTTCGTGGGTCACTTCGAGTTTATCCCAATTTTTTTTTGCTGAAGAGCAGGTGGAAATTTGATTAAACTCATTAGCATCCAAAGTACAGTATAGTAAATTCATTGCTTTGGCATTTAATTCTCTCATCTTCATGTCGTGTTCATCCCAGTCCTCTTCAGGCTTAGGGACATCCACGCCATTAATTTAATCATGGAATTTGTTGCCCTTTTAGAATGACCTCCCACAATTGAAAATCAATATCTTGTATATACATTTTCATTCTAGCTTTCCAGTAAGAATAATTTGTGCCAGTGAAGAGTGGAGGTCTATTAATAGATTGGCCTTCGGCCAAGGAAGTACTCATGGGATGAGCCATCAATCTTTACTCTAAATGTATTCAGAGACATTGCTCTAATACCAGTTGTTGCCGAGATGGCTTTCTCAAGAGGGGGGTGAATTGGGAATTAAAAGTTTTAAGCAATTATGTGTTTTTGAAATCCCTTTTAAGGTGTTAAGTGCTATGACAAAATAATTAATTGCGAAAGCTAAATCAGACAAAGAAGCACAACACAAACATACAATAATTATAATGGTTCGAAGTAACCTAGCTCCTACGTCTACTATCCAAGCTTATCACTTGGAATTTTTACTATATCCCCCACCGGAATACAGTCGGATTGTTTTCACAGGCTCACAATCCAAACCTCTATACTTTGGTTTTATTGGGATCACCAAAGAAATCCAACTTGGTTTTACCAGGATCACCAAGAACCTAACACTTGGTTTTTAACAAAGGCTCACCAAGAACCTATTTGGTTTTTCAACCGGGCTCACCAATAACCAACAATTCAAGAATGAATTGAAAAGAAAAGCAACAAAATGACAAACAAGTTTTTGTCAAGTGGTTACCGATGCAGCTCAAGAGAAGCCCACTTGAATGCACTTTAATGGCTTCTTTTTCTTCCTTATTAAGTGCTTCAAGCTTCAGATGAGAGTTGGTAAAGACTTGAAGGCTATCTTGAATGCTCTTAGTGCTCTCTTCCTTGTTGGTTGGTGGATATTCAATAAAGCATTAACTTTTTAGAAACTTTTTTAGTCTCTTACTTCAAAGAAGTCCAAATCCCTCAAATATATGGCCTTCCATCATTCCAAGGTAGTTTAAGTCATTGTAGACCGTTGGAATGTGACATTTGACCGTTGGAGCACTTTTTGGATTCAAATTCTGAGTTCTAGAACTGGCCGTTGCAAGTCTAAAATCGACCTTCGAGTCGACTCGGATCACTTGAGTCGGCTCGGATCCTCAGAGGAGTTCTAGTTGAGTCGACTCTCTTCAATACAGTTGGCTCGCTTGCATAGTATCTTGATTCTTCACTCTGTAAGAGTCGGCTCGCCTTGATTCGAGTCGATTCGGATCCTCAGGCCTTCAAAATGTTAGTCTGGATGAGTTGGCTAACTTCCATTATAGTCGACTCGAATAGCTGTAGTTCTCAAAACCATTTTCTGGACTTTGGAGGAGTCGGCTCGATCTTATAAAGAGTCGGCTCGAAATCTAACCACGTTATAGAGTCAGCTCGGACTTCCTTTGGATCGGCTCACCGTTTGATTCAAGAAACAGTACTCTGGATGAGTCGGCTCGGGTCCCTTAGAGTCGGCTCGGATATCTGCGTGACAGAAATCTCATGCATGTCATGTGACAGAGTTGGCTCTCTTCTCCTTGAATCGGCTCGGATGAATGTTTCAGTGATTTTCTCAGTCTTTCTCTAAAATTCATCCAACAAGTCTTCAAGCATCAAGATGTCTTCAATTCCAACAAGTTTCTAAGAAACTAAAAGCTTGAAACACATTTAGAAGTAACCCAATTTATGATCTTTCTTAACTTTTTTTTGGGTTCTTCTTTACAACATTCAATTACAACACAACTCAAAACAAGGAATGAAAATGTAGGAGTTGAAATTTGAACAATGAACTCATCCTACAAAAACTTGTAAACCACTTGAAGTGTTGTTAGTAAAACAAATGCATGCACCAATGTTTTGTTATCATCAAAATCACTTATGGGGTCGACACATTCTAACAAACTCGATAGAAATGGTCGTCGAGCATGCCCTGCACTTCTTGTTTAAAGCAACTAACAACCAATCCAAATACAAAATCTTGCTAGTCAAATTGAAGCTGGCTAAAGAATTTGAGATATAGTGCCTAAGGATCTTCATTGACTCTCAGCTCATGACCGGCTAAGTCATTGATGAGTATAAGGCTTAAGACCCAGCAATGGCTAAGTACCTCAAAAGAATACAAACATTCACATCGGTACTCGAACACTTTGGCATATCCCACATTTTTTATTGCCAAATACCTGGCAGATACACTTTCCGGCTTGCGATCTTAGCAAACAATTTTCTCATATGGAGTTACATTGAGCATGTGGAAGCTTCCAGCATTAATGAAACCAAGAAAGTCTAATAGGTCATCCACGAGCTATGTTGGATAGATCCATTTGTCAAGTATCTGATCGAAGGCATCCTACTTGATAAATCTCTTAGAGACGAGATTGTTGAAATGGAAAGCTTCTTGGTTCATGCTACTAGACAAACAACTTTACAAGAAATCTTGCTCATTCCCCTTATTCAGGTGCTTGAAGCCTACCAAAGCTAACTACGTACTTCGAAAGATCCATAAAGGCATATATGGGAACCATCTAGGGGGTAGATCCTTAACCTACAAAGTTCTAAGATAAGGATACTACTGGCTTACCATGCATGAAGATACCATGGAGCTTGTCAGAGGTGTGACTGATGCCAATTACATGCCAACATCTAGTGATAACTGGCAAGTTAGCTAACCCAGTTTTCTTCTTCCTGACTATTTGCCCAGTAGGGTATGGACTTACTCTATCCATTTTCTCCAGCAACTGGTCAACGAAAGTTCCTAATCATCATCATCAACTACTTATCAAATGGATGGAGGCAGAGCCCTTAGCACACGTTACCAAGAGCAAAGTCAAGAGTTTTTTTAAAAAATCCATTATCTATCAATTTGGACTTCCCCACACCATTATTACTGACAACGGCTGAACTTTGACAACCAGGCATTCAGGAACTTCTGTGCTGAATTCCATATCCAATATCGGTTTATATCTGTTGGGCATACATGATCAAATAAGGAAGCAGAATTGATGAATCAGACAATCCTTTAAGAGCTCAGAACTAGATTGAATGAAGCCAAAGACTGGTGGGCCGAGGAGTTATCTAATATGTTGTGGGCATACCACACGACTCCTTAAACATCAACTAATAAGACTCCCTTCAAGTTAGCTTTCGGCACCAAAGCAGTAATCCTAGTCGAAATCAAACTTCTAATTATGTGGATCGAATACTTCAATGAGTCCTCAAGCCGACTAAGAGCCAATCTTGACCTACTGAAGGAGACTCAAGATCAAGCTCGCTTATGGATAGCAATGTATCGACAATGAATAGCTCGGTACTATAATTCCTGAGTAAGGTCAAAACCTTCCACCCCGGAGACCTTGTACTACATTGCACGAAAGATTCAAGACTGACTGAGCAGGGCAAGCTATCTCTAAATTAGAAAGGACTTTATCGAGTAGTTGTAGCCCTTCACCAAAGAGCAATCTAGATTGAACATCTTCATGGAGCTCTAATCCCTCGAACTTGAAATGCCGAGAATCTCTAGATGAATTACCAATGATGTATTAATTCTTATTTGGCAATACAAAGAAATTTTTCTCCGGTAGTATTCGTAGGTCTCATCTTGATTAACTAAGTACTCGGTCATTCAACTTCGAGCCCCTTAGTCGATTGACACCCGGTCGACTACAAAGATGATAGCATTTCCAAACCTCTATCTTCACATCCGGCTAATTAACATGCAATCACAATAAAGGTGGTAGCATTTTTGCACCTCCACCTCCACCCTCCAATCGATTAACATTCAGTTATATAAAAGGTGGTAGCATTTTCACACCTCAATCTCTACCATCCAACCGATTAACACCCGATCACGATAAAGGCAGTAACATTTCCACACCTCCATCTTCACCTGCAGGCCGCCAAGCCCTCTGGTTGATTAACACCAACCATTTACGAAGTTGGTTTCGTCACCACATTGGCTCCTTAACGACCACTCAACAATTGACTTTTTATGGTCCGGTTCTAAAAGATAACTGACCTCCTACAGTCCATTTCTAAAGGCAACTGACTTTTCAAAGTCCAATTCCTAGTAACAACCGACTTTCTATAACTGGGCCTCGAAAAATAGTTGACTCTTATAGTTGGGAATGTGCAAGTCTCATCATCGAGAATCTGGTATTTGCAGGCTAGAGCTTAGGCAACACTGACGAATACTTGACTGACTAAAGCACTTGCAAGCTTTATGGATGAATTATTCAATCGAGTTCATGTGGAGTAACCACCTAGCCAAGATCACTTCTCTAGCTAGTTTGCTTGCCTAAACACTAGTTTATGTGATAGTTGGAGCTAACTTGATCATCTACTCAATTAAAGGTACCACCTGACTAAAGTACCTATGTGATTAAGCTTAAAAGTTGCACTACTCATTCAGAGCTCTCATCAAGATTCAATCATTCAGCGAGCATTCTTAGAGTATAACAAAATAAAGGATGTCTTTCATTGATATGCCAAGTTATTATAGGAGAGGGCCAAGCCTAAACACAACAAAAAAGGAAGGAAAAGATATTAAGATCTACTCTTCAGGATTAGTTGCTGACTCCTCGGGAGCAAGGATCGAGCCTGTCTCGAAAGTCTTAATTGCGGCATCAATCATGGCTTTGCTTTGGCCATCGTCTTGGCAATGGTCTCTTCAAGAACGCCCTATTCGGCATTGATGTCTGCAGCCCCCTTGACAGATTCCTCAACCTCCCCGGCTTCACCTTCCTCCCCTCTTTTTTTCCTCTTCATATTCAACATCAATGATGCCATCCAAGTTAAGTCTCGGGAAGGCTTTAGCAACCTTTTTCTTGCTTTCTACGAACCCAAGCTGGTAGCCATCATAGGAACCCTCGGTGACTTCATCTTCGAAGTCCTTGGACTTCTTGTATTCTTTTACTGCTCGAGCACTAGTCGAAGTTGCCTATGCCTTGGCAACTCAAGCCTTGGCCTTGACAGCTTGAGCCCTATCCTCGACCTCTTGAGCTTCGACTTTGGCCTCCGTGATTAAAATCAAAAGTCTAGAGTTGAGCCTCTACGAGCATCATCTTTGAGTTGGCGTCGAACAACCTGGTCTCCAACTCTGTGACCATATCTTGCTCCTTAGCAATTGGTTCATCCTTCTCCACTATTCGGGCTTCCAGTTTTTGAATAGTATTCTTAGAGGCTTGTAGTTCTTCCTCGAGCTTGGCCTCTGGGCCTCGCTGGCCTTCTTTAATTCCTCAATGCACTTTGGCAATCATCACCTCGTCTTTGAGGGAGTGCCTTAACTTAGCAAACTCACCAAATACCTCTTTGATGATGGAGATATCATGGGCAAGCTGCAAGAAAAGAAAAATTGTAAGTTAAATACTCGGGTGTCAAAGTAATCGACAAAGTAAAGAATGGAGAACACATACCCGTAGCAATTGCAGGAAGAAGTAGATGAAAATCTTGCCTACAGTCGAGAATTCCACTCCTCCTGATCATGGGGGAGGAGAATTATTTCAACTAACTACTTGGCCATTTTCTTTTTACTGAAGCAGAGATGGTCTACTTCACCTTGACCCTCATCTCAATGTATCCTCATCATCATAAGGAGTCTGATCAAATCCCGAGGGGTCTGCTTGGGTCGAGGGGCTCAAATACCCTGGCTCCACCACTAAAGATAGCTTTGGAGCTAGAGTTGAAGGAGTCGGTACTGGAGCAGTAGGAGGCGATGGTGAAGAGATCACCGTCACTTCTTTGTCAGCAACAATAGCCTTCCTTGGATGGGGCACGGGACCTGTGTTGAAGCTGATGGGGCCCCCAAAGATGGACCTATGCGAGGCTTCTTCACCACCACCTTCTTCAGCTTCTGCGCTCCCCCTCAATCATGACCCTCTTTTAGTTGACGCTCTTCAATTTGTTTAGGAATACCTTCATGTATGTAAAAAGTCGAGTAGAAGACTTAGCCTATTACAAACAAACAATAGATGAAGAACTCAATAAAACTTATCTAAAATATTCACCGAATTGAGCTCGGCATCATATAAATTATGCTCTAAAAGTAAAACTTGTTACCGAGGAACCAACGGATTAAGCAGTCGATAAAAGTCTTCCTCAACGATGGCAAGGTCTATAGTGTTCTTGTTTAGGGATAGGTCTAAGTCATCCCAAACCTAATTCACTCCCTAGAGAGCATCGCAATAAACAAAAAAGAAGTAGCTCTTCTAATTATGGATAGAAGAGGGCATACCAGAAAGGAAAGCCCAATCCTAGCGAGTGCTGATAAACCACCAGCCCTTTTCAGTCAGGTGCTGCTTCAAAGCAAAAGGCATTCAAAACATTGAGACCTGGCTTTGGTCATGAGAAAGTGACATAAAACAATAATGGAACAAATTATTTTCGAAAAGAATTCGGGCTGACTAGGTAAGAACAACTCGAAAAAGTCAAGAATGTTGCAAATGAAGGGATGGAAAGAAGTTGAAGACCTGTACAAAGGAACTTCTCGTACAGGGCGATCCAGCCTACCAGACCTGATGTCACTCTGTCATTCAACCCGAGAGCATAGATTTGGATTTGACTTCAGAACTTATATTATTCTAAAAGTTGGAGGACATCCTTCTCAATCATCATTGAGACAGTGCTCGCTGAACTCGAGAGAACTGGAGCTCTCGAACCAGCCACTGACCAGCTCGGAGTACCATCATAAAGGAGGAAGTCTCGATCTCTCTGAGGTTGAACAAAATAGCTTCTTTTTAGAAAGATTCTCAAGAATGCTAAAGCCTAGAGACATGACTCACCGAGTGGCTCTCCCCTTCGGACGAAGTCATCCTGATAAGAAAATGGAAGAAAGATTAAGCGAAGGAAGAGAACACAAAGAAAATGCCCTAGCTCAAGAATGAATTAAAGATTCAAGCAAAGGCAAAGACCATTGAGTGCAGCTTCACCCGAGAAACCCTAATAAAGCTCTAAAAGAAGACAAAAATAAAGGACCAAGAAGATGAAGAATAGGGACCAACCTGTTGAGATGCCTAGGGAATCCAGTTTGGAGACTTCGAACATCTTTCTCCAATAAATTCTACAAAGGAGAGATCCTTGCAATAGTAACAGGGAACCCCCTTTGAAATCCAACCAGATGGCTAGGATCCAGACCTCGATTTGGTCGAAGTCCTCATATCTTGATATGTGGTCCACTCCAAATATAGAAGCGCCATACCATCTCAAAGTCATCTCCGATTGATTAACTTTTAATATCGGGATCTATGCAAATCATTTAAAGACCATAGTTGTTAGGCCACAAGTGCTACCCAACTGGCCAAGAAGAATCATGCAAGTCACTTGCTGCTTGAGGAGTTATTACACAATTTTTTCGAGTGTTGCACAAGTAATTTTCTTTCTTCTGTAATAAAAATAGCTGGTGATGGTTTCTAAGGAGCCAATAAATGCCCAGATCATGAGAAAATCTGTTCAACCCCGAGGCTGTAAAGTTGACTACTCCCTGCACCCAAAAATGATAAGGTCCAAAACTACTTGGTAGTGTTCTAGACTTGAAAGTGGGAGCATCTATTATGGCTGTTGTGGCAATTGCTAACTCAGCCTTGAGGATTTGTCAGACCACTGACCATGCCCCCAGCTATGAAGGATCAAGATATTTGACTTAGAGCAATCAAGTTATCAACTAGAAGCAGACAACGAAGCTGACTATTGCACCACTAATTGGGAAGAAGACTGGTGAAGGAAAGACGAAGCCGCCAACATACCAAGTAGTCGCTCCTTCCCAGGTTGAGTAGCTACAATCTATCGAGTCTGATTGTCATGGCATCTCCATGTATATCCATCGAGTACCTACTCGGGCCCGACTAGCTATCAAAGTAAATCTAGTTAGGCATGCTCTGGTACAGGACCAAGCCCTCCTTTTGATAGCGGACAAGCCGACTATCTATTTAGAGTCTACGACATCCAAGTCGGTGATAATGTGGCTGATTACAAATGCTCCAGCATAGGTTATGGCAGACATGATTCCAGCAAATTTTGCAATCCTAAGAAAAAGATGCCAACAAAAAAAAAATTTAGGAGACAAGATACCGCCATCTCAGTAAAATTTGTTACATATGTCAAAGAAGGCTAACTCCATAATGGTATTCAGTTACTTTACGTAATCCTATAAATTAGTAAAAGGAAATCTTGATGAGATAATATATTTCTATCCCTATTCTTATGTTCATTCAGTCATCATAATTGCTCTTTGGCTACTATAATTCATTTTTCCTATCCACTGACTTGAGTATCAGGAGGTATCCTGCCGATTATCATTGGTCAATAGATTGCTTTTACAGATTTCCGGTCGAGAGTGACCAGGAGCAGTACCCAGCTCTTCTTGGAAAAGATCGAAGCTGTCTTGGCTACCGTTGGAGTCCAGTAAAAAATGATTTCATGGCAGCAACAACAACAGCACATGCGACATTATCGTGCACCATTATTTTGATATTCCATATTCTATGTATGTCCTATTTTGTTATTTAGTAGACAGGACAAATTAGAGCCACGATGGTCAATCAGTTTGCAAAAGCATGTCAAAAATTGTTACTTAATAGCAGTTAGGGTCCTTGTCAGTTCGTGGTTGAAAAAAAGTAAGGGATATATATGTAAAATCTCGTTCATTCACTTGTCACTGGTGGCAGTCGTTGACGTACTCACCTTCAGGTGAGAAACGGATGCGAAAAATAATATGCACCGTATATCGAATATTTCCTCGCTGGGATGGGAGCCGTCTGGGCAGCCACGCCTGGGGTCTTACCCCTCCCCCCCCCCTCCCTATTTGGTTTACCACCAAAAAAAAAAAAAAAAAAAAAAACAGCAGTTATTGTCAAATCCAACGGCAGCGGACGCACGTGGATCGACCGATAAATAATTGTTAACTCCTTTGCCCCCGACCAGCCGAAAAAACAAAAGGGAAATCCCGCAGGCGAGAACCTGCGGTCCTTTGTCCCAGAGATTGCTAGGACTGACCATTTTGGGGTTATCAGAGATAATAATCACTAAATGTACGGAGATTTTAAGGGTTACTCATTAATTGGACAGTAATAACTCGTATGGGATGATGATTATCTTTGCGGAAGAAAAGGGCACACCTTTTTGGAATGCAGTTGAAAAGATGACAGAAATGTCAAAGGCGATGTCGAGGGGATGTTTTGCACTCATGGTTTTGATTGTTAATCTTACGAAACGATAAATGTTTTAAGGCCAGATCGTTGTTGGGTGATGTAGGAAGTCCCCGCTCTCCAAATTTAGAGTTTAATCTTTCTTCTTTTTTTTTCCTTCGTTAAATTCTTATGTTTTCAAGATCAGTTTGGTTACTTCCAACGATGGATTTTCATTTCACCGTGGCAATGCAGGAACTACAAAGGTTTATTTCGGTCAAAATGATGCCGGATAATTGTGAAGGAAAACTCCGAATGCAATGCTTTTGTGCTCTTTCTACAAATTCATAGATGACTGCTTGAGAATTGCTATATATGTTCAGCTCCTTTCATCACGACTTTTCTTTAGCTTTGAAGGTAAGATTTCTCGCCTTTTTGCTTCGGCATACGATTTTTGACTAATAAGAACCAGAACAAAATAGGCTACGATTTCCTTGGAGTAGTCATGCCAAAAAGTAACTTGTCAAGGGCGTAACCGCGTAAGTGACCACGTACATGTACATATTAAAAGCGCAACAAGATTACATATGGAGGCTCCAAAAGTACATGAAAGTAACGGTAGTGGCTAGGTTTGCAGTGTAGGCATTACGAAGCCAGTCGATATGGAGGGCGATGGTGCGAAGGGATCGTCGTGGGGCAAGAGATCGCCGGTTTTGAGAACGGTGAAGATCAAGAGAACCACGGTGACAAGCACGGAGAGAACGGAGAGGACGAGCATGAGAGCGTCGGAGATGGATCCCCTCACCTCCTGGGCATATTCGGTGGCTGCCAGGGCCAGCACGGTCAGCGGGAAGGAGTACGCCCACCATGTAACGTTGAACCGCCTCATGGATTTCCTGAACAGCGCTGGCCGCGTCACCTGCGGTCGGATTCCATGCGTGTTAAAGTCTAATACTAACAAATGAGATGCATCAGAAATGGTAGATGACGATGTCCAATTGTCCTCCTAACTTTTCGACGTGGACCGGTACTATGCCTTTTTTTTTTTTTTTTCCTCACGGCAGGATACGTGTATGCAACGTTCCCCATCTCGAAGATTACTTTTCTCTCCGGTCTTTCTGGTAAATAAATTTCTCTCTCTCTCTCTCTTTTTTTTTTTTTTTTTTTTCTAATAAGTTAGTCATTCTTTTTGACTGCAACTTCACTTTTAATTGACTTCCGTTTGCCCATCTTGTTTATAAAGGGTATGGTGACTAAGAAGTCCGAGCAATAAATAATCTCGCTTTTCTACAACCCCCCCACCCTAAAAAAAAAAAAAAAAAAAAAAAAAAAAAAAAAACTCGCTCGACCTCACCGTCAGCCGGCAGAGTATCGCATTGATTATTTAATAAGTTATTTGAGAAAAAAAATAAAAGAAGACTTGGAGTAATGGATCCCACTGCATACTACATACCGTGGCTCAGCATTTAGTTGGTGGACTCCACATGTAATCGGGCGCGGAGCGTGCTTAAACTCATGGGTGGGTGGAGGAAAGAATTATTCAAAATTTTAACGGGCTATAATCCAATAATATTAGAGGTGGCCATCAGACCTTGTTGGATCAAATATAAAATAAATGAGTCAAAAATTTATCAATCTATATTCAACTTATTTATTAAATAAATAAAAATTTAAATATGAATATGATATGTTTATAAAAAAGATAATTCAATCCGATCCATATTATTAATTTATCAAAACATAAATTAATCAAATTAGATAGATTAAATTGATCAAATTATATTAAGTAGCTTTTACATAAGCCAAGTGGGTCAAAATATATTTCGATCTAATTATTAGAGTTAACATAAGTAAAACATGTCAAATATTTAAATATGAACCAAGTTCATTTAATAGATAAATTTAGATGAAATATCAATTAATTCATGACCCAAATCTATTTATATTAAATTTAAATATACTAAAATTAGTTGGTGGTAAGTTATTTGACAAATCAAGTTATAAATTACCATAATTAAATGGCGTCGCATCGGTCATAGAAAATGTGCATTCTCCGCTATGAGTCAAAATCTTTCTTCTTAAAGCCTTAAAAAGGTCTTTTTCGGTTACTGTACAAAGTGGATGACGTGGACAGGATTGGTTGTTCCACCTGACGTAAGATGATAGCTCTTTTTCTACGGGCGAAAAGGAAAAGTAATATTGCTAGACGGTGGGTTGGGTAGATTTTTTTTTTTTTTTTTTTTTTTGATTTATTGGCTAATATTTAATGATGCCAGATTGATCTACTCATCATTAGATGGAGAGAGGTTATGTGGGAGCCTGCGAGTGTAGCTACATCGGATTTATTCCCCATTCCTTTGTTTTTTTTAAAAAAAAAAAACAAACTTAATAAGAAACTTGCGGATATTTCTTCTGATATGCTAGATATTTATTTAGTGAATCCCATGAACGTATTAAAAATGGACTGGCATAATAAATCCGAATTTTTTTATGAAGATAATAAAACCGAATTTAGGGGAAAAAAAAAAAAAAAAAAACACCATTTTACTTACCAGTGAAGCGAAGAGGAAGAGGGAGAGGAAGAAGAGCATCTTGGAGGCGTTGTCGAAGGTTCCAGAGATGGAATCCCAGGCCAAGCTGGCCATGCTGGGCGCCGCGAAGAAGAGGAAGAATACCGGGCGGAGCATCGCCGGGAGGTTATCACTCCCCACGAACCTCTGGTACAAGGTGACGAAGAGCACGAGGTAATGCGCCATCCCAAGCGAAAACATGCACAAGGCGCTCTCCCGCCACCCCATCCTCGCCGCCGCCCTCGCCCCTACCAGGTTCCCGATCACCGAAATCTGGCTCGTGGGGTTCGCCGCCATCGACAGCAACTTCTTCCCCTTGGTGAACCACTTGCCGTAGATTTTGACATCGAGTACCAATATGGGGACCGAGAACACCCACCAGAGCACAAGGTAGCCGGTGGTCTTGGGGTGGAGGAAAGGGGTGGACTCGAGGAGGAGGAGCCATGAGATCCATGGCGCAAAGAGGTAGTTCATGCCGACGTCGTGGGACAGCTCGGCCTTGATGCTTTCGAACCGAAAGAGGCAACGAAAGGCGTAAAGGAGGCAGAGCGCCACGAGAGAGAAAAGAGCGAGGGACCAGAGGAAGAAGAAGGCGGCTGAGGGGAGCACGTGTATGACATGGCGGAGGGCGTGGGCGTCGGTGGTGGGCTCGCTGAGAGTCCTCCATAGCAGGGCCTGGCCGCAGAGGGAGAGGCTAATGCGGAAGTATCCGGCATGGAATCTGGTCAGGTTGGAGAGAGAGGTAAGAGCTTTGCTAATCGCAAAGATATCGAGGCCCTTGGTTGGTA
The DNA here is from genome assembly GCA_021397845.1 of Areca catechu. Classification (NCBI taxonomy): domain Eukaryota; kingdom Viridiplantae; phylum Streptophyta; class Magnoliopsida; order Arecales; family Arecaceae; genus Areca; species Areca catechu. The sequence continues at coordinate 51,471,790 of CM038039.1, forward strand.
TTTGCGCGGGGATCATGGAAGAGTTGGTAGTGATTGGGAGCTGCAGCTGCTCTCTTCCCTCCATCGAGGATAAGTGATATCTTATGTCTACGTCCTCTTCTCACTTTTCCTTCCTCTCTCGCAACGATAACTGCATCTCGCGTAGGTGGAGGGGTCTCGCTATTTAAAGACGCATCATCATATCCCTTGAAAAAGAAAGACAAAGAAAAATGATACGGTCAGCCCACACGTTGGAAGGAATATAACCGATCGAGAACCGTAGATTCAAGCGATGGATGGTGAATCCTTCTTTCGCGCGAAAGGTACAACCCCGGTCCACCGTGTCAAGCCCCGCCTTGTTGGACCCCCTTTTTTTTTTCATGGGAAATGCTAGGTTTGAGATTTGGGTGATGGGACAAGCTAGGTCTTGGAATAGGATGTTTTCATTTCTTTATTTAGATTTTATGTTAAATTAACATCAAAAAAAAAGTTTTTATGTGATGGGTTCGGCATTTTTTTTTTTTTTTTTTAAGTATCAGCTAATAAAACATCTCTAAATTATACAGGCATATCAGAAAGAGAGGAGCAGACAAAATATCCAAAATGATGCATGACGAAGGAAGCCACCAAATTCACTGACGAGTTGGCTTCCCGATAAATATGACGTACAATAAGTTCCGAGCATCCTCGAAGCAACTGAGCGATGTCCTGCAGGAGAAGTATAGTGAGAGTCACTCTAAGAGCGGTCTGGATCCAAGATATGGATATGACAGTCGAGGAATCACCTTTTATAATAAGGCGATCCAAGTGGAGGATCGTCCTGGCATATCTAATACCAGCCCATGCTCCGTGAAGCTCCGCTGAAGGAACAGTCTGCTCTAGGAGATGGGTGCCCCCCGCAGCCAGGAAGTCAATCCTCGAGGCCCGAATAACAAAGCCTGCCTTAGCATTGGGCCCTCTAACACTCCCATCAAAGTTAATAGTAGCATAGATCGGAGGTGGGGGCTCCCAAGAGATAAGAACTCGATGCTGCACTCGAAGAGCAGTACCGGAATCCCAGTTCATCGATGAATATGCCATCATGCTTCGATACTCCACGTCCTAGGCCCTAGCCCTCTCCATAATAAATCTGGCCGAGCAAGCATTGGACCTGAAGATCATAGCATTCCGGGTGATCCAGAGGTGGTAAGCCATATAAGCCATAAAACCCCGGGATGTAGTAGCATGAGGGGAGCGAAGGGCCCGTAGGAAAGAATCAACCACGTCCTCGCCCGTATAGATGAGGGATCTATAACTCGCGAGGGTCCAAACCTGCCAGGCTCTCGAACAGAGAAACAGGGTATGGGCGACGGTCTCCTCAGGAGCAACACAAAAATGGACAGGAAGGGGGGAGGTGCAAGCCACGAGAGCTCAGGAGATCTGATTGGTAATCTCCTCCAAGCCACCTTCCAGAAGAAGAGACACACACGAGGGTGCACAGGAAGGGTCTATATCCATGCTGCCTGGACTCCCCTCTGCTGAACCGGGCAATAAATAGAATAAAGATCCGATAGAGGAGTAGCGGAAGAAGACGAGGTCCCCCAAACTCTCATGTCGTGGCAAGGCATCACCGGAAGGGGAATGGAAAGGATTCTTTCCATCATGGGTTCTCCAAAGTAAGTAGATAACAGAGTATAATCTCATGTTTGGACCCTGCGACATAAAATCACTGACCATCATGGAAGGCGGCAAGTCCGGGGAAAAGAAGGTGGGCCATCTATCCAGAGAAATATCAAAAATCCAGACATCTGAACAGACCCTGATCGATCTGACATCCCCCACCGTCCATCTGATGTGGTCAATGACATCGGAGTCCTCCTCCTGATCTCTCTCCAAATAACGGAGCCTCTGGAGGTCGAAGAGAAGTAAGTCCCCAGAGAATGGACATCGTATCTAGCTTGCATAAAGGAAGTCCACGGACTATCAGGATCTAAAAATAGTCTAGTAGCATGTCGAGCCAACAACACCTCCCTCATAACTACAAGTGAATGGATGCCCAGTCTACCATCTCGCACAGGCTGGCACACGACTGCCAACCTAGGAGGTTAATACCCCTGGGAGCATCACTAGACCACCAAAGGAAAGCCCGAAGGATCTGCTCCACCTTATCCACCATCCCCTGGGAATCACAGCATTGGCCAACAGGTAGATAGATAGGGAGGTGATCACCGACCTGATGAAAGCAAGTCGACCCATTATCGATAACACCCTGCCCTGCCAGCCTTCAACCCTGTCCTGCACCGCTTGCAGCATAACATGAGAGTCCGCCCTGCTGAGTCGAGCTCTAGAAATTAAGACTCCCAGATAACGAATAGGACCATCCCGCCCCCAATCCCCAGGATAGAAATGATCCGACCGCACGTACGAGCGGTAGTCTTTGGAAAAAAGTGCACCTCCGACTTTGCCAAATTTAACCCTTTGACCAGAAGCAAGACAATATGACATAATGATGCTCCTAAATCCATGGGCCATAGTCTCAGAAGCCCTGCCTAGCAGTAAGCAGTCATCTGCAAAATGAAGGTGCGAGATTAGAAACAGTATAGGGACAGCAACGTAGGGGTGAATAGTCGATGCCCGAACAGCATCCCGTAAGGCCCGCGAGAGGGAGTCAGCCATAATAATGAATAGATAAGGGAAGAACGGACAACCTTGTCGGAGGCCAATCGTGGAATGAAATAATTCGAGGGAGCTCCATTAATAAGAATAGAGAAGGACGGAGTGCTGATGCATGCCATAACCAGAGAAATCCATTGGGAATGAAAACCAAAGTCATTGAGAGACCGTCGAGAAAGCTCCATCGCACACAATCATATGCCCTTTCCATATCCAACTTGATGGCCATCAGAGCAGTCTGGAAGATGCTCGTCGCATATTATGCATGAACTCCTGAGCCAGCAGGACATTATCAGAAATGCCCCTTCCAGCAATAAAGGCCCCCTGCTCCGGAGAGATAATACTCAGAAGGATACCATCCATCCTTCTAGTTAGAAGTTTGGCACAGATTTTGTACAAAGTACCACACATGCTAATCGATCTGAAGTGGGACGGGTGAGATGGGTGAGGCGCCTAGGAATGAGGGTGACATAGGTCTGCTTCCATCTGTCCAGCATCTGAGCAATGGTGAAAAAGGCTTGTACAGCCGAGATAACCTCCGATCTGACAATATCCCAATATCTCCGAAAGAACAGGGAAGGAAACCCATCAGGACCCGAGCTTTGTCCTCCGCTAAGAACCAAAGCACCTCCCTAACCTCCTCCTCTGAAAAGGACGAGAAGGCCCTATTCTGGCCATGAGAAAGTAATCTATGAGGAGCAGATACCTGGACATAAGGTAGATCACCATCCTCCGACCTCCATCTGGACCGGAAAAAGGATAGAATCTCCTGCATAATGCTATGGTCATCATCAATCCAGTGGCCATCATCGGACTTGAGTGCGACAATCCGATTCCTGTGTCTCCTGACCAGGGTAGCTTGATGGAAAAAATGAGAATTCCTGTCTCCCTGAGCCAGCCATTGTATCCTGGATTTCTGCCTCCACATTACTTGCTGAGCCAGCAATGAATTGTAGGAGGCCAGACTAGCTCGCAAGGAGAAAAGATCTGCTTCCTTCAGGCCACCATCCCTATCCTCCTTCACCTGGAAGTCATGAATGATCTTCTCCATCTCCCCCAGTATGGAGAAGATGTTGCCCACTTCTTTTTTATTCCATCTCCTTAAACGACATTTAAGAAGTTCCAGTCTCCGGTTGATCCTGTACTAGGCATTGCCTCTGATAGGAAGTCTCCATACCTCCCTAACCACCTCTCAAGAATTAGAATAAGACAACCAAATTCCCTCAAATCTGAAGGGCACCTGAATGGGAGGAAGAGTGGAGGTTGTCAGTAGAATGGGACAATGATCATAAGCCACCCTGTCGAGGTGGCGAACAATGAATTTGGGGTGCAGATGAAACCAGCCCGTGGTTGCCACAACTCGATCCGGCCGCTCCCAAACTCTGGCTCTCCCAGTCATGTTGTTGCACTAGGTGAACCTAGAACCCACAAATCCCAGATCAACAAGGTCATTGGAGTCCAGAAATTGGCTGAATTCCCTGGTAGCTATAGTATGAGTAAAGGCCTTGCCTCCTCTCTTCTCTTCTCCCTTGGTAATACAGTTGAAATCCCCCACAACCACCATCGGGAATCCCTGATTGATCAATCTGGATACTTCATTCCACAGATATCTTCTCTCCTTATAGGTGGTACTGGCATAGACGTCGGAGAGGATCCAAGAAGGACCATTATTTCCAGTAATTACCATTATCACATTCTGGGAACACTGATGAAACATCGATTATGGCGACAGATGTGTTCCATGTAATAACAATACCTCCAGATAAACCCTGGCATCAATTGCATAAAAATCCCACTCTTTAGGAAGGCAGCGACGAATTTTCTGCACTGAAGGTCCAGCCAATCGGGTCTCCAGAATCAAGCAGGCATCCGGATGATTAAGAAAATTCATTCTACTAAAAGACGAGGCAAAGGAAGGTTTTCCTGCCCCTTTAACATTTCAAGATAATATCTTCATATAGATAGACTAACACCTGGAAGAACCCTCCCCAGGGCTCTTCCCAGAAACCACATCCTCCCTAGTGCAGGACCCCTGCATCTTGTTCAGGCTCCAAATTTCCCTGAAATAAGGCGACCTTCAGTCGTCCTACCACATTCTCATGGGCTGGCGCTTGCTTGTCCACCCCTATGCTGATCAGAATCACCATCCCTGATTACTGCCCAGATTCCATGGATCCCAGTACCGGGCATTTGGACCCTATCAGAGCCGACAGGCCACCCACCAGAGGCTTTCTATTCCTCTCCCGAGTCACCGCAGCCCCTACCAGCTCCCCGTGAGACCCCAGTGAATCTCCTGCAAGCCCACAGCCCATGTCCTCCCCCCGGCACCACCCTCGTGCTTACGGACGATGTAGCCCTTTTCTTTAGACCAGCACCAGCCTTCCCTCCCCCCTTCGTCCAGCTTTTGATGACCAGAATCCAACCTTGGAATGTTTGTCCTTGATTTTTTTAATATATATATATATACATAAAAGAAGTATAAGTCTGCGTGCGCTTTTTCTCTTGCTGGGTCGGACTGAGACCTGGCACGCGTAGGAATTAGGATCGCAACTACGAATGCGACCACATGGTGAACGTTGAAACAAGGTATTAATCTATCAATATATGTATATATAAGAAGAAGTGGGATTGCATTTCGATTTTTTGGGGGATCCTTAGGCGACTGGTGTTGCAGTCCAGCATCCAACTTTGACGTCAGGTACGTATACGATTAATTACCACTCCTGCATCATCGGTGATGTGGAAATAAAGTGATGGTTACCCTTTCCTACTAAGGATGAAGACAATGGTCAAATCAAGAAAAGACGAAGAGGATGATGATATAATCTTCACCTCCATATGCCTCCCCCAACCATGTATCAAGGATCAGAGAACACGAGGTTCTCATTGGATCCTCTTTTTTTTTTTTTTGGATTTTTTTTTTTCAGTGACCTATTTTTTCTAGGGAAAGGGAGAGAGAAACTCATACTCATTTCTGGTGACCTATTTGTGAATAGCTAATGACAATTTTCTTACTATTAAAGCCTCTTAGTAATTGTATCAAAGAGTAAGATTCGTATCCTGCCCTTGCTTGGGAAAGGAGGGCTATACCTTCCTCTTTATAGCCCATTCTATGTAAATCTCTTTCTTAAAATTAAGGGGAAAATAGCTCCGTCTCTTTAAAATTTAATGGGCAGTCGAGACTTGGGCTCAATTTTTGAAAGAGCCAAGCTTGAACTTAGCCGGTCGTGGTTGAGCCTGGTTTGACACTGCTAATTAGAGGAGTCATTTTCCGAACAGCCAGGTTCATTGTAAATCTATTGCATCGTATCGATATTGTGTATTCGGAAGAAAAACAAATTAAATAAGCGTGTGTGTGTATATATATATATATATATATATATATGCTTTCTACGTACAATCCAAGCAGCTTCTTGTAAGCTACAACCCGTGCCAGATTTAAGACTGGCCTTCTGCCTTTTTACTGCATTCTCACTGGAATGGACCATTTAATTCTAGATGGATGCAAAATGATAAAAAAGGATAGCGGAGATTGGTCAAACTCCAGGACGGGTCCTAAACTTTGATTTTAACTTTTCAGCTACGCTACTTTTCATGGAGTTGGGACCATTTCAAGAAATTCACTGCACGGATTGGTAGCCCTTTGAAGGAGCAGCAGAATCTAGAAGCCCTGTCACTGTTGGCCTTCCACGTTTGATTCTCAGCATTTAATTAACAACGCGAGAACTTACTGAAGAGAGGGAAAGCTTGTTAATGGATTAGAGAATTAATTACACGTAGCTTGTGTAATACACATGCTCGACTGGAATAGAAAAATGTTTACCAAAAAATGGTCATAAAAGATTAGTTCGGCATAGATTTCCCAATAACCTTTTCCACGGCCATGCATTCACACGGAACGGTTGGGGCACTACCAGCCTTTGACCGCTCGAAACGTATGTGACAAGATCCGTGGATCATGGCGATCCATTAGTTGAGCCTCCTGAGCTCCTGTTTCTCTTTATTTCTCTTCAGCCTCTCATGTGCATCATGCGCATGTTGAAAAAGTATTGATTTTTACCCATCCGTACAGTAGCCTGGTTGGGATGGGTCTTTGATTTCAGATCCATAAATTATTATGGAGCTGGCCAAAGGGCTGTTGAGTAGTGGCATCCGATCCCGTTAGCATAGGATGTTACATAAATGATGTACTCATCCAATATAATAAAAATAATTATTTTGATCGTGAATGAAATATTTTTAATGGAGTGGGGTCCTGATGATCATGCCTAAAGAAGGTTTCCAGGCTAGAAGCTCTCCCTCCTTTTTTTACTTTTACCAAAAACAAGAAAAAATGATTATTTTGATTATTCCGGAGCTGGCCAAAGGGCTGTTGAGTAGTGGCATCCGATCCCGTTAGCATAGGATGTTACATAAATGATGTACTCATCCAATATAATGAAAAATTATTATTTTGATCGTGAATGAAATATTCTTTAATAGAGTGGGGTCCTGATGATCATGCCTAAAAGAGGTTTCCAGGCTAGAAGCTCTCTTTCCTTTTTTACTTTTATCAAAAAAAAAAAAAAAAAAAAATGCTGATCTTTACCAAAAGTAAACCCCAAAATCTCATTTATGACTCATTTGATTTGAAAAAAAATATTATTGAAATGCTTTTTCCAAGAAGCTAATGCTTGAATATATGATGGTTAGAAAAGTAATTTTATATATTTGATTAATTATAGAAAAGTGCTATATTTTAAAATAACTTATATTTGGTTAAGCATATATTATCCTGAGAAGGTTATGTAAAATATTTTTATACTCTTAATAAAAGGAAGTTCTTATCCCATCATATCTAAAAACTTAAGGGTTTATTTAAAACAAAATATTCTAATTCCCGGATTTATACTTTTCCATGGATTTTTTTTTCATGAAATATAAAAATCTTATTCATATGGAAGCGCTATTTTTTATCTTTTTTCTTTAAAAACATCAACAAGAGACCTTTTCCCATTTTCCCGTTGACCACACTTTTGCAACGAGTCCCTATTATCGTCGTTGTAGAACAATCCTTTTTTTTGCCTAAAATTGAAGCCAATTTTAATGTTTGTTTTATCATATTCTTTTGAAAGGTGTAATATGGTTTACACACAACAAGTAACATTATTGTTTTTTTTTAATAATTTATTTGTTCTTTTTGCAATAAGGGGTTTTCCCATCACAATAAAATATCATTGGTGTATATGATCACGAGTCGTAAGATAGCTGAATGCATTGTACGGAATTGTATGCAATGAAATCATCCACGCCAGCACGTATCCTTACTACACATCTAGCAATCCTAGTTTGCATGCGTAGGTTAATATATATTCTGTGGAATTAAAAAATTTGTTGCATATTTTCTCCTTTCAAACTTCTTCTTGACTATCATGAAACAGCGCTACTTATTCTGATTAGGTATAGAGCTCTCCATGTTTGAATCTTATTTTTTAGTTTACCCAAAGGCCCCAGTAATGTAAGTAGTGTAACTATCGTTAAACATCAGATAAAGCACCATATATCATGGTCAGCAACATTATACAAACTTCCCATGGTACTGGCAATACGATCAATACATCTAAAGCACCTAAACATAATGATGTATAGATATTGTTAAGTGTTTTCTAGTTCTTGTTTGAACTCTAAGCTTATTTATTTTATTAATATCTAAGCATAGTTTGTGCCATAATAGTTTATAAAATAAATTACTTGATGTAATCAAATTGCCTATGAGTGACTCATAATGCTTGCTCAAATTAGTCAAAAACCAAGGAAGTATTTGGTATTAGCTTGAGGCTCCCGCCACTACACACCGGAGAGGGTTAGATATAACACAATTTTATCCGAGATTATTCCCATGTTTACAACGAATAGATCACACTGAAGCAATTTTACCATTGCACCATGGCTTGTCTCTTTTTACTTTGTTTTAAAACCCAAAAAGGAAATGAACTAGCCTGATGAAAGCTTTTTGTTTTAGAGTTCTTGGAAGCAGAGATTTACTGCTTCCAGAAAAGATTGAAAATAAATAGAGCTCTTGGAAGCAGACATTTATTGCTTCCAGAAAATAATGAAAATAAAATCATGGGATAACATACGTCTCGTGCCATGCTACCAACAGTAAATCTCTATGTAATATTTCAGTAATTTATAGAGAAATGGAAACACAAAATCACCAATAATGCCAAAAGACCCTCAATTTGTTTTTTTTTTTTTTTTTTTAAAAAAAACATCTATTATAAACAATATAATGCAGTATGAGATAAAAAGAAATTGAATAAGGTGCATATTTTCATCTACCAAACAACCCTTGTGACATGCTTCTGTTTTCTTCTATGCAATTCCTGAATATCCATGCAGAACAACATGGTTCATGTAATATGGTAGTCGCTACTTGACGTAGGCTACATAAACAAACTTTAGTCAGATGAGAGATATATAGAATATGTCTTGTAGGCAGATAAAAGCTGTTGAACCGAAGATGCACTTTTTTAGTCCGTTGGTTGATTCATACATGCTTTCCAGGCTTCAGGAATAAGTTAAAGAAAAACAACAACACTTGAATATTATTTGTTTGGAACATTGGGAGATAAAGAAGATTAAGCACACGAGCAGTGGAGGCAAGGACACAGTTGAGGTGGATGTATGACCAAACTGAGAGGTACAGGAATCATTGTCCGGAGCAACAGCAGAGAATAAAGTGGTTAACAAATTAGAACAAGGAGAGAGGCTAGACTGTGTGTCTCAATTTTACAAGATTGCATCAACAGTCTGACAAGCAGAGGAGGAACCAACAGGAGCGAGACTAGATTATGTGTTGAAGTTCAAGAATGAGAAATGAAGGAGTTATAACAGAATAGAAATATTTAGAAATGATTTGAAGAACATACAATAGCAGTGAAAATAGCCATAATTGAAGTAATTAGTGGAGAATAATTCATAAAGTTAACTAACACTGTAGCAGAAGAATTCATGGTGGAGAAGTAATTAGTGTCTTCAAACTTATAGCTGTATTCTAAATCCAAATAAGATCGCTTTCAATAAATATAGAGATTAAAGATCTCATACAGAAATATGACATTGATCCTAACAGGCAAAGACTGATAGAGAAAAGGATGCTCCAAGTGCAAAAGTTTTTTCTTTCATGACAAGGAATTATATTCCTCATGTTCCATTACAGATAGTGTTGACGGAGACAGGGAGAAAGTATTCCTGAAAAAAGCACCTCTTTTAAAGTGCAGCGAGTTTATAATCAATCAAATGTCACATCTAGAGCTACAAACATTTCTCCTCCAAAAGCACTTAGAATTATATTAATAAAAAGATATTGAAGAGTAGCATAAGAGAGCATGGAGAAAGAAGATGGCACAAACCTCACATCTTGAGGCATTTGGTTCTTGCATTTGCCGATTCTTGATGGTTGCAACTGGGAGGGTTGACGCTCCTTGATTCAATATCACAAGGCCAGATGACAGCCAAAAATTATACAGATGTTTGGAGTTTCAAAATGCTCTATACAATCATGGGTCATGATTAAAGAAAATGGTACATGGTGAAGGACAAAGGATCCTATTGTTTAGAGACCAGTGTTCTTTTCTGCACATAATTTCCTGAAACAAATTTAGCTTTCTTTAAGAAATTAATAAAAGTGTTGAACTTGTTTCTTCAGAGATCATTCTTTGTCATGTATGGTTCAGGACTTTGGTTTGTTGCAAATCTGCATCAACATGGTGGCTGAACTTGAATAGTCATGAATAAAATAGGTGCCCACGCATGTTGGAACATTTCTATTCATCTTAGAACACAATCCAAAATATTAAAGCGCGGCTAAAATAGAATTCAATAATGTATCTTGTGTTGGTCTTATATCTGAATAATGTCAATGTATCTATTCCTGTTGCTGCATTTGATGCTCAATGACAAATGACTAAGCAGTAATGGAGACTTCATATATTAGCCACCATGCAACTCTTCAAGCCAAATTATGACAAAAGTACAATCATTATTCTGACATAGGTTTCTCTGCATGATTTCCAGGATTGGATTCTCTCTCTAAAACATCATTTCATGTGTTATTACATAATAAATTTGAAAAGGAAAACCCCTAATTTGTAATGGAAATGGTAGACAAAGTCAAAGAATTCAGTGCTTAGTGGAAGACTGCCACCAATTCTGAACATGGAGATAAAAATCACAGTTGAAAGAAACTTCTTTGACACCGAATAGGAAGTAGCACTTTTCAGCGGTTGGTTACTCTTTGACAAGCCAACACAGTGGTAGAGAAGTGCAAATGGCATACTAAATCACAATTTATTGTTAACTTGATGAAGACAAAAGTAGTTACAGGTTTTAAATCAGGCCATGTATCTGGAATGAAGTTTTAGACTGCCACCTCAAGAGGCATACAGAGAAGATGAAGCCTTTAAGATAGCTTCGTTGCGAACCTACACAGCATGTAGTAGTTCTTAAATGTTCAAACAATGATGCCAAAATTGTTTCATTTCTGTGCACTTGGCTAGATGGCAAAGCAAGGATATTTTGGAGAAAAATTCATGTTAGCATAAAAGAAAACTGGATGCTTTAAGCATGAAGCAGCAGCCAGCTTGTGCAACCACTTGTCCTAACTCAATGATCTTATGCTCAATTATTATGAGAGGAATTATGAGTTGGGAGCAAAATAAGCAGATAACAAGCAAACAATGATTATAGGCATGGCTCACTTAGAAGGGAGTCAAAAGATTCCTTCAACTCCTGTGAAGGATAAGGAATCAGTTGCTGCTAATATGTACAATGCTGATGCTGATTGTTGATAAAAGGCTTGCAACTTAATTGTGGTGGTTAAAACCATGGATTTGGCTTGATAGATGACAGTTGATAAGTGAAAGCTTTCCAAAGAATAATTCTTTGTCATCCGGAAGAATAAGGTTCTAGAGGATTTCAAGCTAGACAACAGGGTCTCTGGTCAACCATAACACGTAAAAGTGGATGCAAAAATAGGTATAATATAAGTAGAAATCTAGAAGAGAGAGGGAGCAGGGGTATAAGAAGGGTGACATCTAGCCAAAAGAAAGCTGTCTTTTCATAGTAAACCATGCACCATGTTTCTAGTGGCCAGCCTTATTGTCCTTTCGGGCCTTTTCTTCATGACTTCTGTTACAATTAAACTAGCCCTTAAGCTGCATTTGGATGCTGAGTAGTTAAACACGGCATATATAGATTTAACTATTGGTCACCACCCCTAAATCAGCTAACCAGCAATAAAAGTTATCACTCATTTGACTAACATTGCTATGGTTAGTGGAACAAGTTGTTGAAAATTGAAAAAGTTTGAAAAGAAAGCACTGGTGATTGACTTTATGTCATGCACCCACATGAAACGAAATTAACCACATTTAAATACCTCGTTTATCCTTTGAACAAATAACTTTATTTGGATATGGTTCTGTCTATATTCGGGGAGATCATCGGCTTCAGGGTCCTGTCCATCCCCCTTCCGGTTCACCCGTGCTCAGATATTAGAGTTTGGCGACATACCACATCTTTCCGTGTGCCCATCTCTGACCTCATTGGACGGCCTACCTTGGACCATCATTTGTCTCGGAGCTATCACTGGATTTGGACATTGCCGGTTCACCCCGGGGTCTCTCTATTCATTTGGAAACTCGCATGGCACCGCCTCCCTACTCGCGAGTTTCTGATTTCCAGGGCATCCACATGACTTTGGATTGTCCTTTTTGTGGGACTCCGGGTGAGTCACAGACTCACGCTATCTTCCTATGTGGTTGAGCGAGGATGATCTGGGCATTGGTGAGCTTCTATGACCCTTCTTCCCAGCCCGATCACATCGTTGATGTCTTTTATGCACTGCCGCGGATGGCACCTACGACCCAGGTCTCATTTATTGCTTATTTGGCATATCATATTTGGATTTACAGAAATGAGCAAATTTTTGCATCCGCGAGGTCTTCTCCTAGGATGCTGTTGGAAAGAGCCAGGAGTGCTGCTATCAAGTACTGCAGGTCGACAATGATGTCGGCAGAGATCTGGGGTTCCCCTTTCGCTCGTCGAGCATCCCGGAGGGTTTTTATCATCTGGGAACCCCCTCCTCCACCTTTTGTCACTGTCAGCTTCGATGGGAGCCTTCGCCGCAGGATAGGAGGAGCGGGCTTCGTTATTCGGGACTCCCGTCTTGGATTCTTGGCTGCAGGGGATATCCCCTTATGGACTCCTCGGTTCCTGCACTGGAGCTATACGCCGCGTGGGCTAGGATTAGATATGTTCGGTATGTTCTTCACCTTGATCGTCTCATCATTGAGGGAGACTTTACACCGTCATATCTTGACTTACGCATTCCTCCTCCATGCCGGCAGCTCACCCCATAGTCAGGGATATTAGACTCATGTTGCAGGGATGTCACTCTCTGATTATTAGGCATATCTATAGGGAGGCCAACTCAGCTGCGGACTGGATAGCCTCCTTTGTCGCTTATCATACAGGATTTGTCCTTTGGTCTGATTGGCATTCTGCTCCTGTACAGCTTAGGGATATTATATTAGCTGACTCTTTAGGTTATATTCATCTTCGTTCCGTGCAATGAATATACCGTTTTAAAAAAAAAAAAAAAACAAAAACAAAAAAAACAAATAACTTTATCCACATTTCTATTGGTGTTTGGTTGGTTAAACTGATAAACTTCCCTTATCCACCATTTGAGCAGCAGCCAACATAGCCTTAATAACCAAGTGACCAATCTCCATATGGACGCCTAAAATATTTCTTGAATTGCAAAATCCAGAAGTCTACATAACTCTGGATAGAAAAACACCTAAAAATAACAAAAAATCAATTCCTGATGATTGGATGACTCATTCAACCAAATACATCCTCAAGTAGGAATTTTCTAGACCAAATTTACTTGAAATAGGAGCCTAAACCAGAACATAAGAATCTGCAAGTGTGTGCATATGGGTGCCTATATGTGTGTGCATGCACGCATGTGCATGTGTGCATCAGTAAAAAATTTACAAAAGTGAAAGGAACATATAGATAAATCTATAGATGATGCAATTAGAGGAAAACAACAATATAAAAAGCATACGAGCGTTCTCTGTCATTCAGTTCAAAGTTATTTGAGCATTTTCTTGGTTCATGGAATTCAAAAAGGACTAGCTTTGTTAAGAAACGTGAACCCATTTTCAACACCTTTGAATCATCTATTAAACCAAGTATATCTGATGCCCCATAGGAATGTGCATATATATAACAAAAAGCTTGCAGGAACTAAGTCCTGAGACAGACTACTAATATATGACTTCTATATACTTTTTAAACAACATTGATACATAATATATGATTCTCACAACAGGTTATGAAAGAATTACAAGGAAACAATGAATCACACACTTGACCTTTTTGAGATCTGAGTAATCCACACTTGACCTTTTTGAGATCAGAGTCATCCATCTGACCTTAGCAATGGCAAACTAGACTCTTCTCTTGATTTCCTGTTATAGTATGCATATAGCGCCAATTGTATGATCCCCAAGACTGTTCCAATCCCATTTGGAATCTGAAATTCACATTTAAGTTAATGAGGAATTAATTTAGAAAAAAAAAAGTTACGCCGAGAAGACAATCTTATATTGTATTAGAAAGCTATATAATGCAAAATAAATAATACCACTAGTGAAATGAAAATTTAGCGGTATCCTTACACATATGAAAAAGTCAAGCAACAGCATCCCATATGCAAAAAATGTATACTCATCAAAAAGGTAGCAAGGGATAGGTAGAAAGGCATGAATTCGACACTCCTTGTCTGTATTACCAAGTTCTGACGAATAAAAACATGAGAAGAAGCTTGTCAGAGCTAAACATTACCAACTAATATATGAACACTGCATGTAACTGGGGTATCACACTTCACATATAGATTCCAAGACGGAGAATTAACAGAGTTTTAAGAGAAAACATACAATGATAAATAAAGGGGATGCAAACATGGAAATGAGGGAAGCAACACTTAGATATCCAACAAAAGTTTGCCGTGCTTGGTGATCGAACAACTCAAGGCTGACATATATGATGACAGAAAAAACACAGAAAACTGCTATCAGCAATCCAGACATCTTCAGCTGAAAAAGAAATCATTGGAAAATATATTAATGGCATAAACATGATACAAGGGGATCGAAAAACTAAAGGGGATGAAGTACCCTTCTTGTAATATCTGCATACATAATGAAGAGGGTGACATAGACCAGCTGAAAAGCAGCACCAATGGAATTGGCCGTAGCAACCAATATTACACCATAGGACACACAGGGAAGACCATACCACATGCAGATCAAGCAGTTCAAGAGGGAGTACACATAGGGTAACCCTGAGAATTGCTCTATTGATTTGTTTTGACAATTCTTTTGAACGTGGGTCTGAAAGCAATAAAAAATGAATGGAAAGAATTGATGAGATGTTTTTGAACTCAGCAACTAAGAAGGAATGCAAGGGTGCACTTACACCGGAGAGACAAATAACACAAATGCAAAGAGGTCACCTGCAAACGTAAAAGGAGATGGTTTGGTCATACTCTTTCAAAATGTGACTGACATAACATCAAAAGGAAAGATCTTACTACTATTTACAATCCTTCGTCTATCAAAACAGGCCTGCTTGGGAGTTTAGAGAAGAAAAGAAAAGAAAGGATCGGTAAAAAGAAAAAGAAAAGAAAAGAAGAGAGAGAAAGTTTATTATCTCCTCTTGTTTGGAAGTTTAAACCAAAAAAAAAAAAAAAATCTTTTCTTCTTGTTTGGAAGCAATGAAGAAAGGAAAAGAAAGGAAATGATATATCTTTATTTTACTTTTAGAAGGGTAAGATAAGGATTATAAAAAGTTTGAGTTAAGTTTATTTCTTTTCTCTTCGATTCTACTCTATTTGAAAAGAAGAAGAAGAAGAAGATAGATTTGAAGGGATTTGTTTTCCCTCTTCTTCTTTCATTTCTTTCTTTAAAAAACTTCCAAACAAGGGAAAGGATTAACTTTCTCTCGTGTCCATTTCTTTTCTCTGTTGTCCTCTTCCAAACAGGATGAGGAGAATAGTCGACCAGCTTATACCACATGTTCTTGCTGATCACATGCATAAAGCCACCTTACCGTGTATACATGGTATAATGATCACATATAAAATGCAAAAACTACCTTATACATCTAGCCAGTCAAATTCACAGGCAACATGCATAATTTACATTACAAATACACTATGTTATCATGTATGCATGGAATCGAATTCCCTGCACAGCATAAGAAAGAAAATCCCGCACAGCGTTCCTCTCCATTGCTTGTCTCGCAGGGCTCGAAAAAGCTCTCCAGAATTGCCCGATCCCGCAGCTTGTTCAAAGTTTATGATAAACCTCTGTTATCCCACAACCAACCGCCAGAATCAAATGGAGAAATCAACAGAGATTGTCTAATGGATTGACTAATGGTGCAGTATATAACAGCGTGGCATACTCTCTTTTCATTGTGCTCTTTCTTTTATTTTATTTCTTTAAGTTTGTGTTTATTAATATCAACAATATCAAACGCTTAATATCAAAAACTTGAGAATCTTCTTTGATCCCAAAACTAGGAGTGAACTGATGAAAAACATCCACAATAGGCTGCCAAACTACCTAAAAGGGTTCTGTTTTCGGGAAGCACACAATTACAAAATAAGGAAACACCGCAGCTTGGACCGAGAGGGATAGGAGGAGTTGTTACCAGCAATTCCAGTCGCATAGGTACAGATGCCATAGAAGGAAGCCCCGAAAGAAACCATTAATCCCTTCTCTCTGTGTGTATCTCTCCTTCACTTCACCACCCAACAAAACAAACACCCCCCCCTCCCTCTCTCTCTAAACTGGGAGGCAGGTAGGTGACTAGCAACAGCTGGAATACCGGCAAGACCCCCTGTCCCCTTCTCTCTTTAGTCTATCGTTGCAGGGCCGTCACGTTTGGAAAATGGAGCAGGATTCGAGGAGGAGGAGGAGCTGGCGGGGCGCGTTCCCGTTGGCAATGAAATGATGAGCGTGGCGTCCATATGACCCATTTGGGTCCACCCGTTCACAGGAATGAAGGCCACGCTGCCCTTCCCCCCACGCTGCCGCCCCCGGTCAACCACTGCTTGTGCTTTTTATTTTTGCTGCAAATTCGTGCAGTTTCTATTCCCATTCTACCCGCTGCTGCTGTCGGTCTCCATCGATGAAACATGAGCATACTTACCAAAAAAAAAAAATACAAAACATGAGCATAGGTGGCGCAGGATGATTATATTTTGCCCCAGATTAATCCTTTTGCTAATCTCCTCGTCTTTTGCCATGGAAGGAGGACGAGGCAGCGTAATCAACTCCTCGCCGTCAACTCGTTCGCGCAAACAATCCGTATCGATGAATTAATTTAATTTATTTTTTTTTGGAAGGGACGGAAGTTCGCACGCATTAGAAAATATTCCATTCCGTTCTATAAACCAAATCGACCATGAAAACAAGCAATTGCAAGCATCATGGTTTAGTCAATTTTTGTCCCTTGATAAGGTTGCCGCTCGTCGACTGTCTCAAGTAACGAAAGGGTGAATCGGAAAGCAAGTTGATTCTATCGTGCAAATGGACAATATGGTTAAAGTCATTTCAAGGTGAAATACCTCTAACCATCCAAAACTCTCTCTCACCCCCCCCCCCGCCCCCCCCCCGACCCTTACTAATTTTTCTCTTCTTTTTCACAAACTTAATCACACTAACCATGGCAGCACCCGGTAAGCATCAAATAAAGTTATACCGATTGACCGGTTAGTAGATGAATGCCAATGAGTAAAGTTATTCAAGAAGTGGTCAGCTATTCAACATCCAAACATAATAAAACTACTTTATTACACATAACCGCAACCTATAATTAAAATTTCTCATTGATTTAGATATAGAACTAACATAAAAGAGTTTTATTTCAATTATCATGACTTTTCCTGAGTCAACATGCAAATACAAATAATAGAGTGTGTGATATTTGTAGAACACCCCTTCCTTCTTTTTTTTTCCCCCCCCCCCCAATCAGGTTCTCTTCTCCTTCCTCAATTCTAAATGCACATTCCAGTAACTTTCACACAAGCAAGCTTCAACCAGCAAAATGGTGATTCCCCGAGCAAGATTCAACAAGCAAAATGGTAGTTCTCGGATCCCAACACTAGTTAATTCTCAATAACTTTATCAACCGAACCAATTGACACCCTCAAATTTTCATGAAAATCATGGAATTATAGATCTATAACCTCTACCAACACCCTCCACCAAAAGGACAATATCTTCGCACCCCCTCTCCCCATAACCATTCATTAAAACAAAAAAAACATACCAACAATCATGTGGGAGAGACAACCAAAGCTTTAGTTAATGACTGCACTGTACACAGCTGAATAAACCAAAGAACAAGACCCGTTAAGCAGAAAGCATACACAGATTGAAAAACTATCTTCTAAACACATAATGCTTCATCCAGTTTATGATCATTTTCATATCACCGAACCACACCTGCTGCAATGATTTGCTCATCAATATCCATGATAATCTATTATTAATAATAATGAGCATCGTGTTATTCCAAACCCTATATACCATGACATATTGACAAGCACACATACATTTACACATGCAAACACATAACAGCAAATGCAGAAATGCATATATATGGGTTCATATATTTGAGAACTTCATAATAATGCCTTTTTCAGTGTCTAGACATTTCAAGCATGTGCAACTTGGATGAGAGGGATGAGAGGAATCATAGCAAATAGGAAGACTAAAAAGGAGTCTTTGTTTCTGGGCTACACATTCTGGATCTCTCTCAAGCCACTATGCCACAAAGATTAGCAATCACAAAATTTTGGCATCGCTGCAAGGAAACCAAGGTAAGATAATGACCAACAGTATCAGTTCGCTTATTTAGACCAAGGAAGCCTAAAACACCACAACCACAAACATACCTTATTAAAACTTCAAAATTCCTTTGACAAATACCAATAAGCCTTATTATGGCAAATCTTTATCAATAATCATACTACATCTTCATTTCCTGCTCCTGCACAGAAAAGGTGTTGCGGCAGTCAGCATGCACAATAAGCAATGATTTATTTTACAATAAAATAGAATGTAAACAAGAAAAGCATGGAGCAACTAATAAAACAAAAGCACCAGAACTATTACAACAGTAAAAAGGTGCTCGAACAGATTAGTCACTGCAGCACAAGGCATGTCTGCTGTGTTATAGTTACCATAGCATGAATAATGCCATGTTAACAGTAGCATTACAGTAACTAGACCCATTAAACAATTAAATAAAATCTAAGATTTTTAATATCTGCCCTTGATTCACAATAGCCTATTAAACCAATAAACAACAAAAAATAAAGAAAGTTTTTACAAATTAACTAAATTACATCTAACAAACATGCCTGAGTTTTGCAGCCATCCAATGCATCATGAAATGATCTGAGATCCCCATCAATGTGTGTGTGCAAGATATAGTATAATAGCATCCATATTTGCAAGAAGAAGTGAATATGTCAGCAAAGAAACTGAATCAAGGGAAAGTAAGAGGAAGATGGAAGGAAGAAGAGGAAGGACTGAGAAGAGAGGAGGCAGGGGGAAAGAACCAGTTGGCCATGAGAAGAAGCAATCCTCATTTCCACAACCCAAGAAATGAGAAAATAAATAGAACATGACACCTTCAAATCAAACCCTAAAATATCGCCCATCTTTCACTTCCATAAACTAACTCAAGACGTGGATTACTAAGTTATTTTCTAGTCTCAACGATAGACTTTAAACATACCAAAACTTAAATTAAACAGAAGTAAAAGAGAGAATACAGCAAACTAAAGGATTAAATAAATCAATGCTTATGGTCGATCATGCACAACTCTTCAATTCACCAGTTGGTTAACAATTATTTTGCAAAGGAGCAAGTTGATGCAATTGAAGTTGAATATGGAATTCTAAGTTCTCCCGGGATGTATTATTTCCAGTTATCAATGGTCAAACAAAGGGATGCCTTTCTAAATCTTAGTTATATTTATATGCATGCAAGCACAAGTTTCAAAGAAACCTCTGGATCACAAACATTTTTTTTCAAGAATTAGCTATTTCAAGGATGGCAATCATTAAAAAGAAAAGGTTTAACTTTAGTGACAAGTATATGATAAGTACCAGTCATATTAATGATGCTTGAACCATTTTTTCTTATTTTAATTTTAAAAGATGGTCTTAAAAAATAAAAAGTGCTATCAAAAAATCTGCTGTACTGCATTACTAAGAAAGATTGAGAAATCAAGAGCAAGTCTTTGACAATTAGTATTGCAATACAGAGATTTGAACACTGTAACCACATAGATATCAGGTTGCACTCAGTGTAAATATAGATATTTTTTTCTTTTCTTGATCATGTCACTCTCCATTGAATGAGGATTCTCCTTTTAAGTTGCAATTTAGTCTCATTCATGGTGTAGCCTAGAGTGACTAATCTCCTCTTCCTTAGATCCCAAACAGATTTTAAGATTCCAGAAGACATTTTGCATACACGATCTAGAATAAGATTGCACCAGATAACCCATGATCATCAAGGAATTCTTCCATGAAAATGTTGAAAAAACTAACAAGTCATGTAATTTGTCCTACTATTGACCAATAACATGAGGAAGAATATAAGCTGTCTTGAATATAGTGGTCTTGTAGCAATCATCCGTCCATCTAATTTGTTGAACTGAAGTTTGCATTGCATTAAAGAAGATATTTAAATTTTCTATAGATAAATAAATAATGAGTATTCTAATTCAATTTACCCTCAAGGGTGTACCATGTTCAACTGCATAAGTTCTCAAGCTCAAAATAAGAACTGCTTGTTTGATGCACAAATGATGCGAAGCACCAAAGTTTTGTAGAGGTGGTCAAAAATGAAAAAGAATTGCCTTGCTGTTCACAAGAGTAAGGATCACTCTACTGTCAGTGGTTATTTTATGGAATGTTGTAAGCTCTCAAGCTCAACATTAAGATTGCACAGCATCAAGGACACAAAGCACCAAAGATTTGCAAAGGTGGCAAAAAGGAAAAGAACTTCCCATCTGTTTACAAGAATATGGTACACTGAAATCCCCTTCCATAGGGCCTCCTGCAACCACAATCTTCAGGAGTTATTTCACTATCAGTACCTCTCAAGTCCACCATCATACTGATGATATTTAGGCCTTTTTTTTTATTTAATGAAATAAAGAAAGAATGTAGATATGTGCATATCATACACATGGTTTAGGTCTGTATGTATAAGCGTATATATATGCATGGGTATATCATATAACCTTTGCATTTAAGAAGTCTAAACCTGTATGAGCTAAAATTTCCTGATTTCTACATCAATTATATACACATCACAAAATTTAAGCAAGTGACAAGAAGGCATCACAAATTCATAAACGGGAATAGTTGCGCCAATGAGTTAAACAAGATTCTAACAAAGCTTCATGGTATACCAATAAGAACCAAATATAAAAGAATATTTTGCTGATAGACTAATTGTTAAATGAAATGATAAATGTCATGCCCTAAATTTAGGACATAACATGGCCATGCTATCGAGGAATATAATCCATGATAACACAAAAATAATTATTCATAATCTTAAATAAAAATAAAAGATCCAATCATCGTCTATTGAATAATTAAATAAATATCGGTTCAAAGCGACTAAATTCGAAATAAAATACCAAAACCCATAATCATGAATTTCAGAAAGTCGCCGACTATAAATTTATAATCAATTAGGAAACTAAATTTTGCTACAAATTATCTTGCTAACATGATCTCCAAAGCTCGAATCATTCTTCATCCATAGTGATCCTATTCCTATGAAAAAAGGAAAAGAGATATGAGCTACACTAGCTCAGTAAGTAAAACCTACACTTCTTTATCGGATCAAGCATGATTTTTTTCATGAACAATGCATCATCATGAAAATAACGTATATCAAAAATAAAACTTTCATAACATAATATAATAAAGCAATTCATAAAACCAATCTTGGATGCCTCATCATAAATAGATTCATAAATGATTCTTGTCATGTATTCATGTCATGTTTTAAAACATTTGCTCATAGATATTCGTGCTATGATCACTTTAAACCAGTGATAGTGCCATGCTTCTTAATCAACAAAGTTCTTATTTCTTCGACAGCTGAGGCTTTGACACATGCCAAAGGCCAATGTGGGGAGAGATCTGGGTCTTCAGTGATGAACACCAGCAATAGACAGACGGAAAAAGGAAAAAAAGCAGCCAAAAATAGGGGGTAAAATAGAAAACTTTGTTTTCATCGTTTTCCGATGAAACCGGTGGCCGGAGACAGGATTGAGGCCATAGGAGGAAAGATAAGAAAGAGAGGAAGAGGAATTGGGCCTTTTACCTCGGATCTACAGTGTCACCGATTCCAATGGTGGGCATGGTGAAAGGAAACAATAGATACAAAAGGAGAAAGGATGGCCAATGCTCGAGATGGCTTGAGGGAGATCGAGATCTCTTAAATAGAGGTGAACGCAAAGGGTTTCCTAGCCTCCAATGGCCTCTAAGTCTTCGACTCCAATCAAGAGTCATTGAGGAAGAAGACTCTCATCGGGAGTCTTCTTTAAGCTTTTTTTTTTCCAGGCTGCACTGTTTCTTGGCTGGTCAAATGGATCGAGCCCAGCTTTATGTTAGGCCTCTTGGGCCGGGTAATTACAACAGGTGCATATTTGCTTTCTAAAATCAGGGTTATCCTTAACAAATTTTATAACATCATCCATTGAGGTACCTAAATTATTTCAAATAATATGCAATTTCAACATCCAAATCAACAAGCTTAGACATCCAAAACTATTTTTTTGAGTTGTGAAAAAAAAGGGATCTTTTTTTATTAAAAAACCTACGCTTGCTCCTCCATTCAAGTCAATAATTCAGAAAAAACTTATCCTCGGTAAACATAAAAGCTCCACTTAGACACCATAATGACCTTTTGTTTTCTTGTCTTATTCAGCTACCCACCTTTCTTCATATTGTCATACTCATCCCACATGCTCTATTGATCAGTGTCCCTAGAAAGTGTATGATACATTCTTCACTGACCTATCCATATGTCCATAATCATCTCCAGAAAGTCGCTTGAATTACCCATAAAACTCATAGGAAAAGATCAAAATAACCTCAATGACAATAACAAAAGCTCTAACTTGCACGAAGCTAACCAAAGAATTACAGTATCACATACCATACCTTGGTCAAGAGTGAACACCATATGCTTAAAATAACATACCATACCAACAATCCGCAAACATCAGCATAGACACATCTTCTACTACATGTAACACAAAGCTTCAGAGTCCAGCCACATGTGGGTGGACTTTGAAGCCTTTCACACAATATCTACTCATGGGCCCATGAAACATGCGACACTAACAGACTCTCTCCCTTCCAACGTAATACTAAATTACAGCATGCTCAGGGTTGTTAAATGATGATTTGAACACATATTGGAATGTGCAGGCTCTCTTGGAGGTAGTACTACAACTTAATATCTTCTCTAATCTGAATTTAAATAGAAAACAAACAGAAAGCTGACCATCTTCACCTTTCTCACGAGCATTGCACATGCCAAACCTAGTCCATCATAATACCAAAAGATACGCACCTGGTGTACTGCATTAGAGAACCTATTTTTTGCATCAAGACTAGTTTCTTCTAGAGGGAGGTATACATATTTTAAACATTGAAGCACAATTTTTGGCACACATAAACAACTACAACATCAAAGAACATTAAAGTGTGTGTTAATTCACAAGTGTAACCTGAAATAATGTGTAACATTTCTATATAAATCTAATGCACGTGTCAATGAAAACTAGTATTATATTGGAATCCACAAACAGAAACAAGAAATTGAGGACAAATAAGAAATATCTCTGCAAGAATAGTGGAATTTGGGTAAGTCCATGCACATAATTCACTATGATAAAATGCCAAATTTTGTGGCTTATATGCTTAGTGTACAGCAACAAGAACTATGAAACAGGCCAACACAAGTCCATAGATACTTTATGGGATCGTTCATGTTGGCAATTGTGCCATGCAGTACAAACTATATGGCAAAGTATGATAGCAACTGGCATTAGATCCTTGAAATAACCAAAAGCAACCAGATGTCAACCCTCATCAAACTTATTCCAATACAAGGAAAAAATGATGACGGATTTGAGGGACCAATTCTACCATATAAACTCCTAATTATACAGAATCATGCTTTAACTGAGGACAGCATTGTTTATCAATAACAGCTAAGGTCTGTTCTTTCACTTGAAAAACTCTGATGCAAGAGAGAAGCAACTAGAAGTCCTATCTCACCCAGGAAACATCTGGAGAAAATAATAACCTTTAGCACTCAATGAGTACATGGACCCATAGTCCTGTTTCTAAGTAATCTATTTCAAAGGGCAAAACCATGACCTCCCCCTTCTACTTAAGAAATAAAACAAGTGTTTTCCTTCTCCTGATCAAATCAAACAGAACTTGAAAATTTGAAAGGCCAATTATCCACCTCTAGCTTGAAGATTGAATTGATTAGATGTTCTGCACCACTACTAGTTGAAGGCTTTCCTCTGTCCAACCCCATCCCAAAGGATAAAGACAGAATCCTAAACAAGATCACTAACAAAGATTGCCTGTGCATTATCAGTCAGGCAAAGCTCTATGAGGAAAAGTTGGACCAGCAATAAGAAAATTAATGGAATGAAGGCGCTGAACTGAGTGAAATATGGAACTCACATATAGCACAAGACATCTTGGATGAGGGACAAGTTAGAGTCTAATTAGATTCCAACAGACAAAAAGAGCCTGCTGTTATAGATTTTCATTAGACCATGTTTTGTTTCTACTTAATTAATATTATTTGCACACCTGATGGAGTGTTATATCATAATTTATATGGAACTCATCATAGGAATAGCATAGGGAGTTGACAGCCTCACCTAAAAATGTTCAAATAAGACAGCTCTTGAGCAATCAGGTTTGGATGTTAACAGGAAACCTACCAAATTCAATTCAAGTGATGAAGAAAAAAAAAGAAAAATCTGAGAATAAGTTGACAAATTCAGCAGCATCAATGCCAGTCCTAAGGCTGGATAAAAAGGTGGATCATTGGTACTAGGTTGAGAGCTGATGATAAAAAGCATATCATTATGAAATTGATCCAAACCCTCAACAGAAACTCTTGGCAGATGAAAATGCATGTAGCAGAACAAGGACAGTTGAGACAAAGCATGGCATGTTATTTTTTTTGAAAAAAAAAAAATCAGCATTAGTGAAGTATTAAGTGATAATGATGCAGCTTGTGGAGGGTGAATCAGAAAGAGTGACGTGACACTCATACACATATTTGCCAAAGATAATCATGGACAGCATATCCGCCTCCAGGAGATGAAGGGAGTGTCTTTGAAGGCTTGAGCAATCAGCTGGAGTGTCAAAAGAGAGATTGACTTGCAGGTTCATGACCAACAGATCAAAAAGGAGCAAAATGAACCTGTCAAATCAAGAAAATACTCTAATATGTGGAAGAATACATCCAAATTACCAATCCCAGGGTCTCTTAAAAATGGAGAGAGAAATAGATCAGCAGAATTGATTACAAAGAACATTTATACTGATATATTAGTGGTGAGATTGGATATCCAACCAGACCCACTATTTTTGCAGATATCTTAAATTGCATTTTGAGGACAGACATAATAAGTATACAGTAGGACCTCGCTAAGGGCCACGCAGATTACATCTGCAGATGCTAGCACCTGAAACTATTAGTCAAAAAGCAATTATATAAATATTAAGAACAAAAGACATCCATTGCTGTAGAAGAAACATAACAGACAGTAATGGCACCTATTTTATTTATTTAGCTTCTTTGTTAAATGGTTATGAGTGGCTATGTAAACTAAATTTCAACATATACAGATGTGGAAAGATAAATGAACATCTAATATTAGATCACACGAAATATTGTCTTATTAAAAGAATTAGTTTTGCTATTACTAAATCTTAAAAAAAGAAGACCTAACAATGACCAAATACATTGACATGCTAGCCTTTTATGCACAAAACCATCGCATATGATGAATTTAAGAATGTAAACACAGAAAAGGAAATATTGAAGAGAGCCAGTTAACCCAACAATTTACTGTACAATGCTAATGATTGCGACGGTTACTTGACAGGTAAACTTTTAATAAACAGTCATTATATTATGCTGTAGGTAATTCAATCACATGGAAAGGAAGAAATTGCTTCTCAACCATTCATAAAACATATATAAAGCAAAATCTGAAGAAAGAGTGATACAGTATAGTTGAAACAACTACTTAAAGAGAACCGTTAGGATCAAGTTTTACAGCTCAAACTGCCCTAAACATTCTATCCAACTCCATCTTCCATTTCTGAATGAAGCATATCGACTTGATTGCTGATTAGCACAAAATAAATCATTACTGAACCTATTCCTACTATGTTGAATTTATGTATTCCTCTCTCAATACCAGTTTAGCATCCATCACTGCCAACTTCTATAAATCATTTCCCCACACTGCAACCATTCTATCCTTCACCTTACCCTTCCCTTCCTTGACTCTTCAAGACAAATCGAGTCGCCTCCACTCCAAAAGCCTAGTAAGATCTTTGTTGCACATGGCCATACCACCTAGTTTGGTTTCTATCCTCAAATAACGTAACTTAAGCACCTAACAGAATGTTCGTAATTCTGTGATTTTCCTTGTTCACCCAAATATCCATAATTGATCTCGCTAATTTCACTTTTACCATGTTCTCTGCATACCAAATATGCTTAGAGCCTATAGTTGCCCCAGATTTTAATCAGCACAACATTGTTGGACATGTTACGTTCTTACTAAGCCTTCCATCATGTCTAAAATGCCCAAAAGTACCACTTTTTTATCATCTTATTATAATTATACATTTCAACTTTCTCCATTATTCCAACATAATTAGTTTAACAAAAATGATTGTACGGAATATTAATTGGCTGTCAAAAATACAGAAGCCTTTGAACTCCTAGTTTATCTCTACTAAATTTTTACTTGTACCATGTTCTAGCTTTGCCAATCCCTTAGCCTCCATATCGTTAACCTTATTTTCAATTGAACCATCTTCTTACCAATTACATAATTTACACAACACCGGGGCACCTTTTCTTAAATGTCAACAGGAAGTTTATCTACCATGTGTTTATAAAGTTTATCCACAATAAGAGTTTACATTTGAGTTTTAGACAGTCAAACAAGCAGAGCTGACTTGTCTCTTGGTAATTATATGCAACTCCTATCATTACTCCTATAATACTCCTGTATATTAGAGCTTTTCTTCAAGTATGAATTTCCTCACTGATACCTACTGAATTACTTCTTATGGTACTCTCAAATATTTGCTTATCCTCTTTCAGGTTTAATACCCACATTTGCTATTGTTAATCTTTTTAATTTCTGTTTTATCACCCTCTCAGAGAAATTCTTGTTATGGCTCTTAAGTTTCATTAACAAATAGCTGATGCAATATTGTATAATGCCTTTATCCTTTTGAAAGGTGTTAGAAGTTAATTAGTTATTGTGCGGTTAACTATTTTGCCCTTATATATTTAGATGCAATGTTTAGTAGGGATATTTGTGTAACTTGTTTTTCTTTTAATTAATATAAATAAGGTAGTCCGTGTGGGGATTGATGAAACTTTCCACATTTCTCAACATAGTATCAAAGCTCTCCTGGTCCTCTCTCTCGATGCTGCCTCTCCCTATCTAACCTTGCCACAAGAAGTCTATCTTGTCCCTTTGTTATTCATCCAAGAGAAAGAAACCGGCTTCCTTTTGAGAGAAATCTCATGCTCACAGAAAGAGAGAGAAGGGAAACCCACATAAGAACAAAGAGGTCCTCAATCCCGCATGGCTCGTATCGAACAAAGAGTCGTCGAACAAGAAAGTCTGGATCCATCTCTGTCGGCCCTTTCCAAAGATAATGTGCCGCCCTTCGATTCCCCTCCTCCGGCGCCGGCCAACAATAATACACCACCCTTCGATTCCCCTCGAATCCATCCATTCCATCGGAAATGCTATTGTTTCCTCGTTCCCTTCTCGAACTCCACTGGTTCGAGAGATTCTTGGATTCGCCATGGCCTCAGGTGATTCCGCTACAGTGTTGACCGTGCATTGAGCACGAGATCCAATATTGACGGCTCAACGCATCCCCTTCCACGCAGTCGGAGAGAGATAGATGCCATCTCCAAAGGCCTACTAGAGGCGGGCAACGGAACGACTGAAATCGGCACAATCTCACCAACAGCAATGCCTTTGACTGATCAGACGAGCTCCTCTCGTCCTCTAGGACATCCGAAAGCTCTTCCTCTCTCTCTCCCAGAGATCTCGCCGACGACGACACCTTCGATGATCCGACGAGCTCTTCTCGCCCTCTAGGGCATCTGAAAGCTCTACCTCTCTCTCCCAGAGATCTATTTTTGCTCCACGACACTGGCAGAAACCCCCTAGAAATTCTCGTGGATGCCCATTGCTTGATGGATTTGATCTTTGGACCACCCTTCTATTCCGTTGGCACGTGAAGGGATTCGGGGCGAACTCATCCCAGGTTCTTTGGATTCTCTACAGATTGTTTTCTCTTTTATCTTTAAAGAATGGAAATGAGATTCATTACTCGTACACATTTTTATGATTTCTATTGTTCTAGTATAATATTAGGCTGATTTCAGTTTCGGCTTTTAAATTCAGTTTGCTGCCTTCTTATGTGCTGCTTCCTTTATTAATTTATGATGGATAGCAAACAATTTTCTATGTCCACATCTAATCAGGTCTTCAAGAATTTGATCAGTTAAATGGCACCATCTTATCTGGGCTCAATTCTTCAAAATTTTCTAAAAGATGAATTAAAAGAGCAGACAAACCATTGACATGTGCTAGATAGCTTGAACTAGGAGTTATGATGTGAATGAAGATTTTTCTATAAGATGAATTAAAAGCTCACCTAAGATTATCTTTCAGAACCCACAAGAACATCAAGAAGTCCGCAGCAATTCCACCACCTTGCACGATGCACTACTAATGGGGCAAGTGGTGCAACCTACAGCCATCCAATTAATCCCCCATCAGTAATATTACCCCGAAGGAGTGGAAGAAAAGATTAATAAAACCCCATTTCAATACCTCCATAGATGGCACAGTCTCTGCTCTTCCGGTATCTTGGCCGGCTTCCCCACTCACACAAAACTGTTCTCCAGTTACATCCTCATCTGGCAGAGGCACTACCCTCACTCGATGTTCATAGGATGGTCGTTCTATAACCTTATCATCATCTGGCAGAGCTGGTACTTTCCGTTCACGTTCATGGTATGGCAATTCTTTAACCTCACCTTTATCTGGCGGAGGCACTACATTCGCATCATGTTCATGGGATGGCCATTCTTTAAACTCATCCTTATCTGGCGGGGGCACTACATTCGCATCATGTTCATGGGATGGCCATTCTTTAAACTCATTCTCATCTGGCTGAGTCACTACATTCGCATTATGTTCATGGGATGGCCATTCTTTAAACTCATTCTCATCTGGCTGAGGCACTATATTCGCATTATGTTCATGGGATGGCCATTCTTTAAACTCATTCTTATCTGGCTGAGGCACTACCTTCACTTCACATTCACAGGATGGCTGATTTTTTACATCATCCTCATCTGGCAGAGGCACTACCTTCACTTCACATTCACAGGATGGCTGATTTTTTACATCATCCTCATCTGGCAGAGGCGCTACCTTCACTTCGCGTTCACAGGACGACCGTTCTTTAACCTTATCCTCATCTGGCAGAGCTGCTACTTTCCATTCACGTTCATGGTATGGCCATTCTTTAACCTCATCTTTACCTGGCGGAGGCACTACATTCGCAGCATGTTCATGGGATGGGCCATTCTTTAAACTCATTCTTATTGCCCAGAGGCACTACATTCGCATCATGTTCATGGGATGTCCATTCTTCCAGCTCATGCATATCTGGCAGAGGCACTACATTCGCATCATATTCATGAGATGGCCATTCTTTAAACTCATTCTTATTGGGCAGAGGCACTACGTTCGCATCATGTTCATGGGATGGCCATTCTTTAAACTCATTCTTATCTGACAGAGGCACTACATTAGCATCATGTTCATGAGATGGCCATTCTTTAAACTCATGCTTATCTGGCGGAGGCATTACATTCATATCATATTCATGGGATGGCCATTCTTTAAACTCATTCTTTTCTGGCTGAGGCACTACCTTCACTTCGCATTCATAGGATGGCCGATTTTTGACATCATCCTCGTCTAGCAGAGGCGCTACCTTAACTTCGCGTTCATATGATGCCTCTTCTTTGACCTCGTCCTCACCTGGTAAAGGCACGACCTTCACTTCCCATTCGTACGATGGCTCTTTTTTGATCTCATCCTTGGTTGGCAGGGACACTACCTTCAATTCACATTTATGGGATATCACAACTGGAGCCTCTTTTAGAATCTCACCTGGGGCTTCCTTTCTTGTTTCGCCTCTTCGCCTGCGAGCACACGCTGCTCGACAGCAATAACCGATTCCTCCGCCGGTTTCTCCATTTCGGTCCCTTCTACACCTCCGCTTCGCGAGGCTCTCCCTTCCCAAACTCATCTGCTGCAGCAGCGACCGTTTCCACTTCCAGCTCGGTCGGATCACCGTTAGCACGCTCATCTGGCCTGTGAACCGGCTCGTCGGTCTCTCCGTTACCAGTTTCCAAGCTCTCCACCGCTGAATTAAGGGCAACGCATCGAGATCCAAGAGTTTCCTCCCCCGCATCCTCGGCTAGGGGAGAGTTCGACTGAGACGACGGGGTCCCAAATGGCGTCTCCGATGGTGTCACGAACTCCCCGCTCTCGCTCCGACTCCCGTCGTCGTGGGGCATCCGAACCTCATGTCCGTTACCTGGCCCACAAATGAAACATACTAAAAAAAAAAAAAAAAAAATCCCATGACAGCAAGATGGGGATTTAAAAGTGGGGGATACAAACCTTGAGGTTGAGGTGGAGGTGGAGGTGGAGGTGGAGGTGGAGGGGAAGGATGAGGGTCATTAGATGGGGAAACTGGTGGATTCGGGATGCTGCCCGTCTCCTCCTCTTTCTCCTTCCCCTTCACCTGCTCCTTCTTGCGCTTCGCCGCTTTCCTCTTCTTCGAACCGGACGGCATGATGACGACCGCTTGCTTGCTTTTCTTTTTCCTTGCCCCCGATACCACACAATCTCAATCTATATAGATATAAACGGGATGGGATGAGGAAAAAACAAAATTCCAGAGAAAAGAGGCCCTATTTGACGTTCTTTAGGGTTTGGGAGAGATATGAGAAGAAGAGAGAGAGAGAGAGAGAGAAAGCAAAGAGGATGATGATCGATCTTGTAGAGGAAAAGGAAGGGGGGAAGGGGGGAAGGGGAAGCGGTGGAATCCTTTTTGAGTCGCTGAGAAGCGGGGGGAAGGCGGGAGAGTGGGGAAAATGGCGGGGGTGGGCGGTGGGTTGAGGGGGTGATTCACTTTCGGAATCATAAATTTATCCCTTCCTAAGTTGCCTTCTATCTGCGGTAACCCTCGATAGGGACCGAGGGGCCCCTTCACGCCAGGACATGATTCGTTATCCGAAGGGTGGGAAACGAAGGTGCGGATCGAGCAGCCGGCATCCGCCATACGGAACGCACTTCGGAAGGAATAAATGGTGGCATCGGATGTGGGAACCACTTCTTTGTCTGCACCGCCGCAGCGCAAGGGTTCTGATCCTTCGGAGCTGGGTATTCGTGGCCCACAATATGGGCCTGGGCCCACTTTCCCGTCTTATTTACATATTTCGTGTTTAAATCATAAAATATAAATCTATTTATTTTAATTACCTATTTTGAACAACTTTATATATGGATTATTACGATCGAGATTAGCTCATGATCATTTAAGAATCGATCTTCCTTGCCATATATATATACAAGATATTGTCTACTAGATCGGTCCTTCTTCTAAAGGGAATACTATAATTCTTATACCCTATTTCAAAAGATATCTCATGCTGTAAAGAAGGATCTTTCGATGTAAATTAAAATTCTTTTTTTAATTTGCGAGCACTATCAAACTAAAAAGATTTCTCGTTTTTATACCCATAACATGAATGATTTCAAATCTCATATTTGGATAAGTCAGGAATAATTGAATCATCAAAGACATATTCATTTTTACATGAATATATATTGTAGAATTGATTTAACGAATGATAACTAATATAGTTGTAAATGCCAGTAATCAAACAGTGACATGTTATGGTATTTGTTGAATTACTGTATTATAATATTATATTGGAACTATCTTGATACGTCATCAGTATTTTGCTAATGGTTTATAAAGACCATAGTATGTAATACACTATTATGTAGAGCTACAATGATATAGTACAATTATATTTAAATTACAATATTTAATATTATCATATCTATTTGTGTTATATAATTACATTATATAATTTTAGCAATGATTTGGTATCCAATGTCAAAAATATCTATATCATGTTATACATACACAAATATCTTTTGAAGTTCTTTTTGTTGGAATAATTATCTCTACAAATACGGTTCGGTATAAAATTGTTACCCTACCCTCAAGATCCATCTATAATCAATGGCTGGTCTCAATCTAAGTGGACCATTGTTAATGCAAGCTATCATAAATCACACAAAATACATAATAAATAATATTACATTCAAAATAAATTCAAATAAAAAATAATTTTAAATCTATTTTTATGTTAAAGATATATTATTCATACATATTTTAAATTATAATCTAAAGATTCGAACATATTTGGATCATAATGGTATATTGAGTTTATGTTAGGTTGACTCCAGATTTGTAAACCTATATCCAATCTATAAAATAAAATGAGCTCAATTTTTAGAACCCAATCCTATTTCATAGGTTTTTTAAAATAAGTTGGATTGAGTATAAAAGATCGGGTCACTGGTCAACCTGACCCACTTGCAATCTTAAAAAAGATGTGCCGAGAACAAGGCAAGAAAATAAAATTATAGGTATACAGTATTAAGCAACCAAGTCAAGTAGTATTTCTCATCTTTTTATAATTATTGAGATCCATTTCTATACTTACACATTCTATAATTATAAGATTTTCTTATATATTTACCGGGCAATCTGGTCACTGGTCAAGTAGGTGTACTCTCTTCCCTCCATAATTATTAGGATTCATCTTTGCATTTATGCATTTTATGAGCATGGATAGTTATTGAGATGGATTTTATGTATAAATGTATTCTATATTATCATAGACAATCATTGGGATCCATGTTCATATTTATGCACTTTGCAATCATTGGTATCATCATATATATATATATATATATATATATATACATACATCCATCCATCCATCCATCCATATGATAGAGAATTTTTTTGACGAATTTGCTTAAGTTCATACTGCTCAAAAGTTGTATGCAAATCTCAAAGCTTGTTTTCCTTGAGGGAATGATCCTATAATTTATCTGCCACCATAACAAAGATAGTCTTCTATGGCTGCCTACTTCACTTCTATGAAGAAATAGAGGTGGCAACACTTAATCGTTTAACTTGTTTAATTTATTTTAATTCATTGTAGATTAAATTAGATTAATCATTTAATAAAATAATAAGATTCGTATATGCATATTTGATTCGTTTAATAAATAGGTCGGGTTAGAGTCGACAAAATTTTGATCTATAATATATCTGATCTGATTCATATCATGTCCGATCTAAGTCGATTACCACCTATAGGAAGAAAATTCTTAATGACGAATGAAGCTTTTAACCATCTTTGCATCCAAATTTTAGTCATGGAGACCCTATCAAATATTACGCGATTCTTTTTCTATATTTTTATTGGAAAACCTAGCGAGGCATATGGACCTGCACCTCTTCATGATTATTGGGATTATGTACTTTGTAATTAAGGATGATCATTGGTATCTATTTCTATAATTGTATTCTCCATGATCAAGGGCAATTATATGTTAGGATTCATTCCCTGTGTTCTACAATCATGAATTTTTTTGTTGTTGACTTCTATTGTTGCATATAGCTTATACCTGCTCCAAAGATCATGAGTTTTGAATTTCTAGCTGTTCTAGAAATTATAAAATTACAGGATTTATATATATTCAATAAATACATCAGAGAAAAACAAGTTATTATTTCATGCAATTTCTCCGCTTAGATATAACACGATATATAAACCTTTCTATTTATTGTCATTTGTTATAAAAGAAAGCTACTTCATTTAAAAATCTGGATTTATCTAAGGTGCAGAAGATGATGGGATTTCTTTTCAAAGAAAGTCTCATTGTTCAAGTCTATCCGTGATTAGAAGTGCTGTCACTACAAGTCCCAGCATGCACCTCTTAATCTAGATCCATTAGAGATTTAGTTCTAAATGTTGACCTAAATCTAATCTTGAAAACCAGGTCAATTTTGATCCCAAGAAAGTATCATCATCTTGTGAGCTAGATTATCGATCTTGATTGCCAAAAAAAAAAAAAAAATCATTAATAATTCTGTTTGAAAATATTACTAAGAAATATATGATATTAATTAATAAAGTTATTATTCCTATAGTTGCTCAAATCCTTAATGCCATGAAAAAAAAGTGCATTGTTTAATATAGTACACCCATCATATATATATATATATATATATATAAATGCATTGAAAGTTCAAAAGTGTGATCATAAAAAGTGCACGATCCCCATTTTCTTTGCACCGATAAAAAGTTCATCCACCAATTGGAGACGATCCGTATTTTGATGAAGGATTATCTATAACTTCAACCTTTCATGAAGGAATTAACTAAAAAACTAACTTGCAAGAAATCAAGCTTTATATGAATACATTAAGGCTAATGGCAGTGTAGACTACGGTGCCAATCACCATAGGATCAAGAAAAAGGTAAAAGTAATAACTTAGTCAATTTACTTTAGATTGGATTATCCAGCAACAAACGTCGCCTAGCATGTACATGTTTGCTTCGTAAAACTCTCCCTACAATGGCAGTGCGCTCGAGAACTTATCGTTTTAGAAAGAAATAAACTGGGAATTTTTTTATTTTTTTTTTTTTTTTTTTATGAAACGGCATATTTATTAAACAAAATGATCATGAATACAATCTAAAGCGTCAGCTAGTATAATATCCCTAAGCTGTACAGGAGCCGAACGCCAATCCGACCATAATACAAAACCCGAGTGCTGTGCCATAAAGGAGGCCACCCAGTCTGCAGCTGAGTTGGCCTCCCTATAAATATGCCTAATAAACAGGGAGTAACAACCGTGCAACATGAGCCTGATGTCCTAGTCAAGTGGATGAGCTGCCTGGGCAGACGAGGGTTACGTAAGCCAAGATATGACCGTACAGAATCACCCTCAATGATCAGGCGGTCAAGATGAAGAACCTGTCAAGCATATCTAATCCCTGCCTATGCCACATATAACTCGGCAGCAGGAACGAAGGAGTCCATGAGAGAGATACCACCCACAGCCAAGAAACCAAGGTGGGAGTCCCGAATAACGAATCCCGCTCCTCCCAACCTACGACATAAGCTCCCATCAAAACTCACCGTGACAAAATGGTGGGGGTGGGTGTTCCCAAGAAATAAAAATCCTTTGGGACGCTCGTCGAGCAAAAGGGGAACCCGGGTCTCCGCCGTCTTCACCGCCGACCTCCAGTACTCTACTGCATCACTCTTGGCTCTCTCAACCACCATCCTTGGAGAAGACCTTGTGGATGCAAATATCCTCTCATTTCTAGAAATCCAAATATGATAAGCCAATTAAGCAATAAAGGAAACCTGGATCGTCGGTGTAGTCCTCAACCGAGTATAAAAGGAGTCAACTATGCAGTCAGGATGGGAATCAGCATCATACAGGCTAGCCAATCTCCATATCATCACAGCACGAGTACATAAAAAGATGGCGTGAGTCTGTGACTCACCCGGAGTCCCACAAAAGGGACAATCAGATATAATGCAGATACCTCTGGATATAAGAAACTCACGAGTAGGAAGACGATGCCAGGCAAGTTTCCAAATAAACATCAATATCCGGGTTTGAGCCTGCAATGTCCATATCCAGTGATAGCTCCTGGACACTTAATGGTCGATGGTGGCCTGTCCACCGAGGTCAGCAATCGGCATCCGAGTAGATGTCGTGCGTTGCCATAACTCTAATATCCGGGCATGGGTGAACAGGAAGGGCTATGGACAGAACCCTGAAGCCTAGAATATCCCCAAAGGTGGATAGAACCGCATTTCTATCCCAGCAGGCGTGCCCCGGTCGCAAGAGATCAGCAATGGTGATAGAGGGGGGCGTAAGCATAGAGATGAAAGTA
This sequence comes from Areca catechu, assembly GCA_021397845.1. NCBI lineage: Eukaryota > Viridiplantae > Streptophyta > Magnoliopsida > Arecales > Arecaceae > Areca > Areca catechu. Next base: position 51,508,003 of record CM038039.1, read on the forward strand.
GGCCACTGGTTCAAAGGAATGTCCAATATCCAAGTATCCTGCATAAATCTGATCGATCGGCCATCCCTAATATCCAAGTTAGGAGAGGGATGATGAGCGGGGCCCTGAAAACCATCTTGTTGCCGCAAAGATCGCCGTGGCCCGTAGCTGCCGGTGCCGAAGTGTGCTCCCTTCGCTACCTGACGGTCCTCTGATCCTGGACCTGCAAAATAGGGGTTAGTGACCTGGGCCGGGGTTTCCGGCAGGGGAACTTCGACGGTCAAGTCAGTGATGATCCAGGGGAACGATCCGCCTGGTCGAGCCTCTCTTGATGGACTCCACACGAGGAGGAGTGAGTTGTGTATAAGTGTGATGCAAGTGTGTCGGGGGAAGTGTGGCCTGGTTAGATGGAGTCTCTGTGCGGCCCTTCCGCCTCGACCTTGATTGTGAGTGCTGGTGGTGCTGTGCCCCCTTCTTCGTGGGGCTTTCACCCTTCTCCCTTTTTTTTGTCTCCGTGTGTCTTGGTGTTGTTGTGTTACCTTCAAGTTCGTTGCAAACTAGGTTACCGTCGGGCGTCCGCCTCGAGATCTCCACCGGGCTGTCAGGCGCGTGCGGCGGTGTCCCGAGAAGGCTTTCCCGATTCGTGATAAGGGGAGTTGTCATGCACTCCGACACTCCTCTTGGTCGCCTCATTCCGGAAAACCTGGCAGTACCTCGAACGGTGGGCCGCCGCCCCCGGATTCGAATATCCCGGGTGGCTTCCTCTCTTGGATGATCCAGGTAGTTGGTGAGGAGCGTGGCATCTCGATCAGTGTGCTTCTCCCCTTTCTAGTATAACCGGTGGATGCAGGCGGTCAGTACGGTCTGGGAGGCGCTCCAGTGTAGTCATCAGGCGATTCGCCGGCGTTTTGGGCTGGTGGGGTCCATGTCCGAGCCGGGGCTGAGCTAGAATGGCAGGGGTCGCTCTGACCTAGACGCCACGAGCTTGCGGAGTCATCTTGGAGGAGGACAGAATGCGGGCTCGGTCCAGAGGGCTCGCGCTCAGAGAGGCTCTACATGGCGGGGGAGTGCTGAGCTCGACTCCGACCATATGGCTCAATCCTCCGAGGGTCTCACTCTGGAAGGCGGAGTGCGGGCCCGGTCCAGAGGGCTTGCGCTCGGAGAGGCTCCACGTGGTGGGGGAGTACTGAGCTCGACTCCGACCGCAGGGCTTAATCCTCCGAGGGTCTTGCTCTGGAGGGCGAAGTGCGGGCCCGGTCCAGAGGGCTCGCGCTCGAAGAGGCTCCACGTGGCGGGGGAGTGCTAAGCTCGACTCCGATCACAAGGCTCAATCCTCCGAGGGTCTCGCTCTGGAGGGTGGAGTGCGAGCCCGGTCTAGAGGGCTCGCGCTCGAAGAGGCTCCACGTGGCGGAGGAGCACTCAGCTTAACTTCGACCACAAGGCTCAGTCCTTCGAGGGTCTCGCTTTGGAGGGTGAAGTGCGGGCCCGGTCCAGAGGGCTCGCGCTCGAAGAGGCTACACGTGGTGGTGGAGGAGTGCTGCGCTCGACTCCGACCACAAGGCTCAATCCTTCGAGGGTCTCACTCTGGAGGGCAGAGTGCGGGCCTGGTCCAAAGGGCTCGCGCTCGGAGAGGCTCAATGTGGCGGAGGAGTGCTGAGCTCGACTCCGACCACAGGGCTCAATCCTCCGAGGGTCTCGCTCTGGAAGGCAGAGTGCTGGCCCGGTCCAGAGGGCTCGCGCTCGGAGAGGCTCCACGTTGCGAGGGAGTGCTGAGCTCGACTCCGATCACAGGGCTCAATCCTCTGAGGGTCTCTCTCTGGAGGGCGGAGTGTGGGCCCGGTCCAAAGGGCTCGCGCTCGGAGAGGCTCCACGTGGCGGAGGAGTGCTGAGCTCGACTCTGACCACATGGCTCAATCCTCCGAGGTTCTTGCTCTGGAGGGCGAAGTGCGGCTCCGGCCTAGGCATCCCGAGCTCGCGGGCCTGATTTGGCGGAGGACGGAGCTTGGCTTGCCGTCTCGAGGGAGCTCAGCTCAGCTCTGCTCGGTAGTGGAGTCCGAGCAGGAGGATTGACGCGGCGTCTGACGCGGCGTCTTCCCTTGACGTGGCGCCTGTCGACTCCCCCACGTCAGCGATCCTGCCACATCATTTGCCCTCCACTCCCGAGGCTCGTTAGTGCGCGGTGCTCGGGTCGAAGGGAGTAATTGTGGTGCTGACATGGAAAGGCGGAAATATGGCACCATGATGGCCATGATTGCTGGCGCTTCGAGAGATGGCCCTGCGGGCCAGTGCGAGGGTGCCACATGGCCATGTCCGAGGAGTAGTTAATATTGGCACAAAATTCAGAGCGGCCGAGATGCCGTTTTCGTCGATGGGCAGCACGTGGCGTGGATACGTTGGCGGAGGGGTCGAATCGGTACGAATCCATCGGGTCATTTCGAAATGAAAGGAGGGCCTTACCCGAAACATCCATTCTTTTGAATTCTTTGTGCCTGCTGCTGCTGCCCAAGCTTTCTTCTTCTCACAGTTGCCTCAAATTTTCTAAGGAACCAGGTTAGTCTCCTCCTCCTCCTCCGCTAAAGTAGGGTTCTTTGTCCGGTTCTGGGGTCTTCTTCGAGTTGAGTTTGCTCTTCCATCCCTCACTTCGAGTCCTTCATTCCCCTTATTCTTGAGGATGTCCCGCTTTGGCCCGGGCTTCCATCCCTCCACTGATCAGGGCGAGGTCGGTCCTTCTGAGCGGAGGCCGGCGTCTTCTTCTTCCTCTGGCGGGGAGGAGGACACAGCTCGCTTCGAGTTCAATAGGAGGCGTCCTCCCGGTCCTGTGCTATCAGGGAGCCAGGGTCCGATCCTTCTCTCCCTCCTCCTGCTTCTGGGTCTGCCCGGTCCACGGGTCTTGGCGGGGTCACCTCGACGATCACCGCCGAGGAACTAGGGACCGTTCGGGATGTCTATGGCATCCCACCTTCTGTTCGGCTCATGATCCCTCGTCCGGGGAACGGGTCACTTTAGTAGCCCAGGCCGCCTTGCATTTTATGAGGAGACCTTCTCTGGGGGTCTCCGATTTTCCTTTCACCCCTTATTCCTGTCTGTCTTGGACAACTACCATTTGGTCCCTGTGCAGTTAGTGCCAAACGCCATTAGGGTCATCTTCTCTTTCATTGTGCTCTGCCACCTTATGGGTTCATTGCCCGATTTTCTTTATTCAGAGCCTTTTTGCCCTGAAGTGCCACCCAACTGAGGATGGGTGGTCATCCTTGTGCTCCCGCCCGAGGGACATTAGGTTCGAGCTCCCCTCTTCCGTCAGGGGATGGAAGAGTAAATTTTTCTTTGTTGGGATTGAGGGGGTTGACTGGGTCTGGAGTGACCCAGACAAGTCCCCCAACCGAAATTCTGTGGTCGACGTGGCTGACCGGGATGACTACGAGCAGCTCCGTACCACCCAGATCCCTTCTCTCAAGGTCCTGTTATTAGAGCAGAACCTCACCGACTTCAGGGTCGACCCAACGAATGGGTTGGGTGAGTTCGACCTGAGCTTTCCTTCTCTTTCCTTGCATTTCTTGCATTGCTTCCCATGGATTCTGACCGTTGTGTGACTTGCATGCAAGGATGATTTTCACCGAGAGCGGTCTACTAGCGATCACCCAGAAGAGGCCGCCAACGGGCTGGCTGGGGGCCTCCATCGAGGCGGGTCCGGGGTGAGAGCGTGCCTACGGCTGCTACCGCCGCAACAGCTGGTCCGAATTCTGCTGCTCCAGCCGGTCAGAGCTCGGAGGCGACTCGAGCTGCCCCTGCACCAGTGAAGACGGTGGCATCTGCAGCGCCGAGGCCGGTCCAATAGGAGGCCCGGAAGGTTCCCGAGCAGTGTGGTCATCAGGGGACGGCCTCCGCTGCGGAGCTGAGGTAGTGACTCGAGCAAGGGCCGCAGCTGCTGCCGCCGCCTTGTAGTCTTCCGAGCCCACTTCCGATCGAGATCAGGGACGAGGAGGTCCGGGGAACAGCCAGGACAGCGACTGAGGGGCCGCCTGCACCGGTGTCAGCTCCCTAGTCGGCCCCTCGGGGCCCTGCAGCTAGCGGGGCAAGGCCGCCCACCTCCAGAGAGGGTAGGATGGAGGAGGCGCGACGCCGTCTCCCATTCAAGATGGGGCCGGAAAGCTCGTTCCTCTGGAGCCCGAACTAGCCGAGCACATGATAGACTTCTCGATCCAGACATGCGACTGGCAGGATATGGCCGGGATGCGACGGGCGATGTCATCAGTACCATCTTCTCCCAGCTCTACTCGGTGAGATGTCCCTTTCTTCTTTCTCTCTCTCTCTCTATTTTTTTTTTTTTTGAGCTGACCTCTTTTCAAGGTGTAGATCGGTGCCGGGGCCCTCTTCATTAAGGGCTATTATCAGAACTGGGAGCGCCTCGAGCAGCAAGCAGCTGAGATCGAGTCCCTAAAAATTGACCTGAAGGAGAAGTCCGGGGCAAGTGGGTCACTCGAACAGAAGGTCAAGAACCTGGAGAGGCAGCTCGTCGATGCCGAGGGACAAGCAAAGAGGCTCTTGGAGGCCCACGACTTGGAGCGGAGTCGCTCGAAGAAGGCCATCGACGATCTCTCCACCGTCGAGAAGAAGTTAAACTGGTACAGTGCCGAGGCTGATCGGCACAAGGAGGCTTCCCGAGCTACCCAGGCAGAGCTCAGCAGGGAAGGAGAAGCAGGAGAAGCTGGCGGCTGAGAAGGCGGAGAGGTGGAGAGGTGGAGGTGGAGGTTGCCAGGATGGAGGCCTCCGAGGCGAGGAAAGGTGCCGCCGAGGCCAAGAAGGGTGCCGAGGAGGCTGTTACCAGATTCAAGGCCTCGGAGGAGTTCATCGTCGAGATCCATCAGACGGTGTCGAACTCCTTCCATACAGGCTTCATGTTCTTGCATGGCCGGATCGAGGCACTTGTCCCCGAGAAGAGCCGCGATCGTCTCAGATATCCTTCGGCCTCGGACACGGAGCCCGATGAGGAGGTTGTTAAGGAAGCTGTGACCTCAGAGCCTCCTATGCCAGCCGCGACTGAACCATCCGAGACTAGAGCCGACCAGTCGGAGGTTCCTGAAGGAGAGAACTCTCAGCCTCAGGGCTAGTAGGGGGCCGGCCAGTGCAGAGTAGCCCTTTCCTTTTTGCTTTGTATTTTTGCTTCTGTGCTTGGTCTGGGTCGCCCGGCATGTCGGGGGCCTACAAAATGCTTGTAACCGGCACTAATTAATGAAACATGAATTCCTTTGTAACCTGTCTTTCGATCGGCCCTTCCCTCCTTTTTCTCTTCTTTCACTCCCTTCTTCTCTTTTCTTTGTTTTTTTTAGGCTTGGGGAGATCAGAGAAGGGGGCCTCACCTTGCCTGGGGTTGAGTTATTGGACTTCAATGCTGGCAAGTCGGGCGCAAGGTTATGGCATTCGATAGCTGCTGGGCCCAGTGGTGTTGTCGATTGAGAGTTGTGTGGCTCGAAGGTCCCTTGGCCAGAGATCTGAGCTCCGGTCTTGGGCTAGCATCTTGGAGCTGGGCTCGGGGACATTGATGACTGAGAGCTGCGTGGCTCAAAGGTCCCTTGGCCTAAGATCTGAGCTCCGGTCTTGGGATGGCATCTGGAGCTGGGCTCGGGGATGTTGATGACTGAGAGCTGCGTGGCTCAAAGGTTCCTTGGCCAGAGATCTGAGCTCCGGTCTTGGGCAGGCATCCTGAAGCTGGGCTCGGGGACGTTGATGACTGAGAGCTACATGGCTCGAAGATCCCTTGGTCAGAGATCTGAGCTCCGATCTTGGGCAGGCATCCTGGAGCTGGGCTCGGGGATGTTGATGATTGAGAGCTGCGTGGCTCGAAGGTCCCTTGGTCGAAGATCTGAGCTCCGGTCTTGGGCAGGCATCCTAGAGCTGGGCTCGGGGATGTTGATGATTGAGAGCTGCGTGGCTCGAAGGTTCCTTGGCCGGAGATCTGAGTTTCGGTCTTAGGCAGGCATCCTGGAGCTAGGCTCGAGGACGTTGATGACTGAGAGCTGCGTGGCTCAAAGTTCCCTTGGCCGGAGATCTGAGCTTCGGTCTTAGGCAGGCATCCTGGAGCTGGGCTCGGGGATGTTGATGACTGAGAGTTACGTGGCTCGAAGGTCCCTTGGCCGGAGATCTGAGCTCCAATCTTGGGTAGGCATCCTGGAGCTGGGCTCGGGGACGTTGATGACTGAGAGCTACATAGCTCGAAGGTCCCTTAGCTGGAGATCTGAGCTCCGATCTTGGGCAGGCATCCTGGAGCTGGGCTCGGGAACATTGATGACTGAGAGTTGCATGGCTCGAAGGTCCCTTGGCCGAAGATCTGAGCTCCAGTCTTGGGCTGAGAAATGATAGTTTATTTCCGTGTTTCCCTCTCATTCTCTTTCTTTCCTTCCCCTCTCTTCTTTTTTTTTTTTTGATGAGTTGGGAGATCAGAGAAGAGGGTCACAAGATTTGGTTGCCTTGGGCTAGGCTCGAGGCCTTCCTGGCCGGAGAGCTGGGCTCCGGTCCAAGGGTTGCCTGAGGGCTAGGCTCAGGTCTTTGGCGCCTTGGAGCTGGGCTCGAGGCATTAGTAGGAGCTGCTTGGCTCCAAGATCCCTTGGCATCCTGGAGCTGGGCTCGGAGATGCTTGAGATCGAGAGCGGCATGGCTCGAAGATCCCTTGACGTCTTGGAGCTGGGCTCAGGGATGTTTGAAATTGAGAGCGGCATGGCTCAAAGATCCTTGACATCCTGGAGCTGGGCTCGGGGACGTTTGAGATTGAGAGTGTCATGGCTTGAAGATCCCTTGACGTCCTGGAGCTGGGCTCGGGGATGCTTGAGATTGAGAGCGACATGGCTTGAAGATTCCTTGATGTCCTTGAGCTGGGCTCGGGGATGCTTGAGATTGAGAGCGACATGGCTCGAAGATCTCTTGACATTCTGGAGCTGGGCTCGGGGACGTTTGAGATTGAGAGTGGGATGGCTCGAAGATCTCTTGACGTCCTAGAGCTGGGCTCGGGGATGTTTGAGATTGAGAGCGGGATGGCTCGAAGATCCCTTGACGTCCTGAAGCTGGGCTCGAGGATGCTTGAGATTGAGAGGGGCATGGCTCGAAGATCCCTTGACGTCTTGAAGCTGGGCTTGGGGATGCTTGGCTGGAAGATCCCTTGACATCCTGGAGCTGGGCTCGGGGATGCTGAGATTGAGAGCGGCATGGCTCGAAGATCCCTTGATGTCCTGGAGCTGGACTCGGGGATGCTTGAGATTGAGAGCGGCATGGCTCGAAGATCCTTGATGTCCTGGAGTTGGGCTCGGGGATGTTTGAGATTAAGAGCGGCATGGCTCGAAGATCCTTGATGTCCTGGAGCTGGGCTCGGGGACTCTATCAATTTTTTCCTGCAAGACATATAGATACTCGTGCAAGAAAAAAGTCGGTATCATTATTATTGATAAGAAACCTTACATTATCGGTGGCGTCTTGTAGATCGCATGCATTCCATGTTCGGGGGAGCCTGACGCCATCAATATCTTCGAGATGACAGACCCCCTGTGATGGGGCTTCGACCGCCTTGTAGGGACCTTCCCAGTTTGGTGGGAGCTTGCCGTGTTCTCGGGACTGACGTGCCTCTGCCCGGCACAGCACCAAATTTCCGGGCCTAAAGGTTCTTGGCCAAACCCGAGCATTGTTGTACCGGGCTGCTCATTATCGACGAGTTTTGTTGAAGTTGGCATCGAGTAGGTCGGGCCCGAATCAATCTCAAGATGACGTTGTGGGCTGTAGGAAGCCTGTCGACCGCAAAAGTCATCGTAGTGATGCTCTTGGAGAAGGCGTCATAAGGAAGCATGCCTGCGGAGTTTCCGTTATTGGCCATGATGCATTTTAAGGCTCCACTTGAGGTCTGCCCCCCGCAAACCTTTTAAGGCGGCTTCTCTTGATGAGTTTTTCAATTCCCACTTGAGATTGTGATATTCCTCGGTGTCGTGGCCGTGAACGCGGTAAAAGCGATAGTACTTTGTCTTGTCATGGCCGATGAAGGACTTCAATGGTGACGGGCGTTATAGTCCGCTGGCTCGCTAGTCGAGCCTTGCATACTAGCAAACTGGCGGGAGAACTCCGCTAGCTTGCGCTCATGTTCCTCCAGGTGCCTTCCCGCTGCGCGCCTGATGGCTTCATCAGTGGACCCTCCTGCCGAAGGAAATAGAGAAGATGACATGGATGACTGGCACCCATGATGGGGGTTTGCCCATTCTGCCCCGATGGGGTCTGGGCACCACCCGCCCGAGACTTGGTGAGTGGCTCTCCCTGCCGGCAGAACCGGCTCATTGCCTTCTCAGTTGGAGGTGGTTGGACTGCCGGAATGGGAGGCCTCGCCTCAAGATGACATGGGCTCCCTCGAGAAGGGGAGTCCCTTGCACGGCTGGTGGAGGCCTCTCGTGCTTGTGTCGTCACCATCCTTCCATGGAGTGTCAATCTGCAAAGAGATGGAAGGCTTGATCCGCCCCTCCTACCTGATGCGCCAATCTGTTGCCACCAAGATCGCCGTGACCCATAGCTGCCGACGCCGAAGTGTGCTCCTTCACTGCCTGATGGTCCTCTGGTTCTGGACCTGCAAAATAGGGGTTAGTGACCCGGGCCGGGGTTTTCGGTGGGGGCACTCCAACGGTCAAGTCAGTGACGATCCAGGGGAACAGATCCTCTTGGTCGAGCCCCTCTTGATGGACTCCACACGAGGAGGAGTGAGTTGTGTATAAGTGGGATGCAAGTGTATCGGGGAAAGTGTGGCCTGATTAGAGGGAGTCTCTGTGCCGCCCTTTCGCCTTGACCTTGCTTGTGAGTGCTAGTGGTGCTATGCCCCCCTTCTTCATGGGGCTTTCACCTTTCTCCCTTTTTTTTTTGTCTCCATGTGTCTTGGTGTTGTTGTATTACCTTCAAGTTCATTGCAAACTAGGTTACCGTTGGACGTCCGCCTCTGGATCTCCATCGGGCTGTCAAGCACGTGTGGCGATGTCCCGAGGAGCCTTTCTCGATTCGTGATAAGGGAAGCTGTCATCCGCTCTGACACTCCTCTTGGTCATCTCATTCCGGGAAACCTGGCAGTACTACCTCGTACGGTGGGCTGCCGCCCCCGGGATTCGAATCTCTCGGGTGGCTTCCTCTCTTGGATGATCCAGGTGGTTGGTGAGGAGCGTGGCATCTCGATCAGTGCGCTTCTCTCCTTTTTTTCTGTAACCGGTGGCTGCAGGCGGTCAGTACAGTCTAGGAGGCGCTCCAGTGTAGTCCTCGGGCGGTTTGCCGGCATTCTGGGCTAGTGGGGTCCACGTCCGAGACAGGGCTAAGCTAGAATGGCAGGGGTCGCTCTGACCTAGATGCCCTGAGCTGCAGGGTCGTCTTGGTGGAGGATAGAATGCGGGCCCGGTCCAGAGGGCTCGCGCTCGGAGAGGCTCCACGTGGCGGGGGAGTGCTGAGCTAGACTCCGACCACAGGGCTCAATCCTCCGAGGGTCTCGCTCTGGAGGGCGGAGGGCGGGCCTGGTCCAGAGGGCTCATGCTCGGAGAGGCTCCATGTGGCGGGGGAGTACTGAGCTCGACTCCGACCACAGGGCTCAATCCTCCGAGGGTCTCGCTCTGGAGGGTGGAGTGCGGGCCCAGTCCAGAGGGCTCGTGCTCGGAGAGGCTCCACGTGGCGAGGGAGTGCTGAGCTCGACTCCGACCACAGGGCTCAATCCTCCGAGGGTCTCACTCTGGAGGGCGGAGTGCGGGCCCGGTCTAGAGAGCTCGCGCTCGGAGAGGCTCCATGTGGCGGAGGAGCGCTGAGCTCGACTCCGACCACAGGGCTCAATCCTCCGAGGGTCTCGCTCTGGAGGGCGGAGTGCAGGCCGGTCTAGAGGGCGGAGTGCGGGCCCGGTCTAGAGGGCTCGCACTCGGAGAGGCTCCACGTTGTCAGGGCCATCTGCAAAGCACTTTGCTTGGCCACGGCCTCTGACACGGCCTTGTACATATCTTGCAATAAGATGTCTTGGGCAACTGCTCTAGGTCATTTTTCCCTTGTTTTGCCTAGTTTTGGGGGATTTTCCTTGTGTCGGGGCTTCTTGCGACGAACCAGAAAAATGCAAGTCTCCTCGATACCTTGGAATCCCCAAGGTGGGATTTGGCGGGATGCCCCGCATGTATAGTATCGGGAGGGTGAGCGAGAATAATTGTGGGCCGGTTTCCTAGTAGATTCTTGCGGTCATCGTTGCCTCCTCTGCCTTCTGAGCCCTTAGTATAGGTCTAGTGGTTGTTGCATTTTGCTTGTAATCTCTCCATTTACATTAATGAAAACACTGGTTTTGCCTTTGTGCATTTGAGTGTGTTTCCTTGCCATTTTCCTCTATCTCTTGTGTGGTTGCCTTGGTTGCAGCATCATTTTTTGTCGCTGGCACGCATTGGCTGGTTCCATTTTGCAGGATATTTTGGAGCGCCGCACGGATTTGGCCTGAGTAAAGACTAACCCCATGACAAGTGGTATCAGAGCAGTTCGGTTGTAGACATTAGCGCAACACACATGGGTTGTAGGAACGGAGGAGAGACGAGCGGGAGTGCGCGGAGGCGGTGCAGGAGAAAGATGATAGCAAGAGGCGAATGCAAAGCCGCGAAGCCACAAGGAGCGGATGTCCGCATTGGAGATGCAGTTAACCCAAATGGATGAGAACTTGGCTCATCTATTCTCAATGGTGGACCATGTTGCAAACTTGGAGTTGAGTCAGGAGCAGCTTGTGGAGACTGTGGTTAATCTCAGTGACAATACTAAAGAGTCTGTCACGCTCTTATGGGAGCAACTGAATGATCTGACCACCAGGGTTGCAGTGCTGACTCGGGCAGTAGGTAACATGCCAGCTCCAGGTGTTATGGAAGGTGGGGCAAGCCGGATGAGAGCACCAGAACCTAGAAGTTACAATGGAGCTCGTGATGCAAAAGAGTTGAAGAACTTATTGTTTGATTTCGAGCAGTACTTTCGGGTGGTGCGACCTTACTTCGAGGAGACAAAGGTCATCTTGGCTACCATGTACCTGACGGGGATGCCAAACTATGGTGGCGAACTCGGTATGAGGATATGCAGGCGGGTCGATGCATCATTGCCAACTGGGAGGACGTAAAGAGGGAGATCAAGGCTCAGTTTTTGCCAGAAAATGCGGACTTTATTGCTCGGCGAAACTTGAGGCATCTCCATCATACAGGAACTGTGCGAGAATATGTGAAGCAGTTCTCTGCATTGATGTTGGATATTAGGGATATGTTCGAGAAAGACAAGCTATTCCACTTCTTGGAAAGTTTGAAGCCATGGGCCCAGCAGGAGTTGCAACAGAGGGGTGTCATCGACTTGGCATCTGCTCAAGCCGCAGCTGAGCGCTTGACAGATTTCCTCCCCTCTGACCACCAGAAGAAGAAGGCCACGACAAATACCTCCAAGAATCCAAAGCTGTCAAAAGGAAAGGGTGCGGGGAATGAGAAGAAGAAAGACTTTAAAACTAAGGGGCCAGAGCCATCAAGGACCCTAAAGTCTAGGTGCTTTCTGTGTGGAGGACCACACATGGTGAAGAACTGTCCCCAGAAACAGGCTCTCAATGCCTTGCAACTAGTGTGTAGCGGAGCCAAGTTAAACTGGAAGACCTTAGCAGCGATAGTGTGGAGGAATAGATTGAGGATCCTAGGATGGGTGCCCTCAGGCTACTCAATGCTATCAAGGGTCAAGTGGGGGAGCAACCCAAGCCAACTAAGCTGCAACAGCCAATGCAGCAGCAATGATCGAAACCACACCAAACCCACCAACTGATGTGGGACAAAGGGGGGTAGGATCGTTGGTGAGCCTAGAAGTCTCCAAAATTAGGGTATTATATTTTTTTTGGAATTTTTTTGGTAAAAGGTGGTGAAGGAATAGTGGGGCTGGAAGACAGGGTTTGGAACTCATGGACTTTGGACTCACCCTAACAAAGAGACCTCTCACCTCTAGGGCATTACACCCTCCTCGATACTTGGAGGCGCTAGGATGGATCTCAAGGCCACGAGGGGATAGAGAAGATGGAATGAGAAGGGGGAACTGGGCATAACCTCACATCATGTCCTGGGGTTGAGCCTCACACCCTCTCCTCATGGAGTGAAATAAAAAAATCACTCTTTTCTAAAACTCATTTTCATTCCCAAAACTTGACTAAACTCCTTTTCTTACTTGACTAAACTCTAAAAACTATTTTTTTACAAAGGACTGAGGGTGATATTTATAGACTTGTCCAACCCTCATTTGAATTTGAATACAGGATAAAAAGATAGAGATGATTCAAATTCAAACACAAGATATGATAAGATAAGCCTATCCATATCTAAATCCTAACCAACCAAATCCTTATTTAAATTTCAAATAAAAGATAAAATTCCAAACTACTTTATTCTGGATATGCTTCGAGATTCGTGCAGCTTCATGATTCGTGCTTGCTTCAAGATCCATGCTAGCGATGTCCCCATCATTTTCCTGAGGTGGGGGAAACTCGGCTCCGTCAAGTTAGGCTAGCTCTAGGATGCACATGACCCAATTAAAGTAAATAGGATTTATTCCAAGATGGAATAAATCCGGGATATATGTGGAATAGCCAGAATAGCTAGAATAGCTATTTCTGTCTTCTTCAACAGCCGCTCAACAATTCGACTTGCACGCTTCTTGGAACAGGAGTTTTGAAGCTTCATGGGGGAGGAGATCGGAGGTGTAGATGGCTTCGGGTGGACTGGAGGAAGGAGATCGGCGACAGGGAAGGACCGGAGAAGGAGATCCAGCGACGGAGAAGCCGGGAGGAGGCTTACGGACGGGCTTCTTTGGATGAGTGAATAGGGGCTTCATGGAACAGGGGAGCTGGGAAGCTGCTACGCGGGATGGTGGAGAGGACAGCGCAGGGGCGATCTTGGAGCTTCGTTCTGACGGGGGATTTGGGCTCCGATGGAGGAATCGGCTGAGCGGACGTCCATGGAGGGGGATCCGGGGCTGATGACGGCGTCGGGAGGACCGGAGGGGGCGGTTCACGACGGGGAGTCGGCCTCGAGGAAGCAAAGAAGAGGGGGGCTCGGCCTGGGATTGTACGCCGGAGGAAGGAGGGATCCACAGAGGATGGGCGACCGGAGGAGTCCTTCAATGGGGAAGCTCTCAGTAAGGCGAACCATGGTGCGGGCCGGCGAGGTCCAGACATCTGCGAGGGGGTCGGCAGTGTTCACTGATGGCGACGCCAGCTGGGGCGATGAGGAGGAGCCGGCCCCATCGACGGGGGAAGGGATGAAGTGCTGGTGCTCAGCGAAGATCTCCTCCATGGGGCGCTAAGCATGGGCCCTCTGGTGATCGGTCTTTCTCTTTCTCCGTGCTCCTTCTTGGTTCCTTCTTTCTGATATGGAGGCAAGGAGGTGGGTGGGGCAGGGAATGGAAGGATACCAGGATGCGGTCGATGGCACGTGGGGAAAAACAAGAGGAAAGGTGGCTTGGGTCGTCTGGAAGAATACTGAGATGTATGGGAACTCCGTTGGGTCGAGAACAGAGCTTCTTGGTGGTGATGGGGCGATGTCCAGGAAAAGATGGAGATAGTGTAGTCAGTCGATGGGGACTGAGAGGATCGTGGAAGGAAGATCAGACGGGAATTGATAAGCCGATCGTGGACGGAATGATGCACGATAGGATCGGCTACAGGGAGCACTCGTGGGAGGCCAGCGGATGAAGGTGAAATTGCTGTGGGGGTGCCGATCTGATGAGCTTCGGCCACAGCGATCGGCTATTCTGGTTGCAGGCGGAAGGGACTGGTGGCCGACAGGGAGCAGGGAGGATCCGACAGGGAGGCGACCAAGGGGTACTAGACGGGTGGAAGATGGAGGACGCGGACGATGAGGGCTGGCAGGAGAGAAAGGAATCTAGGATGATATAAAGGTACCCTAATTTTCTAAGCTATGATACCAAAATTGATGAGGGATAAAGGGGGGTATGATCGTTGGTGAGCCTAGAAGTCACCAAAATTAGGGTATTATATTTTTTTGGAATTTTTTTGGTAAAGGATGGTGAAGGAATAGTGGGGCTGGAAGACAGGGTTTGGAACTCATGGACTTTGGGACTCACCCTAACGAAGAGACCTCTCACCTCTAGGGCATTACATCCTCCTCGATACTTGGAGGCGCTAGGATGGATCTCAAAGGCCACGAGAGGATAGAGAAGATGGAATGGGAAGGGGGATAACTGGGCATGACCTCACATCATGTCCTGGGATTGGGCCTCACACCCTCTCCTCATGGAGTGAAATAAAAAACCACACTTTTCTAAAACTCATTTTCATTCCCAAAACTTGACTAAACTCCTTTTCTTACTTGACTAAACTCTAAAAACTATTTTTTTACAAAGGACTGAGGTGGTATTTATAGACTTGTCCAACCCTCATTTGAATTTGAATACATGATAAAAAGATAGAGATGATTCAAATTCAAACACAAGATAGGATAAGGTGCTAGCGATGTCCCCATCACCAACATGCCAGTCGGCGAACCAATGAACTCATGTATGTGCAAGTGGAGCTCAATGGTCGTATAACCCAAGCAATGGTAGACACTGGGGCAACCCATAACTTTGTTGCTGATCGAGAGGCCACTCACCTTGGATTGAAGCTGGAAGGGGATTCTAGTAGAATGAAGGCAGTGAACTCGAAAGCTCAGCCCATTGTTGGACTTGCAAGGGAGGTGCTAATGCGAGTCGGAACCTGGTATGGAAAAGCCAATTTCATGGTTGTACCGTTGGATGATTTCCAGGTGATTTTGGGCATGGAGTTCCTTCAAGCAGCTAGGGTGGTCCCAATGCATTTCTTGATGCACTATGCATGATGGGGGATGAGTCCCCTTGTGTTGTTCCTGTTGCTCGACGGACTCAATAGCGAATGTAGCATATATCTTCACTTCAGCTGAAAAGGGGAATGAAGAAAGGAGAGTTGACCTATGTGGCTGCTGTGAAGCTAGAGTCAGAAGCCAAAGACATGGGTCCTTTACCTCCTGAGGTGGCTAAAGTCCTCCAGGATTTTGAAGATTTAATGTTGCCCGAGTTGCCGAAGACTTTGCCGCCGCGACGGGCGATGGACCACAAAATTGAGCTGGAGGTGGGCACAAAGCCTCCTGCTCGTCCGCCTTATCGTATGGCCCCACCGGAGCTTGCAGAACTCAAGAAACAGCTTGATGAGCTGCTAAAGGGAGGACTCATTCGCAGCTCAAAGGCCCCCTTTGGAGCCCCAGTTCTCTTTCAGAAGAAACATGATGGAAGTCTCCGACTGTGTGTGGATTATCGGGCCCTGAATAAGATGATTATGAAAAACAAGTATCCAATTCCTTAATTACAGACTTGTTTGATCAGCTGGGTGGAGCTCGGTATTTTTCCAAGCTGGATTTGAGATCTGGGTATTGGCAAGTTCGGATCGCAGAAGGAGATGAAGGTAAGACTACATGTATGACAAGGTACGGGGCATTTGAATTCTTGGTGATGCCTTTTGGATTGACTAATGCCCCAGCTACCTTTTGCACTCTAATGAACCAGCTATTCCATGACTATCTTGACAAATTTGTGGTGGTGTACCTTGATGAAATTCTCGCGTATAGTCAGACACCGGAGGACCATGAGAAGCACTTGCAGATCATCCTTCAAGTTCTGTGGGGAGAACTCCCTTTATGTGAAGAAGGAGAAGTAGCTACGTTGCCCGAGAAAAAGATTTTGTTCTTTCGGACATAGTGTTGGTGGGTGGCATGATACCCGTTTTGACCAGGAGAAGGTCCAGGCTATACACGAGTGGCAGCCCCTACTAAAGGTGCCATAGTTGCGATCTTTCCTGGGGCTTGTTAACTACTATAGGCGATTCATCGCAGGCTACTCTCATCGAGCTGTGCCACTAATGGAACTATTGAAGAATGATCAATCATGGGATTGGTCTTCGAAGTGCCAAAAGCTTTCAAGGAGTTGAAAGCTGCTGTAATGGAGGAGCCCATGCTACAACTTCCAGATCATAACTGCCCTTTGAAGTCCATACAGATGCCTCAGACTTTGCTATTGGAGGAGTCCTTGTTTAGGAGGGTCATCCAGTGACATTTGAAAGTCGAAAGCTGAATGACACAGAGAGGCGATATACGTTAATGAGAAGGAGATGACAGCGGTGGTTCACTGTCTAAGGGTGTGGAGGCATTATCTCCTTGGGTCACGATTCGTGGTGCGGACCGGTAATGTGGCCCTCAGCTACTTCCAAACACAAAAGAAGATGTCTCCAAAACAGGCGCTGGCAAACCTTCTTAGCAGAGTTTGACATGACCTTGGAATATAAACCAGGGCATATGACCAGGTGGTCGATGCCCCGAGCCGAAAGGCGGAGCTTGCCGCTCTAAAGGTGATAGAGAAAGGGCAAGTCAGCCAAGTGCAAGCAACTTTGTTGCCAAAAATTTGAGATGGACTGCTAAAGGATCCCACAGCTATCACTTTAAAGCAGCTCATTGATGAAGGGAAGGCACTGTGATTCTGGTCCGAAAATGGGCTCATTCTGACAAAAGGGCGTCGGGTGTATGTGACTCGGGTGGACAACCTTAGAAGAGAACTATTGCGAGAATGCCATGACACTCTTGGGCTGGTCATCTAGGAATGCACCGAACTCTTGCCCTCTTGGAGAGGGCATACTACTGGCCAAGGATAGGAGAGATGTGGAAGATTATGTCCGGATGTGTCTCATTTGCCAACAGGACAAGGTGGAGCGAAGCAAGTCTGGTGGGATCCTTGAACCTTTACCTATACCAGAGCAGCCATGGGAGAGCGTCTTAATGGATTTCATCTTGAGCTTGCCAAAGGTGGGGGTGTATGGGTCGACCCTAGTGGGGTGTGGATTGATTCTCGAAGTATAGCATCTTCATCCCAGCACCCTTGTATTGTTTCGCGGAGGATGCAGCTCGACTCTTCTTGAAGTATGTGGTGAAGTATTGGGGTATCCCTCAGAACATTTAGTGACAGAGATTCCAAGTTTTTAGGGAGACTTTGGACTGGGCTTTTCAAGTTATTGGGTTCCAAGTTGTACTTCTTCACTAGCTTCATCCTCAAACTGATGGCCAGACAGAAAGAATAAATGCTCTTCTGGAGCAGTATCTGAGGCACTTTGTAAGTGCCAACCAAAGGGATTGGATGAAGTTGATAGACATAGCCCAATTCTCTTATAACTTGCAGCGGAGCTCTGCATCAGGCAAGAGCCCCTTTGAAATCATCACTGGACAGCAACCCTCCACTCCGCACACTATGGTTGTGGGGTATACTGGAAATAGTTCGTCAGCTTATCATCTGGCCAAGGAGTGGCACCGCAATGCTGAGATTGCACGGGCATATCTGGAGAAGGCTTCCAAGAAGATGAAGAAGTGGGTTGATAAAGGAAGGAGACCTCTAGACTTCAAGAGAGGCGATATGGTACTGGTTAAGCTCCAACCAGCCCAACTCCGGTTCTTTCGCAAGGTGCATAAATGACTGGTTTGCAAGTATGAGGCTCCCTTTCCTATCATTGAAAGAGTATGAATGTCTCCTACTGGGTGCAACTTCCTGTATGGCTCAAGATACATCCAGTGCTTCATGGAAGTTGCATCAAACCATATCATGCCGATTCGGAGGATCCCATGAGGAACATGTCAAACCGTCCAACTCCTACAACGGCCTTCTTAGAGCGACGGGTTGATAACATTTTGACAGATAGAGTCCGTGTGTTACCCAATGGTGCACAAGTGATCGATTACTTGGTGCAGTGGAAAGGACTTCCTAAGTCAGAAGCAAGCTGGGAGCCAGAGGACTCGTTGCGGCATGAAGAGATCGGGTCAAAGCATACAAACGAAGCATGTCGACGAGGACGTCGACCTGATCAAGTGGGGGGTCTGTCAGGGCCATCTGCAAAGCACTTTGCTTGGCCATGGCCTCTGACACAGCCTTGTACATATCTTGCAATAAGATGTCTTGAGCAACTACCGTTAGGTCATTTTTTCCTTGTTTTGCCTAGTTTTGGGAGATTTTTCTTGTGTCGGGGCTTCTTGCGATGGATCAGAAAAATGCAAGTCTCCTCAATACCTTGGAACCCCCAGAGTGGGATTTGGCGGGATGCCCTGCATGTATAGTATCTGGATGGTGAGCGAGAATAATTATGGGCCAGTTTCCTAGTGGATTCTTGCGGTTCATCGTTGCCTCCTCTGCCTTCTGAGCCCTTAGTATAGGTCTAGTGGTTGTTGCATTTTGCTTGTAATCTCTCCATTTACATTAATGAAAACACTGGTTTTGCCTTTGTGCATTTGAGTGTGTTTTCTTGCCATTTTCCTCTGTCTCTTGTGTGGTTTCCTTGGTTGCAGCATCGTATTTCTGTTGCTGGCACGCATTGGCTGGTTCCATTTTGCAGGGTATTTGGGAGCGCCGCACGGGTTTGCCTGAGTAAAGACTAACCCCGTGACAACGTGGCGGAGGAGTGCTGAGCTCGACTCTGACCATAGAGCTCAATCCTCCGAGAGTCTCGCTCTGGAGGGCGGAGTGCGGGCCCGGTCCAGAGGGCTCGCGCTTGGAGAGGTCCACGTGGCGGAGGAGTGCTGAACTCGACTCCAACCACATGGCTCAATACTCCGAGGGTCTCGCTCTGGAGGGCGGAGTGCTGGCCCGGTCCAGAGGACTCATGCTCGGAGAGGCTCCACGTGGCGGGGAGTACTGAGCTTGACTCCGACCACAGGGCTCAATCCTCTGAGGGTCTTGCTCTGGAGGGCGGAGTGCGGGCCCGGTCCAGAGGGCTCGCACTCGGAGAGGCTCCACATGGCGGGGAGTGCTGAGCTTGACTCTGACTGCAGGGCTCAATCCTCCGAGGGTCTTGCTCTGAAGGGCGGAGTGCGGCTCCGACCTAGGCGTCTCGAGCTTGCGGGCTCGACCTGGCGGAGGACGGAGCTCGGCTCACCATCTTGAGGGAGCTCAGCTCAGCTCGGTAGTGAAGTCCGAGCAAGAGGATTGACGCGGCATCCGACGCGGCGTCTTCCCTTGACGTGGCGCCTGTCGACTCCCCCACGTCAGCGATCCCGCCACATCACATCTCATGCCAAAGAATCGAAGACTTCCTTGTGGGAGAGTAGTCTCCGGGATCCGTCGAAATGTCACCATACTTGGCCTTCATGAATATAGTCCACCTACTATCCGGACATAGAAAAAACTTGGCTGCATGTCTGGATAGAAAAGCCTCTCTCTTATCCAAAAGAGAGAGAATCCCTAACCCACCATTCTGAGTAGGACGACATACTATATATCCCACCTCATCAGATGAATCCTCCTTCGCGTAGAAGAGGAATCAGATAGGATGAGCGAATCATCTGCTCAAGCTTGATAATGACACCCTTAGGGATAAATGCATTGGACATCATATAAACAGGGAGGGAGGTTAGGACAGAGCGAATAAGAGTGAGCCTACCCATTGCCGATAGAGATCTAGCCTGCCATGCCGCTATCCTGTCATTCACCGATGCCACTAGAGGAGCACAGTCATCCCTCGACAGCTTGGTTCCAGATATGGGTATACCCAGATAATGGAGGGATCCTGTCGCTCCTGAATGCCCAATATATGAACAATCCTGGTTCGGAGAGTGGAAGAGATCTTAGGGCTGAAATAGATTCCAGATTTCTAGAAATTGATCCTCTGGCCTGAAGCATAGCAGTAATGTTCTACCACTCTCCTAAAGCCCCTTGCATTAGTCTGGAAAGCCCGACCAAGTAAAGACAATCATCCACGAAGAATAGATGAGAGATCGCACTGCTCCCGCTCCCGGAGCAGAGATATAAGGGTTGATTTGCGAATCCCGCACTACCCAGCAGTAAGAGATCTGGAAAGGAAGTCAGCATAAATTATAAATAAATAAGGAGACAAGGGACAACCTTGCTGAAGACCGTGTGTGGATGGAAAGAATTCCGTGGGGGATCCATTGATAAGGATGGAGAAAGATGGAGCTTTTATGCAAGCCATAATTTTAGAGATCCAAGCCTACTGAAATCCAAACTCTTCCAGAGCCCTAAGAAGAAAGGTCCAATTTACATAGTCGTATGCCCTTTCTATATCCAATTGATAGCCATGAGACTGTGCCGCTTAGAAGCTCGATGGAGATCATGCATAAATTCCTGAGCTATAAGAATATTGTCAGTAATATTGCGGCCCCCAATAAACGTCCCCTGCTCAGGGCTTATCAGCTACGGAAGAATGGGTTTCATCCTGTTCGCCAACAGCTTGGCACACACTTTATAGAGAGTGTTGCAGAGACTGATGGGCCGAAAGTGAGAAGGCTGAGAAGGATCATAACACTTCAGAATGAGGGCGATATAAGTTTGCTTCCAGTTAGGAGCCATAGTAGCAGTATTAAAGAAGAGTTGAACTGCAGCAACCATGTCAACCCTCATAATATCCTAAAAGACCAAAAGAAAAATGGTGGATAGCCATCAGGACCCGGAGCTTTATCTCTGCCAAGGACCATAATGCAGACTTTAGTTCCTCCTCAGTGACCTGGTTCAGAAGTAAAGCATTATGGATAGCAGAAACTGAATACTGGGGAGGAACAGAAGAAGTAGAAGAGGAAATGGGGGTAGGAATAGTCCACCTAGCTACAAAATACTGGAGAAATTTCCTTCTAATATCTGCTTCATCCTCGATCCAGCCCGCCTGATTAGAATAAAGAGCCCGGATTCTGTTGGTGTGTCTTCGGATGATTGTTGCATGGTGAAAATACTGGGTGTTCCTATCCCCCTCCCCCAGCCATTGTACCCTAGATTTTTGTCTCTAGAGCACCTCGTGGTTTTGAAGGAGGGTATGATGGCGAGCAAGGAAACTTCGAAGGGCTTCAAGATCCTCATTTGCTAAGTAACCATCCGTATCCTCCTTGACCTGCAAAGCATGAATGGAGGCATCTACTGTCTTGATCTGGCTTATAAGATTACCACCCTCCACCTTATTCCACCGTAGCAAACATCTCCTGAGAAGCTCCAATCTCCTGGATATCTTGTAAGCCGCATCACCCAGATCGGCGTTCTCCAGACCTCCTTAGCAATAACTTTTGCCTTGAAATAAGATAGCCAGAATTCTCAAATCTGAATGGCACAGATCTAGTAGGAGGAATATTCATGGATAAGAGAATGGGAGCATGATCATATGCAATCCGGCTAAGATGGTGCATAGTGCGATTCGGAAAGAGAGACGGTCAGGAAGGAGTAGCATAATATCTGTCCAATCTCTCCCATACTCTAGCCTGACCGGAGCGGTTATTATACCAAGTATGCCGAGGACCCAAGAAACCCAAATCTATCAGGCCATTCTCCTGGATGAACTTGGAAAATTCCCTAGTGCTGACATCCTAGGCAAAGGGGTTACTACTTCGTTTATCCTCTGGTTTATCAATAGAGTTAAAGTCCCCTGCAACTACTGCAGGGATCTCCTGATCAATTAAAACAGAGGCTTCTTCCCATACCGTTCTCCTCTCTCTGTATGACGTACTTGCATAAACACCACAAGAAGCCAAGAGGGTTGGTCTGGTTCCAAAACCACAATAGCTACAAGTTGAGAAGATCTGTGAAAAACATCAACCCTGGCAGCAGTTGAGTCCCAAGTGACAATGATTCCACCAGCCAGTCCTTGGATGGCACAGAGTAAATCCCCAGTCCCTTGGGAGATGACGCCTTAGGTCATCAATACTAGGACCAGAAAGACTGGTCTCCAACAAAACACAAATTTGAGGATGATTTAATTGAAGATATCTGTAGTATGTAGATAAGAATGAGGGTTTTTTAGCCCCCCTTACATTCCATACAAAAGTTTCATTCCTACAAAAGTCAAATTTGAGGATTGGATCCTTGTTCGACCTCAAACCCTTGCACAACAGCCGCAAATTCTTTTTCCCATTAGGCTTTCCCCCTTTTTTTATATGGATATTGACTAGATTCTTGTCGTCATTGTTTCCCCCACCAGACCAAGGGCCTGTTTGACCCTATCACAAATTGATACAGTTGTCCCTATCCCGTATGGCCCTCAGTTGACATTTTTGATCCGAGTCAGCAGGGGTCTGAATATGTAAACAGTCCCCTACTGGCTTCAATTTTCCCCAACTACTCATCAGGTGACAACCTTCCCCTCAATCCCCTGCACCCAGCCTAGCTCTGGTAACAGAAAACTTATGTTGCTTGGTAGCAGCCACCCCTACTTGATCCTTGACTGGAAGGTCTTTCCTGCTCCCCCCTTATCTCTCGATCCCTGTACCCACCTCCCAAGCTTCGTCCCTATCCTCCAAGAGCTTTGCCTTCACTGCACCTATTAACCCAGAGTCCCCCCACCTCTCCCCCTGCACCCGACATCACCCCAGAGTACCCTCCTCCAACAACCAGGTTGCGCTCCCCCACTGTCCCTCCCTCCCCTTTCTGTATTGCCCCCAGGACTACCGAAGGAACCATAACCACAGTCATAGCTCCTTTCCCCTCCTCCATCCTTTCTGAGCCAGAAGAAGAGACGAACCCAGACTGGTCCCCTCAGCTACTGTCCCTAAAGGCTTCTCGGAACCCTCCCCCGTGAGCATAGACTTCTCCCTCTCCAACCCAGTTTTCCCCTCCACCTTGCGCCATTCCTTCTTCCCCTCCCTCTTCCTACCCTCCGGGGACTCGGGAATAGTAGTGACAGGCGCACCAGCTTTCCCTCCTTCATAAACATTCACAGAAGGGTTGGGAAAGCTTACCTGTTGAGAAGGGCAGAGGTGGTCTTGATGGAAGATGGGAGGATGACCTGGAGTGACTCCTGCTCCTCTTCAAAGACACCGTGCCGTATTCGACCATGGGGAGGTCCTTGTAGCCCTCCTCAGGGGGAAGTAGTTGCATGCAGTCCGCCAGCGCTGCAAAGAAGCTCGCTCCAGTCTCCTTTTGAGCTCCTCCTCCCTCAGAGAGATCAGAGTCCGAAGCATCCGGTGATCTCCTCCGAGCCACCTTGGTGGGTTTTTGCCACCCCTCTGCATCCGGTGGCGAGCTTGGCGTTGAAGACTGCCGGTTGGGAGAAGACCGGGTGGGGGAAGAAGACTACGGTTCGGAAGAAGACACCGGGTCCTTCCCGCTGTCTGAAGCAACAGGAGCCTTCCCAGCAACCCCCGGCTGGTGAGGTTGATTACCCTCGCCGTCGTCAGCCAGGGACCGAACGTGAATTCCTCCTCACCCAGTGAGCACGGCCCTGCAGTGTAGGGTCCTGAGCCTGGCCTGCTTCCACCCCTTCTCGTTGATGAAGGTAGCTGAGCACAACCCTGGTGTTGTAGCCTCCTTCCTCCTCTATTCCTCCCGGTAGCTGCATGCCTCCACCAGGTGCCCCATTCTCCCATGGTGGAAGCACACCGATGGCAAGCTTTCATAAATGAATTGCTGCCAAAATACTGCATGCCTCCCATGGATTAAACCCCCGGCAACAGAGGCTTCGATGCATCGAGCTCCATGCGAACCCGAGCAATCCTGTCTTTCGCATGAGATCAGTGAATTTATCAAGCGGCAGCGGGTTACCTTTCCTTTGCTACTGCCATGATGGCCGAGGTTTCCGAGTACTCCAATGGCAACTCCGTAACCTCATCCATACAACCATCGTGTTGACGGGCTTCTCCCCGGAACGAAGTCCGACTGCCATGGCGCCATAGCCATCAACTAGCCAACCACATACCACGGCCCCGCCTTCAACACCCTCTCACACTCTTCTTTTGTCCCCACTCAAACGACGACATGGTCCTCCCCCATCGAAAAGACCTCTGGTTCGGCTGGCAGCTGCATCTTCAAGCGGATCTCCCTCGCCAACCTAGCCGCAGGGACTCGGTGACCAAGGCTCCTAAAGATCACTGCCAAACCCTCCCATTTCCTCCTCGCCTCTTCGATCATCGTCTCCAGCATGATCAATACCTTAGAAAAACTGAGCTGGAGACGATCTACCTCCTCCTCCGTCAGTTTGTAGGACGTCCACATCGACGCACGGGGCGGTCCATGCACGATATCCACCCATGATCGCTCTCACCCTTCGTTCTCCTTAGAGCCAGCACCTCCGGCTCGCTTATTCCCGCCCACCTTCGCCATCTGTGATCCTTCGAGCTCTTCTCACAAACCCTGAAACCCAAACGGAAATCAAGGGAGACAACGGCATGGAAATCAAGAGACTTCGACCGCCTTACATGAACTAATACTGGGAAATTTTTCATCACATAAAAGATTAGCGCAATGCATTCAAGTTGATATTGTATCGGAACGGTGAAACATTAAAAATAAAGTTGCATATTTTACGCATCTACTAGGAACATCTTTACTACAAACAATCCCAATTATGTCAAGCTCAATACTTGAATATTCGTGCTCAAGCACACCACACAAAGTAAACTTGGTAAACCTCGATCTCATATAGAATACATCAATAAAAAGAAATAATAAATGAATAACGCTTCATTCGAAACTCAGGTTCATCCTTCAAATCCTCCTTGCTCCTCCATGTATGGCAAGAATGTATAAGAGCTGTGTTGCTGAAAGAATGATCAAGAAAGCCTCTACCGTTCTCTGCAAACAGGAAAACAGCCACGTTAGAGACATTTTTAATTTTCTCTTTCTTATAAATTAGATCACTCGTTACTTTTTGATTGGGTGTTTGACATTAGTATATATATATATATATATATGAAAGATCGAATCCTCTTTGTGTTTTTTCACCCAGAATCCCGTACTTATTATAGAATTTGCGTTTGCAATATGATTGCAGACCTAAGTAAACTCATTGAAATCTCTTTTACAAATAACTAGAGAAATCATAATCCTTTCAGAATACCTCTCATATACAAAACCGTGCCATCTTACAATTTTTTTAAAGATTTGCTCAGCTTAGATCCAATTATATGTTTCTTTTTTTATTTTTTTCGAAGAAGGAATATTCATGATAAACAAACGGCAACTGCTGTAGCAAAACCTGAAAAATAATTAAAAGAAACGGCTAGAACTAGAAGCATATGGCTGAATAAATAAAATAAATTAGGGAACCATATTATTGATATCTATCTCAGCGACGAGTAAATCGTGTAAGAGTTTTCTATCCAATTATTTTTCTAAGTTGACCAACTTATACTCGGGAGTTATCATCTCCGAGTCCGATCGAGATTGCGACCCCGATTTCAAGTCACTACCGCGACCTAGCTAGTTTACAGGATTGGATGTTTTATTTTCTGAGAAAGGGTCTTAAATTCAGATGGGGTGCGTTTCAAAATTTAAACACCGTATAACACCTTGCACTCCCATGAGGAACATCGTATACTTTTCGATAACATAAAACAAAGTCCATTCGAGCCAATGGAGAAGAGTAGCTGTTTTTGTGTCTTACCAGGCGCGTATTTCTTCCCTCCAATTCAATCTCTTTACAGGCCAAACTGCAAGTTAAAATCGAACGGTTTAATTCCTTGGCGATCAGAATTTCGATATATTTTCTCGTGCCAAAT
The DNA here is from genome assembly GCA_021397845.1 of Areca catechu. Classification (NCBI taxonomy): domain Eukaryota; kingdom Viridiplantae; phylum Streptophyta; class Magnoliopsida; order Arecales; family Arecaceae; genus Areca; species Areca catechu. The sequence continues at coordinate 51,533,490 of CM038039.1, forward strand.
TGTTCGGTGGAATATGCGACGAAAGTTTCCCTTACCCCATTGCAAGCAGAGTGAGAGCCCATGCCACGATACCAGAAGATGCTGCAGATGGCAAGCTAACACCGTTCCAGAAGCGGATGTGGTTAATTCCGGCAATGGCCGCAGCGCCACCAACAACTCCAGCTATCAGTGCAAATATCACAAGAAAACCGGTGGCAGCGTTCCCGATCGGAAAGAATACCGGCGAGAATGAGCCGGTAGTGAAAGTGCTGGCCCTGTCAATCCCAGGACCACCGAGCCATAAGAAATTTTTGGAAGAAAAGAAGAAAACGGCCTATCATAGATATGCATGTACGTGCGGGTGGTGATCCTTACCGATGGTGAACCCTCGATCAATGGCAACATTGAGGGCCCAACCTGAAATGGCTGCCACTATGGCATACATACAGAAGTTGAGGAGGAGAAGAAGACAAGCTATGGTCTTTGCACCCTCACCCGCCATTGATTAAATGTTACCAATAGAAGACAAAGCTGAAAGCTGATCCCCCGCTGTGAGCTGCGTCAACTTTGAATGCGAGGATGGTGGACCGATGGCACACCTGGTAATATATAATGGGAGTTGCCAGTTCGACTTTGTTCTTTTCTTGCCGGGCCTTGGAGGTATTAGGTCTCCGTGGGGCTCCAAAGGTAAAGGAGCAGGAGCCTTCTTCACCTTCAAGGCAACGAGCGGGGACCCTGGTGCTTGGATAATATCCTTTAGACGTCGGTTTAGTATTTTATCGTTTTCTTACATTTGACGGAATTCTTTCCGGCCGCGACACTTCCATTCTTCCATTGTCTAATTAAGCTACTTTTTCTTCCTAAAGGATAGGCATCATTGTTCTCAGCTCTTTTCCTAGCTGTCATCAAATGTAAAGTGGCATGCAATGCTGACTTGTAACTTCCACCGTGGTATTCTTTTGAGCTACTTTGAGTACTTTTCCGGCAAAAACCAGATTAATGGCTAATCATAGGTAGTTTTGGTTTCTATTCCCTGGATCAAATTCCATATTGCTTAGCTTAAGGCCTCAACCTGCTGAGACACACATGACAGCAACTTAGAAAAACTAAGAAGCCATGTTAATGTCGATCGTTTCACTTTTGGCATGCGAGGGTTTCCTGCATTTAATTAATCATTTAGTAGAGTATTACTGTTCCGTAGGTTCCCGCGGTACCAGGTTCATCAAGAAAGGGTCCTCTTATATCAGCATTATTCGGCGGTCTCCGGCAAGGCACCTCTTCCTTAATAATAATAATAATAATACTAATAATAATAATAATAATAATAATAAATAAACTACCATGGAAGAGGGGATGGTTGTATGAGACCAAAAAGATGAAGAAGTGATTAATTTTTGGGAGTAATAAATATCATTTTTTATATGATTTAGGGCATTTTTGGTTGGAGCGACTTAGCCTTGGGAATAGAAATAACTTCCACTTCAACCGTTAAAAAGAATTTCATTCCTATTCCAATTGAAAAAGGATAAATGCTCTAATTCTTTCCAATATATTCCTATTCTTTTTTAGAATTTAAATTTAATTTTAATTTTGATTACAAATTAATGCAACGAAGGATATGACCACTCCAATTTTCATTTTAGACCATTCCAATATCAATTTATTTGCAAACCAAACACATACTTAGTTTATCCTTGAAAATAGGTATTAATTTTTCACCAACCAAGACTAATTCTACCACCTAGCTTCTATCTAATTTTCAAAAACATTAAAACGTATTGTGCAATAAATTACCCCCAAGGGAAGGTTTGATTAAATATGGCAAACGAGTTAAAAAAACCAATTAGCAACTACCAAGAAGTATGCATAGGCAAGAACTAAAATAAAATCTCATGAGTCCTTTATCCAAACATGAAAAAGGCCTACAATATTCTATCCAAATGGAAAAAGGGGATTGTCTTACTCTCCTTAATGACTAGTTATGAGCTTGATTCTTGGCCAGTCAATTCCAAAAAAAGAAAGAAAAAAAGAGGATCTGAGCGGGTACCTAGCTCTCACCCCTTCTAAAAATTTAGCCTTTCATCACATAGGCATGCACATGTAGTGCATGTTAAGAGATGCATCTATGGTTTATAGAAATGATTTTAGATTTAAAAAAATGTTTAGAGATGCATTTATGGTTTAAAAAATGATTTTCGATTTAAAAGTAAAATTTGAATATTTAATTATAACCAAAAGTAATTTTGGATTACGCTGAAAATTTTCAAGACATGGTTTACATAAAATTGACCCCTCCCACTTTCTGTGGATGTAATAAAGCAAGCTAAATTTCTATCGTAGAAAGATGCTTTTTTTTTTTTAAATAACACATTGCTCTCAATATCCCTTACAAGTTCTTTTTTTTTAATACTCTTTCATCTCCTCTTTGACGTCCTTCCCAATTTTCCTATTTCTTTTTCTTTCAATTATTCTCTATCTCTATCTCCATCTCCTTGCCTAACTTTTTTTTAAGATTAATCTTCTCTCATCCCATCCTGACTTTATTATCTATCAAGATTTTTTTATCAAGCTCATGTTTATTTTCAAATTAATCTTCTTTCATCTCAATTTCCAACATCGTTCAGATTAATTTCATCTCTTTTTTATATATATTTGTTTTTTTATCATTTTATCATTCAACATCAGTTTAAATTTATCAACCAAACGTATAATAAACTATTGTTACATGATATTGATAGCCAAACAAAAACTACTTTATCCCAAAATAACTTTTGACATCAAAATACAATTTTTACCATTTTTTTTTTTTTTACCTAAAGCTACCACATCCCCCAACAGATTCAAAGAAAAGGAAGATTGTATTGAACTAATTAGTAAAATAACTATCAAAAGAAAAATATTTTTTCTTTTTTTTGATCCAATTCCAACACAAGCACTTACTTTTTTAAAAAAATAACTAATTTTTGATCCTTCAATCCTAATATAATGGTTCACACTTATAGTTGTAAGCTTTATTTGTTTGCTTTTACATGAGAGCATGAATCAATTTACTCTGATGATATATTTGATTAGATGAAAAATGGAAGACATACTCTCAACACAAAGATATGATTTGGTTCATAAAAAATAAAGGAGAGAAAAGGCAATTCCTGAAAATAGATAAATATCCCTTGATTTAATTAGAGTTTTAAGTTGAGAGAATGAAAAAACATCTTTTCATTAAAAGACACTTCTCATATTTTATAGAAAATGAAAATCCGTAAAACATGTGAATTTTGAAACCTCCCACGAAATGAAAAAGGATAATTTTTTTTATTTTCAAAAATATGATTTTAAGATTCATGATTGAAATTTGTAAAATATCAATGAATGGTTATAATGAATACTAAATAGTGATATATGCTAAGATCTTCATTTTATGCTCTTTTAAAAAACATAAAAAAGTTATTATTAATATAAATATTATTATATTTTAATTTTATACTAATATAATTTTTTATTAATATTAATATAGTATTTCTATTAATATATATTATATTTAAATTGATATTAATAATTTTATTATATTAAAATATTGATACTACATTAATATAATATCAATATATATTATATTATTATATCATATAATAAATTTACAATCTAATATTATATTATAAATATTTATATTATATTGATATTAATATAAATATAATATTATTATTTATATAGAATTTAGGAGCAAAAATATATGATCTTACTATATATATATATATATTAAGAATATAATAAATATTTATATATTTTTTCTAGAAAAATAAATGCTTAATCAAATATAAATCATTATGAAATAAATTTTTTTTTCTTGATTAACCAAATATGCTAAAACTACTTTCTTATAAAGTAATTTTTTTTAAAGTATTTTCATGTAAAGAAAAAAAAATTTCATGTAAAGAAAAAAAATTTCATGAATCAAAAGGGTCCTAAAGAAAAGTGAATAAATTTATAACGAGAAAGGAAGGACACAGGCAACGGAGGGATAAATAGCGGCAACCAATCTGCTGAAAGTCTTGCATGGAAAAGATTCTCTCCCATTACCTTTTATCTCTAGCCACACTCTTAAATATTAAATAGAAGAGCAATTTTATAATTGTGATAAAATCCAGATCATTTCAAAATCCACTGACATATTAAATGTACTTTACCTCTTGCATTTACACCGAATATTTATATGCCCAACCAAAGGCCAAAAGCTACTAAATCGGATAATAAGCCTATCCCTCCAATACTATCTAGACAAGTTTCATATCTCGCAACCAATTGTAGCCTTTAAAACAAAAAGCTTCACACGATAGCCTCTAATTTTCATAAGTAATTCTTTTACCAAATTCCTTATCAAATTCCATCATCAACTAGAAAATCCATAAACAACTATTCCAGGAGAATGCCAAGGAAAAATTGCAACTATAAATATACAATGCAGACAATTTTTTTAAAAAAAAAAAAATCCCCTGCCAACAACATTAGCTATAACACTGGCATGAGCCAAATGATTGCAAAGTTCAAGAATGAGACGTCGTGAAGCAAACGCGTTTAACCACAAATCAACTAAACTTAACATAACCAATGGAAAACATATTAACATTTTTCCAGTATTGTTCAAAAAATCCCTCATATTAAATCGGTAGAATGGAAAAGATGGACCAAAATCTGAAAGAGTGAAAGGATGGAAATAAATCATCTCACTGCTGCTTAAAGATTATCTGAAATACAAAAGGTACTTATCCAACTAAAACCTCCGTAAAATAGTCCACTCAGTCAAAATAGATTCCAAAGTTCCCTATGCAAGGGTTCAAACAGCAAGTAACATTGCAGAAATTCAATCAAGATAAGACAGAAAATCAGAAAATTAGTTTAAAAAATCATCAATGGTTAACTTTATCATGTGTTGTACCCTCAAAGTAACAAGATCAAAAACCATGTTAGCCAATTTTAATGAAATATGTTACAGCTCTGGCTCTGTTTATCCTTTTAGAAATCCCTACATGAAAATTAAAATGCCATGAAACAACTAAAACAAAGAGTAATGCATAGACTCTAAAGATAAGAGCATCAATTTTGTCTGTTTTTGGCTAGGGTACATCTAAGAAAGCTCTGCAAGAAATGATAAAACATGACTTTTTTAAAAACAAAACAGAAACTATATTGACACTTCCAAGGACCACAACTTTCATTTTCACTAGTCATTTCAAGGTTCCCTGCAAGGAAAATACTAATAATCTCGCTTCTATTGCAAAAAATTAAAAAGCAAATTCTTGCTAGATCAATAGGTTCAGTTATCTCGGTTCAACTTGCAAGAAGAATGTTAAATGCACCAAATCTATTAAAATTTAGATGAATCATGATTATAACAAATTAACAATGTTATAGAAAGAATCCTTAACCACAAAACATGTCAAAAAGAATTCCCACCACCAACATACATTCTAATGAAAGTAACCTCCTAAAAGGCTTTTTTTCTGCTTTCCTTCTACATTAGGCAAAAGAGTATACATAATCATCATCATTATTCAGAAGCATAAACACCTTGGAGCACCTGAAATGCTATCACATGGGTCAAATTAACAAGATCATTCCACAAACTCATTTAACAAAGATAGGTCTTCAGGAACCATAAAGTTCCAAGAACCACAAATTTCAAAGATAACTATCAAAAAGTAGTAGGAAAGCAAAAAACAACACCAAGTACTCCTTGTCCAGATATCAGGAAAGCCCATACCACAAATTATTGTCACATATAGGGTTTAAAGAGAAGAGGAGCAGAGATTCTTGCTCAATATATTTTATTCAAAGATATTTGCTTGATTCCTTAACATGTCAAATCCATAACAAGGCATGCATTTATGCATGGCAGTAAGGAAAAGGCACCAACAATATACATAAGGATGATAACATACACAGAAACACATAAAGAAGAGGCTACTTGGAGAGAACAAGAAGATTTAAGAAAGGAAAACAATTTGTGTTTGTAAAAGGACCCTCATGCAAGAGAACAAGTTCAATAACTCGACAACAATAACTAAGTCAAATATCTGCACACGCATGTACTCCACCGACAAATTCAAGAACTTATGGATCATGCAACATCATTATCACAAGCAACAAAAGTTCACATCAGTGAGTGTGCACCTGCTCGCATATGTGCATGCATGCATGTCTGAATGTAGATAAATAATTGGAGAAGGGGGCACGCAGGGGGGAGGGGGAGGGAGAGAGAGAAAGTAGCCACAAAGGCATCAGACAACTATAGACCAACTAACTAAAGGAGAAAAGTTATTTTAAAGATTACCACTTGTAAGGCAATATCAGAAAAATATGACACATCACTCAACGTACCAAAGAATAGTGCACAGCCAGCAAAACAGATAACATCATGTCATCATCTACCATAATCTCTGCATGGATGTCAACTAGAGCATGTAATCTTGTAAACTACCATTAATCATGCCATAAGATAGAAAAAACATACTGCAACTTCTATAGTTCTAAACTGCAGGAAGAGTAAAGATCATCATCCACCATAACTTTCTAGCAAGCATGTACATGTGAACATTCCGGATGCATCTCAGACTAAAGACATAGGAAGAGGCCCTGCTAAAAGATTGTTCCAGCAGATCAGTTATTATAGAAGAGAAGAAATCAAATTCAATTACTGCAGAAACTCAGATTGGATACTGCTTCTCAAGAACACTGGTTTCAATCACACAGAAGGGCAGAAACATTTTGTATTGCTAAGCAACATGACTGATTCAAAAGAACATCTACAACAGGTTACCTTAGAACAAAAGATCAAACATCATTTGAGATGACCAAGATTCGCCAAACCATCTGGTTCAGGGAGTATCGAACCATACCAGCAGCAACCTGGCACAGTTCCAATCGTAACAATGGGATAGTGGGTGAGGAGGAGAAGGACAAGGAAAAAAAAAGGAAGAGAGGGTGGAGAAGGAAGAAGATGGAGATGCAAGGAGGGCCTTCAGAGGCTGTTGAAGGGAGCTGGGATTCCCGCCCAGTGAAAACCAGAGGAGGGTGGAGGGAGGGAAGAAAAGGGAGAGAGAGGAGGAATCTAGAGGCCTCCAGAGGGCCAGTGAGGTTGTCTCACTGCCGCCGTTGAAGGCTAGAGGAGGGGCTCTGCTCTCCCCTTGATCGAAACAAGGGCTTCCATCCCTGTTTCCTTTTTTTTTTGTGATTAATCACGTGAAGTCAGCAATACCGGCTGACTTTAACCTAGTTGCCAACTTTAACCGAAAATAAAAAAAAAAAAAAAAAAAAAGAAAAAAAAAAAAGAAGGGACATGGTGAAGTCGGCAACACAATTGTTGACTTCACCCAAAATTACTAAAACGAGGGGAGAAATAAGGGCTGAAACCCCTATTTCAATCTAATGCCTTGGAAGCCCCTCCCCCTCTCTCTTCCTCTCTTCCTTCTTCTCACTCCCCCCTTCAAGCAAGAACCATAGCCCTTTGGCAGCCACCAGAGGCTCACTCTCACTCTCCTTCCCTTGCCCCCTCCTCTCTCTCTTCCTTTCTTCCTTCTCCCTTTGTCCTGCTATGTTGGTTTGAGCCCTAATACAATTTGGTTCGAAGGTGTATCGAACCATACCACCAACGGCCAACACAGAATCTGGTTCCAACATGGCAAACCGGTAGTAAAATTAGTTTATAGCTTAAAATTATCTATGCATCTTAGAAATGCCTACAAGAAAATTCAAATGTATGCAATTTGATACCATCAACAAACTCCGATCATCTTAGAGACCCCTGTAAGAAATCAAAATGTCATGTAACAACAAATTGAAACAAAAAGAACAAGTGCCACAAATCAACTATCTCAGTCTTCAGTAAATCTCAAAAACCTGATGCTGTTCCAAACAAAAGTGAACATACAAATCCTTACAATCTACAACATGCAACTTTGGTTATCTAGCCATCTTTAAGTTACCTGAAAGAAAATACTGAATGCCATTTGTTTTCAAGTGAGATGAACCAGATTGTTTTTATGATCAATAACTTTAGTATGTATATTCATTCTCACCATATAGCAACACCACAGCTGCATTAAACCTACAAGACCAATAGTTTAGATGAATCGTGACCATAAAATAAATAAATAAATAAAGGTAAATAAAACCACCAAAAAACAAAATGACATGGAAAATAAGAACTCCAAGAACCAATCAATATCCAAAAAAAGGTATCCACTTCAGAGGCTGATTTCTGCTGCCTTTTCAAATTAGGCAGAGGAGAAACATCACCAATAGGCCTGCAGAAACCATAACGTTACAAGAATCTCTAATTCTAAAGACTCAATTGTTGGTAGGTAATAATATTTAGCTATCTAATTGAAAAGACCAAGTCTAGAGTTACACTCTATGTCCTTAAAACAATTTCGTCCCGCAATGGTACTTATAGTTTATGACGATTGTCTTACAGGATACAACGGTCTTCTTCTGGTGAAAGCAGAACTACAATTCATCAGAAATTTGAACCAGGAATGCTTTTCTTTCTTTGTATGCACTATAGCTATACTATATTATTCAGAGTATGCAAATGCCAAGAGAAGGAAAGAAAAGGATTGATTGGATCAAATGAATGAGGAACAGGACCTATTTATAGCCTTAAGATATCTCTTGGAAGCAACTCCTCAGATGTGATCAGAGAGAGTTATCGATGACTTTTCACAGTGAGATATGCTTTATCTCAATCACGATCTGAAGATTTCGCGATCAATACGCTTCCTTAATCGCGATCGGACGCCATGATATGCCGATTCGTATCGTGATCTCTTGATCACGCGATCAACGCACTTCTCAATGCATCGTTTCATGATCCGATGGCACCTGTGATCATCGGAGGAAACGTTGATCTATGAACGGATGCATGATTGCACTATCAACGCTTCCGGACGCGTCTGATCCGTTTGATCAGGAAAAATTTAAAGGCTCCTCAAGCTTCTCGCGATGATAATACGTACAAAGTGCGCCTACAAAGTGTCCATTGCATCCTAGTCGTCCGTCGCACACGCGCGTGTGCGTGTAGGTGATGCTACGCATCACCCTCAAGCTCTCCACGTATGGTGAGCCTAAATACAAGAGCATGGAAAAATATTTTCTTATAAAGAGTCTTAACTTTTTCCAATCTTTCCATGTGGGACTACAAGTTCCCATCCCAAAAGATAGTTTAGGAATAAAAAATTCCTGTTCACCTTTTCTAACAATCCTCCACATGAATGGAATTTTGGACTAAGATCAAAGATCAGTAAAGGCAATCCCCACAAATATAGATTTTTAAATGCAAATGAATATGCAGACACTTAAAAAGAGTAAATGGAATGAAGTTGTATCAGGATAGGTAGTTTGTGGCTTTGAACCTTCCTTTGTGTTTTGTTATCGAGTTTACTTGCTAAAAGTGAATATAATATCTTGAACTTTTCAGCGTTTGATGTAAACTAAGACAATAACAATCACACAACTTCTTTCCGAGCATTCCTTTTGGTTCTCATGGTTGTGTTCATTTTGGTCCTGAACAACTCCTGGTTTCATGAGTGCTTTAGAGAATTAAAGCCTTTAAAATTTTCATAGAATTGGCCCAGTTCACACTCACATAGGTGATTCTTATTAAGAGTATTCTGCTATACCCCACATGATATTCATGTCATAAGAACCATTAAAAACTATGCTTATCCTAGTAACTTTAGCAGACATCACTGATTATCATAAGAATGAGTAGGAATTTAGATCCTTAGTGCTTCGTTGACCTCTTCATAATTTAGTTGTCCCTTTTAAACCTATATCTTGGGATCTCCAGTCAACTAGGTTGGATATCCACCATGAAGATTAATTTGTTATAGACTTTAAACCCATTTCCCTCGATAAACAATTTACTTGATCTCTTGGTAAATCTTTTGTCAGTAGATCCGCAAGGTTTTTCTTTGATTGAATGTAGTCAATAGAGATTATTCCATTTTCAAGTAATTGCTTAATGGTATTATGTCTGCGACGTATATGTTTAGACTTATCATTATACATTTTATTCTGTGCTCTGCAAATAGATGATTGATTATCACAATGGATATATATTGCAGACACAGGTTTAGACCACATAGAATATCCTCCAAAAAATTCGAAGCCATTCTGCTTCTTCTCCAGCTTTATCTAAAGCTATGAACTCTGATTCCATAGTGGACCGAGCTATACAAGTTTATTTTGAGGATTTCCATGACACTGCACCTCCTCCTAAGGTGAACACATATCTACTAGTAGATTTAGTGTCTTCTGAAGAAGCTATCCAGTTAGCATCACTATATCCTTCTAGTACAGCTGGATATATTGTATATCGTAATCCAGAATTTAGGATATATCGTAGATATCGTAATACCCTTACTAGTGCTATCCAATGATTTGGACCTGGATTACTAGTAAATCTGCTTAACTTATTGATAGCATATGCTATGTCAGGACGGATGCAATTCATAACATACATTAAACTGCCAATTATACGTGAATATTCTAATTGTGATGGGTTGCCCGGTATGCTTCGCAAGATGTAGATTAATATTTACAGGTGTTTTAAGCGGACTGGTATCATATTTATTGAATTTATCTAATATTTTCTCAATAAATGAGATTGAGATAATATTATTCCATCAAACGTTCTAGTGATTTTAATCCATAGTATAACGTCCGCGATACCCATATTTTCATATCAAAATATTTAATCAACATTTTCTTTGTTTGTTGTTTAATCATATCATTATCACTACCTATGATTAACAAATCATCCACGTATAAGCAGACTAAAATATACCATTTAAGTAGGGTTTTGGCATATACATATTTATCACATTCATTAATTTTGAATCTATTAGACAACATCACATTGTCAAATTTTATATGCCATTGCTTGGGTGCTTGTTTTAATCCATATAAGGATTTCACAAGTCTGCACACCTTCTTTTCTTTGCCTGGAACCACAAACCCTTCAGGTTGTTCCATATAATTTTTTTCCTCTAATTCACCATTAAGGAAAGATGTTTTAACATCCATTTGATGTATTTTAAGATTGTTAATGGCTGCAATAGCAATTAATATTCTTATGGATGTTATCCTTGTTACATGTGAATAAGTATCAAAGAAGTCTAGACCTTTTTTTTGTTTAAAGCCTTTAGCTACTAATCTGGCTTTATACTTATCAATTGATCCATCAGTTAATTTCTTCTTGAAAATCCATTTACACCCCAAAGGCTTCATACCTGATGATAAATCTACCAATTCCCAGGTATAATTATGCATGATGGACTCAATTTCGCTATTAATAACTTCTTTCCAAAAGGGTGCTTCTAGTATAGACATTGCCTCTTTGAATGTCTGAGATACATTTTCTATTATATACGTAACGTAATCAAGACCAAAAGATAGTGTAACTTTAGGTGTCTTACTACGTCTAGATTTATCTTCAGGATGCTTTTCCTGATGACTACTACTTGCCATTTATCATAAGTTCTTTTATTTGAACTTGTACCAAATATCCTTTATAAGGAAATATCTCTTCAAAAAATGATGCATTTCTTGATTCCATAATTGTATTTTCCTGTATATCAGATATATCTGACTTATATACAAGAAAGCGATATGCACTACTGTTTTGTGCATAATCAATGAAAATACAATTAACAGTTTTAGATCCTATTTTGACCTTTTTGGGATCTGGAATAGCTATTTTAGCTAGACACCCCCACGCTCTTAGATAATTATAAGAAGGCTTTTTTTCTTTTCAAAACTTATATGGAGTAACATTCTTTTGTTTAAGAGGTATTTTGTTAAGAATATGATTAGCCGAGAGAATTGCTTCTTTCCATAAATTCTGTGGTGTACCAGAATTTATCAACATGGCATTCATCATTTCTTTCAATGTTCGATTTTTGCGTTCAGCAATTATATTAGATTGAGATGAATAAGGAGCTGTAGTTTGATGAATAATGCCATGTTCTTGACAAAAGTCATTAAATGATGCATCGTATTCACCACCTCTATCACTCCTTATAGCTTTGATCTTTTACCAAGCTGATTTTCAACCTCATTCTTATAACATTTAAACATATCTAAAGCCTCATCTTTAGACTTTAGTAGATACACATCACAGTATCTTGTTAAATCATCAATAAATGTTATAAAATACTTTTTACCTCCTCTAGATTGTACTAACTTTAAGTCACATAGATCACTGAGGATCAAATCTAGAGGTTCAGTATTCCTTTCTACTGAATGGAATGGTGTTTTGGCTAGCTTAGCTTCAACACATATCTCACACTTGTAATGTGGATCGATTTCATGATTAGGTAACAATTCTAAATTCATTAATTTCTATAATAAATTAAAATTCACATGACCTAATCTATCATGCCACAAATATGAGTCAATCATATAAACAGAAGAAGCATCTTTATTTTTTTCAAGGTTGCAATGTACAGTCATTACATTTATCTTGAATAACCTATTATTCAAGTAACCTCTACCTAAAAAAATTCCTTCTTTAGTAAGTACAAAATTATCAGACTCAAACACCATCATAAATTTATGTTTGCTTAGAGGGAGCCTGATACCAAATTCTTACGGATGTCAGGAACATGCAGTATATCGTTCAGTAGAAGTTTTTTGCCAGATGTCATCTTTAGAATAATACAGCCAATTCCTTCTATCTTCGATGTAGCGGAGTTATCCATTAGCAGATTTCTACCTCTGATAGGAGTATATGATGAGAACATACTCTTATCAGAGCACACATGTCGAGTAACTCCAGTGTCAACATACCACTTATTTGGCTTATCAACCATATTTGCTTCGAACACCCAATTGAACAAAAAGAATGAAATGATTTGTACAAGATGAGATGATTTTCAGCCCATTCATCCAAATAAGCCCTTAAAGTAGACATTTTGACATCTTGTTGTATGTTTCAAAGAGAAAATCTAACATTAAGTACACATAATCCATAAAACTTAGTAGCCATTTTTTTGAAAAAAAATAGAAAGCATTTTAAAAAAACAAACAAAAACGCAAATATGAAACAAGACATACGGAAGAAAAGGAAAAAAAGAAGAGAACATAAACCTAGATTTGAAACTGAAAGATTGAATGAACATAAAAAAAGATAATGAACAAATAACATATAAATAAAAATTAAAAAGGAAACAAAGTGAATGCAAAGATAGCAAAAAAGCAAAAGGCAAAAAAAAAAAAAAAAAAAAAAAGGGAAAATAAAAGAAGAATCCAGAACAAAATAAAAATCCAAAAAAAGAGTAAAAGTTAAAAAGGTAATACAAACTTAATTTGTGAAAGTGGATATAACAAATTAAACTAAAGAAAAAACAAAAATATAATATAATATAAAACTAAATTTGGAATAGTTAAATAAAACAATATTCAAAAAATATTCAAAACAAATAGACAGAAACAATAATGGATTAAAAAAAAACTGGAGACAGAAAATAAAAAAGAAAACTTGAGAAAATTAACATGAAGATGGAAAATAAACAGAAAATAACTTAAAATACAACAAAACAATAAAATTGAATTTGAAAAGAATATATAAAATGAAATTTAAAACAAATACAAAAAGGAAAATCTACAAAACCAAATTTAAAAAACAATAGGTACTATAAACTGAGAAACTGAATTTAAATCTAAAAATACATTGAGGCCCCAAATCAGGTAACAACAAAAAAGATCCAAGGCCACATGCCATAACAGGATTGGCATTTTACACCACAACCCCCTGCTGAATTGCACCAAGCTGTCAAACACACCGACCCCTCCTGTCAAATGGCATGACAGCTGTGAATAATTTTTTAAACAAGATAGCCAAACAGATTAAAAAAAAAAAGAAAATGTAAAATATTAAATACAAAACTGAATTTCTGGAAGATAAATTAAAGATGAATAAGTCAATAGGAAAAAAATGCTTCCTCTCCCCACAACACCTCCCTGAAACAACTGCAAGACATGATTTCATGAACAGTTTAGGGCAAAATTGCATTTTTGGCCCCAATTAAAACTGAACCCCGAGTTAGAAGGAAAATACAAACAGAATGTGTGTGTCGCAGACAGTGATCTTGCGATTTATTGGTCAGGGAGGTGGTAGAGGAGAGGATTGTTATATAGATCATAATTAGCACCGTTCTCGGAGTGACAGAAAAGGAAAAATGTGGAGGTAAAATTAGATAAATCAATGATCCATTAATTACTCCTTATATAAGTTATATGCATTGCACTAGCTGAGGAACATGTCATTGGATTATAAGATCACAAGCTCAATCAAATCAAATTTTCTTAACCAATCACGTGCATTGCATGTGCTGAGTTCAAGTTCACAAAGATTAACCATTCTGAATTATTTTTCTATAAAGTTTCCTTACTAGAAGCTAATGGAGTTTTTCGGTCTTTGACAGGTGGAATCTTCAAGCCTCTACTTTGTAAAATAATATCGGTTATGATTTATAACCATAGCCATCAAGACATGTCTCCATTATTTGGGTCAGCCAATAGGTTTATTTATATATTTGAACATATTCAAATATAATCTCATGCATTTACAATTTTTCAATAAGTTTTCATATCTTTCTTCTTTTCTATTGCAAAGTTGGTGCATTCAACTTGCCTATAAAGTACTAGATAATGGATAGCACCTACAACAATCTAAAGCAGAAAGATGTCATTGGTACCAAAAATCACAACACAATTTCATCACCAGTTCAAGTAAACTTAAAAAAACTCAAATCAATTAACATGAATTAACTTATTAAAGCAAATTATAAGATTTTGTAAGCTCCATTAACTACACGATTTAGACAAATATAGAGAGCAAAATAATCTCGCATTACATCCTCTCATCTAAAATCAAATTATCCTAGAAAGAAACTGCAAGTCGCATCAGCTACTTGAGGATATAATCAAGAAATAACAGAACATTGAGCATTTACATATTTTAAAAAACAAAATATAAACAAAAAAAAAAACATAACATTGAGCCTAATCAGAGCCTGCCACTCATCCACAACTCTTGTGATTCTACATCTGCAGTAAACAGACTTAACCGCAAGGTAGACCCCACTAAACGGGGATAATAAAAGCTTGTTTAATCATTAATATAACGTCCAAAATTGAATTATAAAAGACCGCACAAATATATCATCCAAGAAAAAAAAAAGAAAAAAAGCAGACAACAGAAGCTGTATTAAATAGCTGCATTCACATTTAAGCAGGTGCATTATTCAGCAGACCTGGACAAAGATAAACACAAATCTCGACTAATAACTGGCCAGAATATCATGTCGAAATCTACTGAAAGATTTCAAAGAAGTAACGTCTAGAAAAAGCAAGGCAAACGATAATAATAATAATATATAATAATAATAATAATAATAATAAAGGAATAATGGATAGCCGCATATTTAAATTTATAAATCAACTCCCAACTCAAAAAGCCAATTGGATCCATGTTTCAAACTCCATTATCAATCAACAGGGCAGAAAAGATGATTGAAATATAAAATTGGTAAAAAAAAAAAAAAATACGTGGAACAAAACTAAAACACAAAAGATCCCAGATAGGGCTCAAATCAATTAATATGGAAACTCTAAAAATCACTAGCCATCTCCAGATTCCAAAAAGAACCGTGCAAAACCAAATCCTGGACCCAAAATCAAGAACCATGAATTCAAGAAATAAGCACGAAAAATAGGAATTAAAGAAAAATACCATATAAAGCTGAAATCAAGAACCATATCGATATTTCAACGAAGAAAGGCAGAGATGGATTGCTCATCTGGCCACCGAAGAGGACCGCGTCTTCATCTCTTAGCTCTCGTTCTCGTCCTCGGTGGTGTCGACATGGATGAAGGAGCACCGATCCAGGGACGCAGAGAAGGAAACCGACGCCATGCTCGTCTCAGCGACGATCGCCGGATTCCGAACGGCCTGAGAATATTGAAACGGGGAGCGGTAAGTATTGGCAGGTAATATAAGGCGAGAATGGAGACCTCGAGGGAGAGGAAGGAAACCCGGAGCTGTATGCATATAGCCGGTTTTTGTCGGACCGGTATTTGCAGATGCGAGTGAGTGGGAAGTATAGACGGCCATGATTCATCCACCTCACGAATGTTTTTTTTTTTTTTTTTTTTTTCTTCAGGGGTAAAAGTAGTGGATACATTAAAAAAAAATAAAGGAAAATAGTGTTTTTTTTTTGGATTAAAAAAAAAAAAAAGGGTGGGGAAGGGGACGAACACCACCAATGTAGCACCCGCTTGGACCAGTGTAGTTCCGAGACGCCAACCCAAGACCGGAGCCCAGATCTCCAGCCAAGGGACCTTCGGGCCAAACAGCTCCCATCAACGTCTCGAGCCTAGCTCCCAGGCATCAAAGACCTGAGTACAACTTTCAGGCAATCCCTGGATCGAGACCCAGTGCTCCGGCCAGGAAGGCCTCAAGCCTAGCTCCAAGGCATCCAAGACCTGAGACCATCCCTCAGGCACCTTGAACTGGGGCCCAGCTCCCGGCCAGGAAATCACCGAGCCCAACCCAGCTGCTCACAACTGCCGAACCTTGCGCCCGTCTCGCCGACACAAAGCCTGGTAATTCAGCCCCAGGCAAGGTGAGACCCTCTTCTCTGATCTCCCCACTCATCAAAAAAAAAGAAAAATGGGGGGAGTGAAAGAAAGAGAAAAAGGGAAGAGCCAAGCAGAGGACAGGTTGCAAGGAAGTTCAAATTTTGTTAACTAAGTGCCAGTTACAAGCATTCTACGGGCCCCCGACATGCTAGGTGACCCGACCAAATACAGAAAGAAAACAAAATACAAGAAAAAAAAAGAGAAAAAGGACTACCCGCCGGCTGACCCCTCGGCTGGACCGCAGGGCTGAGAGGTTCCATCCGCAGGGACCCCCAGCTGTGCGGCTCCGGTCTTAAACGGTACAGTTCCGACTTGGCTGGCATAGAAGGCTCGGGGGCGACGGCCCCCTCAGCACCCGCCTCCTGGTCCGAAGCTCGGGTAGCTGAGGCAACTACGGCCCTCGTCCGAGACGAACCCTTCGACTTGGCGGTGCAGGTACATGAAACCCTTATAGAAGGAGTCCGACGCCATCTGTTGGATCTCAGCGAGGAACTCCTCCGAGGCCCTGTACCTTGCGACCGCCTCTTCAACCTCCTTATTCGTCGCGGCAGCCTCACACTGGCGTCCTCAGTCGACTTGGCCGCCTCCCCGGCCGCCTTCTAGGCCGCAGCCGACTTCTCCTTCTCTGCCACCAGCCGGGCTTGGAGGGTCGGGCTATCCCCTTCTGCCGGATGCCTCGGCATTGAATACCCCCAACCTCCGCTCGGCGTCGGCGAACTCCTCGGTCCTCTTCCTCGACTGACCCTGCTACCGATCGAGGCTCTCCTAGAGCTCCCTTGCTCGCCCCTCGGAGCCAGCGAGCTGCTTCTCGAGGTCTTTGACCCGCCGGTCAAGCGCCTCGTCAGAGTCAGACCTCTTCTTCAGGTCGGCCATAAATGGTGTGATCTCGGTCGCCAGCTGCTGCTCAACCTGCTCCCAGTTTCGACAGCAGCCCTTGACGAAGAGGACCTCGGCACCTACCTACACCATATAAAAGGTTAAAAAAATCAAAAAAAGAAGAAGAAGGAAAAGAGAGAAAAAGATGAAGTAGAGATGGGGAAGATGCTATCAATCACATCTCCTAGCCACAGCCCGGCCATCTCCTGCCGATCGCATGATTGGATAGAGAAATCCATCATGCGCACGACCAGGGCACGGTTGTCAAGCAAGGAGCTCTCCGACCCTAGCTTGAACGGGAGATGACGCCTCGCCTCGTCCCTCCTCTCTCTCTCGGGGAGCGGGTGCGCCCATCCCCCCAGCGGCGAGGCCCCAGGGACAGGTCGGGATCCGGCACCATTGCAGTTGAAGCCCCCGTTGCAGGAAGAGCTCCAGTACGTGCCTTTCCCCCCTCGACCTCAATCATCACCGGGCTTGGGGAGTGGGAAGACGCGGCAGCAGCAGCAGCACTAGCCTGAATGACTGCTTCATACTCCGGAGTAGGGACCTCGGCCCGTGGCCTTGTTCACTCCTCGACCCTCCCGGGCCATCCGCTGACCCGGCCTTGGTGCCGTGGATGGCGCAAAAGCCTCCTCGGCCCTCCTCCTCGAGGCGATCGGCACGACGGGGGCGGCCGCCGATGCGCCCTCAACCCGGGCCCACCTCGAAGGAGGCTCATTGGCCATCCCGGTGGATGGCCTCTTCTTGGTGATCGACAGCAGGTCGCTCTCCAAGAAGATCACCCCAGCATACAGATCGACCGTGGGTTAGAAGCCAGAAAGTCAGCCCAAAATGAGGAGAAGAGGAAACACATATATATGGAAGAAAAACCAAGGCCAGACTCACCCGACCCTCTCATCGGGTCAACCCTGGCATCAAAGAGGTTATGCTCCGACAACAGAACCTCGAGAGAAGGGATCTGGGCGGTGCAGAGCTGCTCGTAGTCATCTCAGTCAGCTGCATCAACCGTGGAGATTCGGTTGGAGGACTGGTCTGGATCACTCCAAACCCGTCAACCCCCTCAACGGCGGCGAAGAAGAATTTGCTCTTCCATCCTTTAATGGAAGAGGGGAGCTCGAATCTAATGCCCTTTGGACGAGAAGACAAGGACCACCACCCGTCCTCGGTCGAGTGACGTTTCAGGGCAAAGAACGCCCTGAACAAAGAAAACCGGGCGACAAACCCGTGGACATGACAGAGGACGATGAAGGAAAAGATAGTCCTAATGAAGTTATGGACTAGCTAAGGGGGACCAGGCGATAGTTGCTCAGCACGGACATGAAGAAGAGGTGAAAAGGAAAACGAAGCCCTCCCGAGAAGGTCTCTTCGTAGAAGGCAATCCAGCCCAGCCACTCGAAGTGAACCTATCCCCGGTCGAGGGACCAGGAGCTGGACAGGGTGCAGGATACCATAGACATCTCGAATGGCCCCCAGCTCCACAACAGAAATCGTCAAAGCGACCCCCCTGGGACCTGTTGACCGAACAAGCTTAGAAACTGGTTCGGGTGGGGGAGGAGGGCGAGAAGGATGGGAAGAAGCGACCGCCGGTTCCCTAATGGACACGGGGCGAACTGGATGGGCCGGCCTCCTACTAAACTCAAACCACCCCCTCTGACTCCTCATCGGAGGAGGAAGACACTGGCCCCCGTACGGGAGGACCGGGATGAGACATCTTATGAGAAGGACCCAATGAGAAGAAAGACTGGACTCGGAAGAACCCTACCACAAAGGGAAAGGAGAAGAAGGGGGACCGACCTGGTTCCTTAGAGGGAGGAATGGCAGAAGCGGATCGTGAAAAAGAAAGGGTCCAAGCACTGCAGCAGGCACGAAGGATTTGAAAGAATGGAAGTTTTGAACTTCTTTTCACTTCGAAAAGACCCGTCAAATCTGTACCGTTATGACCCCTCCGCCAACAATCCATGCCACGTGCTGACCATCGATGAAAAGGACATCCCGGCAGCTCTGAATTCTGCACCGACATTAACTGCTCCCCGGACGTGGCCACGCGGCGCCCCCGCACTGGCCTGCAGGACCATCTCACGGAGCGCCAGCAATCATGACCATCATTGCACCATCCCCGTCTTTCCACATCAGCATCATAATTACTCCCTTCGGCCCGAGCGCCGTGCACTAACAAGCCTCAGGAGTGGGGGGCAAATAATGTGGCAAGACCGCTGACATGGGGAGCTGACAGGCGCCACGTTAAAGAGGCCGCCGCGTCAGACACCAAGTTAACCCTCCAGCTCGGGCCGCTCTGCCGAGCTGAGCTGGGCTCCCTCAAGATGTCGAGCCGAGCTCCGTCCTCCGCCAGGTCGGTCCCGTGAGCTCGGGACGCCTAGGCCGGAGCCACACTCTGCACTCTAGAGCGAGACCCTCGGAGATCGAGTCCCGTGGTCGGAGTCGAGCCTAACCCTCCTCTGCCACATGGAGCCTCTCCGAGGCTGAGCCCTCTGGACCGGGCCCGCACTCTGCCCTCCAGAGCGAGACCCTCGGAGATCGAGCCCGTGGCCGGAGTCGAGCCCAGCCCTCCTCCGCCACGTGGAGCCTCTTCGAGGCTGAGCCCTTGGACCAAGCCCGCACTCTACCCTCCAGAGCGAGACCCTCGAAGATCGAGCCCCATGGCCGGAGTCGAGCCCAGCCCTCCTCCGCCACGTGGAGCATCTCCGAGGCCGAGCCCTCTAGACCGGGCCCGCACTCTGCTCTCCTACTCCGAGGCAGTCCCGCAAGCTCGGGGCGTCTAGGTCGGATCGAGCCCTGCCTCCCCTGCTCGGCCTTTAGCCTGGATAAAGGCGAGAGGACGGCACCATCATCCCAAGGACCACGGGGCGGTGCCCGCCATACCGCAATAACTGCCTGACCGCCCGTACTACCAGGAGGATGGCCAGTCAGAGAGCACGAACCCCGGGGCGGCGGCTCTCGAATCGAGGCTGTGCCAAGCTTCCCGGATGGGGCGACCGAGAGGATGTCAGAGCGAATCGAAGTTTTTCTACCGCATGTCAGGAAAGATGTCCCGTCCATGACACGTATCCCGCCACACGCGCCTGCCAGCCCAACGAGGATCCCGAGGCAAGCGTCCAACAGGCACTTTTTGACTATAAAGAATGATCGAACCCCCGAAAGGGGGAAGGTAACAACAACAATACCAACACCAATACAAGTGCAAGCTCCACCAAGGAGAGGAGCACGATACCACCACCACCACTGAAACAAAGCAGCGGAATAAGGGGAAGCGGCTAAGCAGAGAATCCCTCTGTCCCGCCGTCGTTCTCCCCCGCTGCGTTTTCATTTTCGTTCATACCATCCACTCCTAGTGTGGAGTCCATCAAAAGGGGCTTGACCAAGATGACCTGTTCCCCTGGGTCGTCACTGACTTGACCGTCGGAGTGCCCCCGCCGGAAATCCCGGCCCGGGTCACTAATCCCTGTTTTGCAGGACCAGGGACCAGAGGACCGCTAGGCAGCGAGGAGCGCACTCCGGCGCCGACAGCAGCTACGGACCACGACGATCTTGGCAGCCAACAATATATATATAAACACATATATATACATACATATATACATACATATATATATACATACATAAATATATATATAATACATTATATATATATATTAATATATATATATATATATATATATAATAATATATATATAATATATATACATATATATATATATGTTATACCAGACTACTATTACTCATAGGCGAAGTTATCCATAAACGATGAGGACGGACTACATTATCGACTATGTCACCAACTAAGTGGGAGACAATAACTAGATTGCTGGTCAGGAAGGAACGACCACCCTATCGACTCATCCAACAATAAACCAATTTGAAGATGATAAGACAGACCATTGTACTATCTCCAACACATGTATTGAGAGATCACACACTCGGACCTAACTAAGATCCATGCTTAGTCAAGTATGCTATCGTGTCAAAAGCCCCTCTCTCGGCCAAGCCTCTCTCAGTATCGAATAAGTCACATCAATACTCGGAGCTAATAACACTCGAGTAAGCGGTGAGATGGCTAATCCTAGTTATCTAGCTATCCTAACAATGGTCATGGCATCGTATGGACAACATTTATGGAAGGACAAGATCTTAACATAATCAATGATCATAATAGAAAATATGTTAATGAAAAAGATTCTAGAAGACACATTTGAACAACCTGTCAAAATTGTTATGTTGTCAGAGAATGCCACCTCCCTAACGGCATTCGTTACTCTACTAACACTATAATAGGTAAGAGGGGACTCCAATGATATACATTTCCCATACGACCACTCGTGTACTTGCATAGTCTCACTGGACTCTTAGCTTTAGCTGAAACGTCGTAGGGTTCCTATCGAAAACCTTGGTCCATAGATTATTTTGTAGGTTCTTGCAGTGGAGCACCTAATTGCAACTCTCTATCCCTGTTTGAGAAGACTTGAAGACCTTCAAGCATCGTCGCGATCCACCGAAATGTGACTTGACATTAATAATATATATATATATACACACACAATATCAGAAGAATATGATATATGGATGACTTTTTAAAAGTATGACTTCATAAGATGTTTTAATAAAACGGATGCATCATCCATGACGAGTATGATATAATCTAAAAGATCAAAAAAAACAAGTCTCTAAATGACATTTACAAAATTATACATTAGTCCAACAAGAGATACCATGTAATGCTATAACATAAAGTGATACAGTTAGCAGCACTATGGTTTCGGGATAGATGTGTCTAATGTCGAAAGCAGCACACCGATGCAGTAAATAATGAATGTCGTGCATAAGGAGGTGAGTGATCGCTCCACATCCAAGTGTCTTTGTAATCAGGTCACAACTATGATAAAAATCTCCTCGACAATCAAACGGTCAACTTGAAGGATTAATCAGGCAAAACAAATTCCCTTCTAAACTGTTCTCAGCTTTGTTTCAAAATAGAGATCTCTATCAGATGAACACTGCTAGCTACAACAAGATTGGAGTCAGGGATTCAGGGCCACGGATAAGAAACCGTCCCATAAGAAATAATTGGCTGCACAATTCATGCCCACAGAAAAAATGGGTTTTAGCCTGTGAATATTGCATGAATCCCATGATTTTTTCATTACAAAGGAAAAAAAAAAAAAAAAGGGCGGGGGGGTTTAAACGGACTGATCTAAAATTAATGGACTGGCCTTCAACAAGGGTCAACCAAGACCGAATCAGACCCAACCTGGCATAGTTTGTGCCATTGCATCAGGTTGAAATCGCCCCCGACGAAGCGGCGGGCCAGGCGAGAGGCGGAGTCGTACCAACCGCGCAAATCCTGCTCGACGGAAGTCCGCAGAGGCCTCCGCGTCGTCAAGTACGCGCAAGGCGCAGCCGGAGTAGCTAGTCTAAGAAGACGAATTAATTACCAGTACTCTGCCATTGGCGGGCTGCTGTTTCAAAAAAAAAAAAAAAAAACAGAAATAACTCTCTCTTTCTTATTCCCGTATATGCTTGGATGCGGGAAAATCCCGTTGATGTCTGGGGATTCGTGCCATCTTCTTACTTTATCGAAAGCACACAAATAATAATAAAAAATAGTTTGGAGGAAGAGACAAGAAAAGGAATGGAGCGGACAGCCTCGGCAGGGTAAAACAGCTGACAGCGACACTGTCTCTCTCTCTGTCCTCCTTCTTTCTTTCCCTTGCTCTCCGCCTAAAAAGCAGAGCGAGCGAGAGCAAGCAAGCCAGCCAAAGAAAGAGAGGGAGTGGCTGTAATAGTGTTTTTATTTTTTTTTCTAGTTAGGGTTTCTGAATGAGGGAAGGTTTTCTTTTTTTTATCTCTGCTTCCCATCCCCCACCAGGCCAACCTTGTCGGCGATTCGGACCCACGGAGGCGTTCCCGTTCCCATGGCCATGGCCCCTTTTTCTCCTTCTCCTCCTGCTCCTCATCTACCTCTCCTTCCGTAGGAGGACGTCGTTCGCGGAGAAGAAAAGGTCCGTATGACAACTTCTCTTTGCTCTGCTATCTTCGTTTCTCTTTGATTGCACTTTTCATAGGTGGTTGATTGCATTTTCGATTTATTACTTCTTCATGGGTGCAGAACATGGTTGGTTGTGGGTTTGATTTCTTATGAATTACTAGGATTACCCTTGGATTGGAGCGTAGGATGGTGTTGGGATAGCACTGGTGCTTATCATGTGGTAGTTCTTAAAAGAACGAATTTTTGTTAGCTTGTTGGATGGCATTAGTGCCTCATTTGCAGAGACAATATATACTAAGAAACGGAGAAAATACTTGCTGAACGGTACACACACGCGCTAAGTTTTTTTAAAAAAAATAAGAAGAAAAATAAAAAGTGGTAGAAGGAAAGTAAGCACGCCCTGAGATGCACTAGAAGTAGGAGGGGGAAGATGGGATTTTGGGAAGTGGAGTTTGACTATATGCCACTAGGACTTCATCTTTAGTGGAACAAACGCTCATCTTATTTATTAACATTACCTCACAACACTTGTTTTTTTTTTTTTTTTGTATTTTAAGAAAAAATATATGCTGATTCCATTTCTCTGTTTCTGGCTTGAATTTCTATAAAATCATGTCCTCTGACTTTGTGAGCGTACTTTTAGGTATTTATCCTTTTACCCTTATTTGTCCACCTTCCTTTAAATTTGATGGTGTCCATGAGCTCCTTGTAGCCAGTCTTCTCCCCTCAAGCACCAAAGCAGATTGCCCGCAGCCACCTCCTCCATATTTGTAAAACATGATAAAAAACATATGCGCACAAAAAGTAACTACTTTTTTAAACTAATAAGATTTATCACTATAAGCTTAAGCTGTTGAGACATTTACTTTCAGAAATGAATAGAAGCTCCCGTGCTTGGTGCCGGCTCGATTGGCAATATAAGGAAATAAATATAGTATAAACTTTGGTGGTATGTGTAAAAGTAACATAAAATTATGCAGAGAACAGTGAATCATAAATGTATATGTATTGTAGTGGAAGTTTTCTTTCAAATGTAGACGAAAGTTCAAAAACAGACCTAACTTGAATTATAATTTCTAATATGATATAGTAAAATATTAAAATGGAACATGTTGTCGCCCGACCGTCGTGGCCTGTAGCTGCAGACGATCTCGGACTAAGCCCTCGTCGCTCTTGAACCTGCTCGCGCGCATCCGGACCTGCAAAACAGAGGAGATCGAGCCGGTGATCCCATCGGGGGCACTCCGATGCTCAAGTCAGTGACGATCCAAGAGAACAGATCCTCCTGGTCGAGTCCCGTAGATGACTCCATTCTAGGAGGAGATAATTATGTACTTGGAAAGTGTGAATGGATTGAAAGTAAAGCGAGGAAGTGGCAGGGAGGAGAGTTCAAGCTGGATGGCTGGGTCCGTCGAGATCCTTCCGATGAGTCTCCAGTAGCCTAAAGCACTGGCCTCTCGGTTGCTCTCCTGTATGCCGTCCTTTCGCCCGTTTGTTACCTACCTTCTTCTTGGAACCTTGGAGAACTCTTTTAAGCCAGGATGGCTGACACCGCCTATCTTGGGATCTTCCCCTTGCTTGCAGGTACGTGCGGTGACGTTCCGTGCCGTGCACGAGATACCTTTCCCCATTCGTGATGGAGAACTGTACCGTGCGCTCTGACCCTCCATCTGGTCGCTCAATTTTGGAAAACCTGGCAGAGCCTCGATCGGGGGACAGCCATCCTCTGGATTCGAATCTCTTGGATTGACTTCCTCTTTTGGGTGGCACAGACAGTCAGTCGGGAGCGCGGCGCCTCGATTGGGGATCCTTCTTCTTCGGTGTAAGTGGTAGCAGAGACAATTATTACGGCATGGCGGGCGTTCCCTCCGTGGTCCTTGGGCGGCTTACCACCATTCGAGGAAGTCGGCGACGTTCCCTAGCCGCCGGTCCCTTTGTCCGAAGTAGGCTGGTTCAGGGAGGAGGAACTCGACCTCGGCCAGGAGTCTTGATCTCAAGGGGGCCACTGGCGAAGAAGTCCGAAGAGAGCAGGAGCTTGACTTCGGTCAAGGCCTCTCGATCTCGAGGGAGCCACCTGGCGAAGGACTCCGAAGAGAGCAGGAGCTCGATTTCGGCTAAGGCCTCTCGATCTTGAGGGAGCACATGATGAAGGAGTTCGAAGAGAAGACGGAGCTCGACTTCGGCCAGGCATCTCGACCTTGAGGGAGGCACCTGGCGAAGGAGTCCGAAGAGAGACGGAGCTCGACTCTCCCTGGCCAGGGCATCTCGATCTCGGGAGCCACCTGGCGAAGGGGTCCGAAGCGAGATGTCCGACACGGCAGCTTCCTCCGATGTGGTATCTGATTGGATCTGACATGGGTTCCACGTCAACGATCCTACCACATCATAACAGAAAAGGAAAATCATATTTATCTGATAGTGCTTAGTTCGAGCATTATTTGAGACACTTTAGCAATGCAATCGCTGAGGTGTGATCACCTAGGGATGGTCTATGATGTATGGGGGAACTGAGGAAGGGGGTTAAATTTACACCGGAGCTAGTAGGACAACGTGCAATTGGTAAAAAGTTGCTTTTTAGACTTATAAAGAGTTGCTTTTTAACTTATAAAAGTTGCTTGCAGTGAGTGCAGAAATCTGCAGTGCATTCTATTAGAAAAAAGATTAAATGGTAAATAATTGAATATAAAGACATGAAGAAAATACAAGAAAGCGTTAGAGATCAATTATATAACTTTTCTGAATGTATTTAGCCGAAGCAAGCTAACCTGTTAAACCCATCAGCATGGTGAACCAATTTGGGGGCTGGATTTGCCTAAAAATTATTCAACATGTTCACTTGGAGCAGTTTGACAATTTGAACTCCTTGGTGTCAACGTGCAATTGAATGCTATAGAAGGTAAGGAAAATGAAATTCCATCTCAACAGTTGAAATTTCGGTTTTGTCTGCTCCCTTTATCTAGTCCATTCACTGTCAAGCTTTTGTTGATGGTGTCAAGACCGTTTGGTGCTCAAATTTTGTAAGTAGCCATTTTTATACCTTCTTTCTCTTTGTTGATGATGGCCGAGAGGATTAGAGAGTGGGCTGATGTGCTAAGTACATGTGAGGAATGGTGGATGTAGCAGATCATCAAGATATGGTTGATCTTGTGGCCTGATGAAGCAACCTTGTATGCCCTCATGGTTGTTGCCTTCTAGCATTTGGACAATGACACCATTATCAGGCCCCATGGTAATTAAAGTGAAGGGCGGTCAAACTGCTACTAGCAGTGTCGCCTAGGCCTATGGTAGGACTAGGAAGGAGAGATCTCAAATGGTGGATAGGGGGTTCAAAACAGATTTGGGGTAAAGCTAATAGTGAGGGCTTTTAGAGAAGGCAAGGACCCATTGAGCCAGTTGATGCATGGCTCATTATCTAGCCACCATGAGTGCCATGGTGGATGTCAAGATTGAGGGAGGGAGGAGGCAAACTGCTAAGGACTGAAGTGGACAGAAAGGCTTCAATTATAAAAGAAAAGTTAAAAAGGTAAGCCTCCCATTTGTCAAGGGGACCAAGAATATTTAAAAATAATCTGTCAAGGATAAGTAATTAAATTCTAGTAATATAATAATTGTGTAATGTTTTACCATATATCATTTACTTTTTCTTAACGCTTTCAAAGTTTCTAGACAGTGGATGTATCCTGTACTTTAGCTTTAGCTACTATACTTTTCTAGCTTTATAACTCAACTTTAAGTTCAAGTTTTTTTTTTTTTAAACATTTATTTTTTGTACTTACAACAACATTTGGCTATATGCATCAAGCAATGAAGCTTAAGTTTTCCTGTACTTCCAATTTTCTTCACTTTGTTTACATTGTTTATTACCAAACTAACGCAACATATTATTTGCTTAGTTAATAGCCTGTTTCAAAGAGTTCTTAAATATCAAGTTGCCTTTTATAAAGGCAAACTAAAAAATAATTGGATGCGAACCTTTGGTTATTGTTGAATCTTGTGAACGCATGGTTGTGGTTGCTTGATAAGCCAAAGCATCCTACAAGCCCTGTGAAGCCCCTAATATATGCTCTAGTTGCAATGGGTCGGAGTAAATTCCTCCCACGAACATAAAGCTTTTGCATGCTTGCAAGTTGCAAGCATGTGTTGTGCTCTTGCTAAGAAGAGGAACAAGTGCCAACATACCTTTACATATAAGATTCTTGAATATGCACATCTATCTTGGAAAATTTGTGTTGACATGTATTTGCATGTGGGAAATGTCTCAAAGCACTTTTCAAATTAGATTCTTGGATTGTGGATCCTTAAGACTGCTGGAGAGTTGGATTCTTCCTAAATTGAATCCAACATATTCCTCACATAAATCTTATGATAATTAAAAGGGCTTTAGCTGCTCTTTAGAGTTTGTTCAGTGAGTGAAGGCATCAAAAACTTGGTGAAAAGTCATATGGTTTTATGCTTGAAC
The DNA here is from genome assembly GCA_021397845.1 of Areca catechu. Taxonomy (NCBI): domain Eukaryota; kingdom Viridiplantae; phylum Streptophyta; class Magnoliopsida; order Arecales; family Arecaceae; genus Areca; species Areca catechu. The sequence continues at coordinate 51,561,503 of CM038039.1, forward strand.
GAGGTTTAAGTTCTGATCAAGAATATACATTTGAGATATCAATCTTGTGTTTTGCGATTCATGCTGGTGACTACCATTTAATTTCCACCAGTCATTTCATCAGCATCATACCTTTTTATGCATGCTCGTGACCATTCTTTAGTATGAAACCGATACTGATATTCTTGTGGTTATATGAATTAATCAATTTCTAATAAGTTAGGGAGCTAGGTGTTGAACCGATCATCCCTGGAATGGTGTTGTAACATAATTGGTATGTTGTAAATATTCAATTTATGGATGTCTTGTATCCAGATTGATGGATGTTAATCTTTTTTCCTCATTTCTTGCTTACAGAAGGAAATGAGAAAACGATGAGTCCCTGAGTTCATGTAACATAAGCCATGAATTTAGTTTAGCCAGAATTTGGTTAATACCTTATTGTCAGAGCCCTATGAGAAACTGGTATGTGAGGATTTGCTAATAGTGTAAGAAATTTGTGAGACTCCAAGTGCATTCTAATATTTGAACAAATAGAGGGGGGAGGTAGAAAATATAAAAACCCATTTGACCCCACTGGTAGAGGCTGGGCATTAGATTGCCAGTGAGAAACCAAATTGGTTCTTTATTTTCTCGAAGATCACCATAGGAAGTATATGTGGCGACAATGCAGGACACAACAAAGATAAGCACTGACATTCCACCATGGACTAGGATGACACCCTAGAGAGATGTGAGCCAGAAAGAAGGTGGACAGTGAAAAATGGGGAAATAACGAAACTTGAACAGATCTCCAAGTCTTTTTGTTCCTTTTGAGAAATATGGTAATTATTCACCACCACACAGGTGTGAACCTGAGACCTTTCCTATAGATAGATGAGTTAGCTGTTGCATAATGTTTCAATTTCGTATGTGGTTCACTTGATATTTTGAATCTATTGGCTTTTCTCATAAACATAGTCATAAGCATTGTTGTGGGGGAACTAAAAGTTTGAAAACACGAATAAGTTCGGTTCAGAATTTTATTCGTTTACATACAACTCAAGAACAGTTTCACTAATATGAACTTTATTCTTTTAAGATCACATGCTCAGAAAATTAAAAAAAAGGTCTTCAGATATGTCATAAAGCTATTAGAATTGTAATTAATCTCCCGAAAACTTGTTTCAGTGCCCATGTAACTTGTTTGGGTAGTTTGATGGATTTGACATGATTCTCATCTCATTGTTTTCCAGGTCTTAGTTTTGGTCAGTTACCATAAACGGTAGCTCCTATTCGTGTCTTGATAGTTCTGCTTTTAATGTTTATTTCTTCTTCCGTTTCTAGTCCTGTTGTAATGTTGAATGAATATGGAACTTGGATACTGGGGCTTCTAGAAGTTGCATTGAGTGATAGCAAAGAGTTAACCATTTAGAGATTTGGGAGTCTTGATGACTCTCTTTAGCAAGACTTGGATGAGCTACGGCTCGATCTCTTAGTGTTCTTGCAAAAAATTTTTGTGGTCTGTGGAATTCAGTACATGTTGCTATTTAAAAAAATGGTCACCATTTATATTTCTGCATCTTTTTCTGAATCATATGAATTGTACATTTTTTTTAATTTTTTTTTTTTCCTGACGGAATTTTCCTCACTTTTAGGTATGAAGGTGATTTGAGCTGCGACAATCATGCATTCTTGCATTGATCGCTAGATTCTCTTGTCCTTGATACTAAAAGTGGATATATGGCATTCGACGAGGACATGTTTAGTTCGGAGAATTAGGGAATGAAGCCATTGGTCCGGGAGCATATGCATATATATCTGTCTCATAATATTGACATATCCAGTGAATGATTCAGGCAATTCTATATATTTTTAATTTCAAGTTCAGTTAAATGACTAATTCGGTGCGGTCTAATTCTTTCTTTTATTTGTGTTTATTCGCACTGCACGGCTACAAATTCTTCCAATATTTCACCTCCCACCCCATGCATCAGACCGGTATTCCGGCCCCCCCCCACTTTTTTTAATCGGTACGGTATTTAAAGCCATAAAGCCCCATAATGGCTCTGGACAGCATCATTTTATATGGTACTTTGCCCATGCATTGGAAGCAGAATAATTTACGGTGACGGCTATTTTGCCTGTCGGCCATGTGGTATTTTTTTGGATGGATCGATAGGTCTGTTTGTATTGATGCAGAAATAAGCTGGTACTTCAGAATCGTGCTTCAGGTAAAAAGAGGATGGTATTTAATTTTTCTCTAAGGATGTACATCTGGCCAAATGGGTGGGGAAAATTTTCAACTTTATGTGCAGTTTTTACCTCCATTATAGGGATCACATTGTGGCTCAACGGTAACCTGTACCCATGCTTTTTGCTGCTCCTTTTCCCAGGTTAATTGCCAGCTTTCTTGGTAAATTAAAGAAAGCTCAGTTTTCTATCCTTCTTTATTTTTTTCACCTTCATCGTCTAGCTTAGGAGGATCGACCATCGTTCTCGCCGATCGGCACCAGCTAAAACGGGTTGCTGCTTGATTTAAGTTATGATCTCATCTAAAATCGAGAGGAAGTGGGGATGATTTTGTCTGGCATGCTCGTCGGTCAAGTCAACCTGGTTTCCTGCGCACCATGTCCTTTCTCTTTAGATCCATGTCAGTCACAACACTGGATGCTGTACCTCGATGCATTATTGGACCTCTCGCATCATTGTCGAGAAATTGGGAATCCGCCGAGAGCATAGCGAGGATACAACAGGACAACACCAAGAAGACGAGGTGGTGGCAGGGGGAACAGTAAAGAAGACAGCAGGAGAGAAGGATGGCAGACTGGCGGTCGTTTCCTTTTTTTTTTTTTATTCCTTCGGCAGCCTATATCGTCTCGTTTATTTATTTCCAATAGCATGCCCGGTTGCCCCTCGTACTTGGCTCAATAATCTGGTGATCGACGGGTGAGAGGAGCGTGGTGCAGCAAAAGAGAGCAACCCCTTCTTATGAGCACGCATGCAGCATGACCCGACGACCAGACCCAAACCTATCTGGTTCATGCGATTTTCGGCTCGTTCTTGGGTTTTCACCGTCTTTAAGTCAAACCCAGGTTTTGTTCAGCCCTTGGGACGAGCCTGCCTGGACCTTCGTCCCTCCGGAGTTTATGGGGTTTTCGGACCGGCATTAGACAGAGAGGAGCAAGGCGGCGCCAAAAAGCCACCTTCCTCCTCCTCTTCTCATTGACCGGTCAATGGCCGGTGCTACAGCAACCGAATTATTCTTTTCTTCCCGGATGATCAGCCGGGAGACGGTGGGGATGGCGGTGGACGCCCTCCGCAAGTGGATGCGGGTGCGGGCGGAGCAGCAGCAGAAAGCCCAGCTCCTCGACCCGGACGACGACCTCCTCTACTACATCGTCCTCACCCTCAAGCGCATCCCTCCCAAGTCGCGCATCAACCCCTACCGCATCCCCCTCCACGACCTCGCCTCCACCTCCGCCAGCCTCTTCCTCGACGACCGCGACCGCTCCGGCCGCCGTCGTTCCTCCTCTTCTCTCACCACCGCCGCCGCCGCCCTCGACCGCGCCCGCTCCCTCTCCCTCCCTCTCGCCGACGCCATCACCCTTTCCGCCCTCGCCGCTGACTATCGCCCTTTCGAGGCGCGCCGCTGCCTCTGCGACTCCCACGATCTGTTCTTCGCCGACCGCGCCGTCCTTCCCCTCCTCCCCCGCCTCCTCGGCAAGCACTTCTTCGAGAAGAAGAAGCTCCCCCTCGCCCTCGACCTCGACCTCGACCTCGACCTCGACCTCTCCGGCTGGCCCATCTACCAGGCGGTACCCGAGCGGGGCCTGAAGATCGAGTTGCCTGCGCCTCGCATGCCTCGGAAGAAGGATAAGATGGAGGAACATGCTGAAGAGCCCATCGGAAAAGGAGAGGTTGTTCAGGAAGAAGAGAAGCCAGAGTTGGAGGAGGAGATGCCAAAGAAGGGAAGAAGGATCCACGAAGTGTCATACATGGATGCAGCCAATGATCTTGACCTTGGGTATGAAGAATTTTTAAATGACCAGAGCGAGGACGAGGGCATCCTGGAAGAAGAGGGAGGGGAAGCAAGGATGGAGGAGACGATGAATAAGGAGAAGACGGAAGAATAAGACAAAGGAGGGTGTGGAGGTGAGAGATGGAAAACAGAAGAAGAAGGGGAAGAGAGAAGATAATAATAAGAATGACTGGGAGGAAGTGGGCAACGGAAATGGAAATGGTGACTCAGTGGTGGCTGTGGCAAAGGAGGAGGAGCTGAAGAAGGATGGAAAGGTGAAGAAGGGCAGGAAAGTTAGCAATGCTGTTGACTCGCTTATAGATGGAAATTATAATGCTGGTAAAGATAGTGATGTTGATATTGTTTCCGGAGATGATGAAGAGGAGAAAGGGGGTCCAGGAAAGAAGAAGTCAAAGAAAGATTATAAGATGAAAAAAAGGAAGGGTAAGAGAAGCAAGAATGATGTAATGACAAACAAGAAAAGCAAGGCAAAAACATTGGAAGACAAGGAGGTGAAGAAGATCACGAGGAGTAGTTGAGACACGAAACTGATTGATGATTTCTGAAGGAGCTAGATTTCTATATTTTTCTGATCTCAGTTTGCAATCTTAGACTTGTTACTGATCAAGATTAGCCTTGTATTTGTGGAACCCGGCCCTTGAACCGTTTTGGACTGAAGTCGGCAAGGTATGCTGACTTTAGTTTAGAAAATTGAAAAAGAAAAAAGAATGGAGATGCCGATCAGGGGAGTCCGGATTTTCTTTTATTTGACCAGGAAAGTTGCCGGAGGAGTCGGGACAAGAGTCGTGGAGGAGAGGAACGGTGTCAGCGATGGATTTGGAGTGGGTTGGAACTCCGATCAAACAGTGTTTGCTTCCCAAATGGCAAGAGAACCCGTCGGTATAGGTTCTTTAAATTCTCCTCACCACCGCCGAACTGAGTCCCATGAGCCCTTCCACGCTACCTCCTCCTCTCCAGCGAGCACCCGAAAGTCCTGCAAGATTGGTGAGTTCTTCCTTTAATTATTTTTGAGGATTAACGGGATTTTGATTTGATTTTGTTCGATTCAGTTTGTTCGGACCGCTCACCGCCGGTGGCCGCGCCACCGTTTTCCTCCAATCCGTTGATCCTCATCCCCAGAAACCACCTTCTATGGTCACGCTGGTAGCCATGGGAAGGATGGTTCGGTCAAGTCGAGAGAAAAATAGGGAGGGTTCGGGAGAAGAGAACGAAGAAAGGAGGAAAAAAAAAAAAAAAGAAAAAGAAAGAAAAGAAAAAAAGAAAAAAAAAAAGAGAGAAAGAGGAGAGAGAAAAGGAGAGAGAGAAAAAGAGGAGAAAGAAGGAAAAAAAATAAATAAATGAATTTTATGAAATCCATATAGGTATTTAGATTTGTTTTCTTATTGATTAACCCAGTTTTTATTGATCAACCTAAATAGATATCTATATCGAGCCTAGTCCTAGATCGGACTGAATAATCTTTTATTTTATTTTTTTGGATCAAGTGTTAATTATTTAATTTATTTTTATTAGAGCTTTCATCAGTACGGAAGTATCGAGGATCTAGAGTTGAGTCGTGTGTTCCTAATAGAATAAATTTTAGGTAAGTTATCTTGACCTCTAGTGTTACATGCTAAATATGTTATGAGTGTTATGAAATGTTAAATATATGTGGTATATTTTGATCTGCATTGGGTTGCATTCATGTGTATTGGTATTGTTGCTTTCTAGTCCGACTTTGATCATATGAGGACCTAGTCTCCTTCTGGGCTTCCAGTGGGACGATCACTGGTACATGACCGACGTGCGGTATATGTAGTCAGGAGCTAGTTATTTTTTTGTTTTTAGTCATGCATGGCAGTTACTGGCACATGCTGAGGATGCATATTTTCTCATGTAATATCAGAGTTAATTTCCTTCCGGGCCTTCAGTGGGACGATTACTAGTACATGATCGATGTGCGGTATGTGTAGTCATAATTCTATTCTCTTTCGGGGCTAGCCACGGGTTGATCGTGGTCATAGTCAGGGGGACTAGGAGAATAAAATAAATGGTTGGCCATTCATAGTCGTGTTGTTTGTATGTGAATGTGCATATAATGTGATGTTACATTTTAGTTTATTGTGAGATGGTTATTCTGTGATGCTTGACTTGTGAATATTTGCAAATGATTGTTGACATGTTTATGCATATATTAGAAGTGTTGATAACTTATTGAGTCTGTATAGCTCATCCCCTGTTTTCTATATCTTTGTTACAGATTCGGAAGATCAATCGATTTTGGGACCAGTCAGTGAAGAACTAGGATTTAGGTGTTAATCCCTTATTTTATGATTTATCATAAATTTTAGTTGAATTTTATTTATATGTTAACTTTGATGAAAAATTATGGAAATAATTAGTGAAATTTATTCTTTACCATTGCTTGGATATTGAAAAGAATGATAGGCTTGGCATGATCTCTAGGATGATATCTAGGGTTGTGCGGCCGGTCGCGTTGCCGATTTCAGTATTGGATTCGGGGCGTGACAGTATTTGATGGCTTGTTCTTCAGGTTTTTGTAAATCCTTTCTAATTTAGATAGTAAGTTTTAATTACGGGATTTTTTTTCACGGTGAAGAAAGAGGCCATCTATTACTTTTTTTTTTTTTCAATCATTCATCTTATATAGTTGGTTGATTCATCTTATATAGTTGGTTGAGTTAAATTATGAAAACAATTACTGGTGTTTATTTGATGATGGTTTGTGGGCACTAGTTATGTATGTCCTCAGCACTTTTGTAATGTTATTGGAGAGTGGGTTCTCATATTTTTTTGGCTTTGTCAATTTTTGATATTTTATTTTTTAATACCATTGCATCAAAGATGATTTTTTAGTGTCTGCACGATGGGGATATTGGCCAGCACAGATCCTGATGCATTCCATATCTTATAAATCTCGATGCAAGCCTAGCACAGATTCCGATGCATGCCCAACATAGATCTCGGTGCATGCTCAAGTCCTACCTAGTATCGAAGTTTTTAGGATCGGAGTTTTAGGAATTAGTTTGTTTAGGATTTATTTTTAGGATCAGGTTTGTTTCGAATAATTTGTTTTAGGATTAGATTTGGTTGTTTAGTTTGTTTCGGTTGTTTGTTTTAGGATTTATCAGATCTCTCAGGATGTTGGGAAGTTCCGAACATTTTATTTAAAATATTTTTTATCCTTGGAAAAAAAGGAAAGCAAAGAAATTTATTGAGAAAAGAGCTTGGGTGTGCCCCGACTCCCTTGCCCCCCCTCCTCCTTCTCCCCTCCCCCCTTCCTCCTTCTTCCCTCCCCTCTTACTGGTTCCCCTTCTCTTCTGGTTCTTCCTTTCCCCTTCTCTCTCTCTTCTTCGACCTCTCGGTCTTCTCCTCTTTATTTCTTCTTCTCGGGTTCCCTTTCTCCTACATCTTCCTCTTTCTCTATACTTCCTCTTCCCTTCCCTGTCCTCTTTCTTTCTTACCCGCACAGCAAACATCAAACCAACAACAAACATCCAAGGCCACTACCCGACCCCTGTTTCGAAATAGATCTCAGATCCATCGTCATCAACGCATGGTCCATCAACGCACTAAGCTCCGCCTCCCTCTCGTGACCCCTCCAACCATCCACTGCCGCCTGACCCCATTATTGCCCAGAAATGGAGTCCAAGAGGGGGGGTGAATTGGGTCTTTTAAAAATTTAACACAATAAAACAAAAGGTCTAGTGGTGCTTGTGAGTGACAAATAATTAGATGCAAGATAATGGCACTTAATTAAAGAAGGCAAAAAGAAAAGAGCAATCACACACAAACACAAGATATATAGTGGTTCGGTGCAAACCTAGTACCTACATCCACTTCCCAAGCCACCCTTGGGAATTCCACTATAATCCACACCAGATTACAGTTGACTTATTTTTACAAGGCTCACAAGTCAAAAACCTAAGTTGGTTTTATCACTTAGGCTCACCAACAAACCTAACTACTTTTTTGTCTTCGGGCTCATAAGTTAACCCTAGTTGATTTTAACACTTTGGCTCACCAACAAACCACAATAACCTTCTTTCAAGACACCCTTGAAAGCAAGGTTAAAGCACAACAAATCAGATATAAAATTTAAATGCTACAACAAACTTTCTTCAAGAGTGGATTGGAATCTTTGAAGCCCAAGGATTGCTTTGACTTCACTCTTCTTCAAGTTGCCTCCTTTTGGAATGTAGTAGATTTGAGCAAGTAGGCTTTTTCGGTGGAATCAAGCTAGAAGAGACTTTTGATTTGAAGTTTGGAGAGAATAAAGGCTTTTTGGCTTTAGAGTGGACTTGAATGCTCTTGAATGGACTTTTCTCTTTTTCTTCTTGACTTCTTTTCACTTCCCTTACTTTAAATGAGGTTGGTGGTGATTAAATACACCAAAAACCTTCTAAAAATGGTTTGTGACCGTTGGAGCATTGGAAATAGTCGTTTGGAGCTTGAAATCCTGTTTCTGCAAGCCAGAAAAATAGATCCGTTAGAGCTGTCAGGCTGCAAGTGTCGACACTTGGCTGTCAGGTGTCGACACTTGGCTGTCAGGTGTCGACACTTGAATTCTGGGAGTCGACACTTGATCATTCAAGTGTCGACACTTGATGCACAGGTGTCGACACTTGACACAAAAATCCTCGAACCAACAAGTTCTGTATTTTCAAAATTCTCAGGCCTTGAGTCGACACTTGAAACCTAAGTGTCGACACTTGGTGTCGACACTTGAAGTCTAGGTGTCGACACTTGGCGTGCCAAGGATTTTTCTTCGTGCCAAATGCTGAAGTGTCGACACTTGTTTGTCCAGGTGTCGACACTTGAGACTGAAAACATCCAGGATCAAGAGTAAAAGCCTCGAAATCAAAAATAAAGTTCATGAATGCATAAACACATAATAGTTAAGCAAATATTAGCCCTTTTTCAATGAAGAGAATGTCCGGATATGTGAGAATTGCTCCATGCCATTGCATGCCATACACCATAAATTTTTAGAATTTTGAGGTGCTTTCTTCCTGAAAACTCACAACTTGAAATTCACATTAGAATACAATATGTGCTCAATATTTTGTTATTCATCAAAATCACTGGGTGGAGCCATCAATCTCCCCCTTTTGATGATGACAAAACCTTGAGAAAAAGAGACAACATAGTTCAAACCATGAGTTTTCTAATTAATAGGAAACAATCTCCCCCTTAATTAGATACTTCTTATTAAGGTAAACTTCAAATCAATATAATGCATCTTTTTCTTTTAAACAAGATACATGTTCTCAAATTCTCAAAAACAATTAAACATCCATTATCACTTTTTTCAAAAACAATTACTTTTTAATATTACTTTTTCTCACTACTTTTTCTCTCCCCCTTTTTGTCAATCATAAAAAAAACCTCCCCCTTTCAATTAGCATGTATACAAAAAGAGAGTATAGACAATATTATAGCTGAAATTGTGCTTGTATCAGAGTTAAAATATCCCATTATATCAGAGCTAAAATATGACAAACTGAAGTACAAAAGGTTTAAGATAACAAACATATATATATGAGATAAGTTTTCAGTATAAACAAAACTGAAACATACATATATCAACCATACAAGAAGAGATCTGAAACAGTCATCTGTGAGGCTAGTCCTCATCAGATGGAACATCAAGACTAAAAGGAGCACTAATCCTAGATCTGGTGGCTAAAGTCCTAGGAGGTGCTAAAGCTCTAAGACTCCTGGTACGGCCGGCAGGACCAAAAGCGGGTACAACCCTAGAAGATCTGGTAGAAGGAGGCGAAAGACGATCAGCTGGCTCAATAGGATCTGGAACGAAGTCAACTAGAGCAGTAGAAGGAGCAGGTGTAGTAGGAGGATCTCGACTGACCACCTCGTAAGCATCAGCTCCGCCTACACTGTCGCTGTCAGTGCCTACCACCTCAGTGGCTTGGTCAACATCCTGATCACCTCCATCAGCAATATCAGCATGGTCGCTCTGGTGATCGCCGCCGTCATCATCATCATCATCATCATCATCATCATATGGAGCAGGAGCAGGTGCAGCAGGAGATATAAGTGATCTCAGAAGATCCTCAAGACGTGTAAAACCCTCCTCCATAGATCTGCGGATCTCAGTGTGCTATGAGGTAGTCTGTGCTCGTAGAAGCTCGACCTCGCTACGCAGCTGAGTCACCTCTCCTCTGATCTGTGTGAACTGGGTTCTGGCATGCTCCTCAAAGGATAATCCGGTAGATGGTGGTGGAGGAACTGAAGTATCAGGTGACAGGTGCTCTGCCTGTGTCGATGGTATATCCACTGGAGGAAGGACTGCTGGCTCAGATGGTCCAGCCTTAGCCTCTCGAATCTCATCCTCCTCATCTGGCTCCTGGCCAGACTCTCTCCGAACCCATCGACCTCCAACTATCCTGAAACCCATGCGGTGCAGTGACCTCTCATCATATACATCTGTGTGCAGTATCTCCTTGGGGATCTCCCCCTCCAATGATACTCCACAAGCTCTGAAAAGACGGGTCAGTGCCATCCCGTATGGCAAACAGTGTCGGCGGTGAGTGGCAGCATCGTGCATCTGTGACAGCATCAAAGCCGGTATGTCAACTGGTCTCCTCTCGATCAAACTGGTCATCAACATCAGCTCTCTCTCTGTGATGAAATCAAATCTGCCAGTCTTCGGTAGAAGGATCCGTACGGTAATGTGGTGCAGCAGTCGCATCTCTAAAGATAACTGGTTCGCGGTAACTACTGAGATACCGCGAACATCCTCTCGCTCAAGGATGCATCTGAAAGCTGCCTCTCTATCATCAACTGAGAACGCACTGACTCCTCTCCGGGGTAACTCCCATACTCGGCTCAGCAACTCATCAGTCAATGAAATCTGTACACCTCTGACGGATGTCGTCCATAGGAGTCGTCGACAGTCCAGGGCACCGTAAAACTCCCTCACCAGGTGAGGATAGTATCTCTCCTGCATGGTGCAGAAGGGTACTAACCCTGCATCTGAGAGTATCTCTCTAATGCCAAAATGGTGCCTATCAAAATAGTGTAGATCTACTCTCCTCCCAGAAGCTACTGACTTCCCTGCCATCCTCTCTGCAGGGGGGAGCTCGGAGTGGCTGAACTGCTCTACAGAGCGGGATCGAATCTGGCCTTCGACCTCCTCTCACTACCCTGACTAGGTCTTGCTCTAACTGCAAGTCTCTTCCTAGGACCCATATCAGCCAACTGACCAGGAAGAATGAAAAAGGTTCAGAACAAACGACTGGCCATAGGTTGAGATTTAGAGTTTAAATTGGTCGTAAAAACCAGAATTAATAAGTTTTGATCAAGATGAGAAATTTTGAGTAAAATTGTAGGTAAAATTCGTGTTGGGTGGAGCATATTTGAATCCCAAAAATTATTTTTGTAAAGAAAATAAAAATCATGGGATTTAGGTTTTAAACATTTAGGGTTTTTGCAAATAGGCGAAAATATTCAAAATGCAATACTAGAAATCCTTCCTAATCATCAATAAAAGGATTTACTACATTTAAATTACATGAAAACCCATTTTATTTTGCCCAAAATTGATGAAATAGTGATTTTTGTGAAAAAGGGTTGAAAAACACCAAAAATATGAGGGAAATTCGAGGAAAATAAATCTAAAACAAGATTCCCTCAAATGGAGTTTTAGAAATTTACTAAAACACACAAAAATCCGGTTAGATTGAAGAAAAAAGTTCGGAAAACCTAAAATACGATTGTTTGGTTTAAAAACAATAAAGTTAAAAACATAGAGAAATAAAAACTAAATTAGAGAGGGAAAATACCTGATTTGAGATGGATTGAAGGGTGAAAAGACGGGTTTGGACAGGGGGGACCACTGTTCCAAGAAATTTGGGGAAGGAAAAATTTCAAAAAACCCTTCATTCGGCCTGTTTTAAAACAGTTCAGATTCGCAAGTGTCGACACTTTGGATTTGTCAAGTGTTGACACTTGGTCAGGTGTCGACACTTTCCAAGTGTCGACACTTGGCCAAGAAAATTCGAGAAAATCCGGAAAAAAAAAAAAATTGACAAATTTCTTGGGGTTTAAAATAATAAGTTTTGAGCTTTTTAGGACAAGGTAAAAAGGATACTAAGAGAGTCCTAGGAGAATGGATCAATTACACCTAACTCTCTTCTAATCAGACAGAACCTATCCTCACTCAAAGGCTTTGTAAACACATCAGCTAATTGATCATTGGTACAGACAAAATCAAGAATTATGTTTGAGTTTTGTACATGATCTCTTATGAAATGATGTCTTATTTCAATGTGTTTACTTCTTGAATGTTGCACTGGATTTTTAGATAAATTGATTGCACTAGTATTATCACATCTTATGGGTGTCTTAGTTAGTTTTATGCCAAAGTCTTCGAGTTGTTGTTTGATCCAGAGGATTTGAGCACAACAGCTCCCAGCTGCTATATATTTGGCTTCTGCCGTAGATAGAGCAACAGAGTTCTGTTTCTTGCTACTCCAGGAGATCAAATTTACTCCAAGAAACTGACAGGTTCCACTAGTACTTTTACGATCAAGTTTACATCCAGCAAAATCAGCATCAGAATAAGCAATTAAATCACATGAAGAATCTCTAGAGTACCATAAACCAATTTTAATTGAGCCAGATAGATATCTAAATATGCGTTTAACAGCCAAAAGATGAGACTCTTTAGGATTGGACTGATATCTAGCACACATACAGACACTAAACATGATATCTGGCCTACTGGCAGTAAGATATAGTAACGAACCAATCATGCCACGATATAATTTTTGATCAATTGATTTACCTGATTCATCCTTGTCAAGTCTACATGTAGAGCTCATAGGGGTACCTAATGGCTTAGTGTTCTCCATCCCAAACTTCTTGAGTATTTCTCTTGTGTATTTTGTTTGGTTGATGAAGATCCCCTCTTTGGTTTGCCTTATTTGGAGTCCGAGGAAGAAATTTAGTTCTCCCATCAAGCTCATCTCGAACTCATCCTGCATTAGACTTGCAAAATCTTGACAAAAGATTCATTAGTAGCACCAAATATTATATCATCAACATAGATTTGTACTACTAAGAGATCATCATTCTTTTTCTTTAAAAATAATGTTTTATCTACATTTCCTCTAGTAAAATCATTTTTTAGCAGAAAAGAGCTTAAACGATCATACCAAGCTCTTGGAGCTTGTTTTAATCCATATAAAGCTTTATGAAGTTTATAAACATGATTAGGAAATTCAGAATTTTCAAAACCAGGGGGTTGTTCAATATAAACTTCTTCTTCAATTAATCCATTCAAGAAAGCACTTTTAACATCCATCTGATACAGTTTAAAGTTCATGAAACAGGAAAAAGCCAATAGTAGCCTAATTGCCTCAAGTCTAGCCACAGGAGCAAATGTTTCATCAAAATCTATCCCTTCCTCCTGATTGTATCCTTTGGCAACTAGTCTAGCTTTATTTCTAATTACTATTCCATTTTCATCAAGTTTGTTTCGAAAAACCCATTTTGTGCCAATAATTGATGTGTTTGAGGGCCTATCTACTAGTGTCCAAACATTGTTCCTTTTAAATTGATTAAGTTCATCTTGCATAGCATTTATCCAATTGCTATCACATTCAGCTTCCTCAATAGTTTTAGGTTCAATTTGAGATACAAAAGCTAAGTAGTCACAAATATTTCTAAGTGATGATCGAGTACTTACACCTTTAGATGGATCACCTATAATTAGTTCTTTTGGGTGTCCATGAGCATACCTCCATTCTTTTGGTAAAGGATCAACAGTTGAGATATCTTCATCACCTTGTGCTTGATCTTTGTCGGTGTTCTGATCATCATTCTATTCCTTGGTAAGTTCTTCATTGTTGTTTCCTTCTTCAGTCTTCTTGTTACCTGATTCATCAAAAAGTACATCTTCTTTTCTTGAAGATTTTTGGTTAGTTTCGTCAAATACTACATGAATGGATTCTTCAACAACAAGTGTCCTTCTGTTGAAGACCCTGTATGCCTTACTAGATGTGGAGTAGCCTAGAAAGACTCCCTCATCTGATTTGGTATCAAATTTACTTAGATTGTCTTTACCATTGTTTAAGATGAAACAACGGCAACCAAAAACATGAAAATAACGGATTGAAGGTTTTCTACCTTCCAAAGCTCATAAGGAGTTTTCTTTAAAATCGGTCGAATTAAAACACGATTTAAGATATAGCATGCAGTATTTATGGCTTCCGCCCAAAAGTATCTAGGTAAATCATTTTCATAAAGCATGGTGCGTACCATTTCTTCAAGAGTTCTATTTTTTCTTTCTACTACCCCATTTTGTTGAGGTGTCCTAGGTGCAGAAAAATTGTGATTAATTCCATGTTCAATACATAATTTATTGAAATCGGCATTTTCAAATTCAGTTCCATGATCGCTTCTTAAGGAAATTACTGAAACATCTTTTTCATTTAAAACTCTTTTGTGAAATCTTATGAATTCAGAAAATGTTTCATCTTTGTGTGCTAAAAACATGACCCATGTAAAACGTGAGAAATCATCTACAATGACTAGACCAAACTTCTTACCTCCCAAACTAGATGTTCTAGTAGGCCCAAAGAGGTCCATATGAAGCAATTCTAAAGGTCTAGATGTAGAGATTACTCTTTTAGGTTTGAAAGAAGATTTTGTTTATTTTCCAAGTTGACATGCACTGCAAATCTTATCTTTTTCAAAATTCAGTTTAGGCAAATCTTTTACTAAATTCTTTTCGCTAAGTTTTGAAATTAAATGCATGCTAGCATGTCCTAGTCTACGATGCCAAAGCCAACTAGCTTCATCGATCTTGGCTTCCATTGCCACTAGACATTGACCTTTCTGAATAGGGAGATTATCAAGATCAACCATATAAATATTGCCATGCCTATGATCGATGAATTTAATGCCATTATCATCTAGACTAGAAACAATGCACAAAGAAGATTCAAAAACAACTTTAAAATTTTTGTCACAAAATTGACTAATACTAAGCAAGTTATGTTTTAAACCATCAACATATAAGACATTATCAATATAAGAGGTAGGGGTGATATGGATTTTACCAATATCGATGATTTTTTCTTTTCCATTATCACCAAAAGTTACATTGCCACCATTTTGATATGAGAGTGATGAAAACTGCTCCACGTCTCCTGTCATATGCCTTGAGCAACCACTATCAAGATACCACATTCTCTTCTTGTTGGTTGCAAGGCATACCTGCAATAAAGATCAAGCGGAGACTTTAGGTACCCAAGCCATCTTGGGTCCTTTTTGGTTTGTGGCATTGGTTCCTTTTGGAACCCAAACTTTCTTAGTTTTTCTTAATTTTCTTTTGTTGCACATGTAAGATTTATGTCCTATAACACCACAAGTATAGCATGTAATTGAAGAAGATGCAGGTACAAAGAAATTTTTAAGGAGTTTTTGTTTCTTATGAGTTCTGAATCCTAAACCAGCTTTGTCAAATACTGCTCTTTGGTTATTTAACAGTAAATTCAATTTTTCAGAACTGTAAGTAAATTTTTCGACAAAAGATTTTAGTTTATCGATTTCCTCTTTATATTTCTTGTTTTTCATTAAAATTTCTTTGTGTTGTCTTGATAATTTTTCATTTGAAACTAAGTTACTTTTCTTTTCAAGTATATTCTTTTCATTTTCAAGACCCATAATTTTATCATTTAGATTTTTATTTTGTATTAGAAGGTATTCATTCTCATTTGAAAGGTTGTTATTTATTTTAGCTAATTCTAGATTTTGCTTCTTTAAGTTTTTATGTTTTGATTTTAATTTTTGAAATTCTATTACTAGTTCATCAAAAATTTCATGAAGCTCATCAAAAGATAATTCATTTTCGGTTTCAGAACATACCTCTTCTTGATCGGCCATTAGACAGAAATTTGCCACTTCCTGTTGTTCTTCCTCAGAGCTGGAGTCTTCACTTTCGCTCCAGGTTGCCATCATGGCCTTTTTCCTTAACTTTCTCCTGCTTTTCTTTAGTAAGGGGCAATCTACCTTGAAATGCCTTGGCTTTTTGCACTCAAAACATGTGGGCTGCTCCTCCTTCTTCTCCTTATCCTTTTCTTTACTGGGCTCATCCTTCAGAGGTTTCTTTTTGTAGTTGAATTTCTTTTTCCTCATAAACCTTCTGAACTTCCTTGCCAACATAACAGTTTCATCTTCTTCGTCATCCTCTTCAGAGTCTTCGCTTGAGTCTTCTCTGGTAGTAGATTTGAATGCTATTGTCTTTTTCTTTTTGTCCACCTCTCCGTTCTTCTGCTTGATAGATAGTTCATATGTCATTAAGGAGCCCAACAGTTGTTCCAGTGGGAGAGTGTTGACATCTTTTGCTTCTTCGATTGCAGTGACCTTTGCATCCCATGAAGCTGGTAGAGACCTGAGAAGTTTATTTACAAGTTCACCATTAGAAATTATTTTTCCTAAACTTCTCATGCCATTCACAATGTTTGTGAACCTAGTATACATTTCACTGATAGATTCAGTAGGTTCCATTTTAAACATTTCATAAGTGTGAATTAGCATGTTGACTTTGGTGGTCTTTACTTGGTGTGTACCCTCATAGGTAACCTTAAGTGTATCCCAAATCTCCTTTGCGGAGAGACAGTTGGATATTCTGTTAAACTCACTAGGATCAAGAGAACAGAATAAAAGGTTCATTGCCTTTGCATTAAGCTCAATTTGCTTAATGTCACTCTCATCCCAATCATCTTCCATTTTAGGGGTGAGAATGCCATTAATCATCATTGTAGGCTGATGAGGACCTTTTACTATTGTTCTCCACAAATTATAATCAAGAGCTTGTATAAATATGCGCATGCGTGTCTTCCAGTATGTGTAATTTGTGCCATTAAACAGTGGGGGTCGGTTTGAGGCTTGACCTTCAACAATACCCATGCCTATTGGGGCTGCCATGATCTTTTACTCAAGATCCTTGGACCTACAAGAGAGTACCGGCGCTCTGATACCACTTGTTGCCCAGAAATGGAGCCCAAGAGGGGGGGTGAATTGGGTCTTTTAAAAATTTAACACAATAAAACAAAAGGTCTAGTGGTGCTTGTGAGTGACAAATAATTAGATGCAAGATAATAGCACTTAATTAAAGAATGCAAAAAGAAAAGAGCAATCACATACAAACACAAGATATATAGTGGTTCGGTGCAAACCTAGCACCTACATCCACTCCCCAAGCCATCCTTGGGAATTCCACTATAATCCACACCAGATTACAGTTGACTTGTTTTTACAAGGCTCACAAGTCAAAAACCTAAGTTGGTTTTATCACTTAGGCTCACCAACAAACCTAACTACTTGTTTTGTCTTCGGGCTCACAAGTTAACCCTAGTTGATTTTAACACTTTGGCTCACCAACAAACCACAATAACCTTCTTTCAAGACACCCTTGAAAGCAAGGTTAAAGCACAACAAATTAGATATAAAATTTAAATGCTACAATAAACTCTCTTCAAGAGTGGATTGGAATCTTTGAAGCCCAAGGATTGCTTTGACTTTACTCTTCTTCAAGTTGCCTCCTTTTGGAATGTAGTAGATTTGAGCAAGTAGGCTTTTTCAGTGGAATCAAGCTAGAAGAGGCTTTTGATTTGAAGTTTGGAGAGAATAAAGGCTTTTTTTGGCTTTAGAGTGGACTTGAATGCTCTTGAATGGACTTTTCTCTTTTTCTTCTTGACTTCTTTTCACTTCCCTTACTTTAAAATGAGGTTGGTGGTGATTAAATACACCAAAAACCTTCTAAAAATGGTTTGTGACCGTTGGAGCATTGGAAATAGCCGTTTGGAGCTTGAAATCCCGTTTCTGCAAGCCAGAAAAATAGATCCGTTAGAGCTGTCAGGCTGCAAGTGTCGACACTTGGCTGTCAGGTGTCGACACTTGAATTCTGGGAGTCGACACTTGATCATTCAAGTGTCGACACTTGATGCACAGGTGTCGACACTTGACACAAAAATCCTCGAACCAACAAGTTATGTATTTTCAAAATTCTCAGGCCTTGAGTCGACACTTGAAACCTAAGTGTCGACACTTGGTGTCGACACTTGAAGTCTAGGTGTCGACACTTGGCGTGCCAAGGATTTTTCTTCGTGCCAAATGCTGAAGTGTCGACACTTGTTTGTCCAGGTGTCGACACTTGAGACTGAAAACATCCAGTATCAAGAGTAAAAGCCTCGAAATCAAAAATAAAGTTCATTAATGCATAAACACATAATAGTTAAGCAAATATTAGCCCTTTTTCAATGAAGAGAATGTCCGGATAAGTGAGAATTGCTCCGTGCCATTGCATGCCATACACCATAAGTTTTTGGAATTTTGAGGTGCTTTCTTCCTGAAAACTCACAACTTGAAATTCACATTAGAATACAATATGTGCTCAATGTTTTGTTATTCATCAAAATCACTGGGTGGAGCCAACACCCATCGTCCGCCACTGACGCCATCCGAGCCCCTCATCTCCCCGTCGGATCCCGTCGATCCCCTGCTATCGTGATGCCTCGTCGGTAGACCTGTCAAAATGGGCTAGAGCCCATGGGCTAGCCCATTTGGCCCTATAAATGGGCTGGGCCGGGCTGAAAAAAATTGGTCCATTTATGTAAGTGGGCTTTTTGGCTCGGCCCCTGTAGCCTATGGGCTCAACAGGGTTAGGATCAGGCCAGTCCATGGGTCATGATATAATAATAATAATAATAATAATAATAATAATAATAATAAACTTAGCCTTATGGGTCAGGGCTCACTTAATCTGTTAATGTTAGTCAACTCACCTACGGTCCTACGATTTACTGGTTTAGGACTTACTAATTACTACTTAAAAGGTGAATACTGAAGGCATTATGGATTTTATTTACTCGACAACGATGGAAGACTGGGAGTCGGGACTCAGGACCCTCTGTTAGGGTTAGGTCAAAGCCGCCGCCCTCTGTCGGAGAGAACTAGTGAGTCCGTGAGTGACTCACAGAGAGCCGCCGGAGAATGGAGTCTCAAGTTTGGCTGTTTGGGAGAACCGGAGATGGGAGAACGAAGAACCCCACCCCATGGCCGCCGTTCTTCTTCCGCGAGATCGTGATGCCGGCTGGAACCCAGGACTTCGGTCGTTCGGCGGTGAGGACTCGTCATTCTTCCATCTTTTTTTTTTGATTTTTCTTAACGAATCATTAGAGGCAGTGACCAGTAAGGCACGGGTCCGAGGGAGCACGGGGTCGGGGGGTGCCACCGTCGTCGTGCCGGCCTGCCATGAGGGCTCACAGGCTTTCCCCGATGTCGTGTCGATCCATCATCGAAAATAGTGTAGATTGGAGAGGGGGAAGTTTGATCTCCGAGTTTCCTCTGCTTCCTGGCTCCCACCGGCCACCGTTTTGACCTCCAGGACTGGGAGACCTCCGTGCGATCGTTCCAGTCCAACCTCTTCTTTTTCTTGTTAGATTTACCTGTTGTAACACGCTTCTTTTGTCCTCCAAAGATGCCTCTTATCATTGCATATCCTACCATACTATCAGCAGATATTTCCAGTCCCAAAATCTGTAGAAACGAATAGTATAAATTGATTCATTTTTTTTCTACTTGATATTTTTAGCACGTGGATCCCTAGTCCACGACCCTAGCCCATGGCCCACATAGGGGCCCGGCCCGGCCCTAGCCCACGACCCATATAGGGCCGAGCCGGGTTGGATTTTTTTAGCCCATTTGTACAAGTGGGCCTAGCCCGGCCCGGCCCACAAAATGCAAGCCCATATGGGTTAGGGCCGGGCTAGGCCGGGCCAGCCCATATTGACAGCTCTACTCGTCGGTGCCCCATTTCCTGTCGAATCCATCAAGTTTCTCCCACGGTCGTCATCCAAACCTACAGCCACCGACTGGAATCGCCCGATCCTCCCTCCGATCGACGCCTCCACGATCATTTGAACCACCGCCTTGCGCCACTGACACTGATCCGGAAGACCCAAGCCGCGACTGAAGCTTCCGCCCAGCCTCCTCTTCCTATCGGTCCGACATAGCTCAGATCCGCCTGTGCCCACCGGATCTCCTCCCTGCTTCTCGTCGGCCACCCATGCCCACCACCTCTGCCGAGGTCGAGCCGGGCCCTCCTGCTCCTTCACCAGGTGGCACCCGGAGATGGGCCCACCTCGGCCGAAGTCGAGCACCTCTCTGTCGTTCCGCCAGGTGTCCACCTAGGAGGGGTCCACCTCGGTCGAAGCTGGCGACCCCTCGCTCCCTCGCCAGGTGGCACCCGGAGACTGGTCCACCTCGCCGAAGCGGCCGGCCCCTCGCTGCCCTCTCCAGTGTCACCCCCTGGAGACGGTCCACCCTCTCTACCGAGGTCAGCCGTTCCCTCCTGCTCCTTCGCCAAGTGCACCCGGAGACGGGTCCACCTCGGCCGAAGTCGAGCACCTCTCGTCGTTTTGCCAGGTGTCCACCCAGGAGGGGTCCCACCTCGGCTGAAGCTGGCGGCCCCTCGCTCCCTCGCCAGTGGCAACCTAGACGGGGTCCACCTCTGCCGAGGTCGAGCCGGGCCCTCCTGCTCCTTCGCCAGAAGGCACCCGGAGACGGTCCACCTCGTCCGAAGTCGAGCACCTCTCTCTCTGCCGTCCCTGCCAGGTATCCACCCATGAGGGTTCCACCTCGATCGAAGCTGGCGGCCCCCCTCGCTCCCTCGCCAGGTGGCACCCGAGATGGGTCCACCTATGGCCGAGGTCGAGCCGGGCCCTCATGCTCCTTTGCCGGTGGCACCCGTAGACGGGTCCACCAGCTCTGTCGTGAAGTCGAGCACCTCTCTGCCGTTCCCCCAGGTGGCGCCCCCTGACGGTCCTACCTTGGCCGAGGTCAGCCTACTCGGCGAGCCTCGGGGAAGTAGGGGCGTGGGTTGCAATATCGCCACTCGGGCTGCGCGCGGCCGCGTCCCGTAGGGGGCACCAGTACGGTCCTGCAATGACACGCGAAACCTCTTTAAACCAGTCGGATGGCCCCGCAACCGAGAACGGAATCCTTGCGGGCAGGAGCCCAAAACGGTTGGCGCTCGTCGTCAACATCTTGAAAGGAGAGCTCCCGCACTCGCCCAAAGCCTCGCCAGTCTCTTCCCCCCCCTTTCTCGTGACACACGACGGGCCAAGCGGTCTTGCCACTGAGTTCCCCTGGCCCGAAGAGGAATGAAGGGGGGGAGAGAGACGAGAAGTGGATGGAGCCTCCTGAGAGGAGGGCGGGCTGGAGAATGTGATGATATAAAAGGATGGTAAAAACGGCCGGGAGGTAAGTGGAAAAAGAGGAGAAACACACCAAGAGAACGATCCTAGGAGTTCTCGAGAGTCCTCGGGCATGAGCTAGGTGAACTCAGTGTAGGGAGCTGGGCATCAACTCCACTCTTCTCCACACTTCTTTCATTAACATCTCCTCTAAGCACGGGAATCCTTTGGGAACCCACCTTAGGGGATCTGTTCCATCTCGCCGCTCTCTAACTTGACCGTCGGAGCGCCCCCGTCGAACCCCCCCGCCAGGGCTCTGACTTTGTTTTGCAGGTCCGGAAGCTTGGAGATCTCGAGGTGAGACAGTCCGAGACCGGTGCCAGCTCAAGAGCTACAAGCCACCGCAGTGAGATCGGCAACAGGATTTGTTCCGCATCACTGTGTGATGTGCGAGACCGCTGACGTGGGTAGCTGACAGGCGCCGTGTCAAAGGAGTCCGCCGCGTCAGACACCAAGGCAGCACTTCACCCGAACCGCTCTACCGAGTTGAGCTGAGCTCCCTCAAGACAACAAGCCGAGCTCCGTCCTCCGCTAGGTCGAGCCCTTGAGCTCAGGACGCCTAGGCCGGAGCCGCCCTCCAGAGCGAGACCCTTGGAGGTTTGAGCCCTGTGGTCGGAGTCAAGCTCAGCACTCACCCCGCCACGTGGAGCCTCTCCGAGCGCGCGCCCTCTGGATCGGGTCCGCCTTTCGCCCTCCAAACGAGACCCTCGGAGGTTTGAACCCTGTGGTCGGAGTCGAGCTCAGGCTCAGCCGCCACATGGAGCCTCTCCGAGCGCGCGCCCTCTGGACCGGTCCGCCTTTCGCCTCCAGAGCAAGACCCTCGAGGTTTGAGCCCTGTGGTCGGAGTCGAGCTCAGAGCGCTCATCCGCCACATGGAGCCTCTCCGAGCGCGCGCCCTCTGGACCGGGTCCGCCTTTCGCCCTCCAGAACGAGACCCTCGAAGGTTTGAGCCCTGTGGTCGGAGAGTCGAGCTCAACGCTCAACCCGCCACGTGGAGCCTCTCCGAGCGCGCGCCCTCTGGACCGGGCCCGCACTCTTCCCTCCTCCATCAAGTGACCACACGAGCTCGGAGCGTCTAGGCCGGAGCGAGCCCTGCCATCCCCGGGACGCCGGCGAGCCGCTCGAGGACTACGGAACGGCGCCCCCCATATCGCCATAACTACATGTCCGCCCGTACTTCCAGGGAATGGGCCTCCAGAAGGCACGAACCCCTAGGATGGCGACCCCCGAATCGAAGCTCTGCCAAGCTTCCTAGATTGGGCGATCGGAGAGGATGTCCAGCGAATGGAAGCTTCCCCTATCATATGTCAGAAAGACGTCCCGTCCACGGCACGAAATCCTGCGCATGCGCCTGCCAACCCAGCGAAGATCCCGAGGCAAGTGCCCACGACCATTCTTCAACCATAAAGGACATCGGCACCCCCAAAAGGGAGAGGTAACAACAACAATCCACTGCCAACACAAGCGCAAGCTCGATCAAGAGGGCGGAGCGCCACACCACAGCAGTTGAAGGAAAACCAGGGAAACATGGAGAGGCGGAGGAACAGGAACCCCTCTGTCCCCGCTATCATTCTCCCCCTGCTACATTTTCGCCTTTATACACAACTTTTACTCCTCCTAGTGCGGATCCATCAAGAGGGCCCGACCAGGAGATCTGTTCTCCTGGATCGTCCTGACTTGACCGTCGGAGTGCCCCCGCCAGAAATCCGGCTCGAGTCACTAACTCCTATTTCGCAGGTTCATGAACAGAGAACTGCCAGGCAGCGAGAGTCGCACTTCGGCGCGCCGGCAGCAGCTACGGGCCACGGCGTTCTTGACGGCAACACCGTGCAATTTGAAAAACTAAATCGACAACTTAGCCAATAAATATAACTCATTCATGCAACTGTACTGGTCCCTTGCCGCAACAAGGTTTGTCAAGTTATCGATGAACAAATCACAAAAATACTTCTTCAACCTATTCTAATTTAAAAAGAAAAAAAATGATTAAAACTTGTAAAAGTTCATCAGTAGTTTTATCTTGTTATTTAATCTTTTGCTATCCCTAAAATGAAAGATAAAAGTTGGTTATTTGAGTTTTCTGGTAACATCTAAAATGTGGTATTTAGTTGAAATTGTACTTTATAATGCAGCTTGTTGTTTAGATATCAAAAAGTTAATTCTTGTTCACCTTTACAAATGTGACCTAGATATACTTAGCAAATCTTTTTGTACATTTCCTATCAAAGAAAAAATAGATAGAAAGGCCAAATAAATAAGAAGAGATGCTGATTTCTTTGTTGTTATCTCACCATCCTTTTTTTTTTTCCCCCTGGATGAAAAGATATGTAATTGTTATCAAGAATTTGAAATTGCTATTTTTTAATCTTACTAAATGCTCCCATCGGGCTGGCCCGGCTCTGATCCGGTTCAGGCGATGGGCTATAGGGCCGGTCAGAAAGTTTGATTACATAAATGGATCACGATTTTTAGGCTGGCCATTCCATGAGCTACGGTCCATCTTAACAGTTTTAGCCATAAGGATCGGTCCTTGGATGGTGCATGTTTTGAAACAGAGCTCTGCCTGTTTCTATTCAGAGTAATCCCCACTTTATATATACGCTCGTGCACGCTTGGTATTGAAAATAAGATGGTCATGAAAACCAAGAGCCGGGATCCAAATGCCTGGTCAAGATGGCGCTAATGTTTAATGGCATAATGCAAGGACTGGACCTCGGTTTTCCGAAGGAGAAGGAAAAAAATAGGTGAATAAACACCTCTCTGTTGCCATCATCATCAGATTTTAGATAAGTTTGTTATGCACCATCACAAGGGAAAGCAGAATGTTTATCGAAAGAAGCGAGAACCAGATCGGTCATTTCCAATCTAACCCCTAGTAGATTCCGGTAAAGTTCGGCGCCTATATAAGATAAGAGAGGAATTCCGAGGTAGGCAAAGGTCTTCCTTCCCAACGAGCTATCTCTTTGTGATCTCTCCATTCTGTTGCTCCAAGTCTATCACTGACATAGCTATCGGAGTGTCTCCTGCCGGAACACCACTGGTCCGTGAGACCTTTTTTTTGCAGGAACCGGGAGATGCGCACTCCATGAGCCCGATCAAGAGCCTGGTTCAGAAGATCCAACGACAACAATATCGAAATACTTGGACCGTATTTCGTCGGTGTACTAGTCAAGATACCCGAGTCTCGATCATTTCAGATTATCTTGCCCTTCTACTTCGGCCAGGGATGGAGTGATTTTCTCCCCAGCTAACCTGCCTACTGCGACAACCGAAATGAGACGCTGGAATTCAGAATCCTTGACCATAAAGCTGCATGATATTATGCCTAACGCTGCACGACTTAAAGGGTTAGCATGTCAGGTGGACTGCCAATTAGGGCTTAGCGTTGGCAACTTTCGGCTTGCGGGGTTGAGGGCTCTATATGGACGTGAGATAAACATCCAAGCTTGCATGATTTTTGTCGCCTCGACATGGCTAAGAACAAGGACGGCCTTGCCTCCTTAGGCTCTAGTGCGCGACAATCATATCACGTTAACACTTTTGAGGGCTTGTCTTCAAATATTTTGGGATGGTGTGGGCTTGGCCAACTCCCATGACCCAGTGTAGAACCGTTTACATGTTCGGAATTTATGTATGTTTTTTTATATGTCAGAGTCGCAGAGCCCGATTACCAGGTTAACTCGTCGCAAAGCATCTGCCCCGAAGGTCCAGAACCAAGTGCACAACAGCAAATGGCCTAAAGTCGACCAAGTCAGGATGTTGAGAGCTGCTGCTCCCCGAGATCTATCGAACTACCGTGCACGAGTCGACATCCATTCGCATGCACACACCAGGCCAGTATTGTAGAAGGAAACGAAGACTTGCCGAGGTGACTGCGACTCAGCTGAGGAAATCCTAGAAACTTTTAGAGATCCTAATTTTATTCCAAGAAAGCATACACTGTTTCTAATTTATACTTGAAATTTTTTTTTTAAAAAAAAAAAAAAAAAAAACTTCAGGATCGGTGAATCGTACCAAAGCATGTATTCTTGAAAGCTAGAATTAGATAACCTTATCAAGAAGCGTTCTTTTGCAGCAATTTGAAAAGGTTGGCGTTCTTTTTTCCTTTGAAAGCATGAAGTGGATGTGTAGCAGTGCGGGTTGGTCAATTTTGGCCCCGTTTCCGTTTATTTACCTAGCTAGAAATCAAAGTTGATCGAACTGGACCAACAAGTTTTTTTTTAAGTTTGAATTTAGTCAGTTTAAAATGAAATTAGGAGGGTATAATTGAGAGACATGCACCTGGATTATGATTCGACCAAGTTTAGGGTTTGCAGGTCCAAGGTTTAATCTCATGGGGTGAACCGGGAAGAAAATTTATTACATATGCGACATGACATGAGGGATCTCAACCGCTTCTCCGGCAAGTTCATCTCTCAATCTGCCATTAATTAAGCGCCATCAAGAAATATGAATGTCGAGCTTTGGATTAATTAGTACCAAGCGTACGTGGCATGACATTGAGAGGCCGTAGCTAACTTCCATATTCCATATCTTCAGGCTTTATCTTGATGCGCACACACTGTACGTTGTATGTCGGTAGAATTCAATGGAATAGGTTCGTACCTTTTTGTTGAAACGGTTTGTGCTCCTGTCTTGAAATGTATGATTTACCGCGATTAAAAACCTATCAAAAAAAAAAAAAAAAAAAAAATCCTATACCAGGTTTTGTCCTGACAGTACCTACAGGCAAAACTGCAAATGTACGAGAATTATGGAGTACGGAGATGGACGATCATTAAATTGTCCCGGTTCCATCACAGTTGATAAATATAATTTCTTTAAGTTATCGAGTAAAACACCAATATCATATACTGCTTTATTTATTTATTTTGACTATCGTGCTTTCCACCGCAAGGAGTGTCTAAAGCCTTTTAGTTGAAGTTATAATCAATTGTATTGTAATTTAAATTGTACTAGTTGATTTACAATAAAGCCTATCAGTATTTTTAAGAGGGCTTAGGAAAGATATATATATATATATATATATATTTGATGGACATTCCGTCCAACACATTTCAGGAGAATGTAAAGTTGGAGCACTTTACAAATACAAAAATGAAGGGGTTCTAAATGAAAAGGATCGATGTCGAAGTCCATGCTAATCAGAGCCAGAACGATAATCCATCGGGAGAGAGCAGGCTGCACCAGTGCAGATCTGAATTAATGATAGAAAAGTGAAGGAGAGGGATGGGCAGGGGGCTAGATACGGTGCATGGGACTGTAAGACGGAGGAGAAAGGGAGCTACGATCAAGGTGGAGTGGACAAGAGGAAAGGAGACGGGATTAATTTTTTTTCTTTTTTTAAAAAAAATTAAGGTATCTATTTAAATAGCTGCAATTCATATCATAGTCATTTTTTGTTAAGTTCGCAACCTAATAAATAATTTAATTTATTATATAATTTTAATTATAGGCATTCAAATAAGCTGCATGTATCCACCCCCCACGTCATAGAACTCCGAGCAACCCGTGACATGAATGGATACAAGACATCAGATATGGTGGTGGATTTGGCGATCGTGAATGGAATATAGAGCGTGGGCGGTGGGACCCGAAACCAGGCCCGCGTGCTCCAGCTACACGCTCCGCGCGCGCAAGTCAAAGGAGGATGGGCTCTCCTCACCAAGCAACCCTGATTCATCTATAAAAAAATAAAAATAAAATGTGGCACCTAAATTCTCACGCTTTCTGTCCTCGTATCATTTCACTTGTACCAAAAGCAAGGGGGCTAGCAAAGAGGTTTCGTAGTTGGTTGCGCCTTGGATGCGCAACTTTATCAGTTAATCCAGCTTTTGGTAGCCTACTTCTCTTTGGCTTGGATCACTTCATGTCCCTAACTCTCCTTTCACATCTATGAGATCTCTTTACCATCCAAAAGTGGGAGGACCGTGCGTATGTCACGGGGTCATGGGCTTTCCCTCCCTGGCTGCCTTTTTTTTTTTAAAAAAAAAGGAGGAGCTAGATGCTGTCTAGCTTTCAGACAGTGAATTTTAGTAAGAAGTGGCATTAATTACTTTAATGCCAGTCACTTTCAATGTGGTTGTTTCCTCGATCGACATGTTCTTGTCATCCCTTCTTCATCCACTAAAGATACGATCAAGTTGCTCACGAGAAATTGAAGCAATTAATTCACGTCATCGTTCACTTTCCTTTATGTATTTTCTTCTTTTAATAAGAATTATGGATGTTCCATCATGACAGAAAACATTACATATCGTGAGGGTGGGTGTATTTTGGGAGATCGACCAACAGCTTTCCTGCAAGAGGCGCAAGCCACCGCTTTGCCATTCCTTGAAACGTGTGATCAGGAAATTAAAGGAGTACCCAATGAGAAAACAAGCTTACATGTGGTGGTGAAACTACTCACCCATTCCTCCTAGGATAGTGTCAACTCTGGCCATCAGCACTTGCATTCTTTTATATGAGCTATACTAAACTAACAAGCTTGGAAGACTTCAGGATTAGTGAAGCTAGACGAGTTATGACTACTTGATCTGTGCGTGTGCGTGTGGTGTGGATGTATCTCAAGACTACGAAAGATCTATCCTTAGGTGTCATAGGATCCCTCACAACACCTATTAGCTGTCCTTGGAACGATCAACTCCTAGGCTAAAGCTTGTGAGGATGCTGGTTTAGCAACGGTGAGGTCATCACGAGTTGTCGGTGTCTTTGAAATATGAGTACGTAGTTGTTGGCGAAGTGAAATTAAGCAGCAGGAAAAGCAGCCTGGCAACCCTATGAATCCATTAGTTTGGTTGCATCTAGTTCTTTTTTGATAACAGCTAGCATCCAGTTTCTTCACTACGTACGAAGTAGCAAACCCATGGTAACAAAAGCCAGGCTTCAGAAATTTTAAGCAAGTCTAAAATCCAAACACGGAGTGTTTTACTCTAAAAGTCGCAAGGAAAAATACAGTTCCCTCGACCTAGGTATCATATGTTTCAAATTAAAGGCATGCACGTATTAAAATATATATATATTATATATATATATATATTATATATATATAATATATAAAGAAAAAAGAAACATCGACTCATTCAAGTAAACAAAACCTTTCCTGTCTCGCATTGAAATTTAGCAAATTGCATATTATTCTTTTAAACTTCTAACTATCATACAGAGTCTCCTAAATTAAGAACTTGTTTTTGAAAAATCCAAATTTTCGAGATGCCAAAAGATAAAGGAACATGAATTTGCTTGGAATTATGATCCTTAGTCGAGACATAAACAGATTAATCAACAAAAACACACTCGTAACAAGTTGCACGAGTAATTTGGTTGACCATGTTCCATCAACTAACGAGGACACTACAGATAAGACACCTATAAAATACTAATCAGATGACAGGAGTTCGAAACCGAGCAGAATCGAAAACACTGATACAATGCGGATACGCATATACCAGTGCTTTACCATAACTCATCCTGTTAAGGTACTCATATATACTATGCTAACTTATCCATCATGAAATTTTATATGAATTCTTCTAAGGGGGCTAAAATTGCTAAAATATTGTCACATGGGATGCTGCAAGCTACTCCACTGTCATGATATCTCTCGCACACAAAAGGCAAGAGACAAAATCTGTCAGCAAACCCTAGTTGACAGCCCTCTCATCAACAATCCATTCAATGCACTATATTTATCAATTCACATACATACCAGTATCACATGGGCATGATAATTAGAGCTTGCAAGGCCCACAGGCACACACTCCAAAACCCAATAAGAGAACGAGTCAGTGTAAAGCCAAGGCAGCTGATAGGAAAGATAGTATTATAAACTTTAATACCTGCTTCAAATAAATATCCCAGGTTGCCATCGGTGTCAAATAGCACCATACGTACCCTTCTATAGCAAGCCTTGACAACAGGAGAAACGAAAAGAAAAACCACCCAAGAGTACCTAGAACTTTTTTTTTATCACATACCTCACAACCTTCAAATCCTGGTGCAACCTATAACCTTCTACATCACAGCACAGCTACCGTGTTCTCATCACTGAAAAGATGGGCAGCATAGTCACCGGTCTCTGGCTGGTAGTAGGGATAAAGGCTTGGATAGTAGGGATAGTAATAGCCAGTGTAGGGTGGGATCTGGGGAGCCCTATTGTACATCATCTGGGGTTGCATGTACCTGCTTTCATTCATCAGCATGCTGTTGTTGGAGTCCTCTAGAGTTCATCATCATGGCTGATGGATGGTTCTGATAGGCTTGCAGGTTCCCCATCATGGGTGCCCGATGGGCCCCACCAAGCCCACCCCACCATTCGCCGGGAAGCCTGTGGAGAAGGTGTTTCCTAGCTGCTGCTGCTGCTGCTGGAACCCAAACCCATTGTTCCCACCATGGCCTTGGAGCCCTCCCATGCCCATCAAGCCATTGATGTCACTCACCCTCCTGCCTTCCCCTGCATTAAGACCGCCACCACCCAAGTGGGCAACGTTTACCCATCCTGTAGTTGGGGAGTTCTGCGTTTAAGCCCTTCTGGTCTGGCCCATTCGGGCCCTTTAGTCCCACATTCTGGTTGGGGTTTCCACCCCCTTTCTTTCCTGCTACATTGTTGCCATTCCCAGAAGCAATGACATCTTTCTTAGCATTAGCTGCTGCATTGTTTGCCTGCCTCGGTAGATTGAGTTGATTCATCTTATCACCAAGGAGCCGAAGCTCATCAACTTCTTCCTCATCGTCGTCGTCGTAGTCCATCGTCGGAGCTGAAGGAATCAAACTTCTGTTGCTGGTTCTTGAAGGCTTTGAGTCCTTGAACGAAGGCCTGGTTGGGCTGGCTTTTGCCGTTCTTGTTGCCGCCTTTAAGGGAATGGACAGCTTGCTGCTGCTGGTCGGGCTTGTGGCTGTGGTTGCTGGGCTTCTGAGTCAGAGCTCTGCATGCTTGCCCGATCTGGCCAGCTTCTTGATCAGGGTATTGGAGTCCACATTTCCTGAGACCGTGACCTTCTGATGCTCCGCATCTATGCTGACCAATACACTCCTGAATGAAATGGAGAAAAGATCAGATATGCGTGCACAAGCTAAACAAGATGGTCACACGGAACCAGGAACATGGTATCCAGATTTAAACCTGTTGCCTGTTACCAGTATCGTTTAGCAAAAGGTATACAAAAACAAAACATATATATATATATATATATATTATATATATATATATATATATATATATATATAGTTTCTTTGATTAGAGTTTTTAGCTGGGGTAATGACCCAACAGCGACAAAAAACTAAGGCCCTGAACCACAAGAAGAAGAAAAGGACAGCCTCCGGATGTATTAAGAAATCTATAGATTTGTTTATTGTGGAGGTGGAAGGACATTTCCATCCGTCCTCGCCACTTTCCCAATAGAAGAAGTTTTATACAGGAAAACTGTTTAAAATGGGAGGCAACTTTAATACACTTAGTTATGCCATCAAAACTTTCTGAGAAGATCGAGACGGGGACTGTATCCAATTGCTCTGAAACTGTCTAGTTCCTTGTACACGATTTTTTAGATTTGTATTCTTCCTCCATTGCATCAAAGAAAAATATACAATTAAAGGCTGGAGACAATAGAAGAGATTGAATAAAATGGATGCCCGCAACTGTTTGAATATTTCAACTACCAATTTCCATATCAAGATATTTCCGGACCATGATTTATTATCAATTTAAGAAGAAATAGGAAAATATATTTTTAAAAAATTCATCAGTATTATCTCACCTTAACTTTTGGAATTTTCTCTCTTTTTCCTTTCTTGAATTGACAGCTATATGGATAAGAAATGTACCTTCTATCCTTTGAAGAAGCTTCTTGACCTCCTGCTTACACCCATCACAGTGTATGTGCACTTTGAGGATGAACGTCTGCAAGAAACAACATACAAACAAACAAATCAAAACAGCTCCCTTCACTGCCTTCCCCTTTTCTCAAGACATACCGAGGATATGTAAGAGAGAGAGAGAGAGAGAGGACAGAGGGCAAGGATGTGATACCTGTATCTTGAGGAGCTTAAAGTCATCATCTTTAGTCATTTCCACTGCTGTTGATGTGGCTGCCGAGGAAACCAGAAAATTCAACTCTGGCTAGAGAGAGAGAGAGAGAGAGACTATGCAACTACTACTAGCTTCTTGCAAAGAAGGGTCGTGGTGGTGGTGGTGGAGGTGGCGGTGGAAAGGGTCAGTTGCAAAGAGTACTTCTCCTTCATGAATGGATTCTATCCTCCACACCTTACTCTTCCACTACACTTATTAAACACCCACAAGGGTGCTCTATTCGATATATATGGGACTGCATGCCTGCAGCCTCTGGCCCCCGAAAGCCATCCAACGGCGAAAACGAAGGATTAGATGATCCAAGAGACAGAGAGAAAAGATGATGTGATTTGACGTTTAATCCAAAAAAAAAAAAAAAAGTCAGTAAAGGAGCACCAGCGTTTCTTGAATCGGCCACCCCCTGCTTTCCCCTACTTCTACGCACAGCCTCTGTCCTCTCGGCACGTTTGGTTGGTCCCCATTTTTACCGCGAGATGATAACACCGGTACAGGAGAAAAAGGAAAGTATACTTTAGTAGCCTTCTTCCTCTTTCTATCTAATCGGTAAACTGTACCCTTTTTTTTTTTTTTTCCTTGAACCACCGCTTGGTTTTGTGTTGCCCCTTCTAAGTATGAGGTGAGTTTAGTTCTAATTTAGCGTGCTGAGGAGAATGTCCCATGGAAATTAGAGTGGGCCTGACAAAACGTGCATAGAGGGAGACTCAGCGCAAAAATTGCAGTCTTTTGCTTTATGTTACTTAAAACTTTGATAGCAGTGGTTTTAGATGCTTGCATGGTAGTGAACAATCGTAGCTTGTTTTTAAAGAAATCATATGTTTATTTTGTTGGTCCTTGCAATTAGAAAAGAAAAGAAGCCATCTGATTTGTTGATGCTGTTTGGACAATGAGGGTCCAAGGGCATTAATAATTGGAAGGAAAATGTTTCACTCGATCTCATATATACCCCCACACTATTCTAAGAACTTAGTGTTAGGTATGACGTTTCACACGGTGGAAAGGAAATTAAAGAAAGGCAAGATTCCTGCCTGATGTATGGAACATCCTGGTTGACATTTCATGCGCCATGATAAGACCTCATCTGGTGTATCATGTTCTTGGGGAATGGATTTGAAAAGGAAAAAGTTGCAAGGAAATATATATATATATTTTATGAATGCATTCGTTCCCATTATTTCCCCTATGGCTTGTAGCTTCAACTTTATCTTCATGGAGGACTGTTGGATTGCAGGAATAAACAAAAAATAGAAACAAAAGATTGCATCGGTTGACAGGGAATTCAAGAAAAGAGAATTGGCAGTGTAAGACTTTTCAATGAAAGGTAGGGTAAATCCACCTGGTGGAATCAAGCAAATCTAAATATTCATCAATTTTTTTCTTTTTTTTTTTAAAAAAAAAAAAAAAATTGAAGCCCGAAATCTCCTCTGCTATTCCGGAATGGTGCAGGATACAAAGTACGCACAAAAGCTAAGATGGTGGAAAAATACAGGTAATTTATTATCCAAATATCAGCGTATCTATATTGGTTGTTCGAAGAAAGCATCGGACCTAATGGAGAATAAAAACAACAGAAAGGAGATATAGACTATATGAGCATCGCAATGATGAAATAAAGACAATAGATGAGGGTTTGCTACAGTTAGAAAACTTCGAAGTCCGCCTATAATTTTTGCATTATTCTACTAAGAATCAATATCAATAAATAAAAATAAACTAATTACAAAATTTGAATAAGGTACAAAAAGGAGGAGATAAGTTTCTCAGTTTCTTTTGACAGGAAGCACGCTTTGTCAGAGCTTTGCTGCCGGAGGAGATTCTCCTCATTTTGTTTCCCTAATCAATCCATGATAACCTACGCTCCTGCTTAAAAGCCACCGTTGATCATTGAGTGCTTTGAATTTTATTTATTATTATTTGTTCCAAATATATATTTTTTTTATTAAGATTCTTTTACCATTTAACTTTTTCTTAAAAAAATTTTGAAACCTATTTTTTTCTCTGGCGAGCAGCATAAATTTTTTTTTGACGAGTGGCTTGAATTTTTGGAACTCTTTTTTATTATTTTTTTAAAAAAAGTACAAGATTTTTAGTTTTATGAAGTTTTCTGAGTTTCAATTACTCTCTATTCATCACAGTTCTTTGATCCAATTTTTTTTATCCCTGTCCGAAAAATATCTTTTTTTTTATATATTGTGGTCGAGAAGGTATTGATCTATCTTTCAGATTATCTTTTCTTGATTCGTAACCAAGGCCGAAAAAGATATTGTCAATTTAGTTTATTGTTACGGATTATTTATATCTCTTTTGTTATTATTTCAGAACTCTATAATTTGGATATTTGTATCATCTTTATATCTAATTTCGAGATGGTCACATAGTGGATTGCTCATCTTCTATTGTAGATGTAGACAATTTTGCCGAACCACATAAATTTTTTATTTTTCTTGTATTTATTATTTATGCCTGTGAAGTGTTCGATAAATTGCCTGAGTGAGAGAACATAATTAAATAGAAGCATAAAGCGATCCGATCTGCTGTGCGCATCTCCAACAACTGGTATCAAAGTATTTGGATGGTATCTGACTGGCAACAAAGTTCATCAATGGTCCAAGAGGTAGTTATGTTTTATTCTACCACTGCAAGGCATGAAATAGCGATATTTGACGGTATAGGTGAATTTATACTATAGAAGATAAGAATGAAATATCTGTTCGTTAAGGAGGACGTGGTAATAGCCCTCAAGGATATGGATGCAATCCCAGGAGATACTGAGACTGCCAAAGAGGAAATCAAAGAGAGAGCTCTAGGAACTTTGTTTTCGAGTTTGAGTGATAAAGTTTTCTGCAATATTGTGGATCTTGATATAACTAAAAGTGTATGGCATAAATTGGATAGCATATATATGACAAAGTCTCTTATCAATAAACTATATTATGACCCTATCACTTGGCCTCATTTATCATAACCACCCCAACTACCTTCGAATATTTGGTTATTCGTTATTCGTTACAACCACATTCGGTTATTCGGCTACAACCACCTTCGGTTATTTGGTTATTCAATTACAACCACCTTCGGTTATTTGGTTATTCGGTTACAACAACTATAACCATATTTGGTTATTACAACCTCTATAAATAGGGTAAGAGAGGACCTCCCAAAGATAAGCAAGGTCTAAGGCCAACAGGCCCAAGCAAGACTACTCTACTCACTCTCTTTTTCATCTATGCTATTCTTGAATTATCCATTATGTCGTTGCCTAGACCACCCACTGACTTGCATCGGAGTGTCCCCCCCGAAAATCGGTTCGGGGTCTTTTGCAGGTGTCCATCCGTGCCCGGGAGCTCGATGGGAAGAGTGAGCGAGATGCCCGATGCCATCAAAGCCTCAACAATGAGTGATTTAAACGCAACATATTGGCATGCTAGGAATGGATCTCGATCAATCCTCTCTTAGAAAGGAGAGTTTTCAGAAATACACGATGGAGAAGGTGACGAGAAGGGCGATGTTGATGGCTCCATCAAGCTTCTCCCACTACAGTAAACAGGACCTTTCCCGATGCTTAAATTGATCTTTTCCAATGCTTTAAAGCATCGCTAAAAATATTTTCGATGCTTGCAAAAGCATCGCAAAATGAAGAGTGGAGATAGTTTTTTCCGACACTTTGCAAAAGTGTTGCAAAAGCATCGGGAGTTTTTTCGATGCTTTAAAGTATTGGAAATTACTGTTATTATCGATACTTTAAAGCGTCGATAATAAACTTATTGTCGATGCTTTTAAAAGCGTCGGTGATATTTTTCTTGATGATGCTTTAAAGTGTCGGAAATAAAAGTAATTCCCGACGCTTTAAAGCATCGGAATAATGTTATTCCTGATGGTTTTAAAAAGTATCGAGAATAACATAATTCTCGATGCTTTTAAAAAGCATCGGTAATAAATTTTTTTCGACGCTTTAAAGTGTCGAAAATAAGAGTAATTCCCGATGCTTTAAAGCATCGGGAATAATGTTATTCCTAACGGTTTTAAAGCGTTGGTAATAAGTCATGGCATAAAGTTATTCCCGACACTTTAAAGCATCAGAAATTTCATTTTTAGAAAAAAATAAATAATTATTTTAAAATTTAAAATCTATACATTTTTTTTAACCTGTACATAAATAGCTCGTATTCCAATTTCATTCCAGGCATTCATCACGCATCCAAACATAAATCCAAATATAAATCGAAATATATATACATTACAATTTAATATTAGTTTGTTACACATATGTCTGTTTAACAAAATTAAAAAAATACATGAAATATATGGTGTGAAATAACAAAAAAGTCAAGGTCAATGATCTGCAGGAGATAGATCGTCATCTGGTCCGCGTGGATCTGATGCTCCAGAAGCCTATATAAAAATATTTAAAAATTTAATTTATGAAACTATTAATGACAATATATTATATAAATAATTGATTTAACATAAAATATATATTTAAATTCATATATATGTACCTAATATGGAACAAACATCTGCATGACAGATGTAAGCTGCTCAATATGCTGTCTCATATATCCATGCTGCTATATCGGCATCAGCTCTCTGTCATATCTCGTCTACCTCAGCACGGCTCCATCGAATCTCCTCTACGTCAGCTGCATGGCTCCGTCGCATATCCTCTATCTTCTTCTCGAGTTTGCGAACACGTGCATCCCGAGCACTATCAACAGCCTCACATGTATGTGTACTAACCGCAGATAACTGAGTGGGAGTGACTCCAACTCCATATCCCCTCACTCGACCGTAGCGCTCCGGGCCCATCAACTTTGTAAATACCACGGTCTCGATGCAACTACGCTGCGTAGATGTTGGAGAATCATCAACACGCTCGGCAATAAGAATTGTAGCTCTTTCCTATATTAATTTAGAAAAATTAGTTAGGTCTTAAGGACTAACAAATATAATTTAAATTGTTGGATGAATTAAATTTTAATAACTTACATATATATCCCTCGACTCATCTCTGATAAAAGTGCCGTCACGATGAGTATGAGTTATCTAGTAAACTCCACCTGACCAGGTTCCCTCCCATGCTCATTGGCCTACAAAAATATTATAATTTTAAGCAAATAACTCAAACTATTTTAAAAATTATTTAAATATCAAGATATATATGTATCGCGATACATCGTCCGATCCAAGATAGATGGTGATCGCCGCATTGGATGTGGCATCGAATATCAGTCCTATTTCTCAGAATCCAGCGTTTCTCGTCCTGCAAAATAGAGTTAGAGACCCGGGCTGAGGATCCCGTGGGGGCACTTCGACGATCAAGTCAACGAACGGTAAAGAGGAATAGATCCTCCAAGGTAGATCCCTCTTCGGTCACCATGCTTGGAGGAGAGTTTTTATAAAGGATAAGTAGGAGGGGTAGGAGAGGAGTAAGGTTCGAGCCGTGATGGCTATGTCCGTCGGTAACCTTTCAGTGAATTTTTTGTGGCAGCCTTCATGCCTTCTCCATTCTTGTCTCTCCTTCTCCTCCTTTTCCTTGCTTAGCCACCTCTTCTCCTCTCGCCCGTTGGGTGCTCTTTTTAGACCACGGTTCTCCCCACTTCTTGCCTCGATTTTTTTCCTCTTAGGGGTGCTCGAAGGTCAACGGCATCCATTGGCTGTTCTCTCGAGGTCATTTCCCCTTATAGTAGGGAGTTATGTTGCGAGCCTTGATTTTTTGGTGGGTTATCATGGCTGGAGAAATTTAGCAGGTCTCAATCTAGGGGTAGCTGCCCTCAGGTCCGAGGTTCCTGACATGACCTTCTTCTTTCGGGTGATACAGATGGTCGGCTGTAAGACCCGGTGCCTCGATCGGGGCACTCCTTCCCATTGGTTCAAACCATGGTAGGTGTACCTAAGAAGCTTTGGGGCGTCGTACTGGACGTGCAAACTTCGATGACGAACTTGGTGCTAACACCTTCGTCTTTTTTGTGGTGCTTCCGAGGAGCAAGCTAAACTTCAGTCGAGGTGGGCTCAACCCTTGGAGAACCACCTAGTGAAGGAGCTGAGATGCCAAGCTCGACTTTCGCCGACGTGGGCTCGACCCTGGGGGAGCCACCCGATGAAGGAGCTGAGGGAGCTCGACTCCGTCAAGGTGGGCTCGACCCTTGGGGAGCCACCTGGCGAAGGAGCTGAGGGAGCTCGACTTCAACCGAGGTGGGCTCAACCTTTGGGGAGCCACCTGGTGAAGGAGCTAAGAGAGCTCGACTCCGGTCGAGGTGGGCTCGACCCTTGGAGAGCCACCTGGCGAAGGAGCTGAGAGAGCTCGACTCCGGTCGAGGTCGGATCGACCCTTGGGAGCCACCTGGAAAAGGAGCTGAGGGAGCTCGACTCCAGTCGAGGTGGGCTCGACCCTTAGGAGCCACCTGGCGAAGGAGCTGAGGGAGCTCGACTTCGGTCGAGATGGGCTCGACCCTTAGGGAGCCACCTGGCGAAGAAGCTGAGGGAGCTCGACTCCGACCAAGATGGGCTCGACCCTTAGAGAACCACCTGGCAAAGGAGCTCGAAAAGAGATTTGACATGGCGACGTCTACCCGCTTTGCTGCCAGCTGGATCCGAGGTGTACTCCACGCTAACAGTCTTGCCATATCATTTGTCCCCCACTCTCAAGTCTCATCGAAGCATAATGACTGGGACGAAAGGAGTAAATACAGAGCTAACATGGAAGGACAAAAATCCAATGCCATTATTATCGCAATCATCGCCACTTCATGGATCACGCCTTGAGGTCCAATGCACGGGCGCCACTCCGCGAGTCCGAGGAACATAATTAATGGTGCTAGACCCGAGGCGATTTTCAGCGCATCAAAGCATCGTCGCCAGCCGTCCCCCACATGTGGCACTCATTTGATGGTGGAGATGCAAAAAGGGCGTACGATCGCTGTCCATCAGTTTGAAAGAAGAGAAGACTTTTCACAAACTCGCTCTTTCGAACTTCTCGTGCTCGCCAGCGATTTAGGGTTTCCTCCTCCTTTGCTATCCTTTCTCTTCAAGATCAACAGGTCAGTCCTTGCATCCTTCCTTTCTTTTTCTTTTTCTTTCTTCTTCTTCTTCTTCTTTTAACCGGTAGTGTCCGAGTCCTTCCCTTTTTCTCAGGTAGACCGAAACCTTCTTTTAGGTCTCCTGTCCCCCTCGTCTTTCTTCCTTGAAGGCTCCTTCAGGTCGAACCCTCCGATCCTCCAGTAATCCCAACAAAGCAGGCCCTTCTCGGCTGAGAACTCTGTCCTCCGATGAGGAGGATGAGGTTCCTCTTGTGGTCCGAAGGAGCCTGCATCCCACTGGGATCATTATAGGAAGTCTTAGGGTTCTTCCTTCTTTCTCTATTCCGGCTGCCGCTCCTTCGGCGCCACCGGCTTCGACTGGTCCTTTCAGCATCGCTTCAACGATGACCGAAGAGGACCTTTCTCTTATCCGAGAGACATATGGGGTCCCGATTCTATCTGGCTCTCACTCCCAAGGCCAAGGGAACATGCCATCTTGAGTGGTCTGGGTCGGATTGCCATCTACAAAGAGTTCCTCGTTGGGGGCCTTCGTTTTCCTCTTTATCCTTTTTTCCTTTCCTTCCTCAGCAACTTTTGCCTTGTCCCGGCCCAGTTGGCCCCTAATGCCATCAGGGTCATTGCAGCCTTCATCATTTTTTGTCACTTCCATAGGTTTATTGCCCATTTTTTTTGTTCAGGACTCTCTTTATCCTGAACACCACCCCATTGATGACGGCTGGTGGTTTCTTTCACCCCGGCCTAAGTACCTCAGGTTCGACCTCTCCACTTCTATCAAGGGTAGAAGAACTGATACTTTTTTACCTCGATCGAGGGTGTTAACTGGGTCTGGAGTGATTCGGACCGGTACCCGAACCACAACTCCCAAGTAGAGTCTGCTGACCGGGAGGTCTTTACTTAGTTGATTAGTGATGTGCTCCCCTCCCTCGATGTTCTACTGTTGGAGCAAAACTTGTTTGAGGCCGGGGTCAGCCCGATTTGAGAACTTGGTGAGTCTCTACTATATGTGTCCCTTCTCTTCTTTTTGCTTTTTGACTTTGGGCTGACTCGCTTTCCTTCTTTCTTGCATGAATGAAGTACTCGATCGGGCATTTGATGGAGTCCGCTCGCAAAAGTAACTCTTCAGTCGGGCCCAGGGAGACTCTATCGAAAAGGGCCCGGGCGGAGCCCGGCCAGGGGTCTGGGCCCACTCCATCTTCAGAGGCGAGGGTGGCTGATCCAGCTCCCAGGACTCCACAACAATGAGCACCCCCCCGGAAGTCATCGAGATTGAGGAGGGGAGGGGAGATGAGCGACCTGCTACACCACCTGTGCCGCCGATCACAGCAACAAGTCCTACACTGGAGGCCAGGGTCCCTTCATGGGTCGTGCCACCAAGCATCGAGGCGACCTCAGCATTGTCCCCTCCGGACCCTGTCACGCTCTGACGGGGGTCTCGATGAACGCCTCGGTCATCCAAGACCCCGTCCTGGCGGA
Organism: Areca catechu; assembly: GCA_021397845.1. Lineage (NCBI taxonomy): Eukaryota > Viridiplantae > Streptophyta > Magnoliopsida > Arecales > Arecaceae > Areca > Areca catechu. Next base: position 51,601,385 of record CM038039.1, read on the forward strand.
AAGGATGATGGAATATGCCATTCAGCCCCGGGACCACCGCATGAGGGGAGCAGGGACTACATAGTGGCCGTACTCGGCATAATTCCCCAGCTCTTCTCGTGAGTGCCTTGCTTCTTTAATATTCCAGCTGGGTCACTAGGACTAACCTTCTCTTCAGTGCAGATCGGGGCTGACGCACTCTTGCTCCGAGACTTCTGCACCAACTGGGCGAAGAGGGAGGCCCAAAGGATAAGCGACTAGGCTCCCTCGCAGTCAACGTGAAGACTAATGGAGCAGGGCAGGAGATGAGGGAGACTAACAAGTCCCTTCAACGTGACCTGTCCAAGGCCGAGGGGCATGTCAGGGAACTCAAAGCATCCCTGGCCGAGGAGAAGGCCCGAATGAAGAACCGTGCAGAGGAGTCCACGATGGAGGTGTCCCACCTGGAGGGGCGATCCCGAACCCTCGAGATCCGAGTGGATGAAGTTCTTGCCGAGTTGGCACTGACCGACAAGAAGGTAAGGGGGCAATAGAGTTGATGGACGCTACTAAGAAGGAAGCCTCCGAGGCCATGCCCAAGTTCGGGCCTCACAAGAGTACGATGATGAGATCCACGAGGCAGCCATGGACTCCTTCATAAAGTGATTCGAAGCCTGTCGGGAAGGTGGCGTCGGCCTTCCCAGAGCTCAACTTGGAGGGCATCGTCATCGATGACGCGGGGAGTACTAGGAAGAGGTGGGGATCCCATCGGGCGCAACAAAGGCAGTGACCGTCGAGCAGTCGACCGAGCGGACGGCCACGCCGATGGAGGTCCAAGGGGATACCGGCATGCCGGCGCACCGACCTGGGAAGGAGCTGGCAATGCAGTGACCTTCCAGGGCCCTTCACTCCTTTAACTTTATACTCAGGATAGGGTTTTTGACTTTCTTTTTGGAACCGCCCATCCTGTCGGGGGTCCTTTCAAGTAGTAAACCCTTTATGTAATGAAGTCTCTTTTCTTCATGTCCTCCTACCCTGCATTTTTGTCTTCTGTTCCTTTCGTGCTTCATGTATCTTCCTGCAGTTTTTCGAACTCAGGTCTTATCTAGGTCCAACCATTTGGGGGCTCCAAATTTTGGTCCTCCCTGGGAGGCCTTTGTCATAGCGAATGACTTAAAAGGAATTTGGAAATCCTCGAGGGGGTCATCTGCACTAAATTGGGGCACCTACTGAGGACTCCAGGCACTCGCCCGAGGCCAGTGGCCTGTTTGATGGTCCTTCCATCCATGCCAGGAGTCGGGTATGACTTCAGTGGGGAGCTTAACCTTAGTGATAAATTAATCTCTGCTCTTGGCTCGAAGGTAGGGCTTTGAAAGCTCCCTGGTTCGAGGGACGAATTATGAGTCCGGGTGGTAGATGGCGAGATTCATCGGGTTTCCCAGCTGACATCTCAGGACTGTAAGTAGGGTAGCAGGTATGGGACTTCTGGAGTTTCCCATCTTGAGATGCTAGGCTTTGAAAGTTTCCGGTCTTGAGGTATTTAGGAGTTTCTGATTTTGAGGTGCCGGGCTTCAGGAGTTTTCAATCTTGAGGTGCCGTGCTTCGTAAGTTTCCGGAGTTAAGGTGCCGGGCTTCAGGAGTTTCCGGTCTTGAGGTGCCAGGCTTCATAAGTTTTCAGGCTTAAGGTGCCAAGCTTCAGCAGTTTCCGGTTTTAAAGTGCCAGGCTTCGTAAGTTTTCGGGTTTAAGTGTCGGGCTTCAGAGGTTTCCGATCTTGAGGTACCAGACTTCGTAAGTTTCTGGGCATAAGGTGCCAGGTTTCAATGGTTTCCGATCTTGAGATGCCGGGCTTCGTAAGTTTTCGGGCTTAAGGTGCTATCGAACTGGGTTCAAGCAGATTATTTGTGGGACTCCTAGGTCTCCCGTCTTCGGTCGCCAGACCTGGGTTGGGCAGAAGCATTCCTGCGAGACAAAGGCAACTGTTGTAATAAAATTTTTTTTATTAATGAGATAAAGCCTTACATCATTGGTAGTACATCCTTAAGTTGTTGGCATTCCAAGTTTATGGAAATCGGGCTCCATCAAGCTCGGCGAGGTAGTATGCCCTATGATTAAGGGCCATGACTACTCTGTAAGGCCTTCATAGTTCGGAGAAAGCTTGCTGCATTCTCGAGGTTAGGAAACTTCTGCCCGTCACAGTACCAGATCGCCCGGATGGAAGGTCTTTGGCTTCACCCTGGAGTTGTAATACCAGGCCACTCGTTGTTGGTAGGCCACCATCTGGAGTCGAGACTTATCCTTGTGATGTGGCGAGATCGCTAACATGGGGGAGCTGACAGGCACCATGCCAAAGGAAGCCGCCACGTCGGATGCCACGTCAATTCCCCCGCTCAGACTCCTCTGCCGAGCTGAGCTGAGCTCCCTCGAGACAACGAGCCAAGCTCCATCCTCCGCCAGGTCGGTCCTGCGAGCTCGGGACGCCTAGGCCGGAGCCACCCTCTACCCTCCAGAGCGAGACCCTCGAAGATCGAGACCCGTGGTCGGAGTCGAGCTCAGCCCTCCTCCGCCACGTAGAGCCTCTCTAAGCGCGAGCCCTTTGGACCGGACCCACACTCTGCCCTCTAGAGCGAGACCCTCGAGACCGAGACCCGTGGTCGGAGTCGAGCTCAGCCCTCCTCCGCCACGTGGACCCTCTTCGAGCGCGCGCCTTCTAGACCGGGCCCGCATTCTGTCCTCCTCCACCAAAGCGACCCCACAAGCTCGGGGCGTCCAGGTCAAAGCGAGCCCTGCCATTCCATCTTAGCCCTAGCTCGGACGTGGGCACCACCATCCCTGGACACCGACGAGCCGCCCGAGGACTACACTAGAACATCTGCCATACCGTACTGACCGCCTGCAGCCACCAGTTACACCAGAAAGGGGAGAAACACACTGATCGAGGTACCACGCTCCTCACCAACCATCTGGGCCACCCGAGAGAGGAGGCCAGCCAGAAGATTCGAATCCCAGAGGCGTGACCCACCGATCGAGGTATTGCCAGGTTTCCCGTAATGATGCGACCAAGGAGATGTCAACATATGACAGTCTCCTTTATCATGGATCGGGAAAGGCTCCTTGGGACACCACTGCACGTGCCTGACAGCCCGTGGAGATCTCAAGACGAACGCCCAACGATAACTTGATCAACAAAACTTGAAGGTAACAACCACAACACAGACAACAGAAGTAAGGCATAAGCCACACCACTGAAACATAGGTGCAAGCTCCACTAAGAAGAGGAGCACGACACCACCAACATCCACAAGCAAGGTCGGGCGGAAGGGCCACACAGAGACTCCCTCTAACCAGGCCACACTTCTCCTGACACACTTGCATCCCACTCTTACACTAATCACTCCTCTTAGTGTGGAGTCCATCAGAGGGGCTCGACCAGGAGGACCTATTTTCCTGGATCGTCACTGACTTGACCATTAGAGTGCCCCTACCGGAAATCCCGGTCTGGGTCACTAACCCCTGTTTTGCAGGTCCAGGACCACCGGACGGCGAGACAGCAAGGAAAGCGCTCTCCGACGCCGACAGCAGCTACGGGCCATGGCGATCTTGGCAGCAACACCTTGTTTCTTCAAGGAGGTCCTTGAGTAGGAGTCAAGTTGGGTTCTCAGCCTCATCGTACTGTTCCACTCGCAATGTGGGCAGACTTAGATCCACCGGGATTATGGCTTCTGCACTGAAGACGAGGGTAAAGGGTGTCTCGTCTGTGGCCATACGGGGCGTTGAGTGGTACGTCCATAGGACACTTGGGAGTGCTTCGGCCCATCTACCTTTGGCTTGGTCTAGCCTGGTCCGAAGTCCTTGGAGGATGGTTCGGTTAGTCACCTCGGCCTTTCCATTGGTCTAGGGGTGGGCCACCGAGGAAAAGCGATGATGGATGTTGAGGCCATCGTAGATTTCCTCGAACTCCTGATTATCGAACTACCATCTGTTGTCGGTGATGATGATATGAGGGAGTCTAAAGCGGCATATGATTGATTTCCAAAAGAACTCGCTGACATTGGCCTCTATGATCCATGCTAGCAGTTCGGCCTCGACCCACTTTATGAAGTAGTTGATGGCAACTATCAGGAACTTGTGCTGCTCGGGCGCGGGAGGAAAAAGACCAAGGATGTCCATGCCCCACTGGACGAATGGCTAGGGATAGAGAGCTGGGAGAGTGGTGCAGCCGGCTAGCATTGTATGCTGGCATGGCACTGGCAGCGGTCACACTTCTTTACGAAGTCGGCTGCATCCTCTCTCATGGTTTCCTAGCAGTACCCCTGGCGGAGGGCCTTGTATACCAACATCCCGCCCCCCACATGATTTCTGCAGAGGCCTTCATGTATCTCTTGGAGCACGAAGGCCACCTCCGGGGTCTCAGGCACCTCAGGAGTGGGTAGGAGCAAGACCATTGATAGAGTTGCCTGTCCATCAGCACGAAGTGTGTGGCCTTCCTCTTGATGAGGCTGGCCTCTATGTGATCTTCGGGCAAGGTACCGTCGGTGATGTACTTGACATACTTATCCAACCAGCTGGCCTCCGGGATGACTTGCTGGACTTTTTCGGGCACTTCGTAGCTTGGGGCCTGAAGATGCTCGATATAGGCATGCCCCAAGGGCGAGTCCAACAGGGTCACCAGCCAAGAGAGGGCATCAGCGCGAGAATTCTCTCCACGTGAAATGTGGGAGATGCTGAAGCATTTGAAGCCAGTCGCACCTGTGTGTACCAGCTCCAGGTACTTCGACATTTGAGGATCCTGGGCCTCAAATTCTCCCGAGACCTGCTCTGCCACCAATTATGAGTTGGTGAAGACTTTCAGGTTAGGTATGCCCAACTTGCGAGAGACTCTCAGTCCCACGATGAGCGCCTCATACTTTACCTGGTTGTTGGTGGCTGCGAACTGGAAACGGAGCACACACTCGGTGATGACTCCTTTGCTGTTGGAAAGAATGAGTCTGGCTCCACTTCCCCCGACATTGGATGCTTCGTCCATATGCAAGACTCAGATATCTCCCTCCAGTTCAGGTCCCGTCTGTTGCTTCTGGGAGATCTCCTCTGGCTCCTCGCCCAGGCCCGTGCACTCGACCAGGAAGTCAGCCAGTACATGTGCCTTCATGAACGACCTCGGCCGGTAGGTGATGTCAAATTTGCTGAGCTTCAACGCCCACTTCGCCAGACATCTGAATGTGTCGGGACGACTGAGTATGGCTTTCAGCGGTTGATCTATCAAAACCGCGATCAGGTGTGCTTGGAAGTAAGGCCTGAGACATTGGACATACATGATTAGTGCAAAAATTAACTTTTCGGAGCGAGAATACCTGACCTCGATATCGGGGAGAGGTAGCTAGTATAATATACCGGCCTCTGGACTCCGTCCCCATATGTGTGGACCAAGACCAAGCTGACAGCTCCCGGGTGACTGCCATATATAGGAGGAGCTCTTCTCCATCTTCTAGCCCGGAGAGTAGTGGTGGTGATGCCGAGGTCTTCTTCAGCTCTTTAAAGGCGTCCTAGCACTCCTTTGTCTAGGTGAAGTCATGTACCTTTTGCAGTGCCTTGAAGAAGGGTTGGCAACAGTCGGCAGATCGCGAGATGAACCGGCTCAGAGCCACTATATGGTCAGTGAGGTGCTGGACTTGGCTTCTTGGAGGTTGGATGCTCCATATCAAGAATTGCTTGGACTTTTTCTGGGTTGGCCTCAATACCTCTCTGGGTGACCATGAAGCCAAGGAACTTCCCAGCTGCCATGCCAAAAATACACTTCATTGGGTTCAACTTCATTTGGTGAAGGTGAAGGTTGCGAAAGGTCTCTGTTAGGTCATCGACGTGGTCCGAGGTTGGCCTGCTCATGACAAGCATGTCATCCATGTAAACTTGCATGTTGCGGCCGATCTGGTCTTTAAAGACCTTGTTAACTAGTCGCTGGTACGTGGTGACAGCATTCTTCAGGCCGAACGATATCATTCTGTAGCAGTACGTCTCGCGGTCCATGATGAAGGCAGTGCGCTCCTCGTCCTCTAGATGCATTAGGATCTAGTTGTACCTAGAAAATGCATCCATGAAGGAGAGTAAGCGGTGCCTCGAGATGGCATCCACGAGTTGGTCGATCTTCAGAAGGGAGAAGCTGTCCTTCGAGCAAGCATGGTTGAGGTCGGTGTAGTCTACACAGATCCTCCATTTTTCATTGCTCTTCTTGACCATGACCATGTTCGCCAACCAGCTAGGGTACTGTACTTCACGAATGAACTCGGCCATGAGGAGCTTCTCCACTTCGTCGTTGATTGCCTTCTGCCTCTCCGAGGAAAAGCTTCTCTTCTTCTATCGAACCAGACGGCACTTCAGGTCAACATTCAGCTTGTGAGTGATGATGTCAAAGGAATCCCCGGCATATCAGCCGTAGTCCAGGCGAACACATCCGTATTTGCTCGGAGAAAACTCAGGAGGTTAGCTCGTTCTTCTTCTAGTAGCTGGGCTCCTACCTGCATCATCTTCAATGGGTCCGAACCGAGGGGATATGTCAAAAGCATTCGACGGGGCCGCCCTTAGGGTCTTGCACCTTTTGGTCGAGGTCATCGACACCGGGGTTGTGCTCGGTGCTCTAGGCCCTGGGGATGGCCTGCAGGCAATGTTGGACCGGTTGAGGTGCTCCCCTCAGCTCTCCCATACCGTAGGGTCGGGAACTGCACCAGCAACCGTTTGGTGGATATGACCGCATCAAGTAAGTTGAGCCCAGGATGGCCAAGAATTACATTGTAAGGTGATGGGAGCCTAACGATAGTGAAGGTCATCATGACTATCTCTATCGGGTGGTGACCTGGCTATGACTGGGAGAGTAATCTCTCCCGTGACTTCCACGGAATCTCCAGTAAAACCCATGAGAGGGGTGTGCACTAGCCTCAGTCGATCAGATGACAAGGTCATCCAAGAGAAAGCATTGTAGAAAAGGACATCAGTCGAGCTCTCACCATCGACCATAATCTATCTTACAGGATGCCTGGCAATGGTCATTTCGACCATGATGGCATTATTATTTACATTTTCCTCCTCACTTCCCTTCCCTTTCATAAAGGGGAGTACATTTTCCAGACTCTCTTTCTCCTTGGCTCTCTTGGGGGCACGTTCTACTCCCCAACATATCATACCCATAGGCTGCTTGATGGATCGATTGTCAACTGCAGGGACATGGGAAGAGCTGCAAGTTGCTAACTCTTCACCGGAAACTTGCCCCTCACGAACTTTCCAAAGTAGCCCCTCCTTATCAGGTCTTCGATTTTCCTTTTTAGGTAACGATAGTCCTCGGTGTCGTGGTCGTGGTTACGATGGAATTGACAATACTTCATCCTATCATGACCACTTGACGACTTCAGTGGGGGAGGTCGGTGTAGGTAGCGCTTGCCCTTGATTTCCATCAAGATTTTTGACCTCGGAGCAAGGAGGGGAGTAAAGTCTCCTCTGGGATCGGATCGCCCTTCGGCTTCGGTCCCAGCCGAAAGTCCGTGGATGACTTTGGTCTCCGCATCCTAGGTGCTTCTCTCGGGGTTGACTTCTTAGGAGGCTTCCCATCTAGTTCCCTTCTGGTGCGGTCAGCCTCCTCGGTGTGGATGTACTTGTGGACGTGGAGGAGGAGGTCGGAGTACGTCTTCGGTGGCTTCTTGTCCAAGAGTAGGTCTGGTGAGAGGTTTTGAGCCCTCTCTTCAACGCTAGCATGACGACGGGCTCGTCCAGACTGTAGATCTCAATGGCGGCAGCTTTGAAGCGGGTCATGTAGTCCCACAAGGGTTCATGATCTTGCTGCCTGATAGAGAAGAGGCTATCCACCTCTCGTGGTACCTTCCGACAGGCATTGAAGTAGGCCACGAACCTCCTCTCCAACTGCGGGAAGGAGTCAATGTTTTTAGGCTCGAGGCGAGTGAACTAGACTCGACCAGCCTACCGGAGGGTGGCCGGGAAGGCAATGCATAAGAGGGTGTCTGTTGCTTACTGGACTCTCATGAGAGCTTTATAGCTCTCTAGGTGGTCCAGTGGGGTCGGGTCCCGTCGTAGGGATCCACTTGAGGCATACGGAATCAACTCGGGATCGGTTCCTCTTGATTTCTTGGGAGAAGGGGGGTCGGGCATCATAACCCGCTGGCTCCTTAGAGGAACCCTGCATGTTGGCGAACTGGCGGGAGAGCTCTGCCAGCCTGTGCTCTTGTTCTTCTAGGCGCCTCTCAGCCATGCGCCTAATGGCCTCGTCAGTGGAACCTTCCACTAAGGCCGCTGGAGAAGATGGGGTTGACAATTGAAGATGGTCGTGACGAGGAGTCTTGCCTCGGTGGAGTTTGCCATGTTTGATGATGGCATTGCTGTCTGTCGGGGACCGGCTCTCCCGGTCAGTCGATCTAGAATGATTTCTCTTTGCGGGGGTCCAATGACTCCCCGGGATCAGTTATGGTCCGCGGATGTAACAGCCTGCCTTTGATGGAGCGTAGGCTACCATGGGGGCCTACGGCTTGGGCCACAGGGATCCTTGGCTGCGGCTGGGTGACCAGGGAGCGTTGCTGGTGCAGCAGCTGCCTCATTACTGCGGCCAGAACCTATATCTACTAGGCGAGTGCAGTGTACTAGCCCTCTACCGGGGGTGGCTGTGGTGGAGCGGGAAGCTCCCTTTCTGGGCTACGTGGGCCCAAAGGAAAAGGGCATCCCCTGCTCGGCTGGTGGAGACTTCTTACGCGCAAGTTACCACCATGCTTCGAGCGGAGCTATTCTCAAAGTTACGGGGGCTTGTTCGGATAGGGGCTTTCCTCCCCTTCCTGGTGCACCAATCTGTTACTGCCCTTACCGTCATGGCCTGTAGCTCGAATGTGGTGCTGGACATCAGCCCCGTTTCTTGGAATCCACCAATTCCCGATCCTATAGAACAGAGTTAGAGACCAGGACCGGGGATCCCGGCGGGGGCACTCCAACGATAAAGTCAATGGACGGTAAAGAGGAACAGATCCTCCAAGGGATACCTCTTCGGTCACCACGCTTGGAGGAAAGTTTTTTATAAAGAATAGAGTAGGAGGGGTAGGAGAGGAGTAAGGTTCGAGCCGTGACGGCGGTGTCCGTTAGGACCCTCTCAAGGAATTTTTCGTGACAGCCTTCGTGCGCTCTCTATGCTTGTCTCTCCTTTTCCTTGCTTAGCCACCTCTCTCCTCTAGCCCTTGGGTGTTCTTTTTAGACCACGGGTTCTCCCCGTTTCTTGCCTTGGTTTTTCCCCTCCTGGGGGTGCTCAAAGTCAATGACATCCGTTGGCCATGCTCCCGAGGTCATTTCCCCTTATAGTAGGGAGTTATGTTGCGAGCCTTGTTTTCCCGATGGGTTATCATGGCTAAGAAAATTTAACAAGGCCTCGATTCGGGGATAGCCACCCTCAGGTCTGAGGTTCCTGATGAGGTCTTCTTCTTTCGAGTGGTACAGATGGTCAGTTGTAGGACCCTGTGCCTCGATCGAGGCACTCCTCCCCAATCGGTGCAAACGAAGGGTAGGCGTACATCGCAAGCTTGGGGGTGCCGTACTGGACGTGCTGACTTCGATGGCGGACTTGGTGCTGACGCCTTCATCTTTTTCGTGGCGCTTTCGAGGAGTGAGCTCGACTCCGGCCGAGATGGGCTCGACCCTGAGGGAGCCACCCGGCGAAGGAGCTGAGGGAGCTCGACTCCGGCCGAGATTGGCTCGACCCTCGGGGAGCCACATGGTGAAGGAGTTGAGGGAGCTCGACATCGGCTGAGGTGGGCTCGACCCTTGGAGAGCCACCTGGCGAAGGAGCTGAGGGAGCTCGACTCCGGCCGAGATGGACTCGACCCTTGGGGAGCCACCTAGCGACGGAGCTTGGAAAGAGATCCGACGTGGCGACGTTTACCCCGCTTCGCTGCCAGCTAGATCCGAGGTGTACTCCACGCCAGCGATCTTGCCATATCAATAAGCATGTAATATGTTTGGAGAGATTATTTATATTTTTTAAAAAAATAAGTTTGTAACCATATACAAATAGTGATTTTTTTTTAATCAAAGCAATTATATTTTTTTTTTATATTAAGTGAAAAGGATTTCTATCATTGGTTATACATGATCAATGCCAATATATTGAACTGCAAATCTAGCTTGTTATTGAAATTTCTTGTTCATCGTATTATTTATTATCTTCAAATTTTATTTATATCAAGTTGTAAAGTTAGTATCGGGAGAGGGCAACTTTCATCGAGGATTGCCAATAGGCTTATTATTATTATTATTAGTATTATTATTTAATAGTTGCTATTCGGTCCCAATTTAATGTTTTTACTAAATAACATTAACTATTAATATGGGGGTTCTTTTGGGTGAAAAACTACATTAGAGCATAAGCCTTTTTAATGAGACAATCATGTTAATTACTTAATGTAATGACAATATAAGCATCAATGTGGCACTTGGAGGCTGCTCGAACCGAAAGCAACGTTTCTCCTACTCATAATCTCTCAACAATGCTTTCTACTCATAGTCGGAATAATCTAGTTAATTCATCTTTTTCCCTTCTTTTTTTTTTTATTTTTATTTTTAAGAAATAACAATGTTACATGTAGATGACCATCATGCACCTTATGCAACATCTGATCTACCAAGTTTAGGCCATCTCAAAATTACCAAAGGAGCAACAATGGTACGACACAAATGCAAGTGTTATTACAATTAATCCTCGTACACTTTTCAATCCAGTAACATCTAAATAGTTGAGCTAGTTTACCGGATATATATATACAAGCACGGATGCTTTCTATTTTTTTCTAAATTAAATTTATTAAATTAATTTAAATTGCTGTCCGGGTGCCGACTCACGTTTCACGGAGGTCTGGATCCGTGCAACGTGGTCACCAGCTAGGTGGGCTGGGGTCCAGGTAAGCTTCCTCGTCCCTTCGAGGCGGCTCAAGGTTAGTATGCTGGATTGGTCTTGCGGGGCTCGGCAGGAAAGTCGACTTGTGCATCTCGGAATTGTTGCGCTGCTTGCTTTAACAGAGATAAATATTATTTTTAAATAGGGATGTTTCTTTTATGTAGTTGGTTAGGACACCGATCTTATAGTTGTTATTAGAGTCGAGGTCGTGATTCGATCGCGAGTTCGAATCCTGGCAGGAGGTACGCTGGATTGGTTTTGCGATGTTCGACAAGGGAGTCGACTCGTGCACCCCGGGCCCCAGGGTTGCTGCACTCTCTGCTTTAAGAGAGATAATTTTTTTTGGATAGTTGATTGAGATATTGATCCTACAAAATAAATATATTCACAAAAACTAATAAATAAAATATTAAAAAATTTAACAAAAATATCTAATAATGATATTCAAAGCGTAGAATCTATACGATGGATGGCATACAATGTTATCCAATTTATCATCCTGGCTATGAAATGTTATAGAATCATTTTTATATGCCAGTAATTTCATAGATTGAATGACGATTAATATTTAGAAATATAAAACGATATAATCATCAAATAATTATTAATTTTTAAAATAAATATATAAATATTTTTAATTTTTATAGGAGGATGAAAGAATAATAATAAGTTAGCTGAGAAAAATCAAACAAAACTAAGAAAGTCATTTGTCTACACCCCCTTAATTTCCAAAATTTATATTGATCTTATTTGAGCGAGTGTACTGCAACATTTCAGCCCTCCAACCTGGTAACCACGTCAGCCAGACCTAACCTGACCCATCCCGACCCAACCCACTTGACACGAGAAGGTAAGATAAAAGCGAGGCTATCTCTTCACTTTGGTACGAGAAAACGGCGTCCCATTGACAACGAGAGCAACCACCCCCCACGGAGCACGAGGCTGGGCGGAATTCCGAGCAAGTTATTATTTTCTTACTTTAAAATGTGCCCCCTGTCCGATCCCATCCCTCTCCTTCTGGTGCTGAGTATATACGGTATATTTTTTTTTCTTTTTTTTTTATAATTTAATATATATATATATTTATTTATTTATAAATAAAAGAATAGAAAGGAATAAATTCGGATGTGATGAGCGGTCTCTTTTTATTTAACGATGGGTACGCCCATTTAACAAGATGTTGACTGGTAGATCGAAAATAAAATAAGAGATTCTAATCTTCCAGTTATGTCAACTGTGAAAATTTTTTAAAAATTTCGAATTTAATCGAATTATCTATGAAACCATATTTCGAATCACCGATTTATTAATAAAAAATAAAATTTTATTAATCGGTCCATCATTTTAATAATATATATATATATATATAATTTTGTTTGCGTGCGCTGTCCAGGGCAAGTGCGCAAAGGCGAGCATTTTTTTGTTTTTTGTTGCAACCCCCTGCCATCATTACTTGCCACCTGCTCGGCACGCGGAACGCCAAGCATTATATACTCCGTATTTTATGACCTCATCACAATTCCTTCGTTCTCTTTATCCTCTATTTACCGCAACGCCACTGACTCCCCGCCTGTCTCCACCAACAGTTTGGACCTCAGTTCAACTGCCAGATGGAGCACGAACTTCAAAACAACTCTGGTTGGATTTTACCGGTTTTTTTTTTTTTTATATATAGAACAATAGGACGAGGAGAGGAAGAAAAATCATGACGTAGCTCTCCATCTGGATCCTAATCCATTAGGTCTTTATTTGATTCGGACCATAATTTTTTACATATCTTTTTTATCGACTGGATGAGTATGTCAGTCTAATCCCGCTACGGCATCAGAGTTACAGTTACGACCGCTTAGCTCCCAATCACATATTCTAGAATTACTGTAATTTAATCAAGTCATCCGTAAAATCATTTCTCGAATCCATGATCAGTAAATTATTTACAATAACTGAGCCGCATCTTAGCCAACTGAGCTATGATCGTACCCGGGTCTGTCGCAGGTTGGATGGTGGATGCTGGGAACGTAGGCCATGTATTATTCATATTCAACATATTGCATTGATGCTTGATCTACCGTCCCTCTCCCATTTATTTATTATTTAAAAATTTTTTTTATTTTTATTTTCATTTTAGGAGTCGAGATTCCGATTCCTTATCAGATTTTTTTTAAAATAAAATTTTTGATAAAATTTTATCGAGCTAGGGTCAGTTAAAATAAATTTACCATACTACCATAATTTGGATTACATGGTAGCCATCTTAAAAGATATAGGTTGAACCTGCATCTTCATTAAATATCCATAATTTTAAAGTTTAACATAATAAAATTTAAAATAATATAATAAAATTTAAAATAATATAATAAAATTTAAAATTAAAATAAAGAAATTGCAGGTAAAGTGAAGCTGCAAGCTGTACCTATGACTTCATCTTATTCCTGCACCTCTATTTTTAAAATAAAAATAAAAAAATAAAACATATATAAGTAAAATCATAAATTATTATCTTAATAATAATATAAAATATTAATATTATAAAATAAATTTTATTATAATATATAACAAATAATATAAATATTATAATAAATATAATATATATTATAATTATTAAATTATAAATATATTATAAAATATATATAAATATTTTATAATATAATTTTATAATTTAGTAGATGCTAGTCTAGTCACTAATTCACCTATCAGGTCGGTGTCAGTCCGACCATCAACACGGTGCTAATTCGATCGCCAGTCTGGTCAGTAGGTCGATACCAGTCCGGTTATTAGTTCGATCGCCAATTTGGTGCCAGTTTGGTCGATAGTCTGGTGCCAGTCTAATCCCCTACATGGTACTAGCTCGATCGCCAGTCCGAATAAGACTGGCACTAACCTGGCGGTCGGACTGGCACCGGCCTGGCGATCAAACTGACCATCGAATTGATGATCGGACTGGCTATCGATCGATGGCCAGACTAGCAATCGGATCGTGGCCAGACTGACGACTGGACTGTTATCGACATGGTGATCGAACTGGCTATAGGACTGGTGGCCAGACTGGCACCGTCTTAGCAGCTAGATTGGATATCGATCAGGAGCTAGACTGGTGACCGGATCGATGACCGGACTGGCGATCGGATTGACACCGATTTAGCAGCCGAACTGGCTATCAAACTAATGGCCGGAGCTGACTGGTTATCGGACCGGTGGCCGGATCGGTGACCGATTGGCATTGACTTGGTGGTCGGACTGGTGACCGAACTGGTATCAGATAGCACAGACCTGGTAACCGAAGTAGCTATTAAATCGATGGTCGGACTGGCTATCGAATCAATAGTTGAATTGGCAACCGGACTAGCGACCGGATTGGCATCGACCTGGCGACCAGACTGGCTATCGGACCGGTGGCCGGACTTGCAGCCCGATTGATAATCAAACTGGCACCAACTTGGCAGCCAGACTGGCTATTAGACTATGAGTCGAACTGGTGGTCGGATCGATGATTAGACTAGCTGTCGGACCGATGGTCGGACTAGCATTGACTGTAGCCGGACTGATTATCGAATTGGCGGCCAGACTGATAGCCAGATTGGCGACCAAATTGACACCAACATGGTGGTTGGACTGGCTGTTGGACTGGTGGCCATTGGTTTGGTCGCCAGTTCGGCCACTAGTTTGACTCCTGATCCGATAGCTAGTCTAGCTGCCACGACGGTGCCAACCCGATCACCGGTTTGGCACCAGTTTGGCCATCGATTCGATAGCTAGTCCGGGCACCGACTGACCACCAATCTGATAGCCAGTCCAGCCACCTGTCTGACAGCCAATCCGGTCGCCAAGTCATGCTAGTCTGGCCATCGATCTGGATGCCAGTTCGGTCGTCGGTCCGGTCACCAATCTGATAGTAATATGGTCATCGGTTTGATCGCTTATTTGGCTGCCAATCCTATCGCTAGTTGTGGCAGTCCTATCGTAGGTTGGTGCCAGTTGACTCGGACTGTGACCGAACTAATACCGGGCGGGGGACCGAATTGGCATGGGTTACCAATCAAACTTGCACCGGGCTGGTAACCGGATTGACGACCAGACAGGTATCGACCTGGTGACTGGACTAACTATCGGATTAGCATCGGTTGACAGTCGACCAGCAAATTAGCGACTGGACTGGCGACTAGATTGGCACCGTTAAATTTTAAATTTTATTATATTATAAAATATTTATATATTATTTAATAAATAATAATATATATTATAATATATTTATTAAATATTTATATATTTATTATATTATAATAATTTTATTTTATAATATTAATATTTTATTTATTATTAAGATAATAATTTATGACTTTACATATATAATTTAATTTTTAATTTCTTAATTTTTATTTTAAAAATGGAGATGCATGAATAAGATGAAGTCACATGTGCAACCTGCGACTTCATTTTATCTGCAGTTTCTTTATTTTTTTAAAAAATTTAAATTTTATTATATTATTTTAAATATTTTATTTATTATTTTAAATCTTATTATATTTTTAAAATTTTATTATATTAAAATTTAAGATTATGGTATTTAATGAAGATGGAGGTTGAACCTGTATCTTCTAAGGTGGCTACCATATAAACCAAACTACGATAGTTTTGATAAATTATTTCAATTGATACTAGTAGTTTGATATTTTTTTTAAAAAAATATTATTTAAAAAATCCATTCCTTATCTATTTGGCAGGGACACTTTTAAAAAATAAAATATTATAAAAATTATGGTAACTTGTACGGCAGTTTATAGCATTTTTCTTGCATGCTCCACCATACATGAGGCGATTTTGCTTGCTATCATGTTTACCTCCGATAAAATGACTCCCCTCCACCCCCCCACACAAAAAAAAAAAAAAAAAAAAAATCTTTCGAGGCATACCGGGTACCATGTAAAAGAGGATAACAAAAGGCACTTTCTTTTGTAGGCATCCCGACTCAAGATTGTCATGGACACCCACCCACGATGGCACTAACTGTAACGCGTACGCATAAAAATTATGGTGCATATTATGAAAAGTTATTATTTTTTATAAAAAAATATTTTAGTTTTTTTAAATTTTAAAATTTTTGTATGGATTGTGGCAATAATGTTTTAGATTCATGACAAAAGCAACGGCAATGACTCAAAGAAATTTTTATGAATTTATTTAAGAAAAATTTATACTCTTGTTAAGAGATTGATATAAGGAATTAAAAAGTATAATCTCTTACTGAGTTTTTTTAGAAATTTTCCACTATAGTAAGCCGCATACCTTGTGAATGTAAGCTACGGTCAAACCACGTAAATCCTGATATTTTCTATGATTATATCTATCTTACTGTAATTATTATTCATTATTATCTTTTAATCTTGATGTATAAATATGCTTAAAGATCATATTTTTGTTCGATCTTTTCACTAGATTTGATTTTTCAAAATATGGTATCAGCCATAAAGATACTGTCACCAAATGGCCATAAGACTTGGATAAAGATGAAAGAGAATAATAATCTAATTTTCCTCCACCTCCATCCTTAAACTATGAAGATACAAAATTAACTTATTAAACACATTTCATGCTCCAAAAAATCATTCCCCTCGGACAAACATAAACTATAAAAATTATTTTTTCAAATATAATTATTTGCAAGTGACTTTGTCATATAAGATCATCTATATTTTTTCATAAATTAGAGATAGTTTTACAATATTTAACATTATACATTACCTAATTTACTAAACAAAGTACAATAATATTGGAAGCTTTCAGATAAAGCTTTGACCATTCATCTACATCAGTATACCAAATTATTTTTTAGGAAAAAGAGTTTTTGTGAAACTAGATTGAAGAGGCTAGGCACAAATTTGATGCAGGTGATAGTCTGATGACAAAGGATTTGGTCAAGAAAGAGAATTCAAAAAGAAAAAGATGGCAAAAAGGGCCATTTTAGATCGAGTCAAGAGGACAAAATGATGAGTGTCATTCTGCAAGCAAGAAGGTCCATTGAAAGATGAATTATCCTAAATTAAAGTCCAAATAAAAATAGAATATTGATGAGGCTGGAGTTGTTACTGAGTTGAAAAGGGATAGAGATGTGTTAACTATCTCCCCAAGTATGGATTTTTCAGATACTTGTATTCTTGATATTGGTTATTCTTATCATCTACCCGCATAAAGATTGGTTTGTTTCTTATACATCTCATAATGAATGTAAAGTTTTTATGGATAATAACATAGAGTGTAAAATTATGGGATAGGAACAATCAAAATTAAGATATTTGATAGAATAGCAAGAACTTTCTAGATGTCAGGCATGTTCTTGATTTGAGAAAGAGTCTTATCTCTCTCAGTACCTTAGATGCAAATGGATACATTTTTTCTGATGCGTATGTCATATTGAAAATTAACGTCGTGCCTTAATATTGAGAAGGGAGAAAATGCATGCTCTTTATATAGGCTGATAAAAAAAATGTTACTGGAGGTCATGTTGCTAATACATCTTCTTCTGATTATGATGATGCTATATTATTATGGCATACTAGGCTGGCCATGTGAATCGAAGAGGGATGTTAGAATTGCATAATAAAAATTTACTCAAGGGTATTAAATTTTGTAAATTTGATTTCTGTAAAATGTATGTTTTTAGTAAGCAATGCAGGGTAAAGTTTGTCATTTCAATCAAAAGAGTACACGAGTCCTTAAGTACATTTATTCAGATATCTGGAAAGCAGTACCAATCACTTCTCTTGGAGGATCTAGGTGCTTCGTCACTTTTATTGATAACTTCTCCAGAAAGGTTTGGATTACTTTTTAAAGCATAAGTCGAAAGTATTTAAAAAGTTTAAGTAGGAAAGCTAAAGTTGAAAAGCAAACAGGCAAGCAGATAAAGGTTCTCTGTACTAACAATGGTGGGGAATACGTCTCCAAAGAGTTTGTGAATTATTGTCAGAAGGAAGACATAGCTCGATAATTCACTATCCTATGTAAGGCACAACAAAATGAGGTACTTGAAAGGATAAACTGGTTGAGAGAGTTCGCTGCATGAGACTGCTTATAGATCTTTCAAAATAATTTTGGATCGAAGCAATAAATATCGCATGATTCTTGGTAAATCGATCTCCTTCAACAACACTAGGACTCAAAATACTATAGGAGGTTTGGTTTGGTAAACCAGTTAATTATTCTGACATTCATATATTTGGTTGTCCTATATATATATTATTATAGGAGGATCAAAGGACTAAACTTGATGTGAAGTTTAAATCTTGTATCTATCTGGGGTATAAGGTTGATGTGCAAGGTTATAGACTTTGAAATCCACTCACTCAGAAGGTAAAGCTCAGCAGAGATGTGATATTTGATGAAGTTTCAATGTTGAAGAAGAAAATTCAACATTAGGTTTAAAATATGAAGAAGCCTAGTATCTTGGTTCAAGTGGAGCCACCGTTCGAGACTGGTAGCAATAATACTGGTTCAAAAGAATCTTCAGAACATGATGAAGACATTGTACAGCCATAAAACAAGAGGAGCATTACTATATTACTATAGAAAGGGTTGGAAGGAAAGTAAAACTACCATTAAGGTTGAAAGATATATTTGCTTATACTTTTTTTGTTATTTCTAGTGATCCAATGTCTTTTCAAGAGGCTTTGCAGAGTAAGAACAATAACAAGTGGCAAATTGCTATGGAAAAAGAGATGAATTCTTTTTATATAAATGAGACCTAGAAACTTGTCAATCTTTCCAAGGGTAGAAAGGTAATTGGTTGTAAGTGGTAAATAGAAAGAAAGAAGCTTCATCAAGAGGTGAATAACTAAGGTACAAAGCTAGATTGGTAGCGAAAGGTTTAGTCTGAGAAAAAAAAGATTTTAATGAGATATTTTTTCAATTGTTAAACATCGTTCTATTAGGGTTATGCTTTCTATGGTGGCTATATAGAATTTAGAGCTAGAGCAACTTGATGTGATGACTATTTTTTTATACGGTAATCTTGATAAGGAGATCTATATATTGTAGTCAGATGGTTTTATATAAAAGGGTAATGAAAAGCTAGTGTGCAAGTTGAAGAGGTCTCTCTATGGTTTGAAGCAGGCTTCACATTAATGGTATAATAAGTTTGATACCTTTATGGTGACACATGGCTACACTAGGAGTAGGTATAATAGTTATGTTTATTCCCATTTTCTTAGTAATTGTTCTATTGTACTGCTAATGCTATAAGTTAATGATATGCTTATAACTTGTAAGCATATGCAAGAGATTTCTAAGTTGAAACGGGAACTTAATTCTGAGTTTGAAATAAAAGACCTAAGAAGTACCAAGAGGATCTTAGACATGGAGATTCATAGAGACCGATAGAGTTAGAAGTTATGGTTGACTCTGATGGGATACATAGAGAAGGTATTGACCAAATTTAATGTAAAGGAGGCTAAGGCAGTGAGTGCATCTCTAGCTCAGAATTCAAATTCTATATACAACAATGTCCTCAGTTTAAAAAAGAATGCTAGGAGTTGCTCGGTGTACCGTATGCTAGTATGGTTGGATATTTGATATATGCTATGATTTGCACTGGACTTGATTTATCACAGGCTATTAGTGTTTTAAGTAGATATATGCCAGATCTAGGAAAAGAGCATTGGAATGGAATTAAATGGGTTCTACATTATTTGAAGAGCATATCAAATTTTGATTTACTATTTCAGAAGAGCACTAACACCGATATTTTAGTTGATTTATTGACTTAGATTAGGTAGATGATCTTGATAGGGAAGATCAATAACATAATACATCTTTATTTTAGATGGAGGCTCTATTAGTTGGAAAACGATGCTTCGGGAATCGTGGCGTTGTCGACAATAGAGGCAGAATGTATAGCTACAGTTGAGGCTGCTAAGGAGACAGTTTGGCTTTAAGGTTTGATCAAGGAACTTGGTATTGCACATAAGATTGTCTATATATATCGTGATAGTCGGAGTGCTATAATTTTGCAAAGGATCCAGTGTATCATGCCAGGATAAAGTATATTGATATTCGGTATCACAAGCTCGGGAAATTTATCGTGAGCGGTTGCATTCAATTAATCAAGGTTCTTATTCAGGAGAATACTATAGATATGATGACCAAGCCACTTCTAGTAGGCAAGTTCCAGAATTGTTTGGACTTGGCTAATGTTAAGCAATGCTGAGATGTGAATGTCCCAACGCATGGGGTTAAGATTATTCACAAGCTCTCGAAGTTATGTAGAGACCTGAATGCTGAGTTGGGGTGAAGATTCTTGGCTCAGGACTCCCATGGACACCCACCCATGATGGCACTAGCATAGGTGTGACTGTGCAGAAATTGCGTTACATGTGCAAGATGTTTTTCACTTCTTTATAAAAGCTATTTTGGCCTTGTGGGATTTTGGGGTTTTTACATGTGATAGCGGCATCGATCTTTGGGATTTGCGATAGAGGAGGCAGCTACGACTCAAAGAAGATCTTTATGAGTTCGTCGTGGGAGAGTTTCGTACTCTTATTAAGAAATTGATATAGAAAATTTGAGAGGTGTAATCTTTATATCGTTGTTTTTTTTCTCATAATGAAATTACATGTCTCGTGGATGTAGACCATGACCGAAGCATATAAATCCTGGTATCTGTTATGATTTATCTATTTTATCATAATATTATTTTTTTGATCTCGATGCATGAATATATTAAGAGATACATATTTTTGTTCAATCTTTTCACCGAATTTGATTTTTCAACAACTATCTCTTGCTCTAAATCTTGTTGATGATAGTAACGGAATCATCCTATAGCATTCATATGGCACGCCAATGTACACCGATCTACGGTGATTGTTTACTATCTTATTCTGGCTATATATGGTATCTTATGGTAGAAAATGAATTATGAGCTCAAAGTGTTCATGGAATTATAGTAGCTTCCATGTACGCACATGCATACAAGTTCCAATAGTTAATCCCATGTTAATAGATAAATCAAGTATCTACAAGAAAGTCATCAGCCGCCATATATACTTAATTCCTAATTTTATACTTTTGTATCGCATAATATTTTATATTTATTTTGTCTTTCAAGGACTGACATTTTAATAATAATTCTAATTATGCCTTCTGAAAACGGTGATCCATATGCTAACAAGAAATCAAACTCTTAACACCGTGTTGCATATTAGCAAGCCCATGAAGTCATATTGCTATTTTTATCTTTAATATGTACAAATAGAAAGCCAATGGCATCTCCCTCTTCGCTTGTTCCGCATCTTAAAAAGTGATCATATATGGTACGGTCGAAAATGTTATTGTACGAACATTTGAGCGCTTGGACAGATGGTACCATCCCTTGCTGCATTGGTAGAGAGTGAGGTTTTTTTATTATTTTGATGAGTTGTTGATTTTAATCTTGGTCGAGAGCCAACCCTTGAAAGATGGGCATTTATATGATGGAGAAAGGCAAGGGTTATCTCCTAATTGTCAAAAAAAAAAATGTTACCATGCTGATCATTGATTTCAGTGCTTGCCACGATCGTCGCCATTTTACTATTTTAGGGAGGCGTAAAAACTCGAGGGAAAACCGTAAAGTTCTTTCACGTACCTCCTTTAGCTTATGCTAGCTGTTACGGTGGTAAACATTGCTTTTATTTATTATATCGTCGTGGCGGTCCACAAACAAGTTGTTTGTTTGCAATACTGGGGACATGGTAATATTATCGACTGTCATGATTTTATTTTTTTCCCCTTAAAGAAGAACGTACATCGATCTAATAGAAAACAAAACATCGTAAGCACGCAAGCTTCTTGCTTGATCAGAACTGAAAATTACAAACTCGAGCTCATCAGCAAGATTCACGTATTTTTGGTTTAAATCATTGTCAGGAAAGGATCTGTTCTTTTGGTTCCTTAAGCTCGAATACACCCATGAAATTTAGAATATCTTTTATATATATATATATTTTACCTATTTAAGTCTTGAAAGGCTGGATTATAAACCTCTTAATATACCGATTAACGGGAAAAGGGCCGAGTAACTACGTAATATAAAGTTTGAATCATCCGCGGCGGTGGCCATGTAGCTTCCCTTGGGAATGTTTTAACTTAGAGACAATTTATTGCATAAGATCCATTATATCCTTCGTAGTGTGAATAATTAAGTTCTTTTCGTTGTTGTTTTCTATTTTCCTTCTTTTATAATGTTAGATGTTAAATAGAACGCCCTTAGCTTATTCATGACATGAGGTCCTACGAGAGGTACGAGTACGAGGCCTTCAACACTGCACATCGTGTCGCAAACTTTAATTTCCAGCAACAATCCGACTGCTACGTAAAATGTCTTGAAAGCGTTTCAATGTGGTTCAAACGCACGGCCACCTTTGCACAGGAGAGTGATCCAAACTGCAAAAAAAAAGAAAAAAGAAAAAAGGGATGTCTCATTTGTTAGGTGTAATGGTTCTCCGTCAAAAAAGGAAGAGATGTCAACTTTGCTAATGGAAACTATTCATGAACCTTCGAGAGAAATATTAAGAATTAAAAAACCGATACGTACGACATCAAGCTCATCATTTTCTAACATAAAAATTTAATGGAATACGAAACAAAACTATCAGAAAATGATAAGATGATAGCTTGCTTTTCCAACTAGATTCTGATCAATCGCATAAGATCTTGCACGAACAAAAATAAAGATATGGGTACAGCCATCCAGGTACGGCGAAACATTCAAACCTATTAAACAACAGGCTAGGATCTTCGATCCATGGCTAAACTCCGACTTCTAGCCATCATCTAATGCATGTTTTTTTAACAAAAAAAAAAAAAAAAAAAAAAACTAGTTAGAAACATCCGATCCTTCCACGACCAGTACTCAAATAATGGATGGGGCCCCTATGGATTCCAGTTTGTAGGGTGAGGGGGATTGTCGTCGATTGCTTTCTCACCAAGTTTAGGTGGGAGAAAGCCTATGTCGGCAACCAAGAACGGGACACCTTTGATTCCCTGAATTTATTATCGGAAGACGCCAACTTCGCTTTCATTGCGTTCACGTGAAATGTTTGCGAGCCTCGGAGCAGCGCCAACTTTGTAGTTCCCACCGATATATATATATATATATATATACAAGCCACGAGGCATCTTTGATGGCAACAACCATTCCTCGCTCTTCTTTCATGGCATCATACTATATGGCCAAGGGACAAAGCTAAGGTCTCCATCAGCATATATTGAAGTCTTTTCACAGGAGTGTAGAATGGTGCCTATGATTGCGAGAATTCCGGAAGTTTGGAGGCTTCTGTTTGGTGGCACTTTACTCGAAGGTGCAAGCCGTAAACCAGCTTCCATGTACTTGTCGGTTTGCTTTGCTCGTCGAGCCTTCCAAGTGAAACCCGGCCCAATTCGAAATCCTGCCAACATTTCCTGATCACGGTGGAACCCAAGATTTTTTAGATGTCGGCCAGCTCGGGAAAAACCACAAACTGGTCCGAGTTAGTGTCTAACAGAGCTAGCCGGGAGCTATCTATATTATGCCTCTCATAGTTATCATGTGGGTGTCTCGATTTTGTGGGTCGGTCCATCAACATAATTTCTAGTACTAATTTTCAGGCTAGGCTGATGGGGTTGGGCCTGTCGAAATGGACATACTATTTTAACGGGGACCGGTTTTCCTCTTAAGTGTCGCCATTACATCGATGAAAGAACCTATCACAAGGTTAATACTCCCTCCCGAAAAAAAGTTTAGTATTCATCAACATTTGTCTTGCAGAAATCTTATCGGGGCAAAATCCGCCAAAGAAAATAATGGTATTCATAATGAAAATAAAGGCAGTTGGAAACCTCTCTCGACTGTTAGATGCGAAGATTTGTACATTTATTGTTTTACTTCATTATTTGATTGGTTTTGGTCGTGAGGGAATCGTGTACACGAGTATATTTTGGCGATACCCACACCAGAGCCACATTTAATTTTGCACATGAAGTGTTCTGGATTCAAGTCCAATCAAGCTATTATGATCGAATATTCGGTCGAAGAAAACTAAACGGAATTCAAAATAATATCAGGGAATGATCCCCTTAACGGGATAGATGCATCCCCATATATATATGATGTAAATAAGAAGAGATATTCGAGGACACTGCACGAAGTCATGAATCATGTTTCAAACCCCTGAATCCTTTTTATGCAATGCAATGTCCAATGATAAACCACGGGCTTTTGGCCATGGTCACCTTCTTTTTCTTACTGGCTTCGGTTCATTTTCCCGGTGAATAGACTGCACTTTGGAAAACTCTTGCTGATAGTGCTTCCTCCGAGATTTCGAGCTATCATGGTGATGATCCATATCTTATTCTTGTCAGTTCGATCGATCCAGTTAAATGTAGTTACTGGATGGATCGAAATGGGAAAGATAATTTTTATCTACTAGATGAACTCTGGAAATTATATATATATATATATATATATTTCCAAGTCAATCGACAACAATATAGCTGGTCAACCCTGCTAATTAGTTTTCCTTCCTCCAATCATCGAGCAAAATTATAATAAGAAAACTCCTCGATCGATTTGCAACTGACCTTTCCCGGGTCATCTTGCACATGAGCACACACTATATGCCCCCATGGCTTTCATTCACATTGGATCATTCCATGGTCCGAGTTTTGATCAGATTTGAGTTCTGGCCCAGGGCTCGATCAAGCCCAACCCCTGTTCATCTAACTGGGTATTCACATGACGTTTCTTTGTTGTTTGGTGCCCAAACCCAAATTCCTTTACTGAAAATCGAAATTACTTGGGCTCAATTAATTATGATGGCATATACTCTTTGTCCATCCAAAGAGGAAACCCTTGAAACTAAAGAATAAAAAAAATCTCAATCAAGTAAAGAAATTGGCTTAATATTTTGAAGAATCCTTTCCGGCATTCAAAACTTGTAAGAAAAATTATAAGGACACCCCTTTAACTTTATCTTAATTTCACTTACAACCCTTCAACTTTCAAACATCTCAATTAGATTCTTTAAATTGATAAATTGTATCAATGTGGCCCTTCTGCCCATCTAACTGCTGATGCTGTTATGTTGCCCTTTGAAAAGATGAAAATGTCAATCTTTATTTTGAAAGGTATTTCGATGGCAATCCTTCAAATTTCAAGTGATGCCCATTTTGCATCCCTTGTGCTTCCGGTATTTTTCTTCGATGAAATTGCAACGACAACCCCAATCCACTTGCCACACGGGTCGAGTAGTCTCTTCTCCTTTGTGCATGAGAGTGGCAACCTCTCAAAATCTTTCATCCATCTACCATGAAAGTTGTACTTTTTCTTTGACATGTATATTTTTTTTTTTTTTATTTTTTTCTATATAATAGCATGATTAGGATGAATATTGAATTTCTGTTTGTCTTTTTAGTGGCCGACTTAAAGGATATTGGTCCAAAACTTTAGTTTTATGGTTGTTCTTTCAGTATTTGATAGCAAGAAAGGGGTAAGGCCATTGAGTTTTGTTTCGATTAATGATTTTTATTACAATTCCATTAAAATATTTTTACGATCCCTTTATGTGGATGTATTGTGGTCCTACTTTTATTGTACATGTGCATGATAGATGGGTTCCACCAGAAACATGAAAAAGCGAAACCCATCTCCTTTTCACTATACAATGAAAGTGTTGAAATGCCACTCATGCCAATGCATATTTTTGACATTTTAAAATACACAATGCATAATGAATATGTTCGGTACTTTATAGGCTGATGTTTTACTTTCTTAAGTACTCCTTTTTAGTTTGTTATCTTAGTTATTCTTTATACAAAAATCGACTCTGATTTTTTTACCATACTGATCAACTATGATGGATCTTTCAAGTATCATCCAAGCTATTGACAGTAAAAGTATTTTGATAATTATGATAGAGACAGATTCAGTATTACAGTGTTAGAGGACAATATGAAACGATTGGGGTATACAAACTATATCTGCTTTTATTACCTCAGGACAAATATTAGAAAATGACTTGAGGGAATTAATATGCGATGCTGATATATTGGAGTATTAACTTCAATCCATGGTACTGATATGGTGCATGTAAATGTAAAGCACCAAGCCAATGTAATAGAAATTCCTTCATCGCAGATAGGTAATAAGAGACCAATAGCGTATATCTCGGCTACAGGGATTGAGATGCTCACCAAGGAAGATACAACTGCGTCAACACCAAAAACCCAAATAAAGAGATTAGCAGCAAAAAGGTTTCATGATTTTAGATTTAAAGTTGATAAGAAATTGAAAGGGACCGTAGCTGCCACTTCAAAGCCTATAGTTTTGGTAGTGAAAGTAGTAGTAATGATCACTTAGTTAGCTAAGTGATTCGGATGACGATGACGATCAATTTGATGATTATATGTAGATAGAGATGTTGTTGAGGAGTTAAGATCTTGGGCATATTATTCTTCTCTTTATGGGGATGCTGATTTTGTTGGAGCGGAGCACCCCTTGGTAGGGAACCAGTGAGTAGTAGCAGCTCCCATCTCTGCAACTTGGATACCGATAGTGATTCAGATACTAGAATTTAGGATTCTGATTATTTTGAATTAAACGAACCTGTAGATATTAAAAAACTATCAAAGTTTCAATTAAAATGACTTTTAGCAATGCTGTGAAGTTTAGGAAGGTGCTACAGCTTTATACCATATAGGAGAGATTTAATTATGCGTACAAGAAGAACGAGACCAGTTGAGTTACTATTGTATGCAAGCTTAAATGTGAATGGAAGATTCATGCTTCACCAATATAGAGGGATATGACCTATCAAATAATAACCTTTCAACCTGTACATAACTGTGGACGATAATTTGAGAATCACAATATCATATGGTGGTCAAAGCGGTCCTCATAGGTGATCTAGCTCTGCAATGACAAAAATTAAGAAATTGGGAGGAGTAACTGAAAGAACTTGATTGGGAACCCTTCATTTTCTCTTTCTCCATCGATAACCTTCTCTTTTTTTCTAGGATTTCTTTTTTCACAAACACTGTACATGATGATTTCTTCTTCTTTATCCATGGCTGGCTTGATCAAGAATTCTCTCAATAGCACCGTTGAGATTTTATTTTTCTCTTATTTGAATTTAGGGCATTCAAGATTTTAGATCATGTGAGGCACGTGATTTTACTTTTTGGCGTTATAGCTAACACTCCACTAGTAACCGAAAGTAAGGATAATTTTGCCATTTCATAAAACTAGGATATATGTGAGGATCATGTGACAGCATTTTGTTGATGGAGATAGATAGAAGGGCCACATCGATACATTTCACTAATTTGAAGGGTCTAATTAAAACTTTTTAAAGTTGAGGGGGTGTAAGTGAAATTAAGATAAAATTAAAGAGATGTTTCTATAATTTTTCTAAACTTGTATTCACATAAAATTTTTAAAAAATGATAATTATGGAAATGATAATTTAAAAAGTGAACTGACGAATCTATATTACATGATGGTTTAACTATGACCATATCAAACTTGTTACTAACAAAATGCTACAAATGAATACCAGCCTCAAATGATATCAAATGAAAATTATTAATGCTCAAAGTACGGAATTATTTTGGACTCTAATGCTTTAATTCTATAATTTCTCATATTTAGGTATGAATTGGATTTTTTTTTTCTTGTTATTGCAAAAGAAGGAATTGGATCTCTTTTTGCCCATCAACATTGTGGACTCTTTTCTATGCTTATTTGTATATTGCGATTATCATATAATGTTACAATGCTTTTGAGCTAATCACGTGCATTGTACGGAGCAAGATATAAACCGGTCAATCATGTATAATATGTGTTGTGGCAGCAACATGTCTATTTGGCCTTGGCAAACTAACCAGATCCAAAGTGACATTCTTTTTTATAACTTCTGCATCAACAATCCAAACCAGTGGATTCTCAGGAAGTTCCTCATCAATGCTATTGAGGACGATCACATCAGGCTCGAAGCACCTCCGAGTTTGAGTTCAATTCTAGTGAATAGATCTATTTAGCCCTGACATTTTTCTCTGTGCCAACCATGACAAGGACGGGGTCACACTGCTTTGGGACTTGGCTTGCATTGGAGAGGGACGAGAGGCATCCTTGGAGCCATATCAGATGATTTATCCCACTCCCGCAAAGGTTTTCAGGGTGCCCCATGAAGTTAGAGCACAAATTGCATGCCTTTGTTTTTATCAGTTGGACTGCATCATGCATGAGGAAGCTATAGGTTACGTAGCAAGCTCTTGCTCGAGTTATAAGCTCTCACTACCGATCTTATCTCATTACGAAGCATATGGTAGCATCTTGATAGCCTTCACTTATTCTTTCGACTACCGACGAGAGGTCGGATCCAAGATAGCCTACGGTGCCACTTTCCTGCTAGCAGACTCACTCCCTAACCCAAGGGCTGTAGATGGTCGAGTAGAGCCTCTTGGCTGAGCAACCAGGATTGAATATCATTGGCTGAATAACAATGGTCGAGCACGAGTAACTCTAGCCAAGTACGAGTATCCGAGATCGAGTATGAGTACCTGAGATCGAGTAAGAATATATGTAGCCGAGTACAAGTACCATCTTGGCCAATTAACTTTGGTTGAGTGAGTGATGGAAGCACATAACTTTCACCAATCCCAGTTGAAGATCATGGTCGATAAAATCACTGCAACAGCCACTATCCCAATAAAAAAGATATGGGAGATAAGATTCTAATATCCTACTAGAACTGGTTACATAAGTCGGAGGAGGTACCTCCCAAATGACATTCAATTACTTCGTGTAACTCTGCAAATTGATAAAAAAGGGTCCCTGATAGGTATGCCGGTTATCTTCCACTTCACATTTATTCTGGCAATCTTTCGCTATCTCTTCTTTAGTTTCAGTTGGTGTCCAAATTCCTCTACTAACTTGAGCATCGGAGGGTTCTGCGTTAGTAACCACGGTCAAGGAGATTGTTCTTATAGATCTTTGCTTGAGAGGAAATCTCATTCCATCGAAGAAGCCAGCGGGATCGATCGGTGCGGCCGAAGTTCCAGGATGATTTGTCCACAACAATATGATAGCACATCATAAAAATCTGAATCTATCTTAGTCTTGGATGCACATCCTTTGTTATTGACTTTGTTTTAAATTTTTTTTATAATTTTGTATCGGGCTACGTGCATAGGTGTATACATCTGACATGGGTTCCAAATGGCACCTTGGAAATGGCCAAAGAAGCTAACCTAAGCACGGTGGACCGGCCAATCCGGAATATCCGACACGTTTCAGTTCAAAGAATAAAAGATGGAATATTACCTGACTTTCTCTCCTCTAACGTATGTTATCATTACCAAAGAGAGAATAAGACAAGTAGGAGGTTATGGAGAAATTATATTTTACACGCAGCGATCCACCATGTCAATCAGCCACTTTTCATTTATCAAGTTCTCATTTAGAAATGAATGATTATGATTGATATGGAGAGGCCACGTGGCTAATGCAGAGTAGGATGTAATTTCTGATATGGGCGGTGTATTAGGAGAATGCAAACGACCTAACTGTCTATAAGCCGACGAAACTCTCCGTCGCAGACGTGGATTTCGTTATGGAAGAAAAGTCCGTTGATCTGATCCACAGCCTGCCATTGATCTGATCCATAGCTACTACCGTTGATCTGATCCACAATGGTGAGTTAAGCAAAGATGAATAAATTACGGTCATACTGCGTCTCATCCGTGTCATGCTGCACACTTCATGAAATCCGTGCCATGTTTTTCTTTTGATGAGTTATGGCAACAAGGACGTGATACCACTAAGATTTTGTTCAAACAAAAGAGTTAATACAAATATACAACTCCTCCATTCGTATACTACCTAATTAAGATTTTAATGACATTGTTATTCTATTATAATAAATAATAATAAAAAAGGAAACATTGTTTATGATGTTATCTTTATCACCATTCTCCGATCAAAATTTACTTTTAGCTGCTGATCGGATAAAAATATTATTTGATGGTACCGGCCGGCTTATCAAATTGGTAGAATATTTGGTAGTTGGCTCTAAGGCTATCACTCCAACTTGCAAAGTTGATAAGATCCAACCAAATTAAACCTTGATCTAGATTACACTTGAACATGATAATAAATGGAATGGATATAGGATCAAAGTAAAATTCATTGAAACTTTGAGATAGGGTTTAGGATTGTGATTTTTATGCTCAACCTGACCCTATATAAAATACCTTATATATATATATATATATATATATATATATATATATATATATATAATATATATATATATATATATATATATATATATATATATATATATATATTGACACACATAAAAATACATATATACCTACATACATAATATTAATTTTATTTATATATCTTACTGAGGATTTAAAAAAAGCAATGAATTGTTAGAACCTGCTTGGATATTTATAATGGATTTTAAGTAATGTCCATCTTTTCAATTTTTAGTCCATTATTTGTATATAGTTGACCATCAAATGGTTGTTGTTCATGGTTTAATTTTTCTAGCATGTAATGCATGTTTTGTTTGTAATTTTCTTAGGAATTATTTAATCATATTAACTTTTTAAAACATAATATTTGATACCGAGTAGATACTCAAGCTTGGTCTTTACAACTTGAACTTGATGTATATTATTATTATCTAAATCATCATTCAACATGAACAAAAGTTAGACAATTAAAAGGGCCCGTTCTTTGGAAAGTAAATAGTTTATCACGAAATCTCTATTTTTTGGATAAATATTTTTCATGTTCATTTATATAGAAAATGGTTTATCCATTTTTTTTTATATTTGAAAAATAGTTCCTGTGACTAATGTTCTTTTGCATTACTACTTTTTGAATGAGTTACTAAAATTTATCTATATTTTCATAATATCCTTTATTTATATATAAAAATATTATATATTATGCTATATTATATAAATGATATATTTTATTTTACTATAATTTCATATGATGTACTATACTATACTATACTATATTATACAATATTATTGTATATCATATTATAATGATAAATAGTCTCATAATAGATTATATTATAATCAATAATAATATATTATATCATAATAATAGTACAATATGTATTATATCATAGTATTATATAACAATTATATAATATCTAATATATAATATTATATCATTATTATATCATTACTACATTATTATATTATTATTACATAGTTAGGGTTTTTTAGGAGCAAAATAAGAAGTTTATTTCTTGGCCAATAAAAAAAATAATTTATCCACTTCCTAGCTAGACGGATAAGTTCCATTTCATGGATAAATACTATTCATGCATGAAAAAAAAACTTACCCGCTAAGAGAATAATAAGAACATGAATAAGCAGGTTAATAGAAAAGATGACAAGTACTAAAGAACGGATCCTTAATCTCAATGATATGGGATTGGGTTTAGTAAAAACTAAATTGATAATACCCCTAGCTAGTTGGACTAAGTAACTTGGGATTGATTCATATTTTTATCAAGATTTTGAAGCTAGGGATATTTAGGGGAAGGCCACTCTTTGTTGTGATACAACTTCTTTACAAGTCTCTTGGCATGGCAAAATCCATGTTCCAAGAACGGTTAGTAATTAAAATGTTGAGCCACGAAATTAAGCAGCAGGTCCATCCTACAACGGCATTAGCTTGGAACCGACGAAGATGAGTGACAATCTCCATGTAAATTAAGCATGTCAAATAATTCAACAGAAATTGCAGCAATAATAAAGAAGTTATACATCAAACTTTCAAGACTATATTGTGTCAAAGTTTTCGTTTTACTTCAGCTAGCATATTTTTTGTTCTCCCTAAATTATTCGGCACACGATAATAAAAACATGAGACTCAAGTCTACCTTATGCTGTAACTAGTGAGATAGGTAATCAAAGACACACGGCTTGCTGTCTCTTTATATATCTTAAAAAAATGGTGGTGAGATGCAGTGATATAGCAACATGCATGACATGCACCTAGCTAGATGGATGGTTCAAGTACTCAACTAAATTCCAAAATTACTTTTACTAAAATAATTAATCTAAAACTTATACATATTATAGTATTTTATATTCATAATTTATTTTATATTCATTATATATTTTTTATTTTTATTCTTGATTTTGTTTATTTAATTTATTTATATCTTGTTTATTCAGTTTTCTGTTTACTCACGAACTAACTTGATAATTAAGTATCACGGAACGAAACCTTACCATAAATCTTTTTAAAATGAGAAAAATAAAAAATATTTTTCTCATTTTTGATAATTCAGAAATTCTCTGTTCTTTCTTCAAAACAAAGCACTCTTTCATAATTCAGAATATATATATATATTATATAATATTTCCCCTTTTTTTCCGAAGAAAGATGAAAAAGGAATAAACAGTTATTGCCGAGTGGCCTCCAAGTAACCGACCATAACAACGTTCCCTTTAGTTGTTCGAACCAACCTTCACCTCTTCGTCAGCCAGTTCTCTCTAACCCCATGCTCTCAGACGTATTCACGCATGCAAAAAGAAAAGAAAAGAAAAAATCGCACCAATTATCAACTCTCCTTCCTTCCCGCGAGTCCTCGAAAACGTTTCGTGTATTTTTTTTTATATCACGGACCGACACGATTCGGTGAGTTACTTAGATCCACCTCCCGTTGGGTTGGGTGGGGCCTCCATCTCCGCCGTTCATTGATCTTCTTTCGTTGTATTTTTGGTAAACCATAATCTTTCTCAAGGCACACAGGAATGGAAACGCAACATAAAAACCACGAACCAAGTTTTTTATCCACCGAAAAATCTCCCTCATCCTCTCATCATCATCATCGTCAAAGTAGATAGCCGGAAAGCCGTTACGGCTACGAAAAAGGTGGCACCGCTGCCCTCCGACCGAGTTGTACGCCTCTCTTTCTGTGACTCTCGATCCTATCCTTCTCCACGTTGCCTCTATAAATTCTCCTCCACGCTGATTTAGAGCTACTCAAATCAAGTCCAGCTTTCCTTTAAGAAATGACGTGTATTCCCCTCCTCCGACTCCTCTTTATTCTAGCGGTGGTCGGGTGCTCCGCCACCGCGGATGCGGGCACCGCCAAGACGCCGTCGAGGGTTCGGCTCGATACCGGCGGGCTGAGCCGGGAGGCCTTCCCGGCCGGCTTCGTCTTTGGAACCGCGGCGTCGGCGTACCAGGTGGAGGGCATGGCGCTCAAGGACGGGCGTGGCCCCAGCATCTGGGACGTCTTCGTCGGGATCCCGGGTAAAGTGAATAAATCCCAACCGTCCATATCCTTTACAATTTCGATTTTTTTTTTTTTTTTTTTCTTTGGCTTGTCAAATGATCGTTTCCCGTGTTGACTCACCGAGTTAACTCTCTCTCTCTCTCTCCTTGAATTTATTTAACCGAAACAGGGGAGATTGCAAATAATGCCACCGCGGACGTTACGGTAGACGAGTACCATCGATACAAGGTAAGTAATACATACAAACGAGGAAGGCTGCAAATAGATCGGGTTGACTTGTGATCCGATTCGATCCGATTTATTTAGACTCGATCTAATACATTTTATGGACCCGTGAATTCGGGTCGGAATCTAAAATTAGACATGTTCTTTTTTTGGGGTTGGATCTGAATTTATTGAATTTAGATCCGATTCGACTCGAATATACTAATACCGCTAGAATTATATTTATTTTGATCTTTAAATTATAATTTAAGATTTAGATAAAACTTATTTTTAACATAAAAATAGAGTTATAATTATTTTAATATTTTAATTTATTTTAAAAATAATATTATTTGTTATTTATTTTTTGGTCAGTAATAATTAATTATGTAATAATTGAAATATGTTATCTATATTTTATCTAGATCATTTATATATATATATATTTTAAATTAGAACCGGATTATTTATGGATCCGATCCGATCCAGGTGATCCGTTTGATTGAAAATTTTAATAGTAAATTAAATTTAACCCGATCCAATTTTCTAGTGAATTGGATCTGTATCTAATATTAGAACTTGATTAAAGAACCGGATTGGTCTGATCCGATCCGATCCATCTGCAACCCTATGAAAAAGAAGAAGAAGAAGAAAAAAATTATCGAAAATATAGTCCATATTTTTCTGCAAGATTTGTATCACACGTTGGAGTGACGGTGCAGGAGGATGTTGACATCATGAAGAAGATGAATTTCGATGCATATCGCTTCTCGATCTCATGGTCCCGGATATTTCCAAGTAATCAAGATTCCGATGATACTGATCATTGATCTTAATAAATGAGTTCTAATGTTAAAGAAAATTTATTGGATCGTTTTTGCTTTGCTTCGCTGTTATCGTAGATGGAGTGGGAAAGGTAAATTGGGAAGGTGTGGCATATTACAACAGATTGATAAACTACATGCTAAAGAAAGGTATGCTGCATGTCCCAGCCAAAAAGCCAGATCGATCTGGTTCTCGAGTTCGTGGATCGATCATAATTACTGATCCTATGTTTCTATGATTCATCAGGCGTTACACCCTATGCAAATCTCTATCACTACGACCTCCCAGAAGCACTCGAGAAGCAGTACAATGGTTTGTTAAGCCCAAAAGTTGTGTAAGTTTAA
This sequence comes from Areca catechu, assembly GCA_021397845.1. Classification (NCBI taxonomy): domain Eukaryota; kingdom Viridiplantae; phylum Streptophyta; class Magnoliopsida; order Arecales; family Arecaceae; genus Areca; species Areca catechu. Next base: position 51,635,927 of record CM038039.1, read on the forward strand.
AATTTGCAAGCTTTGCTTCTTCTTCGCTAAATGCTTTAGCCTCATGGATGTCCGTTCTTTTTGTTCCGTGGACTTTCATGCTCGAGCTTTACTCATCATGCAGGATAGCACCCTTACTGTTAGTTAGTTATGGAGTCATTGCCCGGGATTAAATACTCTATGCATTTCCTGGATTTGTCACGATCATTTGCTTTCATAACAAAGATTTCAAAGCTAAAATCAATGCTTCGTTTTTCTTAATAAAAAAAGTAAATTGTCATGAGAACGAGGTACGTGCTCGAGGTTCGTTTTAGAGAGAGAGAGAATTTATGGGCTAATGCTATCTTAGTTTGCAGTTTATTTTCCTAATATTCTTTTATTTATTATAAAGTTTGCTGCAAGGAGGAACAAAATCATGGTAATTTTGTCTGCTAGATAAATAGTTTTGGGCTTTCATGGTGAGCTCGGCTCGGCCAAGGGTTTGCCATTTCCAGTCTATGAGTGCTGAAATTAGGCCCCAAACATGGCTGCTATAAATCTTAATTGAAATGAATCTGTAATTATCCCAACTTAAAGCCTTCTTTTTGAAGACCTCGCACCAACGATCTTTAAAAGACAAGAATCTCTCAGCTCTTCTTCGGACAAAATCCAACACGTGCATACATGGAATCTATTAACGTATTGGCATATGCTTCTATATCTATATATTAAAACAAAGAAAGAAAGAAAAGCTACAGTTTTGTCATCTAGCTTGCACCAAAGTCACCGAGATTTTTGATAAAAAAAAAAAAATCAATTTTGTAGATCTTGATCGTCGATTCGTATATAACATGCAGGGAGGCATATGCGGACTATGCTGAATTTTGTTTCAAGACATTTGGTGATAGGGTGAAGAATTGGTTCACCTTCAATGAGCCAAGGGTTGTGGCAGCTCTTGATATGATGATGGCTCGTTTGCCCCAGGTCGATGTACAAACTGTTCAGCTGGTGGGAATTCTGCTACAGAGCCTTATATCGTTGCCCATCATCTCATCCTGTCTCATGCCGCTGCTGTTAAGAGGTACCGTGACAAGTATCAGGTAAGCATTGCAGTTCCAATTCCCATGCATGATAGGGTTACCATGAAAATTAACATGCAATTATGGTGTTGGCTTCTAAATTATATATATCCTTCCCTCTACACCAAAAGTTACGTGCATACCTACCTATTAATCATGACAAATAATTTTGAATGACCATGCATGTTCTATATATGGATGCACGACCTCACTTAAATAGAAAGCCGGACGAATTGATTTAGTCGTACGTCGATGGTAGACGTAAACTCTATGGAATCCAAATCATTAGTTTCAGAATCCAAACAGGAAGTCAGGATTGGATTCTCTTGGATGCTTTTTTGTTATTAATTAAGCTCTGCGATGCAGCTGCGATTAATGCTTGCCAATATATATAATCGTGCATGATGGCAGGCTAAACAGAAAGGCAGGATTGGAATTCTCCTTGATTTTGTTTGGTACGAAGCTCTGACCAATTCGACGGCTGATGAAGCAGCAGCTCAAAGAGCAAGGGATTTCCATGTGGGATGGTAAATTATCAAAGCATTCAAATTGTCGAGGAATGGGACACGTTTATTGCACCCGTAAAAATTTGGTTCTTTTATCTCCCCTGCTTTGCACGCAGGTTCCTTCACCCTATCATATATGGTGAGTACCCAAAGACGGTGCAGGAGATCGTCAAGGAGAGGCTTCCAAGGTTCACGGAGGAAGAGGTTAAGATGGTGCAAGGCTCTATAGATTACGTGGGCATCAACCAATACACTACTTACTACATGTACGATCCACGTCAGCCAGAGCCTGAAAAGCCCATTAGTTATGCAGATGACTGGCATGCTGGATTTGCTTGTGAGTGGTCCATGACTTCCTTTGGGATGCTAAAACCTCTTAACATTCTGTAACTCCTAGTTAATTCTTATGTGATTTCTCCGGAATTTTGTAGATGAACGCGATGGGGTGCCTATCGGACCACGGGTAATATTTTCGCACCGAATTCAAAAATTATAACTTCAAAAATTATAATTTGGCTCATTTTAGTTGCTCGAACGAAAAGATGAATCGGTCAACGAGAAAAGAATTGCTACGAAAACTTGCAGGCACATTCTAGTTGGCTTTACATCGTACCATGGGGGATATACAAAGCGGTGAGCTATGTTAAGGAGCGCTATTCCAACCCAACCGTGATCCTATCCGAAAATGGTATCGAATAATCGCTCAAAATCATTTCTTTCCGTTCCTTATTTTCCACCCCCTTTAACCCGGTAATTTGGGCTAATCAAGTCACTCGCATGGTGATGGTCATGATTCTAGGAATGGATGATCCTGGTAATTTCACTCGACCAGAAGGGTTGCATGACACGACGAGAATCGATTACTACAAGAGCTATATAACCGAGCTCAAGAAGGCAATCGATGACGGGGCGAACGTAATTGGCTACTTTGCTTGGTCTTTGCTCGATAACTTCGAATGGAAATTAGGTTACACATCAAGATTTGGGATAGTTTACATCGACTACAGAACCCTAAAGCGGTACCCCAAGATGTCAGCTTATTGGTTCAAGGAGATGCTTATGAGGAGGAATAACTAGTACTGGCTGGAGTTGCGTTTATTTTCTACCTACGATATTTTTGTTGTTATCTTTGGTTAGCCGAAGCAACTACCTTGTAGAGATGATCGGATGTCTAATTTGAACTTGTTTTCATAATAAAGGAGGTAGTAATAATTTTATTATATCTTGCATTTTTCCTCGAAGTGAATTCATGTAATATAAATTTTTTTGTGGAACTTTCTTGCATTTGAAGTATGTTAATGGTTAAACGTACTCCTGGATGCTCAAGAAACATATATAAGAAGGGATCGAGAGTGATACATAAGAAATAATAATAACATCATGTCAGGGGTTGCGTTTTATAATCTCGCAAAACCAAAATTTGGATTAAATGATGAATTTAAAGGTAAATTTTATCAATCTTTTCTCTTTTGAGTATCTGTAAGGTAAGCTACATAACATCTTGCATGGAGATTAGCCGATTCTAACATTCCACTTTGAATCTAAAGTTCTAATCACCGGTGTCTTGCATGTGCAATGAATGTGGACCCCGTGAATCAGAAACACATGAAATATAAAAAAGAAAAGAGAGAGAAAGAAAAAAAAAAAAGATGATGAGATGCTTGATGATCATTGGCTAGGTTATTAGACAGACCATTGAATTCATGGTTAAGAGAGAAGAATAATTACAAAAATTGAAGCTAGTAGCTTGTTTTGGATGTATTCCATTTTCTACTCTCCTTTAATTTTTATACTCTCTCCTACCGATCGAAGCCCAACCTTAGACTCCCTCTTCCTGGCCATATTTTGTATCGTTTTTATGAAATCAGTGGCAAATGAACCACGACACACCATATAAAATAAATGGGTTCGATATGAGGAGGGTCCATGCTTCTTGAATCGAATTATAAATAATTAAAGGTTTGTGGCTAAGGGTTTTGTGAATGTTTCTCGCCCCAAGTTGACCCTGCCCATGTTTGCTCCTGTTCACATGATATTGCTTCATTTTTCAAAACTATCGAGTCGCATTTGTAAAGCAGTTGCCCTCGATAAGATGCCTAATTCAAGAACACAAATTCAGACAAATATTTATTGCATAGTAATTAATGGATAAATGAATTTGTTAGCCTTTCAGAAGTTTTATGTTCATTAATTAATTAATGATCGATAATCTTTTGTGCTCCGTGAGGATTCCCCTCATTATTTTTTCATGCAAGCAACAAAAAGTTTGCCGAGCCATCCACCGATGATGCTACCATCAATGTTCAAACTTTGTATCTCCCCAAATGGAGAGGGACGATAAAGAGCTAAGGCTCGTTGGCCACTTAATTGCAATTTGGTTTGAAAGCCTGCCAAATCGGTCAAGCAATTTATCAAAGATCTTGTGCAAAAATTGAAATTATGTTCGAATGTTAGTAGTTTGCACATAACTCTCTTTTGCATGTGCATGTTGCTTAAATATTGTTAACCATACTCTGATGAACAGCATTTTACATTAAAAGTTTATATAACCATGCTACACTGAATAGAATAGAGTCTTCTTCTTTTCTATTTTTTTTTTATAAGTCAGAGTATTCGTATACAGCTCCGGTATGAATATAGTTAAAAAGATTAGAAAGCAAAAAAATCTCTCAAAAAAGAAGGCAGAAGACTGGAAGTCTTTTCACTCCTAGTTTTTTTTTTTTTTTTTAACTTCTAGACTTCTATTTTTTTTTGGAAAGACTTGCAGTCTTTTCGCACCTGGAGTAAGATTTTCTGCCATAAGAGTTGGTAATACTCTGGTCTTTTTTTCTTTTTTTTTTTTTTTTGTATTTTTGAAAGACTTACTCTTATGGCAGAAGACTAGAAGTCTTTCCAAAAAAAAAAAAAATATCTGATCAGCCTTTCCGAGAGAGAGAGAGAGGAATCTCTCGTGGTATCATTTTCAGTCATTTGTTTCGAAAAACACGTGAATGGAATATGCGCAAAGTAGTATCGACGAGTGGAAGGCGTGCAAACCTTGGTCCACGCCAGTTTGCAAATTGGCCCCAATGCTTTAAATGCGATCAAATCAAAATGCGTCATTTTGGCCTTTCTTCTCAGATACTTCAATACGTGGACGATGGGCAATAATGATGCAAAGGCTCTCTGTCTTGAACCACAATCCACCGCTTCGACAGATATGTGTACAAGTTGACGTGCAAGCTCTCAAGTTCCAGGTGTCGAGTTTATTATTTTACGATGTACTCGTGGAAGATATGATGACATACGGAAGGACTTAAATAACTCCGGGAGACTTCAATTCCAAACCTAATACACAGCTGGCCTTGGCCATTAATTGTCCTCCATGAAAGCATATACATATATAATATATATATATATAACAATTGATTTCTAGGTGCCGATCGCTCATGATAATTTTAAAACGGTCGTAACCATCTACTTCCTGGCACCTTTGTTCCGTTTTTTCCTATCAGTCTTTAAAATTGCCACCATGTATGCTCATAACCCAACTAAATATGATGATATTTTCCGATCAAACTTTTTTTGCTTTACCAAAGACTTCCATCATTCAAAGCAGCGCAGCATGGCTGCAGTCTTCGCAACCAAAACATTGCCTTGAATGACGACAAATAAGTGCAACTTTTCCGGGTTTGATCGACAAAGTTCTGCTCATTGTCGCTTTTCATAAGCTTATGACCTATTGATGGTGTGGATCCTCGGCGCCATTAATTCTCGTCTTTGTTCATCCGATCATTCATCATTTGTAGTGGCATCTATAGGCAGTGCAAAAAATGAATTATTTTTTGATGGACCACCCCACCCCCCGCCCCCCCCAAAAAAAAAAAAAAGTCGAATACTTGCATATCCTTAATTTATAACTTTCTTTTGATTAATACAGTCAAACGATCGATGTGAGTTAAAATCAGATATGGTTTTCTTAATCTGGAATACCGCATATAAAAATCTATGCTCTCTCTTAAATTCTTCAGTGTTCTTCTCTGTAGTCTTTCAATTACCATTAAAGCTGATGTAGCGTAGGTCAGGGTTGGCTTATTTTTATGAGGAAGCAGTGAGATTAACATAACACTACTTTAGTTTTTTGTACACTTTATAATCCTCTAAAAATCTAAACGATAATTAATGCTGTCAGTATATATCTATATTTTTCCATCTAATAATTCTTAAAGGAGAGGAAAATACTAGAGTGCAGATGACATATGCAAGGATGATATATAATTACTTTTATCTATAGTTATAACTCGTATGGAACTAGTTAATTAGCTAAGGGGAAATTATTAGGCGGATTAGATCCAGTGGGCCAGTCCAAATCATGATGCATGTGTACAGTGGATAACAGGATAAATTCTCACCTTGTTTTGATGTTGAATTGTTTAAATACAAAAGAAGCTAACATTGCTGGTGACTATTAATTGGACGGGCCACTAGACTTCATTCATTTAATAATTCCTACCTAGACAAGACAGATTAGCTAGTCACCTACTCCTCTTTAATAATGAGAAATGGTTAGTCCCTCATGCATTTAAAATTCACAAATATTGCTCTCCTTGGTTGCCAACATATGGAACTAAGCTCGCTATCATACTCTCATGAGTCCCTTGACTTTCTTTAAACATGGGTAACCTGAGAGTGATCGATATAAATATTCAAACTTAATAAAATTGACAATGAGCAATCTAATGGCATACTAATCAACAAAGAGCACAGCATCCAAATAGATTTTCATCAGCAAACTATATACCATGTCAAGAATACTCGGTTCCTGAAGATGGCTGGTATGGATGAGAGGTTAAGATAGTCCCATTCCATCTTTGATATGGAGACGGCCCATTCTATCGTTGGCGTCTTAGTGGTACCAGGTTGACGTACTCACCGTGACGAAGAAAGACTCCAAAATTGTTTTAAATCGAACATTGCCGAGTAGGACGGGGACATGAGGGATAGCTACATCGAGATTTATCCTCCCATTCCTTTTTTTTTTTCTACCAAAAAAAAAAAAAAACTCGATTCCCTCCTTAATTGTTACGACCCTACAATCATTTTCCTTGGTAGTATGTCAACATAAGATCGACCGAACAACATTCAAATTAAAAAAAAAAAAAAATCCAAGATCAAAACCCACCACCTTTCGCGTTCATGCGATCTTGAAGATATTTCATGCTAATTATAAGTTGCTCGAAAGAAAATATAAATTATGCGATCATTGTTGAATTCTTAATTCAACATTGGGCTTATTTGTAAATAATAATGCTTTGTGGACTGTCATTTAAGGTTTGGCCCACTTAAAAATGATCAATTATGTTTTGAACTATTTGGGGCCTTAATGTATCTAATAGAGTGTGGGCCTTTTAATGTGTAGATTTAAGGATAATTTCTATTTTTATGATGGGCAAAAATATAAATTATAATAATGCGTTGTCATATAAAAGCGGTTATGGTCCCCAGATTACACGGTGTTATTCCTTTTTCCCGATATCCCATCATTGAAAAAGAAAATCCTAGAGAAGTAAAAAAAGGCTCTTTAGGAAATCTGTGTGAATCTGGAAGGCTAGTCGTGCGACACAGGAGTAGACCTTCAAATCCAGGCTTTCAAATATGACTTCAGGTATGCTTCTGCTTATTGTCAATGATATCACATGTTTATTTTTGGAATTTGCTTTCAAATAGATTTTGGAATAATTCCTAACAATCATGTCCTATATATATACCCTCAAAGGCTACCTCCCTTGCATTTGAAATCGAAGGAAGAAACAGATAGGACGATAAGAGTAGATCGGTCAAAATTAAGCACTTGAAGACATGGTGACCAGAGCTACTTTTTACATAAAGATCGTTCCCTTAAACCAACAAGTTCACTGATTAATAATTTTTGAGGTTTTTCACATGATGGAGCATGCATTGGGGTTCTCGTCGCTGAAGAGAGACATGTATCGCTCCTCGGTTGCATCGGGCTTAGACTGCGCCTGAGGCACATTGCGCACAAAGCCGGATGGTGCCTTCTTGTCGTAGGCCCGGCGACGTACGGGTAGGCGACCAAGTTGTAGGGGACGTAGGGCCAGAATTCTGCAACCTTCCCCGTGCTCCTCACCTTCCTCAGGACCTTGTTTGGCTCCACGTGGCCGCTCACCGTCACCCTGCTTTCCTTGCGGCTCACGGTCACTGATGTCAGACCTAAAGAACATGTCCACGATCAGTAGCAAGCCTTGATGCTGAAACCAGAAATTTATAAAGAAAGGCACCCGATTTTGTCTAGCATCTAAAATTAGCCATGATCACGACTTAATTTAGTAATGCCAAGAGGAATAATTTTTTTTAAACAACATTTTTTCCCCCTTAAAAACGAACCGTTTGATTGTGATTTATTAGATCAGGGATAATATGATAATTTTTAAAAATTATTTCTTAAAAAAAGAAAAATAATTTTATCATGTTAGATCGATGAATTTAATTTTTCAAAAAATGATACTGAAAAAAAGAAAAAAAACTATATTTGACCGGAGATAATCCTATATAAAAATATGATCAATTTTACAAACATACACATCAATAAAAAATATTTTAATATTAAAATAGTACTATCATCTTCGATCAATTTTATATAATTAATGAATATAATCATATAACTCTTTATATGATATTATTTATATTTTTATTATTTTATAAAAAAATTATTAAATAAATTTGGAAAGATATAAAAATAATTTAATGAATATAAATATATTTTATTGAAGATATTTTTCTCAAGTATGTATTATAATCACTCAAAAATTTATAAAATATTAACCTATCATGATATTTATTTTATTTTCTCTTTCTAAAAAATAAACATAAAATCATCACTTTTTTTTTTTGTTATTTTTCTCCTTCACTTTTAATATTAAACACGGTAGTTTGATATGTGATTTATTTTTTCATACCAAGATTATCCTTGACTAAAAAGACCGAGAAAATACATCTTTCTTCCTGTTGTCTATTTTTTTAAAAAAAAATAATTCCTTACCAAAATAATATAATAATAATAATAATAAAGGAGAGCTTAATCCGGTGCGCTGATGAGCTTATCAAAGAACAACTTCTTCACCTGTTGGACTTAATTAGGCTATTCATCTTCTTAGCGGTCGCTAGCCAGGAGACTGCTGATAGAAGACTTCATGACAAGTAAATTACTTAAAAAGACAACGTAAGAAGAAAATAAGAAACTCAAAACTGCTGACTTATTCTTGGTTTCGTATCGAGTTCCAGGAAAAATTTCGCAATCACGGTTAGTTCACCTATAAGGATAAGCTTGCTAAGGAATGAATAAATGATCCCCTTCTATTTTAATTTTTTTTTAAAGAAAAATATTTTATTTTTAAAGAAAGAATTTTAAGGAAAATTGTTTAAGTTGCTCTCGTCTCTTTGGAGACATCCGGTAAAAACCGAGTCTGTCCTTTAGCTTTTTTTTTTTTTTTTTAATAATAATAATAATAATAATAATAATAATAATAATAATAATAATAATAAAACTACAATTTTCTATGGATCGGGGTTGTATCTTTCGCACGAAAGATTCACCTTCCTCGGCGCGAATCCATCACCGGATCATCACCGGTCGTTTGGAGATGGGATGAATGGTTGGGTTCGGAGTGCTTTGAGAGCTGTGCGCGCGGTGGGTGATCCAACGGTTGCTTCGCGCGAAGGAAGGTGAATTTTCTTTTCGCGCGAAAGATGCGACCCTCGTCCATTTCCCAGAATCCAGTCATGACTAATTTTAGATATCTTTCTGTTAACTTTAAGAAGCCATTTAATCTTATATGCTATCAAGTCACGTACGCTATTCTGTTCTCCAACCTCACTCAAATATCGTATCGAACAATATGATGTACATACATACACTCGCCTTATCAAAACACACGGTAACAGACACAGGAGAGAGAGAGAGAGAGAGAGAGAGAGAGAGGAGCTTTGTTACCCTTTAGTGAGCTAACAGCATGCTTCACTCTCCTTTCACAACCGTCACAGTCCATCTTTACCTTGATATGCACGGTCTGATACACCCCAAACAAACCAGATAAAGTTGTTTAGCGTCTTACTGAAATATGTTACGTAGGGGAAAGAGAGAACTTATTTCTTTTCTCATGCTCTAAAGAAAAAAAAGAAGATGAGGAGGATACGAAGTGTTGCTTATGGGCTTGAGCTTGCTCTTCTCACCTGCAGTGGCCTTCTTTTCTTCCATTTCAATGCCCTTTTCGTGTTTCTGAAACTGAAAAGGTCGGAGACGTAGTCCAGTGCACCCATTATGCTCCACACACATAAAGAGAGAGAGAGAGAGAGATAAGCCACGGAAAATGGAAGAGAACTTGTATATTATATAACTGGATCCAAGTATTTCTTATATAGCAGCTCGAATTAATTGTCTGCTAATTATTAATATTTTCGTCTACTAAACCTGAATTATTTAAGTACCATATAATGAAGAAGACTGACCGGTGCAAGCAAACGATGACAAGTCTCCAGTGAAGCCTCCATCAAGGCTGTGTGTGGCCTAAGATCCACGGACCGTCCTTGTCCTGCATTTAATCTCTGATTAGATCGCTACTCCATCCTTCATAGCCACTTGATCGCAAACGGACCATTCTTGGTGGTTTGCCATTAAGTATATATATACCCTCCTACCGCCGGAACCGGTGACGTGACCTTCTCTTGCCCTCTGTGTTGATAATGGAGGGGATATCTGATGGTCTCAGAAAATTTCCACGGCTGGGGATGATGCTGATGGCCTGCCTCTACCGGTATACCGCACTTCTTCTTTCTTTCCGAAAAAATATATCTGCACCGTTGTGCACATGTCACGCCCCAATCCCAGGATTTAGGCGATAGATGGCCGTATATTCCTGGATTCAATCTTTCTAGGGACATACAAGGTCTGTACCAATCATTCTCAATAAAATGGATAATCAAGCAATCATAAATTTTTTTTTTTATTAGACAGGCAAAACCATAAGATTTAAATCTAGGCAAGTAGATTCAAATATTCATAAAGGCCAACAGTCACATATTTAATATTATAAATACCAAGCAATAAAAGTATCGATGTCAACTAAATCCTAAGCCTCACTGACTGAATCTTTGCCCAAGTGTTTCTCCGGTCCTGAAAAAAAATGCAAGAAAAAAATGAGTTTCCCTTAAACTCGGTAAGTCATCATATGTCACAAATATAAATTTACCATGAATCAAGAGTAACTCAATACATGCAAGTAACCATAAAATAGAAGTCATTTCAGTTATATTTCCATTATTAACCTTCTTTATTATTTTTCCGACATCACACAAACTTAGGGATGGCCATCCATACACACTCATCTAGTCCCTCAGACTATGGCCACGATCGGCCCATGGCTCACCCAAAAGAGTCTAGACCCTGTGTCACATACCGCACATCGGTCATGTACCAGTGATAGCCCCGCTGGAGGCCCAAAAGGAAAACTAGCTCTGAGTTTCACACGAGAAACATGCATCCCAGCATGTACTAAAATAAAGCAACTAACTCCTGTGTCAAATACCGCTCATCGATCATGTGCTAGCGATAGCCCCACTGAAGGTCCAAAAGGAGTCTAGGTCCTCGTGTGATTATAGTCGGACTAGAGAGTATCTAAAATCAACTCAACCCATGACTCTTACATCTTAGTCTGTGTTTAAATTTCATAGCACATCGAGATACATGTATGCAGTAAAAACATAAACTGTGAATTCAATAATAAGTCAAATAATCATGCATGGCAAAAATTATATCGGTAGGTGATAACTTACAGTTCCACCAACTAAGCACTAAACCCGGTTTTCCAAGGACAATGACGATCCTGTATCACAAATTATTTTATTTATTAATTATATAATTAATTCCTATAATAAAATAAACATAAATAAATTTCTTGGGACACCCTCAGACAGTTCCTTTCCTTCCTCCTCCACCTTCCTTTTTCTTTTATTATTATTAATTTTCCTAATGTGCCTTTACTAGGCCGGCCCATCCAGGAAGCAGGCCCGGCTCAACAGAGCCTGGCAACCAAGCCCGGCCCCACAAAGCCTGGCTCAACCGAGCCCAACCCAAACACGTCCAGGCCACAATGCCCAAACGAGGCTCCACAAGGAGAACCAAGGAGGATCGACGGCGATCCTCCCGACCGACCGCCAGGAAGAGTCGCCGGAAGGAAGGGAAGGGACCGGCGATCCCAACGATGGCCGTCCGATCGCCGCCGGGGAGCACATGGATTAAATCCCCTCCCCTGTTAACAGAGACATCACTCTCTGTTAACAGGCCGTCCAACATCCCCCCCCCCCAAGCGAGAGGAGGAACGGTGGCGATCCTCGTGGTCGATTGCCCAGAATGGATCGCCGGAAGGAGAGAAGGAAGGAACGGCGGCAACCAACTATCGCCGGTCATTTCCCATGATTCCAATGGAAAAGAAAAGAATCTGTCGGATTCTTCCCTCCTCCCTGCCCAACACCCCTACACCAAATGTACCCCAAGAGAAAAAAGAAAAACGAGGAAGAAGGACTTATCGACGAGATGGATTCTGATCGCAGCGACCACCGGTGGAGAGAGCACTCTCGCGAGGACTGAGACACGCGAAGGAGCGTCGGCGTCCACCGATAGGGAGGGTAATTGAGATCAACAGAGACACCCGAGGTCCCTAAAAAATCCGAGGAAGACCCTTATCCCCCCACCTCCGACGGCGTCGACGGGCTTCTCCGAAATCTCCATCGGAAAAATTCGAACTTCAGAGCCAATTCGAATTTGAACTGAAGTCGGCAAGGACCGCCGACTTCAGCCCAAATTCAGCCTAATAAGAATTGGGCCTCCCAGCACATCACCAATCAAATCCAGTGTAATTTCTTCTCTCTTTGAAGTGCTAAGCATCCATCTCTTTTATGAATTTTTCGAAATCCCATTAGCCTCTTCCAAGATTAATTATTATTTTTTCAAATCGAAACATAATGATGGTGGCTTTTCATTTTGAAGGAAATTAAGTGATTGGCATCTTATTATTCTTTTCATCGATCTTTTCTTTTCTAGCTGCTATAACCCCATCAACAAAATTCAATCTTGGATCCTTCTTGGCCAGTAGAAACGTTGAGGTTTAGGTTTTATCCCGGAGAAATTTACATTTTTCATATATTTTCAATATTTTTTTTTTCCTTTCTTCCTATCATCTTCGTTCCATTCCATTTTTCTTCTTTTATACATTTTTTTTTTTTAAAAATAAAAACGAGCGCTCAAAAAATCGAGTACGGTAATCAACCATAAAGTCAAATGAGAGCAAATCCTAAAAAGATGAAGAAATACAGTCCCCATTATACCAAACCAATCGGCAGAGTGCTCGGCCAAAAATAAAAAAGGCAATCCAATCTGCTATATTGGCCTCCCTAAATATATAACGAATCGTCGAAGAAACCGATGGTCCAAGAGAATGTCAAATATCATGGAATAGAGGATGGACCTGACGTTGCTTTGACCTATCTTGGATCCAAGCAATAATAGTGACGAAGTCATTCTCGATGAAGATCCTGGCAGCATGCAACTCCTGTCTAGTACAAGTGATGCCAGTCCACGTTGCTATGAGTTCAATTCTTGAAACTGAAAGTTCATAGAAAAAGAAGTCTCTCTCTGCCAACAACCTATCCTTAGAATCGTGTATAACAAAGCCAGCGCCATCTAAAGCACCTCGAACACTACCATTAAAGTTCATCTTGATTCATGCACTTCATATGTAAAGGTACGGTACATATGACTGTTGTTGTCGGTGCATGTTAAGTATGCTAAATTATTCATAAAATTATCAAACCAGGATTTATTAAGAGAACGTTAATAATATAAATTATACTAGAATTATCTTTTTAGTAATTTTTAAATTGAACAAATAGTATACTAATTTTGCCATTTATCTTGGTGTGTAATTGCATAACCGAAGTTTTTTTTTTTTTTTTTTCTTCTCTAGATATTGATAATTATTATCATAGTTAATTGATAAATACCTTCTAACATTGTTATTGAAAAAAAAATATTATCTGTGCTAATGTATGATTGTGCATACCAATAATCACAACTATTAATTTTTACGCTAATGCATGAAGATGCATGTTTAATAATAGAATTTAAAATTAGTTATATGATTGCATGCACTATTTTTTTTTTTTTTTTTTTGATCGAGCTGATCTTTCATTCACATTAACGATCGTGGATTTTAGAAAAATTTCTGCATTTAATCGAGTCATCCATTGGATCATATCTCGAACCCGCAACATTACCGGTTGGTAGTAAGGCAAGGCCTTTATCAACCAACACTACCGCCTTAATGATATTGCATGTACTATTACGTGTGCATACAAAATCTTTTTTTTAAAAAAAAAAATTATATTTCAAATCTAATATATTTTTTATAAAAAGATGCGGGTTTTTATTTTCTTTTTACAATTTTATGTTTTTCTTCTCACGCTTGCACCTCTCAGTAAAATCCGTAACAGGCCATCGCTTGGGATGACTCATACCAAATGAAGGTCATGATGATGGCCCACATCAATGAATGGCCCTCATCTCACGTCCCTTTCCTTCGGTTTCCTGATATACGGCTCCACATTTAAGGAGAGAAGGCCATGGATGTTGCATGTTCCGTGCAAAAACCTCGATTTTTTTTTTAAAAAAATATCCTTTTTTTTTTTTTTTTTCTTTTTAAATCCTGGAAGAAGGTTGCATGCCTTCAAAACTTCCTACCCACCGGTAGGTTGCACTGGCCGTACCGTGCTTGGAGATTAGAGACTGGGCTAAACGTGGATAATAATAAAGAAATCAGTTTATGCGGAAATCTTCCTCCCGGAGGATGATGGGTTTATCCTCTATTCGGTAAACAAGATGGATCCAAAAAAAATAAAAAAATCATTCATTCTTTAATATATTTGATAAAATATAAACGAATGGATTGAAATAATCTCCTGGCAATATATAAATTTATAATCTTTATAATTTATAACTATAAAAAAATATATATATATTTAATTTAATAAATAGATTAATAAATTTATTTATTTATTTATCAATTTTAACTAACAATTTACATATTTTTTAAAATAGTTAATTAATTTTATATAAATAGTTAATTAAAAACTAGTGATATAAATAAAAAATAATATTAGGATTTTGTCAAAAAAAAAATTTAAAAAAAAAGTAATGAAAGGTAATTTTGTTAATATAGAAATTCATTTTTCATATCCACCCATCCTTATGATTCTTTCAATTTAAGAAGAAATAAATTGGTGGACCTTGACATGCGGATAATCTTTTCTTTTAATCAATTATTATTTAAATTTTTTAAGTCAGATGATGGATAAAATCCTCCCAATCTTATCTATCATTCTTATGATCTGATGAAACATGAGATTAGATTGGATTTGTGTTAACAGATATTGCACATTGATACTGACAGCAATTTCGAGTCCGTGATGACATAATGCATGACCTTGCTGGCTGAGACCATGATGGACAAGTTTGGAGCCAAATCTGGAGCTTGTTTGGGCTACAAATGTGCATTAGATTTGTTGCAAATCGAATTTGTTGCACCGATGCCACAATGCTGGACCTGCTCGGTGGGTGCCAAGGAATATGATTAACGGTCGACGGTAGTTAGCCCTTTGACTGAATCTGGGTGGAGTTCTTTAAACCTCTCAACTCGGATAAAAGGGGGCACAAAAGAAAAGGACAACCAATGTACAGGAAGCGCAAGGTAGGCTACGCCCGGTATGTTGTCATGATTTCTTCGATTGGATAATGATGAGATGTGCTTCTTATCCCCGTCTAATAGAAACGCACATGTTCCCGTCAGCGGATGCTTTTTCAAATTTAAGAAGGCATTTAATCACATCAAATCAACCACTCAAATAATTGCAAGGCACCTAACTCCATGAATTTCCTACCTACATCGTGCACCGTATGCAGACCATCAATCACAACCGTTCCTTTTTCATGGATCCCATCCATCAGCATGCGCCGCCGCAATCGTGATGGATAATGTTCTTGGCTATTAAACACTGCCGTGACATGTAAGGCAGGTATCTTAGTAATGTCATGTCAACATATTCATCTTTAGATTAAAAAAAATATAAAAATCTAAATGTTTTAAATTGAATATCATCGGCGGGATGGAAGCATGTAAATATAGCTACACCAAATTTATTCGATCAAAAATAAAAAAAAAAAAATCACTGCCTTGACAACTAGCAGTAAGACAGAGAACAAGAACCAACCAAAGGTTGGTGGGTTATAGGTTTATGTCACCGAATTCCCTTGCCCCCCCCCCCAACCAAATCAAATTATAATTGGAGAAGGAACAAATGATTTGCGAGATTTGCATCCACCGGAACAAATGTAACAACCCGGTTGTTTATAGCCATGTATTGCCACCTAGAGCTTTGTCTTGTTGGCGTTCGCCCTCCCCTGTTTCCAACTGGCGGGCCCCTGCTGTGTGGTCCAAAGCAGCGCTGGGTACGGAGGAGCCAAGAGGTAGACCAGAGCGTGACCGGCAGGCTGCTTGATTGAGTGATTTTTCTAAAGCTCACGTACTCCGGTCACGTTAGTTTAGAAATAACTCCGAGAGACGATCAATTTCTGACACCAGACCCAGGAGCAGGGCCACCTGATCACCGGCCAAAGATCCACAATTTTGCCTGGCTTGGAAATGCACCCACCGCTACTGGAGTTGCGTAGGAATTGAACTCCATGCCGAAGAGTTTCCAACCTTTGCATGAATTTTTCCTCATCTCATTTTATTTTATCGCGGCTATGAAGGGCTTTGGGAGTGGAGAATTTTAAACAGAACCGATGTTAAATTCATTAAAAGAATTTCTTGTTCTTGGTTTTCTTTTTCCATTTCTTCGAGAGACATGATGGGAGTGCAGTGCCACCACCATCCAATTTTGAACCCTGAACTCTCGACACTCGTGTCGACCTGCTGATCTAAAACCTGTTTATGTTCATTTCTTCGTCTTTTCTTTCTTGTAAACCTATTTTTTGGTAGCATAAATATGGTGATTCGATGTTTATAGGAAGTTGGTTGATTATTAGGGCAAACATCCAACCCATGAAGTACCGCCGTACAAATTGATTCGACGTTTATGGCAAATTTTGTACTCTTGAAATTTATTATTGGGTCAATTAGTTCGCTCTGGCTATATTTTCTCATCGAGTTCCTCTCAAGTTCGAACGCTTGAATAAAATCAACCAATTAGACTCTGCTGGTTGCCTGCCCGGAATGCCCTTCCCTCAGCATGTGCTGCGGGGAGGTTTTCAGTTCAATCTTCAATGGTATATTGCCCACCGCATTTCTTAGAAAAATAGAAATATCTTGAACAAACTTTCATCTATCTAGAAATTAATATTAATACATATATTGTGGTACCTTTTTTTTTTTTTTTTTTTTTTTGGCTAGAAATTGTGGGCACCTGGTTTTCCTCCATGGTTGAATACTTTGATGGCAACATGAAGGCAGGAAACTACATGGATTGAGCATTCAAACAGTTTAACAAATACTCACCAACCTGCAGGATTTGTCACTTAGCACCGGCCTTATCGAACATAGTACTTACAGTTAAACAACTACGAACAGGAGAAGTTTGACCTGACAAAACCTTTTTTATTGCCAAAATCAGACATTGAGGCAGTAATTTAATTAATCACAAAATTAATGGAGACCATCCTCCAAGACAAGCCGCTTCAAGGCATAAGTTAATGTTAAATATGAGATGCAGGCCTTGAAAAGCAGATCAAAATTCAGTTATCATCCAAATAACAACACATCAATCAAATTACATATATATATATTCTGCATTGTTGAGGTTTTAGTGCCCAATTTGATGAAGGAGAATACCTCCAATGCAGAGGAATTGCTGAAAGTCTTCGTACAGATTGGGAGATCATCGAAAAGGCCACTCTTTGAAATACTTTCTTTCTAGCTTTCATCTTCATGAACTAATGTGGCAGCAGTTGATCTTCAAAAATTGAAAATGCTTAAAAGAGGCCTAGGACACATTTAAGTGCCTATGAGAATCTTAAAACATACCTTTTAATGACACATGAATAAAGCTGTTATCTCTTTAAAAAAAAAAAAATGGGTATGTTAAGATGTACTGCAAAAATGATAATTGATTATTTTAGATGCTTTTGAAATTACTAATTTTACAATACCAAGAATTTGGTCATGCATAGGAACTTTATAAAGCCTTCAAATCATGATGCCACATTTTGGTCTTCTTACAGACTCATGATTCTCTATTTGGAAATGTTGTTTTCCTAACCAAACACCTAAAAAAACTTCAATCATCAAAATCCAAAACATTTCCCGATTGAGAAAACAAAGAACTCATGATTTTGAAATTCAAAACCTCCAGATGGTAGCCTAACGTATGATCTCCGAGAAAGACTTGAAACTGACCAAAGAGCAGGCAAAAGAAGGACAAAAGTAACATAAATTCCACATTGAACTACCATAGGAGACGATGTAAGTCGATGCAAGTCTTTTCAGTTATAAGGTAGGCGATGATAGAAAAAACTTCTTGCAATTGGGAATAAATGCTGATAGAATCAGACAAAGTACCATGCAAGAAATCACATGCAATCCTGGGGTGGGCCTCAATCAAAACTGTTCAAACAAGTTAGAAGATTCTATAACAAACTAGGCCTTTGGAATGCAGGTGGTAGGCTGCCATGAGAGCTTTCCTATATCTAGTTTTGGACTTACGTAACTGTGACTGCATGTTAGTTGTCAAATGAAATACAAAGAGTATAGTATGTCTTTTGGACAAGCAAAATTTTAGAACTTACATTAAATTAACTCCAAAGATGACTTCATCAACTTTTGACCCCGCAAGCCATTCCAGAAGTCACGAGCACTCATCACCTTTTTCCCTGGGAGTTGCAGCTCCAGGACCTGTTTAAAACCAAGGCAGAAGGAAAATTAAAAAAAGGCTTCATTAAACAAAGGTCTTGCAAGTTCAAATATGTTAGAAATGTTAAACACCTCAAGCCAAGACTGTCCAGCACATGGAATCAGCAATTTACTGCTGGAGAATAGTATCTCATTTCCTTCAGCTTCTTTGTCACAAGCACTACATACTCTTGTTGTAATTAACTTTATCTCTAGCACATTGGGTTGACCATTGGTGTCAAAGACTTGGACGCTGGCTCGAGTTCCTGGCCAACTGCCAATGCTCTTACCTAGAGAAGTTGGTTTGTAATCACTACCGCCCCAAACAATGTACACAGATCATGAGACTTTACCTTGTTATGTATTAGTTTAGCATCTTGATCAAAAAAGACCCATGATTCCTCTGAAGTTAGCTGCACATTGGGACAAAACAAAATGGTTTCATAAGCTATAAATAAAATGAAGGACTTATCCAACTAAATAAATGGTAAGATGTTGCACTTTGCAGATTTCTTCTAGATACTCATCAAAAACCTGGTAACAATTCCAGATGAAGAAAATTAAAGTTGAAAGCCTCCAGAAACAAACATCTTTTGTTTGTACCATATGAAAGAATAAATGGTAAGACGTTGCAGTTAGCAGATTTCTTTCTGGATACTTGTCAAAACTTGGTAACAATTCCAGATCAACAAAATTAAAGTTCAAAGCCTCCACAAAGAAACATCTTTTGTTTGTACTGTATGAAAGACACATCTTGTGAACTAATAATGGTTAAAAATTATAGAAGCTCATTTTCCTAAAGCCTTTACGATATGGAAATATTCTAGCTTCATGTAATTATTTTGGCATAGGCTACATAAGACCGGAAACTCATAGGTACCCATCGCATGTATGAGGTGCTTGTTACACACGTTCTTGTATATGTTAGCTCATACAGAAAGTTACTTTCATTGGCTATTTGCAACCTTTTGATATACAGTATGTTACTTAGCCTCTTCATAAATTGTTCCATTTCCCCATAAATGTTTGATCGACTGGTGCCAAAATGAACAGGACTGCATGGACAGATAATCTCTGTTATCCTGTTTTGTACTCCCTCGCTCTTCTATTAATTCACTCTTCAGCTTCTTCTATTTCCTTCTTTATTTTCCTCTCCCCTTTTTCTTCTTTTCACATTTTTTGAAAGAAATTTATATAATGTATGCTGAAAATGTTTGTACTTCTAATGAACTAGAATTTCTGCCCCATTCTATACAAGGATATTAGAAATTACCACCAGATTACTTTGCCTTTTTTGACCTCAATAGTCAATCATAAGTTTTCCACTATATCATTCATTGGAGTTTTTATTGCAGTCCAAGTGGAGGTACACGCTTTTGCTGAAAAAGAGGAACCATAGGGGCATGTCCCTGATTTTAGTCCACATCAATGCAACACGAGTCACAGGGAATTACGTTTAGGTGTTTGGAGGTTTGAAACACTAACTTATACTGACTAGGGCACAATTTGCTTAAATTAAATATTTACTTGATGAATAGCTGAGATCTTATATCACTGTAGCCCACCACTGGCTTTTAGTTTTTATTCTAGTTATTACTTATTTGACTCATCATTACTTATCCCATTCAATCGCTACTAGTCCAAATCAGCTTTCACATAACCAAGGCAGTCTTGCTGGATTCTCTCATCCTAAAAGAAGAAAGGAATATATGTCCCCTCACTACCCATGGACAAAAGAAAGGGGATCTGGTTTCCTTTTGGTGAGGTAAAGATAGGGATAGGCAAGGGGAAAATAGTGAAAAGAATACAGGACAGACATAAGAAGGAAATAAAGAGGGAAAGAAGGAAAAGGTTGGCAGCATTTCACACCAGCCCATGTTCCTCTCAGTGGCCCCACCTAAAAAAAATTTTCTTCGTTCTATGTTTCAAATAAAGATGATGTGCATAGGATTAAGTTGATTTTTTAGTTCCCAGTTCCTAGTGGTACTTCATCATGTCCCCATATCTATATAATTTAGAGGATGATGCCTCTGGGAAAAAATTCAGGCCAAATTTTATGGAATTAACTTGAAAGAAATCAAGGATAGTGAATATGCTATGCTGAGTCCACAAGAGTAATTGCAGAAGCCAGATTGAAGCCGTGTCATTGAAGCCTGACTTAGGCACAAGTCTTGAGACACAACACCTGGAAAGCCTATAGACATTTTGTGCTGTTGATATTCATATATGTGCACTTACAGAATGTGTAAAATTCCCATACTTTGAAGTGCCAGATAAGTTAAACATTTATCCCTTACTCTGTCACCATAACGAAAATCACTTGTTGATATCTACTAATTAAAACCCTCTTGGCCACAGACATAGTAAAAAGTCATTCAGACTACTTGAGGGCCTTTTAAAATTTTACTGGACATCAGGTGCAATTAATTTGAGAGTCCAGCTCAAGTCACGGCCAGGTTAATATCAAACTTTTAGTTCTCAGGTCTAGCTCAAGACAAGTCCAGCCAAAACTAACATGACATAATGGCACTCTTATAATCAAGCTCTGAGACTCATTTTTCCAGGACAGCACAGTCTTGTTTCAATACATGAGCAACGTACATGCATGTAGTCACTCTTGCATATGTATATTTCTACACTACCAGTGTAGGCTTCATTCATTATTAAATTTTAGTTATATACCATGTCAAAGAAAAAAAAACTTTTTTAAGTGCAGTTCTTTTCAGAAGGTACTAGAGTGTCATATATTCCTGGTGCAAACTGATGCATCTGAGATAAATCAATCAGTGTATTTAGCAAAAACCTCATCAAGAAAACAATTTTTGTAGCTAATATATTTAGTGCACGGACCATGTAAAACAATCCTAAATGAAACTTCTATTCACTTGTTTTTCAGAGGAAATCAGTAATTCCCAATAATAACCAAAGTTAAAACTTAAAAGACTAGACACTAAAATAAATTAAAGGAATGTTCTAATGCAAAGTTGAGTAACATATCTTCCATAACTACCTTAGGAGCCAGAGTTGCTTTTGAGTCATCCTGTGGCTGAGCTTTTAGTTTCGCAGACCCATCAAGAATAGATGGAAGTTCACAAAGCAGAAGTTCTGATCCTATAAAGCAAAAAACAACAATTACTGAAGCATTCTAAAGAGTGAATAACTAAATTTGTCAAATCAGTCAATTTTCTGAGCAAGAAATTGTTTAATTACCATAAAAAACTAAAATATTGGAATTTATCAAGCTTATGAGACAATAGAAGCTGCATAACTACAAGGTTACATTTATGAGACATTTATTATTATCATAAAGAATTTGGGTCTTAGTTTGCTAACAGCAAGCTTCCAGTTACATGGCATGCGACTGCAGTAGAGAAATTTGTACCAGTATCTTGAATACACGTACAGGATTATGGTTTGCTAGCATTCATGTGCTGCATTATGGTTTTCTTCCGTAGGATAGATGCATTCGTGTGCTACATTGGGGAAAGTGGTCAATGACAGAAGAAGGAAAAAGTTACAACAATTTCACGGATGCTGGATGTGATAAAGTTGGGTGTCAACTTGAAATGCAGGAAGTTATGGAGCAGATGCTAGAGCTGGGAGAGGAATAACAGACGTGTTTTTGGTGCAACAAAAGTGTTGTGATTTATCACCCTATCTCCTGCAACACCTATATGCTGAATCAGTATTACTACAGATGACATCCAATCCTACTGCCAATTGCCACTGCAGCCAACTTCTTCACGCAGCCTCCACCCTCTAGGTTTCAAGAGGATAATCTCCTATACTTTATCAATCCCCTTAAACCCATTAGAAACCTCTTTTGCCATAAATTAGTTTCCTCTACCTACATTAGTGTTTATAGATTCAGCCAGATGACTTCAGCATCAAATTCATCAATACTAACCATCATGATATTATGGTGCTTGGGCAAGCAACATTGCTAATAAGGCCTAACAAAGCGCAAGTTGTAGATTATTGCAATATGGTTGAAGCTCAGCAACTGCAAGCTACATAATTCTCCTCTATGGTTGAAGAAATAGCATTCCTTCTTGACATGAAAATCGACTCATCGAGATAAAGATGACATTACCATCTAATCTTCACCAACACTTAAAAAAAAAAAATTGACGATGCTGCACTCCCCCCCCCCCCCGACTCCCCGTGCAAAAAAAAAAGTACATGGACGTGGTAAGCCATTAGACCAGCACAACACTAAAGCAGCCACATAAGATTTCATCAACACGGTCATCTTGTGCAATTTGTTTTTTCAAGGTGAATCCACAATGCTAGAAGGCCACTATGGTCTTTAGACAGATCCACTCAAACCCACCACAATCATTATGCATATATTAACTAGATAAAATTTATCAATTCGAAAACATGCTTACATAAGTTAAAGGAGTTTGAAATGCAGAAACAGCAAGGCCAAAAGAAGCAAACATGATACTCCATGTAAAGAAATTATTTGTCCCATAATCAAATAAACTGTAGTATAAACTGCAACAAACAGAAAGTTACATGTTTAAAAAAGAAAGAAAGAACGTCCATACCTATATTAAATAACACTGCCAGCAACTCTGGTGCCTACACAGAACACTGAAAGATCAGCTATGAAAAGTTTTAAAGATTTCATTTATCAGATGCACAAGAATAGACTATATTATTTGAATTCTATATCTAATTGCAGCATTTTTAAGTTATACCTCCAAAACCACTGTCTCATTTATGTATATGCCATAAACTAAAGCAAAAACAAAGGCTAGGCAGCTATCTGAAGTCATATGCCACAACCATCATATTGACAAGAAAGTGCCTAAGATCATACTCAGTTTCACATCATTGAAAAATTAAAACCAGATATTTAATTTAAGCAGTAATATCATCTTTAGTGAATTAGCATATTAGCCATTTACCCCAAAAAAGGAGTTCACCAAAGGAAGTTCAGGTATTATGATAAGTTTTTTTTAAAAAAAATTAATATTCAGCATTATGCTGATGCCTTGATCTTGGAGTCTGACTTTACAGAAAATTAGTGTCAAAGAATTTCACTTGTAGTTGTAGATTAGGTCAAAAAGGCTTTAAAATAATTAAAACTTCTTTTCAGGGTAATTTGGAATTCTTTTTGGATGAGTATCATGAAAATCCAACTCTATCTAAAACTTTTTTTTTTATTACAGAAAGTTCATTATTTAAAGGGTTAGAAATAGAACTCAAGCTATGAGAGAGAACATTTTCTTCTTGTAATTAAATAATTTACAAAATTTAAATAAATAATACATGCTTTTCTCATTGATGACAGCAAACTCTAACTAATAATGAGAGATTGGTGACACCTTGATCAAAGTCCGTCCTATGCTAAGCTTTGTCCAAATCGTTTGTAATATATCTTTATATTATACTAGTTAAATTTGTAATATTTCAGATTACTCAAAGAAAAATGAAATTAAATGTGTAGTTGTGATAAGAATTTCAAGATATTTGAATTCGGTTGCCCTATTATTGATGTGGGAAACAAATTAGCGATTGTCATACTTTGGGGCTCATTAAATTTGAGCTGGGCCTGAGGCATGTTCAGATTAGCCTTTGAAATTCATAGGTAAAAGCATAATTTTGAGTAACTTTAAGGTATCAACAAGTCTAAAAGGTCAGGTGAGCTGGATCAAATTTTACAGGACCTCACCATAATGGGTAGAAAATTCGAGTAGAAACCTAGCAAACCATAATTCCAGGCAGGGTTTGCGGTACCGTCTCATACCACTCGGTACGAGGCGTATCGTACTGTACCGGCCAAAGCCAATACGGTTGATATATAAAAAATGGTTCAACACTCCGGACCGTAAAAAAATTAAAAAATATATATATTTCATATGGTACGGTACGGTACCGTAACGTACCGCCTGGTTTGACTTAGTTTGGGCTCGGTTCAGTCCGGTTCGGGTCCGATTCTGGTTCATGCCCGATTCAGATCAAACAATTTTTTGATAGAGAGTGAAGAAATTTTTTAAGGTTTTATGGGCCCGGTATAGTACAGTACAGTACCATACCATATCGGTCGATGACCGGTACAGGGCCCAGTTCGGTGATTCTTGATTCCAGGTCTGCTATCTGAACTCCAAATCATGGATTATTTTGGATCAAGTTTGCACTAAACCAAGCCAAGAAACAGATTCCACAGCAAAGCAAATGCTATTACTACCAGAGATATGCCAGACAAAAGGCGTAGATCAAATGCTGTGAATCACACTAATATGTGTCATATTAACTCACTCAACTAGAGAAACTCGGCCAAAAGAGAATCCACAAAATTCAAAAATCTTTGCTGGTTACACAAAGCAAACATCAAAATATTTATCATGAACTATGTAGAAATAACAGATGGACAAGAAATTTTTCATAAGGGACCAAACAAGAGAAGGCCTGCTGAAAACTATAATGAATCACATAAGACACAAAATTTTCACATCTGTCCAAATAGTGTTCACTGCTACATTTATTCTGACAACAAGAATGTAAACTTCATTGCATTGCAATTCAAAAGCACTTTCAGTTACAAATTCTTTGGACATTACTGCAAAAAATGTTCAACCACAAATGATGTGTAAAGAATAATGAACAATACTTCAGCGTTAACCATTTCCAAACAGAAGAAGTGGTATACCTTAATAAAATCATCAACTTCCACTTTGTCATAAGCAATGATTGGTCCAGCATCCAATGCACGAACAGTATATGCAATCGATACTCCTGTTTCCATAACACCATCCTAACCAGACAAACAAAAAGCATATATGTGCAAGTTTTTTTCAAAAACGACTGGATTATAGTAGCAAACTTAGAAAAACCTGCAATGCTCTTTGAACAGGAGCAGCTCCACGGTACAGAGGCAGCAAACTAGGGTGAATATTAACAGTTCCTGAAAATCAAAAAATCAAATGAAAAACCCTATGCATCTGGAGCACATAACTGCAGATTAAAAAGCTGTCTATTGTAGTACTACTTTTTCCCTTTAAAAATTTTAAGAAAAGATGGTTCACAAATAAGCACGCCTTATGTACAGTAGACCAGAGGGTATCTAATGTGCTGTAGTTTAATCAATTTAAATACTCCCATGATTTTATACACTAGAATCAGTCTAAAAACATAAGAATGGGCAGGCAGAGAAGACATAAAGCAGAACTGTGGCTGGGTAGCGAGGTTGCTCATAAGGAGCTTTCTGACATCCTCACATTTCAATGATGTTTTAATCAGCACACTGGCAAATAAAACATATATCAGAGAATCCTGGTTTTCCTTTTCATTTAGAAAAACACCTCTTCTAGAAAGTGATTATTGAAATAAAAGCAGGCTGATATATTGCTCAGACTTTATAGAAGCCGATATATTGCTTGGGCTTTACAATAGGAGACCATATCTGCTTCCTCATTCTACATGAGAAGTTGGCCAAATTTTGAACCTAGCCTTCTTAAATTTCTGGTTTAAAACAGCGAAAAACTTAGGTATGTCAGTCTATGGCAAAAATTTCTTCCTAATTGCATGAAGGATGAAACTAATGATATCAATTACCTTCAGTAACTTACCACTAAACGATCATACAATACCATTCTAGGGATTGTTCCCCCTGCTAAACATGAAATTTCATTTTAATCTCCACTGATTCATTTAAAGCACATTCCTTTACTGAGATTAAGAATGAGAGATCATATCCAAAACCCCTTTATCCTATAAATGCAACCAACAACTGCAGTTTTTAGGAACTCTACAAAATCATAAATTCAGGTCAACATTCCAGTTATCAGACCCCAACTCTTTAAAAATGAATCATTAAGTACTAATCCTCCAATATCTCTGTTGATGTATTACTATTCTTCCACCAGTAATTAAATCTTAGTTGGTCTTTTCAACCAAATTCATATATAAAAACCATGGTTTGGAGATGCATGCATGACCAATGATAGTAGAATTTCCATAAAGAAATCATACAGCAGCCCCTAAAAGATCCAGAATGTTAATTGCTGCATACTCAACATGATAAACTCAGAATCTAAACACACCAAGACACCACAACAAAACGACAAAAATAGGGATGCAGGAAAACAAATAGCATGGCAACATTCATCGCCTATCCCTAATAGAAATCACTCATCTTCTATAAACAATTAAATATGACCATGTTGGTGAAAAGAAAAGGAAAAGGAGAAATTGGCAAAGCTACAGGTCCTTGATCTCCTCTAAATCTAGTTTATTCATGTGCATAGCTCATTTTTCTAACAGCTGTAAAAAATAATCACGTCATAAGCTATCTTCCATTGTTAGTTGGTGATTCCAAGTTGAAAGATTATCAGCTTGAGTAGCTTGAAGAAAACACAGCTTCATATATCAGTGAAGCAGTTAAAAGAACTCTGTTTCAAGTCCATTCAATAATCTCTCTGTTTGGTATTTGAAATTTAGTAGGTTTAGGGGCAGAATTAAGAATCAGGAATAACAGATGAAAGAAAACAAGATGAGAAAGGCAGGAGAAAAGTGGAGAAATACAGTTGATGGAAAAGAAGAAAAAGAGAGAAAGGATAACATGGGAAAGACACATGCTTGTTGGGGGCCATCTGTTTTCAGTATTTGTATAAAGTTATCGGCATTGATTCACCTATAAGAGGGATAAAGATTTGCTATGATTGAGAATCACATATGAAGTAAAACAATTCTATTCTAAAACAGGCATCCTGGACTTTCTTACAGTCAGTTTCTAACCACTATGGCAGCATGCTGTAGAAACACGTATGCTGAACTTCAGAAAAATAAAGTACTGTGCTGGTGCAGTAATTCTGATATACCAATACAGATGGCTATAATGGTGACAAAGTCCTCAAACATTTAATCTTCGGAATAAAGCACCTGAGATATACCATCTAGCCTTTTGCCAACTACCTGGAGTCGGCTTTATGGATTCTCATGCACCAAATATTCATATTTAGGACCACCTTTGATGTTGTTCCTAGTAAATATTCCTATTTACTAGCACATCCTATTTAGGTCTTCCCCTCCAACACGAACCAAGATACCTCTCCTTACCAGAGCCTCCTTGGATCTTTGCTCTATTTGATTTTTTATTATATTGTCCTTAATTTGTGCAACTCCTACAGCTTCTCTAATATATTCATCTCTTATTTTATCTTCTCTACAGGTACCAAACACTAAGTTCAAAACTTCATGGTATAAGGAATATGCAAGCTCAAGAAATATACAAACCTAGAGAAGTCTCAATGACTTATTTCTTTGATTAACTGGAGCGAATATTTCTTTCTGTGTGCTACAACAGAAATCAGATCCTGTGCAAAGAATTATGACCACTACTTCCATATTCACTATAACATATGGTACTCTTCAAAACAAGGTCAAATGCTATAGGATTTCTGTATGTCCAAGTCTAACAAGAAATGGATAGCTTTCTTCAAAGCTCAAGGCTGATAACTGCATCACATAATAATGAAATGAAAATCACCTTCGATGTCAAAGAACGTTTAGGATTAATAAACAAATTCTTAAATCATAAAGAATGTTTAGGAATTAATAAACAAATTCTTAAATCATAAGCATGCTAGCACACGCTCAAGCAGCAACCAGTGAATACATGAGAGAAAGGGGAAAATGCTCCAGTTACTTTTAGCCATCAGTACTAATCCCAAAAGTCTGGGTTTGGCTTATCTTCATTGATTGTCGCTATCAGTGAATATTAAATAAGTAGGATATGTATGATATGATATTATTTTAATTAAAGACATATGAAATGCATGTTTATACTGGTATGTTCGTATAACAGTGCCCGATGATGCAATAAGTATTAAGCAGCATTGCAAGCTGATGTCCCAGAAGGAGATGTTTAGTAAATGTCACATCTGGTTATGCATTGAGAGAAATTCTTTTTCCCCACAAAAAAACTGAAAAAAAGATCGGTAATGTACTGCTATAACTTACCACTTGGTGGAATCTCAAGAAACTTCTGAGGTAATATATTCCCATATGCCGCTGTAACACAAAGATCTGGACTCAGCACCCTCAGATCACTTAAAAAGGTTTCCTGTACCAAGAGGTTGCAAGCCCAATAGACCCTTCATGTATAATTTGAATAGATTTTATATAAAAGCCAAAAAGAAATGAAGAAAATGAAGGCAAGCCACAAGATGTCTACATTGATATTTTTTTTAAAAAAAGGGGTCAGGTTTTCTGCTATATATAGACAAGAAAATAAATGTAACAGGGTAATATGACATAACAAGAGCAATTTGGATTTTGGATCAACATTATAAATCTAACTAGCCTGTTTTTGGAGGGAGTCCATTATGTAACAGAAGCACTAGGAACACAGAAGCAGGATTCTAAGAAAGATTAACAAAGTTGGAGTCTCTAAGAAAATTATTCATAAGATAATACTAAGTTTTCCCTTACTTTAGTGGTAGAGAGTTTAGTGATGGAGCTTTAGAAACAAATGTTGCAACACATGTTTTGGCATATAATATCATGGCAATTTATCGAGGCAGCTTCTTTTTGTGTTTTTCTAGCTTCTACCCTATAATAAACAGCCACCCTAGGTTATTCTGATCATCTTCCTGAAAGATAAAGCTTATGGCCATGAGGCACTTCTCTGATCCGAATTATATCTTCTTCTAAACTTTCCGTGATTGCTTTTGGAATGATAGGGTAAAAATACTGTTTTTAACAAAACCTCTTTCGAAAAATTTGATTTCTCTTGGCAACATGGTTAGCCTGGACATTCATACCCCAAATGAACCATAGTTATCAAGTCGATAAAGTCCTTGGTAGTTGGACTGGTGACCTCTGATCAAATTCAACCACCTCTATGTTTTGAGGGTTTTGCAGTATTTAGGGGAGGCCTAACCCCTGTTGTGCAACTCATTGCCTAGGGGGGCTTGTATCAAGAAAAAAAAGGAACCATTGATATGGAGTAATCATGAGGTGGTCAATACATGCATAGGAAATAGCCCTTGCAAGCATGTAAGTCAAGGATGCTTATTGTGCACCAATAAGTTTGTAGAGTTCTTGTTAGAATTCCTACAGTGAACATCTCAAACTAAAAGCCTTCCGTCATGGTCTTAGAACGGCCTCGTTAGATCTTTAAGTATTTTAAAAAAATTAACTATTGGCAAACAGTATGATTTCTTTATTATTTATCTATATTTTTATTTTGAAGATTGCCGTAGGATTATTATGGTGCCATTTCTAAAGGCAGAAACCAAACAAAAAATGTTTGAAGAAAAGAATCTAAGCAATTCAGTTAATGTCTCTTGCATGGTTTTTAACCACTGCTGATTACTTGTAGCTATAAACCATTCAATAATTACTAACTCTTTGGCAAGGGTTATCACTAGGAAGGAGACAATTAGCAGCCATTTGGTGAGAGATGCACTATTTATAAGAAACATCCATTAGACATGTGCCCATCAGAAACAACAGAAGAGCATCCTTTGTTTTTATAAGTAAAGATTATTCTGAGATGGATTAATCATAACTAAGTTTTTTGCAAATAGACATAAATTCTAAATCTTTCTTTAGTGCTTGCTATGCTAAGTCTTATTGCTTTTTTCTATTTAAGAGTGCAAGTTGTTGTGGACAATGAAGAGTTGCATATTATATGACCTGAAAAATATTTGCAAGAAGCTTCCAATATTTGACCAAGGCCATCAAGTAGTTACCTCTATCTTTACTACAACTTGGATCTAATGAATTGACTTTCCTCCCCACTGATTTCTTTGATCCGATTTCAAGCAACGATACAAAGTGATAAATTGGAAAAGTGGTTTGGATGCATGAGGAAGAAGCCATGAGTATAGGTCATGGATTGTTCTTGGCAATGGCATGACACCAGTTGAGTAAACCAAGGTGTTCATAAAGAGGTTGCCAATGACATATACAGAGAATGGCATATTATTACAATTATGAAAAATCAAACAATTTTCTTCAAGAAAAATCAATATTTGTTAAATCCTTTCAACGTGAAACACAAAACACAGTGGACTGATAAAGAAAAAGTTCCATCTAAAATTGCATAAAATTTCTGTCAAAGTGCATATACCTCCCCAGCTCGTTCAGGTGTGAATATGAGATCTCGAGGGAATCCATTGTCCAAGGCATACCGTGCAACTGGAGATGGCATTAGCTTTCTGCCCCTATCTCTTCCAGAAGGCGGCTGGGTAACAATTGCTGCAAGCTAAACCAAATTACTCAATTCTTGTGCCTATCAGCTAGTAAGCCAAGAAGCCAGACAAGTTCAAAATACCAGAGGAACGGAACATTGCGATCTCAAAACAAATTCTTGTATTCAAAAGAAACTGGCTAGCAGAGGAGGAAAAACGCTGCGTACCGTGAAATAAAAAACTTCTCTTTGAGCACTCTAATTATCCTATCCATTCAATCAACCTTGTAAAACACTACCGCTATCGAATTCCACAACAAAGAGTTTCCGTTTCCGTTTCCTCGACCGCGATATAAGATTAAAGAAAGCATACCCAAGTGTGTATGTGTTTTTTTTTTTAACAAAATAATAATTTAAAAAACACACACAGGGGCAAAATCAGCAATAACTAAATCAATTATTTTACAAATGAAATCAGAAAATCGTGATTTTGTTGGAAAAAACAAATACAGCAATTTAAAAAAACAAAAACAAAAACAAAACAAAACAAAGAAGATCGAAGTGAATGCATAAAATCCGAGTGCAATTGCTGGTTTTTTGAGTTCAGAGGTAATGGGGAACTGGGGATCATCCGAAACCTGAAAATTAGAGTTGGGAGCTTTCGATGCATCGAGCAACTTCTCAAGAACAGATGCCGATACCTGAAATCGTACTCGTTACCGGCGCACAGCCCACCGGGAAACCAGAAATATTTTCTTTAAAAAATAAAAATAATAAAAAGAAAAGGAGAAGAAGAAGAAGACGAGAGAGACCTGAGGGGAACCCAAAAAGACGAGATTCTTCTTCTCGTTGCTGGCAGGGGGAGCTCCATTGGCGCAGCAGCAAAGGAAGCGGCGTAGCAAGAAAGCCGAAGGCCGCATCCTAATTATTTTCTTTCTACCGAGATCGCGATCCATGGGCGTTCGATTTTGTTATCCGTCAGTACGTTTCTCCTATCCCGTCGATTAATCTCCGCCGTCCATATGAGTTCCCGTTCCCTCCATCACCATCGCCCACTGGTGCATCAACGGACGACGGCCAGAAATGGCAAAAAGCATTTCCAATGCGTGAGGGAACAAATATAACCATTCTAGTTTAGCTTCCCATCACCGAATCTTGCCCCCTTACCGGCCCTCGACATCTCATTTCCCTGATGGCTCCAAGCGGACAAACCTCCTCCTTTGATGGGCCAAGTCAATGAGACCATGACAAAATGGCCCTTCAAACAAACCAACAGCAATCCGAGAGCCCGGATCCACTCATAGACACCTATACCTATATATATATATATATATATATATATATATATATATATATATATATACATTTTGTATCGGTCTCACTATATCAAGTTTCTAATCCGGTTCGCGCTTACATCATTTATGGTTGTGGATGAATGTTCTTTGAAACCCTTGAATGCATCGGAGACAAGAACATGGATATGTTTACTTAATTTGATTTGTTTTGCAACCAAGAATATAAAATTTTAAAAGACGTAAGCAAAGAAGATAAGCGATAACTTTATCGGTCCGCCCATAGAATTGCTAATCTACATTAATGCCGGAACAAAACCAACACTTTGTGTTAGTTTTTAGCCGTGGTTGTTCCTCGGTATCAGCTTAAAAAAAAATAGATACTAAAATAGATTTTTTAATTTTTGGTACAGATGGGTGATCACATTAATCTCATGTGAATATAATCCAAATGATCAGATTATAAAATATCTTGTTGAATCTGGGGGTAAACATCTCTGTGATGCCTGCTCCAATCCCTGATGTGGTTAGCAATGAAAAAAGCAACTCAATTTGCCATGCTGTTCGCTTTTCAAAAAATATGCTGAATAGACACCACGATGAAAAGACTGAGAAAGTTCCATATATCATTGAGGATCGGATGAGCATCCAACCGCTTTGTCCTATCCCGGATCTAGCTAATAATAATAGTAGAATCATCCTTAAAAAAATTTTCCCAGCTCGCAGTTCCTACTTCATGCAAATGATACCTGTCCAAGTAGCACTAAGCTCTGCTTCCAGGATAGATGGCTCAAAAAGATGTGATCCCTCGTAGCCAAGAACCTAGCATCTGGGATTGCGGATAACCAAACCCGACCATCCCTACCATCTCGCACACTGCCATCAAAGTTGATCTTTACATTATCTAGGCGATGGGGGCTCCTAAAAAATAAAAGAACCCTCTGGCTCGCTATAGACACGGCATAGGAGTTCTAGCATATTAGGGCGTTAACAGACAAGCTAGCAGTGTCGAAATGATAGTACTCAACGGTTAAAGAAAAGGCTCTTTCAAGAACCCGATGAGCAAACACAATCACAGCATTGAAAACTAAACTATTCTTAGAGAGCCAAATCTAATAAACGATATATACCATTTTAGCTCCCTATATGCTAGTTTAGTCCTTAGCAGAACTCCTATAGATCGTAGCTAGAAAGGAAATCAGCTCCGAGATACTACTAGTCCTCCAAGACTGCCATCTATCATCCTTCAAATCAACCTCTCTCTGGGATATTGAAGGAGTGCATGCTCCGCTGACAATTAAAGAATTAAGGTAATTCTTCAATTGTTATTATACTTAGTACATTTCATTATAAAATTGTGGCCTTTTAAGAATTATAATTCTTGCACATTATTATGAATAGGTAGACTTTGCTTGTGGATGTATCCTTCCTATCACCGCTAAGGCGGTAGCCCAGTTGGTAGAGGCCTTGTCTTGTTACCAACCGGTCACATATTCGAGGAATGATCTGGGGTGACTCAATTAAAACTAGGATTAGTCCTAGCGCCTGTGCCGGTTGGTGTGAGTGAGAGGTTGAGGGCATTCCCGTTTCTATCAGCCGGCGTCTTAGTGGTGTCAGGCTGATGTACTCACCGTTGGTGATGGGGAAAGAATCTACAATGATCTTGAATCAATCATGGTCTGGTGGGATGGGGGCCAGTGGGGATAGCTATACCGGAATTTAATTTCCCCCCCCCCCCCCCCCCCTTTTCCTACCAAAAAAAAATATATCGTGGTCATCAAATTAGGATAGATAATGCAAAATTATTTAAACCAAATGAAACGATTAACCTGGACTAATGAGACTTGTCAGTGGATTTTGATTACCATATTCATTGCTTTAATGGATTGCTATAGTATAATATAATTTATTATTTTTTTTATTTTTTATGAAAGAAAGCAAGTAATTTTATCAGGGCTCGGCATCTTATTAATAATAATAATAATAATAATAATAATAATAATAATAAGGGAGAGGAGAAAATGAGAAAAGAAAAAGGAAGTGATTCGTTCATAAATAAAAAATCTTTAAACCAAAATTTTTACTATAAAATATTTTAAAAATAAATAAAATATTTTTTTATTTTTCTAGCTTTATCATCATTAATTATGAGATTTTCTAATAATGATCACGGCAAAATTAGGTAATACATATTGAACTCGATTTAGTTATTGCTATAGGAGTTTTCTTCTTTATTTAAATTATATAATTTAGATTTACACTCAAACTAGCGCATTGACTTATGTTTGGTATATCACCAGGTAATTTTGAAAAGTAATATAGATTATCTCCAAGATAGATTACCATCAATTAAATTATTAAAAATATTAATTACTATGTTTAGTTTATACAAGTAATGTTATAATAAAATTCTTAAAAATTTTGGATAATATATTTAATATGACAATCATATTATTGATAACGTGAAATCAAAATTTTAAAATATTTTTAAGTTGACATGTAAAGGAGGAGTCACGGATAATAATAAGAGGCACATTTGATAAAAAGAAGTAGAAAAGAGGGAGAAGAATGAGAGCACCAGATAGATTTATGTAACTATCTAAATGAACCTTACTAGACACTGTAAAATCGGACCTTTAGGCTTAATTTGGATCCAACCACCGCCTTGCTATTGTCAAAAATATAATAACTCTTTCCTTTCGCATCATTGATAAAGAAAAAAAATAAAAGGAAAAGATAAAAATTTACCGGCCACGAGATGAGAAGAAAAGTTATCAATGATGCGCAGAATGGTAGTGATTTGACTTTGATCGGAGGTAGCAGTGGAGGCACAGAAGGCCATGGCAACCTGATGTATCGTGATAGATGCACATTCCTGAAGAAGGAGATCAATATCCCGGATGATAGGGTAAGAGGATGGAGACCTCAAGGTCTGGCGAATCCAGGAGATCACCATAGCCGAGTCACCTTCAATGATAATAAGATGGTCCAGGTGGAGGATATGACGGGCATAAGCAATACCTGTCTATGCCGCATACAGTTTCGCCATCGGCACCGACAGATCATGAAGATGGATGCCTCCAGCAATCAAGAAACCAAGCCGAGGACTATGGATGATAAATGTCGAGCCTCCCTGACCTCGACGAAGACTCCCATCGAAAATGATTGTGAAGTGGCACGGAGGAGGGGGGTTTCCAAGAGATAAAAACCCGACGGGGAGCTCGATGAGTGGGGAGGGAACCCCAGGTCTCCGGAGACATCATAGAAGAAAGGTACTCATGGGCATGAACCTGGCTCGCTCAATAGTCAATCTGGTTGAGGCAGTGACAGAGTGGAATATCATCTAGTTCACGGAAAGGAAGATGTGGTATGCAATGTAGGCGAGAAAGGTGCCATCAGGGTGACTCGTGCCAGGAGTCAGGAAACCGAAGAAGGTGCCCTCGATATCCTCAGCATTGGACAGAAGCTCCTGAAAGCCCGACAATCGGCAGACCTGGGCGACCCGTGGACAGAGGAATAAGACATGATCCTGAGTCTTCCTATCCGTCCCATAAACCGGGCAATCAGGGGGGAGATGGAGACCTCTGGCGGTCAAGAAATCACGTGTGGGAAGACAATGCCAGATCAGTTTTTCATAAGAAAAGAGAGACTCTGGGGTGTACAGGGAGCTTCCAAACCCATCCATTGTGTTTCGGGGCGGTGACTGCTCATGGGCACAGATGCCAATCAAGTTTGATATCCGGGCACGAGGAAGAGTGGATCATCTCCAGACCCTGATATCCGGGCAAGGATGGACAGGCAAGATGATAGATAATATCGTGCGGCCAACCATCTCCCCAAAAATCAAGAAGACGACATAAGAGTCCCATCGAGAATAGCCTGGCACAATAAGATCTTCAATGGATATGGTGTCCAGGATGGACGTGGAGATAAAGATGGGCCATCTAGCCAGTAGGATATCAGAAATCCACGGATCCCACATGAAGTCATCATTAGTTTCACCCATCCACCCCCTCAATGTTTTTTTTATTTTTTAAATAGGTCTTAGGTAATGAAATATTCGCTCACTACCTTGTTTCATCTAAAGTGTCAATGGTGCTTTTTTATATTTTTTAATAGATAACAAACAAAATGTCCGTGACTTTTGTGTTTTATCCAAATCTGGTACTTTTAAATTTTTTTAATAAAATAAATGGTAACAAAATCGTCCAAACCCCATCACCCTGGTAGTGGCCACCATAGTATTTTATTTTTTTAATAAAATAACTTTCCCGTCCTCCACACCGTGCATAATGTAATTGTTATATAAAACTTAAAATAGAATGTATATGTAAAAATATTTAAAAATTAATTTTTATGATATATATATATATAAATGATAGAATATTTTGATATGATAAATAATATAAAATAATAATATTAATAACAATGAAAATAGTGAGGTGTATAAAATAAAGTACTTGATGTGTCAAATAATTTATAAATCAATACAAGAATAAAATTTGGAAGCTTGGTCCGAAAGACAGATAAAATCAATATCCTAAAGGAAATATAGTTTTTTTCTCGTGCGAAGAATGATTGGACCTTTTACTCTCCTTTAAGGTATAACCTGGAAGCCAATGCTCCGATACCCACCGATGGTATGATTTCAAACATCGGTCAGACTCATCTTCAACCCAAAAAAAAAGAAATTAAGAGAGAGAGCTTTTAGAAATTTTGGAAAAGTGGGAAAGAAATTTTTAAGAATTTTTTGGATGGGTTGTGAGGCTAGGGGGAGAGGCCTATTTATAGGCTCAAAATTTTTTTAAAAAAACCTAAAAACACCCTCCACTAGCCATTAATAAATTAAAATAAATAAATAAAATAAAATAGTCATTTAGCCATTTCAACATTTAACAAAATAACAAATAAAAAAAATTAAAAAATTAATGCGGAATGATCGAATGGTTGCATGCATAGCGTGCGCCTGCGTTCGGTCATTAGGGTCACGAGGAGTTTTGAAACTCCTGGAAAAACCAACAATCCCCATAAGTTTTAAAATTCATAATATATTTAAATTCGATAAGTAATTTAAATAATAAAATTTTTGAGCTTTTACTGTGTATAATGCAAGTACCTTTTAGGTTTGAACTTGCATTTAGTATAAAATACATACTGTATGAAGATATACTGATTATAATATGGAATAGCGCTATCTAGGTCATGCGCTTACCTTGATTTTCATAAGAGTTACCAGGGATTCGTCCTGATCCCATAGTCATGGCCTTATGACTACTCTTACTAAGATAGATCTTTTATAAGTATATATAACGAAATCATACCTTCTTAAACTTATAATCTTGAATCTATTAAGAGCTATGTTCAACCTAACCATTATAATAGAATACCATACCATAGGAATAGGTTGAAGATAGACTCTAAATCAGTGCTTCCAAACATCATCTCAGAGGTCTTTTTTTTTGAACCTTAACCATGTAATTGTCATGATGATAGAGATCTACTTTAGTGAATAATATATGGGCTTAAGCCTCATCTCTCTTGAATTCTTAGATATTACAGTCTTTAAAAGACCTTTGGTCAAAAGATTTGTCAAGTTATTTTTTTATCTTATAAATTTTAGTGATATCATTTGTTTTATTTTATTTCTTACAGCTTTATGTCTTATCAGGATATGATTGTTCATTTTTTATTAGTTGTCTATTGATTTAACTGATCAATTAGAGCTCTACAATTATAATTTTTTAAAAAAAATAAATTTTTTGGTGAAATAATTGCTATATTATTTATTAAATCTTTTAGTCACTGTGCTTCAGTATATGTTGTATCAAAAGCAGTTAATTCAGATTCTAATATATTTCTAATAATTATTATTTGTTTACAGGAATCTTAAGATACTGTAACTCCTTCTAGCAAGAAAAGATACCTAGTGGTAGATATAATATCTAAGTTATTTATTATCCAATTAACATCACTATAACCCTCAAGTATTTCTAGATAATCTAAGTATACTAGAAAGTAGTCTAAGATTCCCTTAAAATATCTAAAATTTTTTTTTAGAGCTTTTTAATATTCTTTACTATAATTACTAGTATACTTACTCAGTCTGCCTACTTCATAAGCTATAACTGAACAGGTTTTATTTGAAATATATAATAGGTATCCTATCCTCTAGGAACATTCTAATTGATTAACATGTTCTCTTAAATTTTTAATAAAGTGAGAACTATGATAATAAGGGATAGAGATAGGATTTAAATTAAAATATCCAAACTTTTAAGCATTTTCTCTATTAAAGGTACTAGGCTTATTGCTATTTTACTATTTACGCTTTTAAACTTCATTCGTAAAATTACATCAGCTTATCTAAGTCTTTCATATCAAAATTATTTGATAAATAGCTTTTAATTTCTTGAATTACTTTTATTGATATTCCAAATAATAATATATAATTTACATACAAGTATAGTACTATGATGTCTATA
This sequence comes from Areca catechu, assembly GCA_021397845.1. Taxonomy (NCBI): domain Eukaryota; kingdom Viridiplantae; phylum Streptophyta; class Magnoliopsida; order Arecales; family Arecaceae; genus Areca; species Areca catechu. The sequence continues at coordinate 51,674,383 of CM038039.1, forward strand.
TTCTGTCTTTTATAATATATACATTTATCATATTTATTTATTTTAAATTTATTTCTTAAGATAATTTTATCAAACTGAATATATTATTATCTAGGAGTTTGTTTTAAATCATAAAGTAATTTAATTAGCCTACATATTTTATATTCTTGTCCTTTTACTTTAAATTCTTAAAATTGGTTTATATAGATTTTTCTTTTAATTTTTCATTTAAGAATATAGTTTTCACATCAATTTGATAAATTATTAATTTATAAATCGAGACTAAAGCTATTAAAGTTCTTAAGATAGTTATCCTAATTACAAGAGCAAAGATTTTAAAGTAATCTACATCTTTCTTTTGGCAAATCTTTTTATTATTAACCTAGCTTTATATTTTTCTATTATTTCATTTTGTCTTAATTCTTTTTTTTAATCCATTTTGTTCCTACAAGTTTGTATCCTAAAGGTAAATCAATTAAAATCTAAATTTTATTTTGTAGGATTGATTAAATTTTACTATCTATGACTTCCTTCCAATATGATGATTTTAATGATGAATTATCTCATCATATGTAGAAAGTTCATTCTCTATTAGGAATGTGAAAAAGTCTTCTCCAAAATCATTTTTAACTATTTTTTTTACTTCTTCTTAATTCAAGTTCAATTTCTAATTTTGGTTCTATAGTTCTAGAAGAAGATGATTCACATTCTAGAGATCTGAAAATTCTAGTCTTAAAAGAAAATATATCCTTAAAGAAAATAAACATCTCTAGCTTTTAAAATTGAGTTGTCTATTATGTCACTAACATTTGATTTTATTACTAAGAATCTATAGCATTGCTATTTTGGGAATAGCCTATAAATACAGTATCTATAGTCTCAGATCTTTTTTTTTTTTTAGTTCAGGGATATTAACCTTGGCTAGGCATCCCTATACTTCGAAAAAATCTAGGTTACGAGTCCTTCCTTTCCAAAGTTTATAAAAAATCTTGCCACTATCCTTAATAGATATCTTATTTAGGATAAAGCAAAAAGATAAAAGAACTTCTCATAAGTTCTCAGGTAAGCCAAAACTAATAAGCATAGGCGTTTAACTATATCTATGAGGGTATTATTTTTATACTTAGCTACACCATTAGATTGTGAAGAATAAAAATAGTTACTTGATGAATTATATTATATTTTTGATAAAACTAGAAGAATTTATTCGAGTTATACTTCTCTCCTTTATCAGACCTGAAAATTTTAATCTTCTTTTCTTATTGATTTTCTACTTCACTCTTATAAATTTTAAACTTATTGAAGATTTAATTTTTGATTTAATTAGGTAACAATAGAATTATCTAGAAAAATTATTTATAAAGTTACTATATATCTATTGTCATCACGGGTTGCAATTTTGGTAAAGTCATATACATCACTATGTATTAACTTCAAGATTGAAGAATTTTTTTAATTGATTTGAATGGTTTCTTGGTTGTTTAGATTCAGTACATATTTCATACTGAGATATATATAAGTTTGATTTCAGAATTAGTTTTAACTCCATCTTATGTTTAACTTTTTCTAAGTGTACATGACCCAACCATCATGCCATAGAATTTATTTAGACTCGTTCACAAAATAAATTTAATTCTCATCTTTATTACTAAAAGAATTTATTATATTTAATTTGAATAAGCCTTCACTTACATATCCTTTTTTTTTATGAAGACATTATTCTTAGTTATTAAATTTTATTACAATTAAGAATAATTTTATATCCCCTCCGAACCAGTAACAAGGTTCTTCCTAAGATCTAGAACATATAGCACATCCATTAGGGTGAGAACTTTTTCTGATATCATCTTTAAGTTGACTTGACCTTATTCCATGATCCTAATAGCTGTGTTGTTTTCTAGGGTCACATCTCCTTCACTTGAGTCCTGAAAAGTAGTGAACCGGGAGGGAACAAAACAAACATGAATATTGGCTCCTGAATCCAACCATCAATTAAAGCTGAAAAAAATAATATTAACTTTAGGATTTAAGCTTACTGACTTAAAGGTGAAGTCTTTTGAACCTTCAATTACATGAACTTAGGATCCAAAGGAATCAGAAGGTTTGTGAAAAGGTTCCTTTCGATGAGAGCAGTCTTTTGTAAGATGATTTCTTTTCACATACAAAATAGAACCTTTCACTTGAATCTTAGGCAAGCTTGCTAAATCTAGTATTATTGTCTTTAAAGATTTTATCCTTAGATTTGAACTTATTTAGGTTAGGGTAGTAAGGTTGATTTGACTAGTATTGTTGGTTTGGTTAAAATCTAGATTTTGTTTTGGTTTGGTATTGTTGTTGGTCTGGTATTGTTAGGTTAGGTTAGTTTGGACACTTTGAATTCTGATTTGCTGGGTTTTGGATCTATGTTAATATTCTACCCTGATTGAGTTTAAAAGTTGAACTAGAATTAGCACTCCTTACTTTTGAAACTAACTTTTGACAAAGTCATTTTAGAAAAGAAGCATTTTATCTATAAGGCTAAAGATTTTAAATCCTTCCGAGAATTTATCTCCATGGGCTGAAGTTTTCTAAGATACTCTTAGAATTGATAAAGCTAATCATTGATGAGTTTGTCTTTTACCATATTATACATAAAGAATGATGCAGTATTGAATCGTTCAATCTTAGCATCATCAAGGCCATACTCAGACTCTAGGATATCTCATGATTCCTTTACACTTCTAGTTGATATATAAATGTCATGAAGTGAGTCAAAAAGAATACTAAGGATTTTCCTTTACATAGGTAATCTACTTCTGAGATAATAAGTATAGTTAAACTAGAGGAACCGGTGGATTGGTTGATTACTAATCAAAATCCTATGATGGTTAGCCAAAACTTCATATGGCTTTGCTATCTCCTAAAATGAGATTCATTAAATTTTTCTATTTTACGCTAATGATGTCATCCTTAAGAGTTGTCATTAGATCTAGATCAAGTTTAGAGAAAAAGATCTGAAAAATAAAAATAATTTTATTAAACATTTATTTAAATTTTTTTTATTTTTTATATATTTTATATATTTATTTATTTATATAAATATGAAATTATTGCCGATCTAACCGCGGTGGCCTGTAGCTTGTGAGCTGGCGCCGGTTGTCAGACTCTCCTACCTCGAGATCTCCAAGCCTTCGGTACTGTAAAACAAGGTCAGAGACCTGGGCCGGGGATTCCGGTGGGGGCGCTCCGACGATCAAGTTAGGGAGCGGCCAGATGGAACAGGTTCTCTAAGGCGGGTTCCCTAAGGATTCTCATGCTTAGAGGAGATTTAGATGAAAGCAATGTGAGGAAGAGAAGGGTTGAAGCCCGGCTTCCTGCGCTGGGTTCACCGAGTTTGTGCCTGAAGACTTCTTGGAGGTCCCAAGATCGTTCTCTCGGTACTTTTCCTTTTGTCGACTTACCTTTCCATCCACTTTTGCCGTCCCTTTTATATCATCGGATCGCCTTCAGCCCCCATCCCTTCCCGGAGGCTCCCGGAGATCTCTGGATCTTCCATCCCTCTTCTCCTTCAAGTCCGGGAGTTAAGTGGCCGACACGCCTCGTCCGCCGTGTGTCACGAAAGGGAAAAAACTGGCGAGACCTCGAGCCGAACGCGGGAGCCCTCCTTTCGGGGCGTTGACGATGGGCTTCTAGCATTTCAGGCCTCTGCCCGCAAGGATTTTATTCCTCGATCGCGGGGCCCTACTAATCTGATGTAAACGAGGTTCCGCACATCGCTGCAAGCCGTACTGACGCCCTGTACGGGACACGGTGCACACCGATCCTAGTGGCGACCTCGTGACCCGTGCCTCTACCTCCTCGAAGCTTTGTAGAGTAGGGCTGACTTCGATCGAGGTGGACTCGTCAGGTGGTGCCACCTGGTGGAGGGGCTGCCAGCTTCGGCCGAGGTGGACCCCTCCTGGGTGGACACCTGGCGAAGTGGCAGAGAGAGAGGCTCGACTTTGGCAGAGGTGGAACCGTCTTGGGGTGCCACCTAGCGAAGGAGCAGGAGAGCCCGGTTCGACCTCGGCAGAGGTGGACACATCTTGGGGTGCCACCTGGCGAGGAGGCAAGGGGCCACCAGCTTCGACCGAGGTGGACCCCTCCTGGGTGGACACCTGGCAATGTGGCAGAGAGAGGCTCGACTTCGGTCGATGTGGACCCATCTTGGGGTGCCACCTAGAGAAGGAGCAGGAGAGCCCGGCTCGACCTCGACAGAAGTGGACCCGCCTTGGGGTGCCACCTAGCGAGGGAGCCGGGGGCTGCCAGCTTCGGTCGAGGTGGACCCCTCCCGGGTGGACACCCGGCGATATGGTAGAGAGAGGCTCGACTTCGATCGAGATGACTCGTCTTGGGGTGCCACCTAGTGAAGGAGCAGGAGAGCCCGGCTCGACCTCGGCAGAGGTGGACCCATCTTGGGGTGCCACCTGGCGAGGGAGCCGGGGGCCACCAGCTTCGGCCGAGATGGACCCCTCCCGGGTGGACACTCGGCGATGTGGCAGAGAGAGGCTCGACTTTGGCTGAGGTGGACCCATCTTGGGGTGTACCTGGCGAAGGAGCAGGAGAGCCCGGCTCGACCTCGGCAGAGGTGGACCCATCTTGGGGTGCCACCTGGCGAGGGATCAGAGGGCCGCCAGCTTCGGCCGAGGTGGACACCTCCAGGGCGGACACCTGGCAAAGTGGCAGAGAGAGGCTCGACTTCGGCCGAGGTGGACCCGTCTTGGGGTGCCACATGGTGAAGGAGCAGGAGAGCCCGGCTCGACCTCGGCAGAGGTGGACCTGTCTTGGGGTGCAACCTGGCGAGGGAGCAGGGGGCCGCCAGCTTCGGCCGAGGTGGACCCCTCCTGGGCGAATACCTGGAGAAGTGGTAGAGAGAAGCTCGACTTCGATCGAGGTGGACCTATCTTGGGGTGCCAGCTAGCGAAGGAGCAGAAGAGCCCGACTCGACCTCGGCAGAGGTGGACCCATCTTGGAGTGCCACCTGGCGAGGAAGCAGGGGGCCGCCAGCTTCGATCGAGGTGGACCCCTCCTGGGTGGACACATGGTGAAGTGGCAGAGAGAGGCTCGACTTCGGCCGAGGTGGACCATCTTGGGGTGCCACCTGGCGAAGGAGCAGGAGAGCTCGACTCGACCTCAGCAGAGGTGGACCCTTCTTGGGGTGCCACCTGGCGAGGGAGTAGGGGGCCGCCAGCTTCGGCCGAGGTGGACCCCTCTTGGATGGACACCTGGCAAAGTGGCAAAGAGAGGCTCGACTTCGGTCGAGGTGGACTCGTCTTGGGGTGCCACCTAGCGAAGGAGCAGGAGAGCCCGGCTCGACCTCGATAGAGGTGGACCCGTCTTGGGGTGCCACCTGGCGAGGGAGCAGGGGGCCGCCAGTTTCGACCGAGGTGGACCCCTCCTGGGCGGACGCCTGGCAAAGTGGCAGAGAGAGGCTCGACTTCGGCCAAGGTGGATCCATCTTGGGGTGCCACCTGGCGAAGGACCAGGAGAGCCCGGCTCGACCTCGGCAGAGGTGGACCCGTCTTAGGGTGCCACCTGGCAAGGGAGCAGGGGTCCGCCAGCTTCGACCGAGGTGGACCCCTCCTGGGCGGACACCTGGCGAAGTGGTAGAGAGAAGCTCGACTTCGACCGAGGTGGACCCGTCTTGGGGTGCCACCTGGCAAAGGAGCAGGAGAGACCAGCTCGACCTCGGCAGAGGTGGACCCGTCTTGGGGTACCACCTGGCGAGGGCGCAGGGGGCCGCCAGCTTCATGAGTGGAAAATTTTTAAAGAAAAATCCATGTTGCACCGACGGCATCCAGCTGGATCTAACGCACATTACACGTCAGCGATGTAGCCATATCAGAAATATACAAGATAAATAAACTATAATTAAGTATAAATAATTATATTAATATATTTATATGGATGTACTGTAAAATATTTACAAATCTCTTTTAGATTGTTATATAAAAATTATATTTATGAAATATATGTATATTTATAAATTTAAAAATATTTAAAAATTAATTTTCACGATGTATGTGTGATAGATTGTTTTTGTGTGGTAAATAATATAAAATAATAATAATAACAATAATGAAAATAGTGAGGTGTGTGAAACAAAGTACTTGATATATTAAATAATTTAAAAATTAATACAAGAACATATTTTGAAGCTTGATCTGAGAGGTGGATAAAACCATCGTCTTAAAGGAGATTTGATCTCTTTTCTTGTGCGAAGAATAATTGGACATTGTACTCTCCTCTAAGGTACAACCTGGAAGCTAATGCTCTCGGTGGCACGATTTTGAATGGATGCCGATCAGACTCATCTTTATTTCAAAGAAAAAAAGAAATTAAAAGAAAGAGCTTTCAAAAGTTTTAGGAGGGTGGGAAAGAAATTTTTGAGAATTTTTTGGATGGGTTGTAAGGCTAGGAATAAAGGCCTATTTGTAGGCTCAAAATTCCAAAAAAATCTAAAAAACACCTCCCACTAGCCATTAATATATTAAAAAAAAAGATAAAATAAAATAGCCATTTATCCATTTCAGAATTTAAAAGAAATAATGAATAAAAAATTAAAAAAAGAAAATGGATGTAGAACGATCGCGCGTGGAGTACGTGCCTACGCTTGCGTGGGCGTTCGATTATTAGGATCATGAGAAGATTTGAAACTCCTGAAAAAAGTCAACAATAATCAGGTTGCAAGAAGTCTAATAATCACCGAAAACCAGCATCAGCATACCACTAGCCTTTCACCATCATCGGGCATCGTCACGTCGATCCATCGAAGAAGGTATCAGCGATTCAACAAAAGAATTTAAATTAAGAATTTAAAATTAAATAATTTTTAAATAATTTATGTGCATTCTTCTTACTTTGACTCTTTCAGGATCTACTGTGTTGGGATCGGTATCATCTTATTCTGATACTGGTTGTTACGGAAGCGGAACAGGATCGTCGATTGTCGATGTCGATACCACAAGAGAAAGAAGAAAAGATAACAAATATAATTTTTCGGGCATGCAAAATGTTTCACTATGAAAAATAAACTTACAGATTGAACTCTCTCTCAACCCCGTACAAGTATCTCCCAACAAGAAACCCCGAATCCTTCTTTCAAGCTCTCAATCAGCCCTCTATAAGAGACCTCTTATCACTTTTTTATCTTCCTCTCTTTGTCTGTGTCTCTGTCCATGAATTTATAGCCTCCACTATATAGAGTATCTCACTGGGAGTCCAACGGTCCAAACAGAATCTAAATCGGAGTCCTGTAACTCTCCCAATCGCAGTTTGATTGCAACGCTGCTCGTGACCGTCGATTGCATTGAGATTCGTACAGATTTTGTCTCTTTCTGGATTTCCTTTTGCTGGGCCCCACGCGTGTTTTTTTTTTTTCGTGGATCGTGCGGACGTTGAGGCGCCGCCGGTCCAACAATTGCAACTACTAAACATACTTTTTCGGCTATAAAATTTTTGAATGTTAGATTATGCAACAAAATTAAGGAGCTTAGTTATTTATGTTGAAAGAGAAATTACAGAGATATTTAATTTAGATTTTATCCTTGATAAATTTGTATCTTTAAAAGAATGTCATTTGTAATTTTAATTTTAAATTATAAAAATAAAAAAATTAAATTATATTTTACCTTTATTATTTTGGTTTTTATAATTTAATATTCTGACTTCGTCGTTACTCGGAGCAATGTGAGAGACGGAGATTTAGGTGACTCATATTTACGATGCAAAAGGGTAATGAGAGAAGAGAAGGGCAGCTTTACGAGAAAAATTTGAGGCAGATTTTAAAAAAAATTTTAAAAATAATTTTATCTAAATTTTATATTACAACTTAATATGTGGTAATTTAGATAGTCTTTTTTTTTTTTTAATATTAGTATAAAAAAATATATCAAACTCAGTAATATTATATATTTATTTTAAATTAATGAAAATCTGAATAGATTATAAATTTAAAATAATAATAATAATAATAAGTTTGAAGTATATTATAAGATCAAGAAAAACAAAGAACATGAGCCATGGAGCGGGAGCGGGATTACGGCATACGACAAAGGCACATCATGAATTTAAAATTAGAATGCTCCGGAAGCATGGCTTTAAAAGTCTGAACGGAATCAGAAACCTCAAGAAACAAAACGTGTTTATCATAACTCTCGAAAAGTACATGTAATAAATATGCACAAAGTTCGAGACCAGGAATGTTTGGGAAAGGATTATCCATAATTTAAAATGGGACTGGGAATTCGAAGATTCCAGAATTGTGATTAAAATAACAGGTCTACCTACAAAAAGCCCTGTAGAGAGATGGGATTTTCGCTTGAACTGGTTTGTTTCGCCTGCCCCTCTATGCTTGTTGTACCACTTCTTGCCCTTCTCCCCCCTGAGCTCCGTGTCGCTGATCCATCCTACGCGGTACATGGAAAGACGACAAAGCTATCATATGCGGTGGCAACCTCCACTTTTAACCGATGTCCGATACCATCCATACCTAAATACCTCGCCATCGATGGCTTCGGGAGCGCGGCACCCAGGGAGCTTCATCATGTTCTCGAGTTTGAAAAGGTAGACCTCTTCGCTTCTCTTTGACTTTGATGACAAGGGTGGCAAGGTGCCAAATCTTTTTCGTTGTTTTGGCTGATGAGATCAAGCGTGGTATCTTGCTCCAGATTACACTAATGGTTCGGAGGATAGACTCCAACAAGATGGAGCACTTATTTTCCCACCATTACAATTGCACGATACTTCCCAACTTGAAGTGCATGCTCTGGTGTGGAGGGCGATTAAAATGTTTCAACTTGAAGTAGTCATGCAAGTTTGCTGATCAACTCAAGAGGCTTTCTCCATCATGATTTTCTCTTGGCTTTAGGTTGTAAAGCTAATCAGGTTTTTATATATTAAAAAAATTTGTGTACTATTTTATGTAACATTCTAATAGATTATTGGATTTTCAAAACCCAATTTGCCGCCAAATTCTTATGTTTGATTACTAAATTTACTGCTTTTTGATGTCTCTATTCACCGTTTCTATCATCTTCAACGCAAACTCCAAAGAGCATGGCGGCATGGTAAAGAATTAGAGACCAACCACGAGTAATGTCCCGTTATTATATTTAATAGGGAGATTTATTTGATTGTCATACTATATTGCTATTAGTCTATAGACATAAGTGACAAGTTACACGTTTTGTTTCATCCATGATCTGTTTAAAAAAATGTCATCACGTACAAAGCATTCAGCAAGGTTCTAATCACATCCGAAAACCTTAACCTTAGCAATGACCGCCACCTTGTTTGAACTGGCTCATTCTTTTCTAAACTAATGACATCTTTTCACAAAAAAAAAATAAAAAAAATAATGACGTCTCGCAATAACTTCTGACACTTTGTAAGTTTCAAAACAAGTTCATTTTTATTTCAATCAAGGTTGCGAACGAATTTCTCTTAAATCCCTTGTTTCTCAATGTTCATGGATGACAATACTTAGACACCATATCAGCTTAATTTGATTAGTTTTGTAACCTAGCATATAAAATTCAAGAAGCGAAATCAAAAAAAATAAAAAATAAAAATTTTATCGGCTGGATGCATGATATCTGCAGTTCTGATATAGGTTTGATATTCTATGTATATTACCCATGGAAAGGCTTAGCCTGCGTGGTGCAATCCTATATTATGGGTCTCCCATGTGGTGGGACCTACCATATTAAAAGGGTGCTTTATGGCCTGCAGAGAACTCTAGGAGGAGCAACATGTGACATGAGAAAAAGATACAGAAAGAGTGTAGAAAATAATCATGAAAAATCCAGAAATCGGTCAAAGTATAGAAATGATGTTACTTGCTATTACTATAAAAGGCCCGGACATTTTCAGAGAGAGTGTAGAAAATACAAAAGGGATCATGATAATACTAGTACAAAGAAAAAAAAGATACAGAGTACGACTGCAATTACATTTGATGATGAGATCATGATTGCATGTGATGATGCATGTATTAACCTCACATGTCAAGAACCCAGTTGGGTAATTGATTTGCTGCCTTATATCATGTTACATCTCGGAGAGACTTCTTCTCATCATACTCCAAAGGTGATTTTGGGCATGTTAGAATGGGAAATGATACGGTAGCTAAAATTATTGGCATAGAAGATGTTTGTCTGGAGACCAATACCGGGTGCAGACTGCTGTTAAGAAATGCATGGCATATTCTTGATATCCGATTGCATTTGATTTCTGCATGTGTTCCAGATGATGAGGGCTACTCCAGTTAATTTGGTGAAGGAAAATGGAAGCTCATCAAAGGTTTTCTGGTTGTAGCAAAAGGCAAGAAATATGGCATTTACAAATTGCAGGCTAAAGTGTGCAGTGGAGTGGTGAATGCAGTTGAAAAAACCTCCACAGATGTGTGGCATCAACGGCTTGGTCATCTGAGTGAGAAAGGACTTGAGACTCTATCCAGGCACAATCTGCTTCCTTTAAAAGGTATGCACTTGAGACCTTGCACTCACTGTTTACATGGCAAGCAGCACAAAGTTTCATTTCACAAGCTCCTCTTTCATAGAAGATCGCATGTGCTAGATTTAGTTCACATTGATGTATGCTCTATAACCACTAAGACACTTGGTGGTGCACTTTATTTTGTCACCTTTATTGATGATCATTCTTGAAAGTTGTAGGCCTTTGCTTTGAGATCTAAAAACTAGATATTCAATGTCTTTAAAGAATTCCATGCTAGTGTTGAAAGGGAGAAGGGAAGAAAACTAAGATGCATCCGAGCAGACAATGGTGGTAAATATCGGGGTCCGTTCGAGAGATACTGCAGACAACATGGTATTAGATTGGAGAAGACCATCCCTAAGACACCTCAATAGAATGGAGTGGCAGAGATAATGAATCGCACCATTGTTAAAAGAATCCGGTGCATGCTTTCTCATTCAAAGTTGCCCAGTTCCTTTTGGGGTGAAGCTATGAGGACTGCAGTTGATCTGATTAATCTTTCTCCTTCATATGTCCTTGAAGGTGATGTTCCTGAGAAGGTATGGATACAAAAATCAGTTTTCTATGACTATCTCAGAGTATTTGGATGCAGGGCCTTTGTTCATATTTCAAAAGATAGCAGTCAAAGCTTGATAGCAAGTCAAAGAAGTGTATTTTTCTTGGATATGGAGATGTGCAATTTGGTTACAGGCTATGGGATCCAGTAGAGAAGAAGCTGATTGAAGCAGAGATGTAGTATTCTTTGAAGATCAGACTATTGAGGATATGGAAAAAGTAAATAAGCCAAAGTCTACTACAGAATTATTTGTTGATCCTTCTCCTATGTCTCAAGCCAGAATGGATGATGATGGATAGACTACAGAGGATGATGATGCGATGGATGACGAGCCTATACATGGTGACAGTGCAACAGATGAGCATAATGCACAAACTCCTACACAATAAATGGTAGAACAGCAGTTGAGAAGGTTTACTAAAGAGCGCCAGTCTTCTCGAAGATACCCTCCACATGAGTATGTGATGGTGACTGATGGAGGAGAGCCAGAATGCATTCAGGAGGCTATGTCACATGCATAGAAAGAAAAGTGGTTTGAAGCCATGCAACAAGAGATGAAATCCTTGTATGAAAACCACAAATTTGATCTAGTGGAGCTGCCTAAGGAGAAAAGAACACTGAAGAACAAATAGGTATTCAGACTCAAGACAGAGGAGCACAGCTTACAACCAAGGTATAAAGCAAGACTGGTTGTGAAGGGCTTCAAGCAAAAAAAAGGTATTGATTTTGAAAAGATATTTTCATCCATGGTCAAGATGTCTTCGATCCGAGTTGTACTTGGCTTGGTAGCCAGTCTGAATTTGGAAATTGAGCAGCTTGATATGAAGACAGCATTTCTTCATAGTGATCTTGAAGAGAAAATCTATATGGAGCAGCCAGAGAGGTTTATAACTAAAGGCAAGGAAAACCTGGTATGCGGACTGAAGAAGAGCTTATATGATTTGAAACAAGCTCATCGACAATGGTACAAGAAATTTGATTCCTTCATGGTAGATCATGGGTATGATAGAACTACTTTTGATTATTGTGTTTTTGTGAAGAGGTTTGGTGATGATGATTTATCATTCTCCTGTTATACGTTGATGACATGCTGATTGTCGGTCATGATGCCAAGAAGATTCAGAGCTTGAAGACTGAATTAAGCAAATGCTTTGCCATGAAAGATTTGGATCAACGAAGCAGAAACTTGGTATGAGGATTGCCCGTGACAGGAAGAATAAGAAACTGTGGCTATCCTAGGAGAGATCATAGAGAAGGTATTAAAGAGGTTCCAGAAGATCAACTCCAAGCTAGTTAGCTCTCCACTTGCAAGTCACTTCAGATTGAGCTCCAAACAATGTCCTGCTAGTGAGGAAGAAAAGGAGATAATGCAGAAGATTCCTTATGCATCCGTAGTTGGCAGTTTGATATATGCCATGGTATGCACTAGATCGGATATTGCTCATGCTGTGGTGTTGTCAGTCGATTTCTCTCTAATCCTGGGAAGGAGGATTGGACTGCAGTGAAATGGATTCTCAGGTATCTCAGAGGAACTTCTAGAACATGTCTATGCTTTGGTACAGATAAACATATATTAGATGGATATACAGATGCAAATATGGCAGGTGATGTTGACTCTAGGAAATCCACATCATGATACTTGATGACTTTTTCAGGAGGAGCTATCTCGTGAGAGTCCGGACTGCGGAAATGTATTGCTCTGTCAAATACAGAGGCAGAGTATATTGCAGTGATAGAAGCCAGCAAGGAGCTATTGTGGATGAAAAAGTTTCTTAAAGAACTTGGTCTGAAGCAAGAAAGATTTATCATGTATTGTGACAGTAAGAGTGCATTTCATCTCAGTAAGAATCCGAATTTTCATTCGAGATCAAAGCACATCGATATGAGGCATCACTGGATACGAGATATCTTGTAGATGAAGTTGCTATAGCTAGAGAATATTCATACAGATGATAATACTTCAGATATGTTGACTAAGCCATTACCTGTAGAGCTAGTGCTGCTTGCTGGTCCTTCATACATGGATGTGAGGGAGAGATTTGTTATAGATCCCACCTATGTGGTGGGACCTGCCCTATTAAAAGAGTGCTTTATGGCATGTGGAAAAGTCGGAAGGGGGGAACAAGAGACACGAGAAAAAGAAAAGGGAGCGGCGCCGGAAAAACAGAGAGAGAAAAAATAATTTTCAGGTCTTGATCGGATGATGATTCAAAACCCGATCAAGATAAAATTTTAGTATGTTGTTCATGATAGCGAGCTCTACAAAGTGAACGATTTAGATTGCTGCGATTCCTCTTGTATAATCGGCAAATATTTGATTCTAGTGAGATCTTCCATGTTTTCTTCTTGTATTTCTCAGTAATAAATATATATTGTACTGAGATGATCATCATATGTTGTTTGGAGAGTCTCTAGTTTGCTAGCAAGAAAAATCTTGCTGTATCCATTATTTGATTATAGTATAAGTTTGATCTGGTCCCAGGCCTCGTCGTTTTTACATCCATATTGGAGGGTTTTCCACGTAAATCCATTTTTCTTGTACTTGATTTAATTTATTTTTGATGGATTTAATATTATTGGATTATTATCTATTTTAATTAGTATATAGGGATTAAAATTTATCCTGAATATAATTATTTATGATCGTACTTTAAATCCAACATCCTGCTAGTAAATTTTGTTTATGATAATCATTCCATTATTACGAGCACAGTGAAAATTGTTGTCATCATCATTGAATGCTATTTATTATTGTTGTTTGTTTCTTTTAATAAAAAGGAAGGATCAAAATTTAGGTACAAGTACGTTGCATTTGAGATGAAACATTGCCCAATATAAATAAGTAATCCCGTTATAAAACTTTCTCCTGATTTTCAAATAGCAGATAAGGATTGAAAAAAAAAAAGAGCAGAAAATGACAATATTTAGAGATTTATTTTTTTAGAAAAATATCATTTGCAAATTTAATCTTCAATTATAAAAATAAAAATATTATATTATATTTTACATGTATTATTTTAGTTTCTGTAATTTAATTTTCTGGCTTCGTCATTACCGGAAGCAATGTGAGAAATGGAGATTTAGGTGGCCCTTATTTGTGATGCAAGAGGGTAACGACAGGAAAGAAGAGCAACTTTACGAGAAAAAATTGAGACAGGTTTTTATATATATTTTTTAAAAATAATTTTATTTAATTTTTTTATTACAACTTAATATGTGGTAATTTAGATAGTCTTTTTTTTTTTTTTGTTTAACTATATTGCCAAATAAAAAGTAATGTAAATTATTAAGATAATTAATATTATTATTGATGCAGCGAGACCGCTGATATGGGTAGCTGACAGGCATATTAAGGAAGGCCGTCACGGCGAATGCCAAGACGACATCCCAGCACGGACCGTTTTGCCGAGCTGAGTTGAGCTCCTACAAGGCCACGGGCCGAGCTCAGTCCTCCGCCAGGTCGTGCTCGTAAGTCCGGGATGCCTAGGCCGGAGCCGTCCTCCGCCCTCCAGAGCGAGACTCTCGGAGGCTAGTGCCCTGCGATCGAGGTCGAGCTCACCGCTCACCCACCGATGTGGAGCCTCTCCGAGCGCGCGCCCTCTGGACCGGGTCCGTCCTCCGTCCTTCGCCTTCCAGAGCGAAACCCTCGGAGGCTAGTGCCCTGCGATCGAGGTCGAGCTCACCGCTCACCCACCGATGTGGAACCTCTCCAAGCGCGCGTCTTCTGGACCGGGTTCGTCCTCTGTCCTCCGCCCTCCAGAGTGAGACCCTCGGAGGCTAGTGCCCTGCGGTCGAGGTCGAGCTCACCGCTCACCCACCGATGTGGAGCCTCTCCGAGCGCGCGCCCTCTAAACCGGGCCCGAACTCTCCCCTCCTCCACCGAGGCAACCGCACGAGCTCGGAGCATCCAGACCGGAGCAAGCCCAACCATTCCAGGACACCGGCGAGCCACCCGAGGACCACGGACCGGTGCCCCCCATACCGCCATAACTATCTGCCCAGTCGTACTTCGAGGAGATGGGCTAGCCAGAGAGCACGCACCCCTAGGGCGACGGCCCTCGGATCGAGGCTCTGCCAGGCTTCCTGAAATGGGGCGACCGGAGAGAATTTCAGAGTGAATGGAAGCTTCTCCCATCACCTGTCAGGAAAGGCGTCTCATCTACGGCACGGAATCCCGCCGCACGTGCCTGCCAATCCAGCGAGGATCCCGAGGCAAGCTTTAAACGACCAATTTTCAACTACAAAGAACGATCGTCACCCCCACGAGGGGGAGGTAACATACCAGTAGCACCAAAATCACCACCAATAACACAAGCGCAAGCTCGACCAAGAGGGCGAAGCGCCACCACCAAAAAAAACCATAGCTGAGGGAAAACGAGGAAAACAAGGAAAAGCGGAGTGATAAGGAACCCCTCTGTCCCCGCTATTAGTCTCCCCCAGTCACGTTTTCACCTACATACATCTCTCACTCCTCCTAGAGCGGAGTCCATCAAGAGGGGCCCAACCAGGAGGATCCGTTTCCCTGGATCGTCACTGACTTGATCGTCGGAGTGCCCCCGCCGGAAACCCCAGCCCGGGTCACTAACCCCTGTTTCGCAGGTCCAAGAGCAGAGGACCAGCAGGTAGCGAAGGGAGCGCACTCTGGCGCCGGCAGCAGCTATGGGCTGCGACGGTCTTGGCGACAACGGATTGGCGCGCCAGGAAGGGGCAAGAACAAACCCTCCACCTCTTCACAAACAAGCCAGGCGGGAGGATGGTGATGACAAGAGTAAGGGAGGCTTCCACCAGCCGTGCAGGGACTCCCCCTCTCGGGGAAACCCGCACCACCAAGAAGTGGAGCCACCCGCTCTGGTCCAGCCATCTCCAGAAAAGCCCCCTAGCTGGCTGCACTTGCCCACAGATGCATGTCTCCCCATGGTAGTGCACCAACTTCCGCACCAGCACCGGTCCGTGGCTACCCACCAGCAGCAGGGACCCTGGCGGCCCATGCCGCAGATCTCCATGACAAGCTTGCGCTCCTTCCAAGGAAGGCCGTCGTAGCGCGGGCAACCCTGACAACCGGGGCAGCCACCAAGCTCCGGCGAAGAGACAACGAGCTGACTCGTTGACAGGGAGAGCCGCTCACCAAACCTCGAGCGAGAGGTGCCCAGACCCGCCGGCAAGAAAAAATAAGACCCACGCCATTGGTGCCGTGCACCCACGTTCTTCTCTGTTCCTTCGGCGGAGGGGGGGTCTACTGAAGAAGCCGTCAGGCGATGGCGGAGAGGCGCCTGGAGGAACATGAGCGCAAGCTAGGGAGTTTGCCCGCCGGTTCGCCAGCCTGCCGGGCTCCGCTAGTGAAGCCAGCGGGCTACGATGCCCGTTCCCATTCTTCCAGAGAAATCAGAAGATCCGGAGCCGATCCCGCACCGGTTCCTGGACTGGATGCAGGTGGATCCTTACGATGGGACCACCAACCCCTGGACCACCTGGAAAGCTACCGGACCCTCATGAGGGTCCAGGGGGCCACCCGACTTCTTCTCTGCATCGCTTTCCCTGCCACTCTCCGGAAGGCAGCCGGGTGTGGTTCAACTCGTTTGGAGCCGGAGAGCATCAACTCCTTCGCCCAGCTAGGGCAGAAGCTCGTGGCACACTTCGACGATTGCAAGAAGTTGCCACGAGAGGCAGACAGCCTCTTCTCCATCCGGCAGTTGGACCGCGAGCCCCTACGGGACTACGTAGCTCGCTTCAAGCCTGCCACCGCATTGAAGATCTACAGTCTTGAAGAGCCAGTCGCCATGCTGGCACTGAAGCGAGGGCTCCTGACCTTCCCTGACTTGCTAGATAGATAAGCCCCCTAAGACTTACTCCGAGCTCCTTCTCCGGGCCCAGAAGTACATCCACGCCAAGGAGGCAGGACCGTATGAGGCGGGAGCACGATGGAGGATCCCTGAAGAAGCTGGCCCCTGCTGAAGTGTCCGGGACCCGGAAACTAGCCCCCCAAGCTCCGAGCTCCCGGAGAGACCGACCAAAGCTGAGAGGGACCCCTATCCCTGAGGGGAGTTACACTCCTCTCCTCGCCCCAAGGACAAAAATCCTTATGGAGATTGAGGGCGAGGACTACTTGAGGCGCCCACCTCCGCGAGGACCACCGTTGGCCATGACAAGACGAAGTACTGCTGCTTCCACCGCGACCATGGCCACGATACTAAGGAATGCCGCAACCTCAAGTGGGAGATTGAGGAACTCATCAAGAGAGGCTACCTCAAGAGATTCTTGGGGGCAGACCTCAAGTGGAGTCCCAGGTGCTCGCACTCTCCCGTCAGCTCCAGCCATCGACAACCGCCCCACGAGAAGCCGGTGGGCATGATCTCCTGGGAGCGTGCGCGCATCCAAGAAGGCTCGAGGGGCAGGGACTCTAAGAAATGTACTCCCTTTATGAGGGAAGGGGAAGACGGAGAGAAAATGTAAATAATGATGCCGTGGTCATCGAAATGACGATCGCGAAGCACCTGTAAAGCGCATCATGGTTGATAGTGGAAGCTCCACAGACGTGATTTTCTATGATGCCTTCTCCAGAATGAATCACTCCCCTGACCTAGCTTAGGCCTGTGCACACCCCTTGTTGGTTTCATGGGCGATTCTGTGAGAATAGAGGAGAAATCACTTTCCCGGTCACTGGGAACCCCACCTCGGCAGAGCACCGTCATGATGACCTTCAGTGTAAGGCTTCCTTCTGCCTACAAGTGCCTGGGACGGGCCCGGGCTAACTTGCTTGACGTCGTTGTCTCCACAAGAGGCTGCTTGTACATTCCCAACTCCTACGGCGTCGGGGAGATGAGGGGACACCCCCCAGCAGTGCAGTATTGTTTTCAAACTCTCCCTAGGCTAAGGTCCCTCGGGACGACCCCAGTGTGGACGACCTCGACCAAAGGGCCGAAGACCTCAGGGGAGGCCCGGTTGAGCGTATACTTTCTTATCCACTCGGAGATGTCCCTGCGAAGATAGTGCAAATAGGAGCCCAGCTACCCGAAGAGGAGAGGGCTCAACTGCTGGGATTCTTGCAGGCGAATGTAGATGTGTTCGCCTGGACGACGGTAGACATGCCAGGTATCCCCCTGATATCATTACTCACAAATTGAGTGTCGACCCAAGGCACAAGCCAGTTCGGCGAAGAAGAAGAGAAGTTTTGCCCCGGAGAGATAGGCTGCCATCAAAGAAGAAGTTGACAAGGTCTTCAAAGACCAGATTGGCCGCAATATGCAGGTGTTTTGGATGCATGCTCGTCATGAGCAGGCTGGGCTCGAGTCACGTAGCTGACCTCGTCGAGTCATTCATACAATGTGGCAGCATCAGATGAAGCTAAACCCGGTGATTGTGCCTTTGGGGTGGCGGCAAGAAAATTCCTTGGCTTCATGGTTACCTAGAGGGGCATCGAAGCAAACTCGAAGAAGGTGCAGGCCGTCGTAGACATGGAACACCCGATCAAGAAGCATGTCCACAGACCTGACAGGACAAGTCGCCGCCCTAGCATATTCATCTCGAGGTCGGCTAATCGTTGCCTCCTATTTTTAAGGTGCTGTGCAAGATGCACGACTTCACCTGGACCGAGGAGTGCAGGACAACCTTCGAGGAGCTGAAGAACTTCCTCGCCTCTCCTCCCCTGCTCTCCAGGCCGGAGGAGGGAGAAGAGCTCTTGCTGTACCTGGCGGTGACACCGTGAGCTGTCAGCAGTTCTCGTCCGCACGGACGAGGACAAATCTCAGAAGCTGGTATACTACACCAGCAAAATCCTCCGTGATGCGGAGATCAGGTACACTCACTCCGAAAAACTTATTTTTGCACTAATAATGTTGCTAAATGACTCAGGCTCTATTTCCAAGCACACCCAATAGTGGTCATGACGGACCAGCCGCTGAGGACTATCCTCACCCGACCTGAGACATCTGAGAGGTTGGCTAAGTGGTCCCTGCTGCTCATCGAATTCAACATAGCGAACCGACCGAGGTCATCACAAAAGGCCCAGGTCCTGGCCGACTTCGTGGTCGAGTGCATCGGGTTCACCGAGGAGCCAGAGCAGACAGTAACGGAGCCCGGGCCAGGAGAAGAGCCCTGGATCCTCCACGTAGATGGAGCATCCAACACGGCGAGAGCGGAGCAGGCCTCATCCTCACCAACTGTGATGGGGTTGTGGCGGAATGCGCCCTCCGCTTCAAGTTTGTCGTAACCAATAACCAGGCGGAGTATGAAGCACTCCTCGCGGGCCTAAGAGTTTCCTGCGAGTTGGGTGTGCAGGACTTGAAGGTTTTTACCGACTCCCAACTGGTCACCGAATAAGTTTTCGGAGAATACGAGGCGAGGGATGCCCAGATGATGAAGTACCTGGAGCAGGTCCGCGCAAGTATAGCAGGCCTCCGCCGCTTCATCATCTTCCACATCCCTCGAGGGGAGAATGCGCGTGCAGATGCGATGTTCAGGCTCGCGACTCTGCCAGACTCGTCGCTGGGGCGCGCCTACATCGAGCACCTTGAAAGTCCCAACTACGAGAACCCGACGGAAGTACATCAAGTCACCCCCGAGCTGAGCTGGATGGACAAGTACATCTGGTACATCACTGACGGCACCCTGCCGGAAGACCACGCAGAAGCCGCCCTCGTCAGGAAGAAAGCCTCCCGTTTCGTCCTGATGGAGGGCCAACTCTATCGCCGATCTTACTCCTACCCACTCCTGAGATGCCTCAGGCCCGCCGAGCGAGACTTTGTGCTCCAAGAGATACATAAAGGCCTCTACGGGAACCACGTGGGAGGGAGAACGCTGGCCTACAAAGCCCTCCGCAGGGGTACTTCTGGGAGACTATGAGGGAGGACGCCGCCGACTTCGTCAAGAGGTGCGACAAATGCCAGCGCTACGCCAACATACAACGTCAGCCAGCGGCGCCGATCTCCCAACTCTCAGCCCCTTGGCCCTTTGTCCAGTGAAAATGGACATCTTGGGACCGTTCCCCCAGCATCAGGGCAACGAAAGTTCTGCTGGTGGCGATCGATTACTTCAGAGCCGCTAGCTCGGATCGCGGAAGCCAATGCCACCTGTTCTTTTAAAAATTAATTATTTGCAGCTTCGGCTCCCCCGTTGCATAATCACCGACAATGGACGACAGTTCGACAACTGCGAGTTTAAAGGGTTCTGTGCCGAGCACGACATCCAACACAGGTTCACCTCGGTAGCTCATCCCAAACAAACGGAGAAGCCGTGGTGACCAACCGGACCATCCTTCAAGGACTCAGGACCAGGCTGGACCAAGCTAAAGGCATGTGGGCAGAAGAACTCCTGAGCGTCCTGTGGGCCTACACCATACAACGCCCGGACTGCGACCAAAACACCCTTCAGCCTTATCTTCGATGCCGAAGCGGTCATCTGGTCAAGCTAGGCGTGCCCACGTTGTGGGTGCAGCAGTACGATGAAGCACGGAATTCGACGCACGCACTGCTCTGACGACCTGGACCTTCTCGAAGAGGCAAGGGACAGAGCCCGTCTCCGGATGGTGGCGTACCGGCAACGAGTGGCCCGGTATTACAACGCCCGCGTCAAGACAAAAGCCTTCAAGCCCAGAGACTTGGTGCTGCGGCGAGCAGAAGCGTCTCAACCCAGAGAGTGCGGCAAGCTTTCGCCAAACTGGGAAGGCCCCTACAAAGTAGCTGAAGCCCTTTCACAAGGGGCCTACTACCTGGAAGAGCGACCCAACCCTCGGAGGCTAGTGCCCTACGATTGAGGTCGAGCTCACCGCACACCCATCGATGTGGAGCCTCTCCAAGCGCCCCTCTTCTGGACCGGGTTCGTCCTTCGTCCTCGCCCTCCAGAGTGAGACCCTCGGAGGCTAGTGCCCTGCGGTCGAGGTCGAGCTCACCGCTCACCCACCGATGTGGAGCCTCTCCGAGCGCGCGCCCTCTGGACCGGGTCCGCACTCCCCCTCCTCCACCGAGGCGATCGCACGAGCTCGGAGCATCCAGACCGGAGCAAGCCCAGCATCCCAGGACACCAGCGAGCCACCCGAAGACCACGGAATGGGCCCCCCATACCGCCATAACCACCTGCCCAGCCATACTTCCAGGAGATGGGCCAGCCAGAGAGCTCGCACCCCTAGGGCAGGGGCCCTGGATCGAGGCTTTGCCAGGCTTCCGGAATGGGGCGACTGGAGAGAATGTCAGAGCGAATGGAAGCTTCCCCCATCACCTGTCAGGAAATGTGTCTCGTCTACGACACAGAATCCTGCCACACGCACCTGCCAATCCAGCGAGGATCTCGAGGCAAGCTTCAAACGATCAATTTTCAACTAAAGAATGATTGTCACCCTCACGAGGGGGAGGTAGCATACCGGTAGCACCAAAATCATCACAACAAAACACAAGCGCAAGCTCGACCAAGAGGGCGAAGCGCCACCACCAAAAAAACCACAGCTGAGGGAAAAAGGAGGAAACAAGGAGAAGCGGAGTGATAGGGAAACCTCTGTCCCCGCTATTAGTCTTCCCCAGTCACGTTTTCACCTACACACATCTCTCACTCCTCCTAGAGCGGAGTCCATCAAGAGGGGCCCGACCACGAGGATATGTTCCTTGAATCGTCACTGACTTGATCGTCGGAGTGCCCTCTGGGTGGGCCACCTGGGGAGGGCCTGGATCGAACTCGACCTCGGTCGGGACGGAGCCGTATGGATTTTAATTTTTTTGTTTTTATTAAATTTTTTTTAAAAAAAGATGGAGGTGATTTCACGAAATCTCAGATGGAACCGCGAGTTCTTTTTTTTTTTTTTTTTTTTTTTGTTAATGCATACCTATTTCGAAATAAAGTTGGGGCGACCCAACTGAGAAATTTTAAAAAACAATATTTACAAAAAAAAAAACAAATATAAGCCATAAAGCGGGAGCGGGGGTTCATGGCATGCGACAAAGGCACATCATGAATTTAAAATTAGAATGCTCGAGAAGCATGGCTTTGAAGTCCGAACGGCATCAGAAAACTCGAAAACAAAACGTCAAATTTTCATGTTCTAACGCTCGAAAAGCACATGTCTTCACCTGACCGGAAAGTTCGAGACCATTTAGGAAAGGATTATCCATAATTTAAAATGGGAGTCGGAATTAGTAGATTCCAAAATTGCGATTAAAATAGCAGATCTGCCTACAAAAGCCCTGTAGAGCCATGGATTTTCGCTTGAACTGGTTTGTTTCACCTGCCCCTCTACGCTTGTTACCTTCTTGCCCTTCTCTCACCTGAGCTCCGTGTCGCTGCTCATCCTACGTTACACGGAGAGACGACAAAGTTATTATATGCGGTGGCGTCCTCCACTTTTAACCAACGTTCGATCCCATACCTAAATACGTCGCCATCGATGGCTTCAGGAGCGCGGCACCCAGAGAGCTTCATGTTCTCGAGTTTGGAAAGGTAGATCTCTTCGCTTCTCTTTGGCTTCAGATCATATTATTATTATTTTGATGACAAGGGTGGCAAGGTGCCAAACCTTTCTTGTTGTTTTGGCTAAGATCAAGCATGGTATCTGGCTCCAGATTACACATTGCATGTAATGGTTCTGGAGGATGGACTCAAACAAGATGGAGCACTTATTTTCCCACCATTACAATTGCACGATGCTTCCCAACTTGAAGTGGCTCTGTGGGTGGAGGGCGATTAAAATGTTCCAACTTGAAGTAGTCATGCAAGTTTGCTGATCAACTCAAGGGCTTTCTCCATCATGATTTTCTCTTGGCTTTAGGTTGTAAAGCTAATCAGGTTTTTTTATATTATCGAAAATGTCTTTGTAAAACGAACATGTAGTATGAAGGGAACCGCAATGTAAGCTTTGCAATGGGTGAATGTCTGTTGTACTATGTATACATTTATTAATAATAGATCATCATGGATTTTCAAACCCAATTTTGCCCCCAAATTATGTTTGATTGCTAAATTTACTGCTTTTTGATGTCTCTATTCACCGTTTCTACCATCTTCGACGCAAACTCCAAAGAGCATGGCGTCGTGGTAAAGAATACAGACCAACCACAAGTAAGTAATGTCCCTTGGGCATGGTAACATTTCTCTTCTTTCCACGGGAATTTTATTTACCTATGGCCAGGCAAATATAATTGTTAGACCCGTTATTATATTTAATAGGGAGATTTATTTTATCGTCATACTATATTGCTATCAGTCTATAGACATAAGTGATAAGTTACACGTTTTGTCTCATCCATGATCGATCTGTTTTAAAAAATGTCTCAGCAAAGCATTCATCAAGGTTCTAATCACATCCGAAAGTCTGATTCTTTTCCCAATTAATGATATCTTTTCGCAAAAAAGAAAATAAATGACGTCTCGCAATAACGGCTGTCCACTTTGTAAGTTTCAAAATAAGTTCATTTTTAATTCAATCAAGGTTGCGAACGAATAAATCCCTCGTTTCTCGATGTTCATAGATGACAACACTTAGACATCGTATCAGCTTAATTTCATTAGTTTTGTAACCTAGCATATAAAATTCAGGAAGCGCAACAAAAAAAAATAAAAAATAAAAATTTTTATTGGCTGGATGATATCAGTTCTGGTATAGGTTGATATTCTATATATTACCAATAGAAAGGCTTAACCTGCGTGGTGCAATCCTTTGGTAGATTTTGTTTACAAAAACCATTTCATTATTATGAGCAGTTAAAATTTTCGTCGTCATCGTCATCAAATGCTGTTTATTATTATTTTTTCTTTCTTTTAATAAAAAAGGAAGGGATCAAAATTTAGGTACAATACGATGCATTTGTCAGAAAAAATAAAACACATTTCATTATTACGAGCATAATTAAAATTATCGTCATCATCTGTCACGTCCCGATCCCAAATCCAAGCCAGATGTGTAACAGATGACCGTATGCCTTAAAATTTATTTTTTTCTTGGATACACAAGGCATGCATCAAATCATAATTCCAGTAATAATTATCCGGCCAGACATACATGTAACACCTAAACCCTAGCTCTTCATTGACTGGTCCCAAAGCCCGATTGATCTTCCAGATCTGTAACAAAAATATAGAAGAACATAGATGAGCTATACAGGCTCCGTAAGTTATCATCACCTCCAATATAAAACATAAATATGTCAATACCAAACAAAAAGCATAAACATATCATACAACAAGATATCTAGCATCAAAATAATATAACTAGTAATACTATGCAAACGTGTACACTTAAATGCAACCGACACGACTATGGATGGCCAACCATTTACTTTACCCTCCTAGTCCCTCGTACTATAGCCACTATCGGCCCGTGGTTAATTCTGAAAGAGACTAGATCTTGTGTACACATACCGCTCGTCGGTTATGCTCCAGTGATTGCCTCACTGGAGGTCCAAAAGGAAAACTAGCTCTGAAATCACATGAGAAAACATGCATCCCCGGTATGTACTAGCAATTGCTACGCATGGCTAAAAGCAAAGGCAACTAGCTTCTGTGTATACATATCGCTCAACGGTCATGCGCCAGTGATAGCCCCACTGAAGGCCCAAAAGGAGTCTAGATCCTCGTGTGATCATAGTCGGACTAGAGAGCATCCACACCAACACAATGCATGCAACCCAATGCAATCCAATACGATTTAAATATATTACATATATTTAATTCTTTATAAATACATAACATATTTGGCATATAATATCAGAGGTCAAGATAACTTACCAAAATCTGATTCTATCAGGAACACACGACTCAACTTTAGATCCTCGATACTTTCATACTGATGATGGCTCTGATAAAATAAGTTAAACAATTAACACTGAATCCAAAAATAAGATAAAGATTCTTCGATCTGGTCTAGGACTAGGCTCGATATAGATATCTATTTAATTCGATTGATGAAAATCAGATTAATCAATAGAAACAGTCTAAATACCCAAATTGATTTTACAAATTTTATTTATTTATTATTTTTCTTTTCTCTCTTTCTCTCTTCTTCCTCTCTCCCCTTTATCTCTCCTCTTTCTCTCTCCATTTTCTCTCTCCTATTTTTCTCTCCATTTTCTCTCCTCTTCTCTCTCTCTCCTCTTCTATCTCTCTCCTCTTTTTCTATCTTCACTTTCTCTCTCCTCCTTTTTTTTCCTTTTCCCTTTTTTTTTCTCTCTTTTTTTCTTTTCTTTTTTTTCTTTTCTTTTTCCCTTTTTCCTTTCTTTTTTTTTTCCTTCCTCTTCTTTTTTTTTCTTTCCTTCTTTTCTTTCTTCTCTTCTCCCAAACCGATCTTCTTCCCCCTCTCTCTTCTTCCTCACTCACAATAACGGGGAGACCCTTAGTGAGCCACCGGCGACAGCTCCAGCCATCATAAACCATCCTGGCAACAAAACTCTCAGGTAGGTAACTTTTTTTTTTCAGGATCTTCTTCCCCACGGTTTCTTCCTTGGCTCGGCCGAACATACCTCCATCGTCCCATGGATAGAGATAGAAGGAGGGGTGGCGGTCCACTCGGAGCTGATCGGAGGGAGCAAGGATGGGGTCGACCGGCATATCCATGGCCAGAATGGCCATGGATAGCAACTAGAAGAGAAACAAGAAAACCCACTTCATACCAGTGATTAAACAGATAAAACAAGAGCATAAGAGGAAAACTTATCGACAATAGTCCAGGAAAGATCAGCCATCGGAGAAGAGGTAGAATCAATGGATTAACTTGGTGATAGGGGGTTTAAAGAAAACTCCCGAGCGAGTTCTTCTTACCGTTTGGAAAAGAAAGACTCCGTCGATCGAAGTCCCAACCCTTCCCAAACTCATCGCCAGCCTTGCTCCTGCCCTTCACCGCGGTTTAGCGACCTTCCCGGCAAATTTTCTAGATGGATAAGAGGGGAAAACGAATCCCTTGTTTTTTCGTTGCTCAGCCCCCCCTTATTTTTTCTGAGCTCCAAACTGAAGTTGGCAACGGCTGCCGACTTCAGCCCAAGGTGGCCCAGTTAAGCTGGGCCTCACATCATTATTATCAAATGCTTTTTATTATTGTTGTTCCTTTTTTTAATAAAAAAGGAAGGGATCAAAATTCAGGTACAACTACGTTGTATTTGTCAGAAAAGATAAAACATTCAAGAGTCGAATATAAATAGGGAATCTGATTATAAAACTTCTCTTGATCTTCAAATAGGAGATAAGGATCGACAAAAATTAGCAGATAATGACAATATTTTAGGGTCACGTTGCCCTCCCGATCTGCACCAAGATGATGAAGGGGGTGATGATGAAGCCCTTCTTCCCGAATGTGCTCAGGATGTCCTTGGAATTTCAAGTTCATGACTATGTTTATGCAGAATTTTTTTTAAAATAGATTTTCATTAATTATGGATCGATTTTAATTTTATTTTAAAATATAAATTAAGTTATTATCTGAATAAATGGTTATGAAATTTATAAATTTTGTATGATAATATTATTATTTGGATTTAATTATTTTAGTTATATAATGTAACAAATATCCATATAGGTCTGATTTAATTAATAGATTTTGTAATGGATTGATTTATTTACATTACTAACTGGACTAGGTCCTCGATCCACTTGTATATATATATATATATCGCTTGTGAAAATCCTAGAGCATAACTTTATTTCATATTCCTAAGAGGGTCACTATCTTATTAAGGAGGCAGACATAAAAAGAAGATGGAGAGGAAGATCTAAACCTATTGTTGCTTTCTTCTTCTACAGGATATTGTACATTATGGATTCCCGACTTTCAAGATTTGCATGATCTAATCTTTTATTATGTTCTAGATTTTATATTCTAATCTTTTACATGTCATCCTAGATAAATTTCAATAATTGGTATCAGAGCATATGATTTTTTTAGAAGATTATAATCAAGTAATAGATTTAATAGGAGCCAATCAAGTTATTAGGCTTAAAGATTAAAGTCTTTTATATTTTTATATCAATATTTCATAGATATAAATTTTATTAGCAATTTAGGAGTTTCCCCATTCAAGTCATCATTGGTTTTATGTGATTCAAATCGAGATTTTCCATGATTCAAGTTAGCATTCTTTTAATTCAAGTTAGGAATTTCTTATGATTCAAGTAATCATGATACGGAGATTTTTTATGAGTTATTTTTATTTATTTTAGAGATCTATTATATATATTTTATTTAATCTAAAGACTTTGATCAAGGATTTTTGCTAGTCTTGGTTATAATAAATAAAGGAAGGAAGGAAGAAGATAGGTTGGCGATGCTCAAGTCCTTGCTGCCGAGCCCCTTGACTTCCATTGATAAATTTTAAAAAAAAGAAGTCTAAGGCACAACAGATCCCATCGCTGTGTCTCCTCCCTTTCCTAGGATTTTCAATAAAAAAAGGGGATAAGCAAAAGGAAAGGCATGTGATAAGTCTATTAATTATCCCAATTTAACCATTAAAATAACTATTAATTATTTATATTTATTAAAATAATATTTTTTATTAGAGTTTGTAGAAAAGGAGTTCATGAACAGAAAGAGATCGATTTCTAGAGTTCAACGGTGCAAACGGCATGTGAATTGAAGTACAAACGAGCTTGAAATTAAAATTTGAAATTTATAAAAAATATATCGATTTTAAAGCAGCCGGTCCACCACCATGGACCTGCTGCTTGGTCTATGGGAACTTGTTTGGTCCACAGGCAGCCATTGCTGCCGGTCCACAGGCCCTGTCCATGGACCATGATCCTTTCCAAGCTCCATCCTTGTCGGGGAAGCCACCGGAATCGTCCCCCTCGCCACCGGTAACCTCCTCACGGCCTGGAGAAGCCGTCAAGCCTCCAAAATGTCATAGAGAGACCCGTTTTCCCGATCGAACACCTCTCTTCTTCGTTTAGCCATCATCGACTCCACCAACCATTGCAGCCGCTACCTTGCTAGCATGAAAAGCTGCCTGAGCCGCTATCCCGGCCTTCTCTCAGCCCGATCCACCTTTTCCCTTTGATCGACCGCCCAAACCACTATTGTTTACCCATCCGCCACTGTTCTTCCTGATGCCATCCACCACCAATTGGCCGTCCCACCACTGCCTCCTGCCACCGCTCACCGCCCAGCATTGCCATCCGAGCTCTACGTCACCAAGGTGTTGCCTCCCATCTCTCCCCTGTTCCGCTTGCAGCCAGCCATTGCACCACCATCTTCCATCTTCACCAACTCCCTGTCCAGGTCTATTGTTGCTCATGGTCGGAAGGAACACCGAGGACCTGTTGCCGACCGAGAAAGCCATGATCCAGCCACTCCTAAGCCTCCCTCCTCTTTGATGTCATGGTCTTCTCCCTCCTTCCACCACTGTCTCCATTTCTTCGCCACCTCCCATCACCGTCCTGCTTGCCGGAGAAGCCACCGTCGCCAGCCATCCGCTACGATGGGGAGAAATACAATCCAAATCCTAGTGGGAGAAGGGGATCTGGGAGTCGCGAGAGTCCCTTCCGAACTCTGTTTGCCAGAGAAGGAAGGTTAGTGTCGATCACCTCATCAGGCCACACATCGGATGACCGAGAATTCTCCATGCAATATCCAGTTGATCTTGAGCTTGATTGACTCTAAATTTGACTGGATGGAAGTCCTAGACAAACTCTATTTAAAGGGCCCATGCTACAAGAGAACATCATCTCGGAGAGAGGGGTACGATACAGGATAAAAGGCTCAGCTTTGGGTTACGGATTGGCCTTTAAGAATGAGGTTTCTTAGAAGAGAAGCTCTATCATCTATACCATCTTTTCGCCTACACCAATCTTCGATCAAGATCCAAAAGGGAAGAAGGAGAAGAAGCCCAGTTTGCTCCATGGAATATAATGAAAAAAGAAGACATGACATCAACTGACTTCCTGATGAGGCTATGCCAATCAACTTTGGATGCTTTATTACTGCTTTCTTTGATTCTTTAATTATTATTTTAATACTTTGTAATTAGATCTCATTTCAATTTATGCAAAATTTATTTTCATATGATTTGGATTTATGTCCTTTACTTTTCTTGAAAGTATATGCTAAGATCTAATTAGCAGATTGAACGTACCGAGTTTCAATTCTTTGTTGCACTTTGAACATATTTTCTTGACTTCATTTATTTTTTTTTTCCTATTAAAATCAAAGATTTAAATTTCTTTTTCATACTGCTTCTCTATGGATTTGACCGACTCACCTTTCTACGTGTTTTATTTTATTTTTTAAAAATTAATTAATTAAATTGATATTATGGTATCTTAATGACAATATCACGATCCTATCAAGTTTTTGGTGCCATTGTCGGGGAAGGCAAGAATGCTAATATTTTTTATCTCTTTGATTTTTTTTTCTATAAATTCAGTGTATTAATTTTTCATATTTTTTATAGATAAAAAAATTAAAATAAAAAAAAAAGAAGAAAAAAAAGAAGAGAATGAAATTTCTATAATTTTGGTGAGATCATCCTATTCTAGATTATTTTTCTTTTTTTAGCTACTTTTAATAATTTTTGCCTTTTCATATTTACAAAAAAAATTATTTCCTTTGATTAGCTTTCTTTTTTTAAAAAAACTACTAATTTTTTTAGATTTATTTCCTTTTTTAATTACTATCTTTCTTTTCCGATTAACATTAAAAAAAAATTTCTTTTTAGTTTCTTCCTTCTAATTAGTTTCCTTTATTTAAACTAACAAAAAGAAAACAAAAATTCCTTTTTTAGTTTCTTCCTTTTTAAAAAAATTATCAAAAAACTACTTAACTTTTAATTAACTGCCTTAAATACTGATTTTATTTCTTACCTTAATTATAAGATCTATAGTTTCTTTATTTGCTTAACCTAATTTTAGTCTTTTTTTCTCACATCTAATTAACTAAGATTAAAAGCTGCCTTTTATCTTTCTTGATCCAAGCCACCATCATACATCTTGCATTGATCCAAGCATATTAATTAAAATCAATTAGATGTCAGCCCCTAAAAAACTCGAGCTCAATAGGATAAGGCACCCGAAAGAGTTGGACCAGGTCAAGATTGATTGATTAACTAGTATCTAGGAAAGGGGTTTTAAGGATGATATAGCCCTGAAGAAGATGATTTTAATTGGTTTGTTCTTGATTGACCTAGCCAATATAATTGGTGTCTAAAGAAAGCAATAGAGGGACCCCCACCAATCTTATCCTTACCTAGCCAGTTGATTAATTAGTTTCTGACATGGAGGGCTCCAAGGCTGCCTTGGAAGTTAGGAGCTATCTAGAATTAGGGTACCCTAGGATAGAGAGTCCCTGTTATGCTAATTTATTTGTAAATAACACCAAATCCTAATTAATTCTTTTTTCTCTCTTAGCTCTAGGACTCCTTAGATCCTTTTTTAGAACTCTTTTCCTTCTTCATCTCACCACTCTTTTTAAAAAATAGTAGTAATAATAATAAATACATAAATAAATAGGATTGCTCTGATCTAAATTTTGATTGCATATTCGAATGATCAGAACAATCTGATAGACTAAATCAATGCTAGGAGCATGAATCCTTATAGTATAGTACCCTTTCTCCCGGCACACCAAGTTTATTCGAGTCCCAATCACTTTGAGAGTAAGTGTCCCACCAGGTACCAATCTCTTGAGTTAGGTATGACCAAGTTTATCAAGATCAAATCCAAACGATCTATAACTCAAAAGATAATCTATACTATAATGCCTATGATTCAGGTTACGAGACTCAACTAGACTTTTCATGGCAACCACATCTAGTGGTTATCCCGGTAATCCAAGGATCTATGTTTATAGAGGCACCCTATTATGATAAGCCTTATCCACATTATCAACTTTCTTCAACTAATATATATAGCCTATTATTTGAAAAGAAGATTCAGCAAGTATCATACTCCCTCCTATACAAACCAACCTAGATGTCTATAGGTTTGCCCAATTTCAACAAATGATTATAGCCCAACAATAATCTATCGATAAGCTAATGGATCAAACTGATCAATGATTAATTGAGCTCAATAAAGAGGAGGGAGGTGAACTGCCTAGTCAACTCGAGAGTAACCTAGATGGGCCATACCTAACTCAAAACTTTAATGACCCTCTAATTTTCCTGAATAATCTACTCTGACTTCCAAGAATGAACTGGTCTTAGAACAACTTTGCACAACCATAAGACCAATATAGACATTGGCTAAGGTAAAAAATATATGGAGAAA
Source organism: Areca catechu (assembly GCA_021397845.1). NCBI lineage: Eukaryota > Viridiplantae > Streptophyta > Magnoliopsida > Arecales > Arecaceae > Areca > Areca catechu. Next base: position 51,705,593 of record CM038039.1, read on the forward strand.
TTAAACTTGTGAAATGAACCAATTTCATCATTATCCCACTCATCTATAGCCATCAGTCTCTAGTGCCCTAGAATTGTTCATGCCTTTTATTGGGACAGGAGAACAAAAGATGCAATGATGGAATTGGTAGATATATTTCACAAGAACCATAAATGCATGACTCAATAGAGGAAGCCATCCCTACATTCTTTCCCAGATTTGGTAGATTCGTCCAGCTTAGTTAAGGGTAGATGATTTTAATGAAGACGGGTATAATACTAAAGTGAATTACTCAATATAAATATCCTACTTTGAAATCGTCCCACTCTCGATTAGTGAATAACACGAGCCATCACCTAACCTATCATAGCTTTCTTAATAGAATCATCACCTGATCAAGAACTAAAATCAGTACCTGATGAACCCATTGAACTCTTCTAGTGAACCTCACCCATGAAGCCCAACTTAGTGGTATTCTAAAAGCATGTAAAGAAGCTATAGGATGGAATATTACTGAAATGAGGGATCAAAATCTTAAAAATTTTATAGTTGATTTCTCCATATTCGATACCAATTTTGAAAATTGCCTCCAAAATATTTCCCATGATATTAAAATATATATGAAGACAGGCTAATATTAATCTGAAAAAGATGCCCAATTTAAATGGAAAGGGACATTAACTAAACACATCATACCCGAGAAAGAGAATATGGTAGATCAACTCAGAAGTGAAAAAATTTTTAAACTACCACCTCTAATCTCGCGGCCCAACAAACATAATCCATTCCTAAGTATTTTATAAACTATAATAATATTTTTAAATCCTGGAATAACATGCTTGTCCAATGTACTTTAGTTGAGTCGAGCTAATCATTATAGAGTACTCTTAATATTTTTCTGCTATGCTGACAAGGCCTCCTGATTGCCCTGTCCTTTTGATTATATGAGGACACAATAAAGTTAATTATCTGTTGGACTCCCTCATAATGTCAGGCTGAAGATGTTAAACTTAGCGCTGTTGGGAGGAAACTAAATATTTATTTTTATACCCTTACAAATAAAATAAAAATAAAAAATAACTACTAATAAAAAATTATAATCCAGTTGATAATCGCAGCCTTTATCTTGTTAATAAGCTCCTTCTCTCAGGTAACCTCTACCCCATATATTTCTTTTTGTCCTTATAGTTTAAATTTATTTCTTGAACTTGTTTATATCATTAGGGACAATTGTATTTAAGTTGGGGGGTGAACAAACAACAACTTTAAACTTTAAAATTTTTGAACAATCTTTTGAAAATCTTGAAAATAGAAAAATTTTATCTTTTATAAATCATGTGCTATGAAATTCTTGAACTAAATAGACTACGAAAAGGATAATGGAGTTAGAAAGCATTCATTAATGACTATAGCGAGTCAAGGAATAGATTAGCTGGTTAGACTTTTAGCGGCCTACTTAGGTCACCTAAAGGTTATTAGCACTTCTGTCGCACATGTACACTGACGAGATAAGTAGTAGATACAGTTATAAGGTCAATTATAGATTTAATTATTATTAAAAATTAGTAATTGATATACACCCCTAATTTAACTTAAATTTGAGGAAAGAGCTACCTGCCTAAAAAAAGAGAGGAAAAGAGGCAAGTTCTAAACATTGATTTCCTATCGAATAACCGGGGTACCTTCGCCTAAGTAAGCATTATTGTTCACATTAAAAGTGAGCAGTGTGAAGACATCACCAACCAAAAAAAAAAAAAAAAAAAAGAAGAGAGAAAAATTCAGGTGGCATAAAGCTGCCTCAGTCAGTGCTTAAATAAGGGGTATAAAAAATTGACCAGAAGTAGGTGATAAGCGAAGATATAATTATTCTTTACACTCTAGCACTGAAATACTAAGTAGCCATCACAAACACAAGTGTTGTAGACCTTTGGATGAATTTAAGAAGATTTTTAATAATTCTGACTGCAAAATCTATTTCAAAAATTCAATACCTAGTTAGTAATGTTAGCTAATTTCTTTTGACCTTAACTCTAGACCCAAAGAAGAATCTTAATGATACTAGTTATCAAATTAATACTTATATTTTAATTACATTGCTAAGAACTAGCCATTATTAAGTTGGTTGGTGTGATAAGTCTAATAATTATTTCAATTTAACCATTAAAATAAGTATTAATAATTGATATTTATTAAAAATAATTTTTTTATTAGAGTTTTATTGAAAAGGAGTTATAACGGAAAGTGCTCAATTTTTGTAGTCCAATGATATAAACGGCACATGAATGAAGTATGAACGAGTCCAAAATTTAATTTTGAAGTTTATTAAAGAAAATACACATATTTTAAAGCAGCCAATCCACCATGGACTGGCCGCTTGGTCTACGGGAGCTCGTTTGGTCCACAGGCAGCCATTGCTGCCGATCCATGGACCCTGTTCATGGACCATGATCCTTCCTAAGTTCTATCCTCGTCAGGGAGCAAGCGGAACCGTAACCCTCGGTCGGTAACCTCCTCACGACTGGGAGAAGCCGTCAAGCCACCAAAACACCACCGAGAGACCCATTTTTCTGATCGGATACCTCTCTTCTTCATTTGGCCATCGCTAACTCCACCAGCCATCATTGCTGCTGCCTCGCTCGCTGGCCGGAGAACGCCCGCCCGAGCTGCCACCTGGCTTCTCTCAGCCCGATCCACCTTTCCCTTTTGATCTATTGCCCAAACCACTGTTGTTCACCCATCCGCCACCACTCTTCCCACAGCCGTCTACCACCAATCAACCATCCCACCATCACCTCCTGCCAACACCCACCGCCTAGCATTGCCATCCGAGCTCCGCCAAACACCACCGAGGTGCTGCCTCCTATCTCTCCCCTGTTCCACCTGCAGCCACCCATTACACCATCGTCTTCCATCTTCACCAACTCCTTATCCAGATCCATTGCTGCTCATGACCAGAGGGAACACCGAGGACCTATTGCTAGCCAGGAAATCCATGATCCAGCCACTCCCAACTCCCTCATCTTTGATGTCATGGTCTTCTCCCTCTTTCCGCCACCGTCTCCACTTCTCCACCACCTCTTGTTGTCGTCCTGCTTACTGGAGAAGCCACCGTCGCTAGCTGTCCGCTGTGATGGGGAGAAGTACAATCCAAATCCTAGTGGGAGAAGGGGATTTGAGGAGTCGCGAGAGTCCCTTCCGGACTCTATTTACCAGAGAAGGAAGGTTAGTGTCGATCACCTCATCAGGCCATACATCGGATGGCCAAGAATTTCCTGCACAATATCTAGCCAATCTTGAGCCTGATTGACTCCAAATTTGACTGGAAGGAAGTCCTAGACGAGCTCTACTTAAAGGAATCCATACTATAGAGAACGACATCTCGGAGAGAGGGGTATGGTACAGGATAGAAGGTTCAGCTTTAGATTACGGGTAGGCCTCTAAGAGTAGGTTTCTTAGAGGAGAAGCTCTGTCATCTATGCCATCTTTTCGCCTACACCAATTTCTGGATCAAAATCCAAAGGGAAGAAGGAGAGGAAGCCTAGTTTGCTCCATGAAGTACGGCGAAAGAAGAGAACGTGACATCAACCAACTTTTCGATAAGGCTATGCAATCAACTTCGGACGCTTTGTTACTGCTTTCTTAGATTCTTTAATTATTATTTTATTGCTTTGTAATTAGATCTCATTTCAATTTATGAAAAATTTATTTTAATGTGATTTGGATTTATGTTCTTTAGTTTTCTTACAAGTAGTTGCTACGATCTGATTAGCAGATTGAACGTACCGAGTTTCAATTTTTTTGTTGCACTTTGAACATCTTTTTTTTCCTGACTTCAAATTATTTTTTTTTTCTATTAAAGCCAAAGATTTTAATTTCTTTTATGCACTGCCTTCTCCATGGATTTGACTTGACTCACTCTTTCTACGTATTTTATTTTATTTAAAAGTTGGTTAATTAAACTGATAGCCATGGCGTTTTAACGATAACATCACATTCCTATCAGCATGGCAGCTGGAAGAAGGAACAAATGTGGATCTTGAGGGTGTCGCCAAGCTCTACGGTGTGAAGGTGCGGTGGAGGCCAAGGGAGGTGCTTGCAATGGCAATCTAATTATCTATATCCTTGGCGATGACCATCTTGCTCTCCATCTAGGCATGCAAAAAGCCGAGCATGCCATAGTGATTCTTGATCCGGTGTCCATCCTGGCCATCTTTCCCATCCACTGCTTGATGTAGCTACCATGGGGTAGGCCAGCAATTTGGGGTGGTGATGAATCGACGGAGCAATGTCGAAGGTGGCAACCCAACGGTTTCAGGATTTCAAATAATAATAAAAAAATCTGTGGATCCCCTTCACTACCGGTGGTTCTCCTCCCTTGACCACCGATAGTTGGCTTGGATGATAACATGGGGCCATCGGATAAAGGCCTAGCAGCCGGCAAGCCAAGATTAGGTGAGGAGGGACGTTGATTGGCCATCACCTCCTCTGCCTATTGTGAGAAAGAAGGTAGATTAGGCATAGGGTTTCAAGTTTTGGATATCAATCCAAATTCGAACCTAAAATCTAGCTTGATATTTTTAAAAAAATATTTTTTACACTTGACCCTCTCGATTTTAAGTATTTTGATAAAAGTTTAAATAGTTGTTTTATCGTGGAAAGATCCTTTTTCTGACATTTTTATGTTTAGGCCCCCGTAATTTGTATATTATTAAACCAGTCCTTGAAATTACTTTTATTTTAGTCTCTGAATAGTTATTTTATTATAAAAGGATTCTTGATAATATATTTTATTTCGAGATCAAATTTTGTTATATTTGATTATTTTATTATTGTATAGTTTAATATTTTTAAGAACTATTATACCTTGAATCTTTTATAATTATGCTGCAAGTGTGTTGCAATTTATGGTAATATATTTTAATTACATAACTATATTGAATATTCTCATATTTGGTTTGCAATTATGGTATATTAATCCCTAATTTAGAGGGTTGTAAGTTTTAATAGGTGGTAACCACCAAAGTGGCCCTTTCATTAATTCTTGTTGGATTCCCCTATTTGGTTTTTTAGGAAATTAGATATATTAGATTTTAACATATTACTTGATATTGATATATCAATATAAACGAGTAGATTTATAGGCATAATTAATTGATCCATAATTTAGAGAATTGCAAGTTTAATAGATGGTAACCACCAAAGTGGTCTATTCATTGAGATTTACGGGATCTCTCTATTAGTATTTTAGGGAATTTAACATATTAAATTTGATTTATTTATTGCTTTGAAGACCATAAACTTGTACTTGAATGTTGTTTTAGTATAAATAAAGAATTATGGTCTTATTATTATACTTTTGATGATACAGTCATGTCCTATTTTGCATGTAAAGTTTATTAACATTGTTTATAAAGGTGAGAAGTTTTTGATTTGATTAATTAGGTACAATCACCAAAGTGACCATAAACTAAAAAAACAAAAAATTTTCTATAAAGTATTATTTTGGATAAATTTAATTCATCCAATAAAGTTTTAATAATGTTTAATTGTATATAAGCTACTAAAGTATTGTTTCACTTCCAAAGGAGCATCTTCATATTCGATGCTGAAAGGCGAGATGGAGGCCTGTAGATTTTAATGAATAGTGACCGCCAAAATAGCCCATTCCTTGAGATTTGTAGGACTCCTTTATATGGTATTTTAGAGAATCATATATGTTAAATTTTAGCTTATTTCTTGTTATTGGTGTATTAAGTTAAATAAATAAATTTATAAGTATGATTGATTGATCCTTGATTTGAAGATTTGTGGATTTTAATGAATGGTGACGGATGTGGCAAGAAGCTGACGTGTAATCTCTGTCAGATGCCATGTCGGAAAAACCACCACGATGGACCACCCCATCTCGGACTCCTTTGATCAGGCCGAGCTCTCGCAGAATACCGAGGTGGCCTGCCAAAGCCGAGTTCCATCCTCCACCAGGTCGGCACCCGCAAGCCCGGGATGCCTAGGCCGGAGCCGAGTGACCTCCTTCACCAGATCGAGCCCCTCCGAGGTGAGCCCCCTGGACCGGAGTCAAGCTCAGCCCTCCTCCGCCAGGTCGAGCCCCTTTGAGGCCGAGCCCTCTGAGCAGGAGTCAAGCCTTCCTCTGCCGAGTCGAGCCCTTCCAAGGTCGAGCCCCTGACCAGAGCCGAGCCCAGCCTCCTCCGTCAAGTCGAGCCCCTCGGAGGTCGAGCTCCCCGAGTTGAAGCCGAGTCCCAGCTCTCCAGTTCGGCAACCACCTCGGACAATGCCACCGGGCACAAGGGGGCAGAGCTACCCCCGAGGCACCGACGAACCACCAAGGACTATGAGGAACACCCATCAAATCATAATAACTGTCCCCAGCCACCACTTACACCAGAAGAGGAAGAAGCTCCCTGACCAAGATGCCACGCTCTCTACCAACTGCCTACACCACCCAAAAGAGGTGGTTTTTCCTTGCGCAAGTATTTGTCTGTCTTGCAGGAAAACCTCATCAACGCCCTTCGAGCCCAGCTCCGATGCACCAAGGCCTGAGCCCAGCTCTCAGGCAACCCGAGACCGGAGCTCAGATCTCTGGCCAAGGGATCTTCGAGCCACGCCGCTCATAATCATCAACGTCTCCGAGCCCAGCTCCAAGATGCCAACCCAGACCGGAGCTCGGATCTCCGGCAAGGGATCTTCGAGCCACGCCGCTCTCAATCATCAACGTCTCCGAGCCCAGCTCCAAGATGCCAACCCAAGACTGGAGCTCGGATCTCCGGCCAAGGGGATCTTCGAGCCACGCCACTCTCAATCATCAACGTCTCCGAGCCCAGCTCCGAGATGCCAATCCAAGATCGGAGCTCAGATCTCTGGCCAAGGAATCTTCGAGCCACGCCACTCTCAATCATCAACGTCTCCGAGCCCAGCTCTGAGACGCCGACCCAAGACCGGAGCTCAGATCTTCGACCAAGGGACCTTCGGGCCACGCTGCTCTCAATCTCAAACATCTTCGAGCCTGGCTCCGAGACACCAAGAGATCTTCGAGCCACGCCGCTCTCAATCATCAATGTCTCCGAGCCCAGCTCTGAGATGCCAACCCAAGACCGGAGCTCAGATCTCTGGCCAAGGGATCTTCGAGCCACGCCTCTCTCAATCATCAACGTCTCCGAGCCCAGCTAAGATGCCAATCCAAGATCGAAGCTCAGATCTCCATCCAAGGGACCTTCGAGCCATGCTATTCTCAATCTCAAACGTCTTCGAGCCTAGCTCCAAGATGCCAAGGGATCTTCGAGCCACGCCGCTCGCAATCATCAACGACTCCGAGCCCAGCTCCGAGACGTTAACCCAAGACCAGAGCTCAGATCTTTGGCCAAGGGATCTTCGAGCCACGCCGCTTTCAATCATCAACATCTCCGAGCCCAGCTCCGAGATGCCAATCCAAGACCGGAGCCCAGATCTCCGGCCAGGGACCTTCGAGCCAAGCAGCTCCTATCAACACCTCGAGCCTAGCTCCAAGGCGCCAAAGACCTGAGTCCAGCTCTCAGGCAATCCCTGGATCGGGGCCTAGTGCTCTGGCCAGGAAGGCCCTGAGCCTAGCTCCAAGGCATCCAAGACCTGAGCCCGGGGCCCAGCTCTCTCCGGCCAAGAACCACTGAGCCCAGCTGTTCATAATTGCCAGAACCTCGCGCCTGACTTGCCGACACCAAAGCCTGGTAATTAAGCCCCAGGCAAGGTGAGACCCCCTTCTCTAATCTCCCCACTCATCTAAAAAAAAGAAGAAGAAGAAAGAGAGAGAAAAAGAAGAAGAAAAGGAGGAAAGGGAGTGAAGAAAGATAAAAAGAGGGGAGAACCAAGCAAAAGACGGGTTGCAAGAAAGTACAAATTTTATTAACCAAGGGCCAGTTACAAGTATTCTACGGCCCCCGACATGCCAGTGACCGACAAGTACAGAAAGAAACAATATACAAGAAAGAAGAAAAGAACCACCCACCCACTGACGACCCCTCAGCTAGGCCGCAGGGCTGAGAGGTTCTGTCCCTGGGGACCTCGGCCATGCGGTGCGGCTCCGGCTTCGGGTGGCACATCTCTCCTCGGCTTGCGAAGATCGGAGAGCGACGACTTCCTCACACCTGCTCCTGGTCCGAAGCTCCGGGGTAACTGAGGCGACTATGGCCTCATTCGAGACGAACCCTTCAACTTGGCGGTGCAGGTACATGAAGCCCTTATAGAAGGAGTCCGACGTCGTTTGTTGGATCTCGGCGAGGAACTCCTCCGAGGCCTTGTACCTTGCGACCGCCTCCTCAGCCTCCTTCTTTGCGCGGCAGCTCGCATCTGGCATCCCACGGCGATCCTTGGTCGCCTCCCGGCCGCCCGCCGCCTTCTAGGCCGCAGTCGACTTCTCTTTCTCCTCCGCCAGCCGAGCCCGGAGGGACTGAGCGATCCCCTTCTTCCAGGATGCATCCGCATTGAATACTCCCAACCTCCGCTCGGCGTCTGCGAGCTCCTCGGTCCTCTTCCTCGATTGACCCTACTTCCGATCGAGGCTCTCCTGGAGCCTCGCTCGCCTCTTGGAGTTGGCAAGCTGCTTCTCGAGGTCCTTGACCCGCCGGTCAAGCGCCTCGTCGGAGTCAGCCCTCTTCTTCAGATCAGCCTTCAATGATGCGATCTTGGCCGCCTGCTGCTATTCAGCTTGCTCCCAGTTTCGGCAGCAGCCCCTGACAAAGAGGGTCCCGGCACCAATCTGCACCATATCAAGGTTAGCAAAAAAAAATGAAAAAATGAAGTCGCTCACCATATAGAGCTGGAAGAAGATGCCACCAATCACATCTCTCAACCGCAGCCCGGAGAAATCCATCATGCGTTGGCCAGGGTAAGGTTGCCCAGCAAGGAGCTCTCGGCCCCAGCTTGAACAGGAAATGACACCTCGCCTCATCCCTCATGCTCTCTCGGGGAGCGGGTGCGCCCATCCCACCAGCAGCGAACCCCCGAGGACCGTCGAAGATCCGGAATCGTCGCAGATCGAGCCCCCGTTGCAGGGGAGCTCGAGCGCGAGCCTCCCCCTCCTTGCCCTCAATCATCACGGGCTCGGGGAGCGGGATTACGTGGCAGCATCAGCAGCACCAGCCCAGATGACCGCTTCGGGCTCCGGAGTAGGGGCCTCGACCCATGGCCCCCGTCACTCATTTACGACTCCCCCCCACTCGCTGACTCAGCCCTGGTGTCGCAGATGCGCAGCAGCTCCTCAGCCTCTCTCTCCTTGGGGCGACCGGTGCGGCGAGGGCAGTCACCGACGCGCTCGACCCGGGCTGCCTCGGAGGGGGCTCATTGGCATCCCGGTGGGCGGCCTCTTCTTAGTGATCGATTAGCCAAATCGCTCTCCGAGAAGATCATCCCTGCACACAAATCAACCACGGGTTAGAAGCCAAGAGAGTCAACCAAACAAAAAAGAGAGAAGGAACACGTATGTATAAAGTAAAGATCTAGGCCGGACTTACCCGACCCTCTCATTGGGTCGACCCTGGCATCGAAGAGGTTATGTTCCAACAGCAGAACCTTGAGAGAAGGGATCTAGGCGGTGCGATGCTCACTCATAGTCATCGCGTCAGCTGCATCAACCACGAAGATTCGGTTGGGGGACTGGTCTGGATCACTCCAAACACAGTCAACCCCCTCGACAGTGGCGAAGAGAACTTACTCTTCCATCCCTTGATGGAAGAAGGGAGGTCGAACCTGATGCCCTTCGGGCGGGAAGATAAGTACCACCACTGCCTGTTCTCGGGGATGGCGTTTTAGTGCAAAGAACGCCCTGCCACTGAACAAGAACCGGGTGACACAAACCCGTGGACATGACAGAGGACGATGAAGGAAAATTAGTCTAATGGCATTAGGACTAGTGAGCAGGGACCAGGGGTAGTGCTCAGCTCAGCACGGACATGAAGAAGGGGTGGAATGGAAGGAAAACGAAGCCCTCCCGAGAAGGTCTCTTCGTAGAAGGCGATCCGGCTCGGGCAACGCGACTCGAAGTGACCTTATCCTCGGTCGTCGGGGGACCAAAGCCGGACAGAGCCAGGACCGGAACGAGATGTCCTATGAGAAAGACCCAGGAAGAAGAAAGACTGGACTTGGCTTGCGAAAGACCCTAAGCTTGGAGGAGGAACCCTACCACAAAGGGAAAGGAGGAAGAAGGGGGGACCGACCTGGTTCCTTAGAGGGATAAAGGGCGGAAGCGAATCGTGAGGAAGAAGGAGTCCAAGCACTGCAACAGGCACGAAGGATTTGAAAGAATAGAAGTTTTGGGTAAAAACTTCTTTTCACTTCGAAAAGACTCGTCAAATCCGTACCGTTACAACCCTCCACCAACGGATCCATGCCACATGCCGCCCATCGATGAAAAGGGCATCCCGACCACTCTGAATTCTGTGCCAACATTAACTGCTCCTCGGACATGGCCACGGGCATCCTCGCATTGGTTAGCAGGACCATCTCACGGAGCACCAGCAATCATGGCCATCATTATGCCAGATCATCGCCTTTCCATGTCAGCATCACAATTACTCCCTTCGGCCCGAGCGCCGCGCACTAACGAGACTCGGGAGTGGGGGGCAAATGATGTAGCAAGATCAATGACGTGGAGTAGATGTCAGGCGCCATGTCGATGAAAGTCGCCGCGTCAGATGCTGCGTCGATCTCCCGGCTCGAACCTCTTCACCGAGCTGAGCTCCCCCAGAATAACGGGGTGAAAGCCGAGCTCCGTCCTCCGCCAGGTCAGCCCCGCGAGCTCAGGACGCTTAGGCCAGAGCCACACTCCGCCCTCCAGAGCGAGACCCTCGAAGATCGAGCCCGTGGTCGGAGTTGAGCTCAGCCCTCCTCCGCCACGTGGAGCCACCCCGAGGCCGAGCCCTCTGGACCGGGCCCGCACTCTGCCCTCCAGAGCGAGACCCTCGGAGATCGAGCCCCATGGTCGGAGTCGAGCTCAGCCCTCCTCCGCCACGTGGAGCCTCCCCGAGGCCGAGCCCTCTGGACCGGGCCCGCACTCTGCCCTCCGGAGCGAGACCCTCGGAGATCGAGCCCCATGGTCAAAGTTGAGCTCAGCCCTCCTTCGCCACGTGGAGCCCCGCATTCTGCCCTCCTTTACCGAGGCGATCCCGCAAGCTGGGATGGATCGAGCCTGCCTCCTTTGCTCGGCCTCCAGCCTGGATAAAGGCGGAGGACGGTACCATCATCTCAAGGACTATGGGACACAGCGCCCGCCCATACCGCAATAAACCTGTCCGCCGTACTATAGGAAGATTGGGCAGTCATGAGAGCACGAAACCCCGGGGGCTGCAGCCCCCAGGGTCGAGGCTCTGCCAAGCTTCCCGGAATGGGGCGACCGGAGAGGATGTCAGAGCGAATAGAAGTTTCCCCTACCGCATGTCGGAAAGACGTCCCGTCTATGGCACGGTACCCCGCCGCACGCGCCTGCCAACCCAACGAGGATCCGAGGTAAGCGTCCAACGGTTACTTTTCAACTATAAAGAACGGTTGACGCCCCGAGAGGGGGAAGGTAACAACAATACTGACACCAACATAAGTGCAAGCTCAACCAAGAGGGTGAAGCACCACCACCACCACCACTGAAACAAAGCAGGGGAACAAGGGAAGCGACCAAGCAGAGAAACCCCTCTGTCCCCGCCGTCGTCTCCCCTTGCTACGTTTTGTTTCCATTCTCGTACCATTCACTCCTCCTAGCGTGGAGTCCATCAAAAGGGCTCGACCAGGAGGATTATTCCCTGGATCGTCACTGACTTGACGTCGGAGTGCCCCCGCCGGAAACCCCGACCCGAGTCACTAACCTCTGTTTTGCAGGTCTAGGACCAGAGGACCGCCAGCAGCAAAGGGAGCGCACTCCGGCGCCGGCAGCAGCTACGGGTCACGACAATCTTGGCGGCAACAATAATTAATATGATTGATATTATGTTTCGTCTTGAAGATATAAATGACTCATCTTGAGACATATGCTGAATTTATAATATAAAGTGGACCGATGATAAACTCTATGTTGCCGATCCCGCCGCCGCGCCAGTGGCTTCGAACCGCCGATCTGACTATAAGTCTCGCCCCTGGGGCCTCCTGGCTGGACCGAACCTGCAAGGCAAGGTCAGAAACCCTAGCCGGGGATTCCAGCGAGGGAGCTCCGATGGTCAAGTTAGTAGATGGTGAGAGGGAACAGATTCTCTAGGACGGGCCCCCGAAGGAGTCCCAGCCTCAAAGAACATGCTAGCAAGAAAGGTGTCAGAAAGACCAGAAACCCGGCTGGGTTCCTTTGCCGAGCTCACTCCAAGGGGCCCCCTCTCGGGACCTTGGATCTTGCTCTTGAAGCGGAGTCTCCAGCCTTTGTTTCTTGCTTCACTTCACTTACCTTGTCATCTATTCTCTCCTTCCTTTTATCCTGTTGCCTCCTCGTTTCCGCTCCTGGGAGGCTCCTTTGTGCTTTCATCTCCTCCCCTCCGCCCCTTTCTCTTTCCCCTTCTGGATCAGAGGGCCGGGCGGCTTTTCGGCCTCGTTTGCCGAGCCCAAAGGGGAAAGAGTAGGGGAGGGGGGCGCTGGTCAGACTGCCGACCAGACCTTGGGCCGAGCGTGAGCGCTCTCCTTCCCAGGCGCCGACGCTGTCCATTATCGGGTCCTGTTTTGTCAGGGCCTCGTCTCTCGACTGCGGAACATGTCGGGCCGACGTAAGTGATGTTTCGCGTGTCGCCCGACCGTACGGGGCACCTTTCTGGGGTGCGGCGCGCCGGCTCGAGGGGCAACCTCGGAGCCCGCGCCTCCATTCTTCAGGACCTTCTCTGTACATGCTGGCCTACGTCGGCCGAGGTGGACCCCTCCCGGGTGGACACCTGGCGAAGCAGCAGAAGGATGCTCGGCTTCGGCCGAGGTGGTCCCGTCTCCGGGGCCACCTGGCGAAGGAGCGAAGGGGCCCGGCTCGACCTCGGTCGAGGTGGGACCGTCTCAGGGTGCCACTGGCGAGGGAGCAGGGGAGCCGCCGACCTCGACCGAGGTGGACCCTCCTGGGTGGACACCTGACGGAGCGGCAGAAGGACGCTCGGGTTCGGCTGAGGTGGTCCCGTCTCCGGGCGCCACCTGGCGAAGGAGCGAAGGGGCCCGACTCGACCTCGGCCGAGGTGGGACCGTCTCAGGGTGCCACCTGGCGAGGGGAGCAGGGGAGCCGCCGACCTCGGCCGAGGTGGACCCCTCCTGGGTGGACACCTGGCGGAGCGACAGAAGGACGCTCGGCTTCGGCCGAGGTGGTCCCGTCTCTGGGTGCCACCTAGCGAAGGAGAGAAGGGGCCCGGCTCGACCTCGACCGAGGTGGGACCGTCTTAGGGTGCCACCTGGCGATGGAGCAGGGGAGCCGCCGACCTCGGCCGAGGTGGACACCTGGCGGAGCGGCAGAAGGATGCTCGGCTTCGGGCCGAGATGGTTCTGTCTTCGGGCGCCACCTAGCGAAGGAGCGAAGGGGCCCGGCTAGACCTAGGCCGAGGTGGGACCGTCTCAAGGTGCCACCTGGCGAGGGAGCAGGGGAGCCGCCGACCTTGATCGAGGTGGACCCCTCCTGGGTGGACACCTGGCGGAGCGGCAGAAGGATGCTCGACTTCGGCCGAGGTGGTCCCGTCTCCGGGCGCCACCAGGCGAAGGAGCGAAGGGGCCGGCTCGACCTCGGCCGAGGTGGGACCGTCTCAGGGTGCCACCTGGCGAGGGAGCGGGGGAGCCGCCGGCTTCGGCCGAGGTGGACCCCTCCCGGGTGGACACCTGGCGGAGCGGCAGGAGGGCCCGGGCGGAGCTCGACTTCGGCCGGGGTGGAGCCGCAACTGACTTGGCCGAAAAAAAAAACTCCACGTGGCTCGAATCACGCCCAACGAAATCTGAGACACGCCACGTCATCGTTACGGCCGTAACACTCTATATATATGATCACATAGGTACAAAGTTCATATTATATGTTCTATATCACTGGAATCTATGTTGATAAGATTACTAACATTTATAACTATAGGGGGTCTTATATCGATAAATGGTATGAAGATGGCTATGATTCAATATTAGTGATTTTAGTGGATCGGATTTGGACTAAAGACATTATTCATTTAGAATCCACATGAGATATACTTAACCCGAAAATCATTTTTAAAATGACATGTATATATATATTTTCATAATAAATAAATAAATAATCAATGTTGTTCAAGTAGGAGAATGTTAGAATTTTTTTTAAGGTGGGTTTCCATTGATTATGGATTGATTTGATTTTATTGCGAAATACGAGCTAAATTATTGTCTAAATGAATGGTCATGGAGTTTGTAATTTTTGTATGATCATATTATTATTTGGATCCAATTATTTTAGTTATATGATGTAACAGATATTGGTATAAGCCTGATTTGATTAATGGGTTGTGTAATATTGATCTATTGATATTTCTATCTAGGCTAAGTCCACAATCCAGTCGTATATGTATATTTGCCCGTAAAAATTCTAGAAATAAGGGGGAGATAGAGAGGAAGACCTAAATCTATATTACTTTCTTCTTCTACAGGATGTTATAAATCGTGGATTCTCGACTTTCAAGGTATGCATGATCTGAATATTTATTATATTCTAGATTTATGTTTTAATCTTCTATGTGTGATCCTAGATAAATTCCTATAGTTTATACTTTAGATACGTGATATCAGAATTGCATTTCAGCTAACATATATTTTTAATTTTTTTTTACATAATATCTCGTCTACCAGACACTGGCTGCTCGAAAGATTGTTAATACCATAGATTAAGAATATGACATCTCATCAAGTAAGATTCGTTTATATAATTTTAATTCCTGGATAGAGCATGGGAAAAACCGTTCCCTTCTGCTTGGTTTGAGTGTAACCAGGGAGCTCATCCTCTCTTTCATGATGGTGTTCAAATTATTATCAAGTCATCCATTATTTAATCTACATTAAGTATATTTTGCATGAGGTTTATTATTAAGGAATCCTCCAGCAATTTTGGTATGACACCACTGCAAATGGATTACCAGGACCACATTTTATTCTCAGTTTAATATTTTTTTGATAAGAAGTTTAATATTTGTTTAAATGACATCATCTTGTACAGTTAGAAATGGCAACGCATGAAATATTTATAAAATTATCCCATCCATATCCGTACTCATTTAAAATCTAGCTATCTGAATCTAGCCTGAACCCAATTACGAATTATCTAAATATTCCAAACCTATCCTATTAAGAAAACTCGTCAGACTTTCGCTTTCTTGGATCATAAGTTTTTGTGAAGGGATAGGAGTACCAATGTTTGCTATCGAAATGTTTCTATTTAGCCTTGGAGTATTATAATTTCGTTGTAGCCAGTGACTTAGTAACCTTTGATATTACTGTTCCTAGGGAGAGATTGAGGTTTCCGATACTCCGAGCAGGATATATTTATGCCTGGGATTCTGGGATTCTCTTGTCCTATTTCGTTGTAGCCAGTGACTTAGTAATCTTTGGTATTACTATTCCTAGATAGGATCGGGGTTGTCCCAGCAGGATATATTTATGCCTGGGATTCTTGGATTCTCATGGCCTATATCGTTTATCATATATGACTCTCTAGGAATGCCCTCGTCTTTGATTCTAGGAGCCGCCCACCAAAGTTTATTTGAGATTACCTGCATTGATACTCATAAGATGATGATTGCCACCTTCATGACCACGAAGATCTGGGATTTCTGCACTGTTCCTAGAGCATCCGTCGATTTTCATTTATTGGGAGCCCCCACCCCTACCAGTTTTGAAGGTCAATTTTGATGAGAGTGTCAAGGACGGACTGGGTGGTGCTAGCTTTGTCATCCATGATCATGGATTAGGTCTTGTGGCTGCGGGGGAGCCATCTCCTTGACCCGACTGTCCCTGTTGCTAAACTGCATGGCACGTAGGCTGGGATTGTTTATGCCACGAGAGTTTTATATACGAAGTATTTGATCTTTGAGGATGACTCGGCCAATGGTTGTTTCATGGATCCAAGAGGTCGTCAAGACCGAGGTGAGGCATCCCTGCTTCGAGATATTATTGTTCTGCTGGAAGCCTGTACGGGATTTCTGATCTGTCATGTGTATCGTAAAATGAACTTGACTACTGGTTAGGTCGCTTCCTTTGTTGTTGGACATTCTGTAAATATTTATTAACGGATCTGGAGATTTCTCGACTCAGTTCCGGATGTCCTTCTTTCTTATATATATATATATTTACATTAGACTAATTTAGTGTGGATCATCTAGTTTATAGAAATAAAATAAATAAATTAAATAATCGTGATTTCAAAAAAAGGAAATCTATCCATTTATTTATTTATTTTACAATCTCCGTATTTATTATTAAGAAACATGATTTGCTCTTTTGTCTCCATGTAAAAAAATATTTATTACCACTAAGATGGTAGCTCGGTTGGTAGAGATCTTCGCAAGTTACTCGATTAAATCCAAAAATTTTTCTGGAACCTGTGACGGTTGATGTGAGTGAGAGATCATGGTCACCTCTTTGTTCACGTTCTACTAGCCGCGTCGCGGGTGGTCTACTCATCTTTAGACTTGGAAAGCTTGCATAAATCTAAGCAGTTTGCATTTACCTATGGATAACTATACCAGAATTTATCCCCAATTCTTTTTATTTAAAAAAATATATTTATTGAAATAAAAAACTCAAATAAATTTACCGAGTTCTCGTACCTTTTGACCCCACCGCCCCCACCGCCTTGACCGCCTCTCTCACTCCCCCTCCTCTTTCTAACATTATTAATTCGCCAGCCGTACGCTACCAGAGAACGAGAACAAAAGCTCACACAAAGCAACAATTTGCTAATCCCCGTCTCCACCTTTTCTTGTTATCCTTGCTACACGCATCGTTATTCTCCGATCGCCGTCGACCGAAACCCTGATCATGGCTTCCGCCGACGGCACCTCGCCGTCATTGGACCGCCGCGGCGGCCTCCGGCGGCTTCTCCCACTCCGGAAGGACTTGATCTCCCCGAAGCCTGCCGCCGAGCGGAACCCACTGATCATCCCCTCGCCCCCTTCTCCTCCTCCTCCTCCTGCCTCTCCACCTCACCTCCCGGCGGCAAGAAGAAGGGCTTCGCAGCCGCGGCCTTTCGGGGGCTCGGCTGCGCCTCCGCCGCCTCCTCCCAGGCCTTAGCCCCGGCAGCCGCCGCTGTCGTCCGGTCGTCTGCCGACTGGCAGGGGAGCGGCCCGGCGGCGGAGGGCCAAGCATAAGAAGGAGCGGCGGGGCCAGGTGGGCGGCGGCGACGTGTGGTGCGCCCCGGGGATACCCTTCGCGGCCGATGCCTCCGTGGACTGCGTCGTGTCGCACCATCAGATGATCGGTCGTGGAAGGGCGAATGGAGAGAGAATTCACAGAGAGGTATCCATCTTTTTGTCTCTTTTTTTTTTTTTAAAAATCTTAAAATTATTATTCTTCATCGCGATATTTGCTGTTTATTATGTAATTCTCATGGGGGTTTGGGCAATTGTCCTTCTTTCTAATTTGGATTTTTTTAAAAATTATTCGCGACGATATTATTGCTTTTGATTCATATCATCAAATGGGTAGAGGGGGTTTCAATCCTTTTTTCCCATTTTGTTTTTAAATCCTATATTTTTCTTTTGCCTCTTTTTAAATCCATTCTTGTAATCGTTATAATAGATAATTTCATATCTTCGGGACCAAGGAGAAGTACAATTTTGCTAATTGTTGTTGACATTCTCAAATGGTTTTCCTTGACAGCGGGCTTTCGTTTCTATGAGGGATAACAACCAAGAGCAGATCTCATCCTTCATGGATTCTCCCTCAAATCTTGAATCACGTTTTCTTGGATCTGAACTCCTCAGGGCATCTTCGTCATTTGCGAGGATATCACCGCTCTTCTGGTGGAATTGAAGAGGTGATATGCTGACAACTTATCTTTCATTTTAATTAGTGTAATCTGTTATATATTTTTGCCCTTCATTCTTGTTCTTGCCTTTGGCTAAGAGGATCTGAATTAAATTTTTATTTTTTCTTAAATTTGATTTTATTGCTTTTTTTTTATTCATGTTTTGGTGATGATGCTTATGCATATGATTGGTTTGTTACCATTGGTTCCTGAGTGGAACTTATATTTCATATATCATCAAAAAAAAAACAGTCCTCAAATTATGGACTTTTTGACTTTTTTACATTTATCATGAATGAATTTATTCAAACACATATTTGATAAACCTGGGTGGTCTCTTGTGGATCAAAATATCATTATCATCAAGATCACCATCTCATAGTTGGGCATCTATCATGGAAATATTCCTTTATGCCGAGTTTCTCTACCGTCATTCGGCTGTCCTCTTCATTGTTTGCTTGTGGTCTGCTTATAGTTGATGATCTAACATTATACTGTCAGAAAGTATTCACTTCAGCATTTAGTTTAAAATACTTAAAGAGATATTATGACTTCATTTATCGTCTGATGGGTATCTTTTTTTTAAAAATAATAATAATAATAATAATATTTTTTTAATCTTCATGTTCTTTTGTAGTTCACATAATTTTGAATAATCAATATCTATTATGTTAATTTCTCCTGTTATCTTATTCTCCATAAATCTTTTCCTCCATTTCCTATCAGATTAAGATTCATGTGTTTATTGACAACAAATTCCTCTTCTTTTTCAAGCACTCTCAGGCTGTGAGCAAAGATCTGCAATGTTGGTAATTAAATATTAGAAAGAACTTTTTATACTATGATGTTTTGATTCTGATAAAGAGTTCTTAAGCCTGATACCATGTCTCAAGATTCAAAGTTTTGATTGAGCTTAATAGGATGTATGCTTTTAACTGTTATTGTTTGTAAAGGTTCGTGTTGTTATGCAGAAACACCTGCATTTAGTAGTCAGTAAATATGCATTCTCACATTACTTTAAACACCATCAATGATCAAAACCCAAGAAAACACTCAATTATTTGTGATGCGCATCATACTTTAAATATAGATTGTATTGTCTATCTAGCGATATTCCATATTTCCTCTGACATATTTCTTTGTAATGTCATATGCAATGTTAAGTAGTATAAAAGAATATAAGCTTAGTATGTGTTGAAAAGAATGTCTAAGGCATTTTATCACTTCATGTCATCAATTTATGTTCTTGATACAAGAATAAAACAATATTGTGACTGGCATTGAAAGTTCTAGAGCTTGGTTCCATTGGAAGTTTCAAAGGCAGAGCATCATTATGTTGTTTTTACTTAAGACTTTAATGTGATCAAGATTAGGGTCTACATTATTGATCAGCTTATGCTGACCTTTTTACTAAATGAATTAAGATGAGAACATTATATCTAAAATTTTGACCTGTTAAAACTGATTGCCCTTGTCCTAGTTGCTTCCAAACACGTTCCGGCATCAAAAGTCAAGGTACTGGCTTACCAAACTAGGATCTAGTTATAGCATGGATCTTGAACAAGAGATATTATCATGTAGCACTATATTGTAAGGCCTTAATAAGCTAGGACCCCTCGTACTAGTACTAGATCAGTGACATGTTAAGCAGGTGTGGATTGATTTGCCATCATGGAGCGTACATGATATGTGGAAGGCCACCTATGTAAGATTGAAATAAGTATTCATTGCATTCTATATTGAGCATTTCAAGGATCCTAACTTAGTGCATATATTGAAATATTAATGCTTATAAATTGTTGATGCTGTGGTAGGTTTTAGAACGAAGTCATGCATATTCAATGGAACGAACTCTATCATCTTTAAAATATATAATTAAAGAATTTGATAAGTTTTAAGGGTGCTTGATGCATATCCAACCCATTGATAAATGTTTGCATGTATTTTTCAAGTTGGACGTGAGAATCTAGTTGGCTATGCATTTGTATATGAATGGATTTATTGTTAGGGAGTGTAGAATGGGAAAAACCATTTGAAGCCATGGACTTGCATTGTGGAGTGGGGGATTGTCATGAGTTATTGATATTGGGTGCGCATAGAGTGGGAAGAAAGAAGTAATGCGAGGAATTAGGTTACATTGCTAAAGGGAGTTCCTAGGAAAGAAGTTTGAAGTTGTTGTACAAGTGCAGCTTGGTTTTGAGATGAAAATCTGATAAATCTTCAATAGCAAAGAATATGCCAAGGACTTTGAAAGATAACGATTAGCTGAAAAAGGTGCAAAATGGTGATAATTTCTAAGATAGGTTGGGTCTAGTGGAAGGTGAGAATGAAATTTATTGATAGCTAAAGTAAAGGAAAAGGCACTTTAAGATATCCAGTTAAATGCATTAAGATTGAGCGTTATCTTGGTGAAATATTGCAAAACTAAAGAAAGATGGACATGTTATTTTTGAAAACTATTAAATGAGGTTTCTACTAGACGAATTTGTATATAAGAGGCTGCAAAGGTTAAGGCGCTTGAGTTAGATGAAATATCAATTGAGGTTTGGAAAATGAAGGGA
The DNA here is from genome assembly GCA_021397845.1 of Areca catechu. NCBI lineage: Eukaryota > Viridiplantae > Streptophyta > Magnoliopsida > Arecales > Arecaceae > Areca > Areca catechu. The sequence continues at coordinate 51,726,083 of CM038039.1, forward strand.
GATAATGGACTAACTTTTCTTTACCTGTTTATTTAATGAGGTTTGAAAGCCACATGTCAGATGATTGAAGTACTGTGCGACTCACCAATAAGCATCCAGGGGTTGTAAATTTTTTTTATTTACGGTGGATTTTAGGGCTGAGAACAGATCAGATATGAATTGGTTTATCTGTATCATAGGTGTTTATAATTGACAAATATGGATAGGAATGTTAATCGGTTGCAAGAATTCATATCCATGTTTGTTGCAAGAATTCATACCAAAAAAATAGATATGGTACAAATCAAATATTGACAGTATCAATATCAATGCGAATATAGTTCAGATAGACATGGTTAAACTTTACAAGCCACCAAATGAAAGATGTCACTGCATGAAAGGTAATTTATGTTAGAGTAATGTTGATATTGTCAATTATTTTTTTTTTAAAGTTCACGGGAGCTATATAAGCCTATACAGGATTGAAACAGAGCTGGATATTAAGATATGGAATGGATAGTTGTCTATCTACATCCATATCCACTTTCTTGGACATATATGGCTATGGATACAGATTTATTTGGGTATTGAAATTTGTATCCATATTTAGATAGATTTGGATATAGAAATAGATCCGAACAGATATTATCCTGTTCATTTGCATGCCTAGTGGGATTAATTCATGAGCCACTCTCAAGTTATGGGAAAGGTGATAGAACAAAGATTAAGGAAAAATGACAATCATTTTGAAAAACCTATTTGATTTCATGTAAAATGGGTTTGGTTTGCCAAACACTTATTGCCTCTTGGATGGTTTTCATAGGAAAAAATGGACCTGTCTTCTTAGGGTATTGTTGAAAAATATAAAGAAAGAGGAAAAAGTCTACATATGGTAGACATCAACTTGGAGAAAACTTATGATAGGTATGAAAAGTGTTAATTTGTTAGGCTGTGTAATGGAAATGTGAGCATAAATGGTACACTGAAATTATTAAGGACTAAAAATTGGAGGTATCTTTTTAGGGCAATTATAGAAATATATAAAGAAGGGTGTACAAAAGGTGGTTATCAACTCGGAGAAACTTATGATAGGGTACTAGAAAAGTAATCTTGCAGGATTAATGGAGGAAAGGTATGCATAAAAAGTACACTGAAATTATTAGGGACTTCGAGCTGGTATAGCAATAGTAGTAGTTTGGTGCAGCAAGTGTTTTTGTAACGTAACAGGCTTAAGGCAAGGAAATAAAACCCTACTTGTAGATGTATCATGAGACATGTTCTTTGCAGATGATCTAATGTTCATTGATGAGAAAAGAGCAAGTTTAAATGTTTAATTGGATTGGGAGTAAACCATAGAGGATAAGGGCTTAAAATTAGCAAAACAAAAATAAAGCATATGGAATGCAATTTTCAGTGAGAATGGAAATGAAAAGGAGGCCGTAATCAAGAATGACAGGCAAATAGGTACAACTGAGTGATCAGATTTATTATTTGAGGGTCTGTTAATATTAGCGGAGAGAGAGATGAAGACATGGGTAACAGAACTATGGCTTATTGAGTGAAGTGGAGAGGTGCTATTGCGGTATTATGGCATTAAAACATGCCTTAGCAACTTCAAAAAAGAATAATCAGACATTAAGGCTGGTAATATTGTGTGGTATGTTGTGCAATAAAGAACTTTCAAGAAAACAAGTTGAATGTGATAGAAATGAGAAATTTGAGATGAATGTGACAACTGACAAGACTAGGGTAGCTAGATTTAGAAATTAATATACTGGAAGAGCTTTAAGAGTCACACTGATGGAGATCAAAGTGATGAAGAAGCAGTTGAGGTGATGTGTGGTACAATGAAGATTTGGTGGTGCATTGGTGAGGAGGGTAAAACGGGAGGGAAGATTTTAAGTTAACATGGACGGCAGTTGAGAGGAAGGATATGAAAGGTTTGGCGTAAGTGTAACATTAGAGGTAATCCTAGACAGGAAAGCTTGGTGAATGATAATTCAAAATGATGAACCAAAAAATTAAGGCAAGGTTGATGGTTATGTTTATGTTTAATATAAATTAATATTTAATAGAGTTTTGAGTTGTCAAATTTAACATTGTAACTCTTTTATTTTCCATGTTTTGTTGGTCATATAGCTTGAAACAGTTTTATATTTTTATCAAGCATTGGCTTATCCTATTGGTATCTTGATTCTATAGTCTGATCCAGATTGAAGGACCCTTATTTGATCCATGCTGCGGGATATAGATCATGGACTGTAGGGACCTTCCCTTCCTGGGTGGTGTGACCCTTGAGGGTGCGCCATCAACATGGACTGTAAGGACCTGATAACTCTTATTATGGTAAATTGTAGTGATGTCCTTGTGTTTTGGACTGTCAACAGTTTGGATCCTGTGCTTGGTTTGAAATAGAAGATCTGGGCTCTTGTACAAATTGCAGGTCTTAGCCTGGCCATAGGTGAACTCAAGATTGTTGAATGGTAATTATTTGGGCATGGGCTGAGCCAAATATCAGCTTGATTGTCATGATTGAGGAGGAGTGGATGGGACGGCTATGCTTCATCAAGGACTACCAGTTGAGAGACAATGCAAAGTCTGGTTTTTGTGTTTGTATTTGGAAGTAGCAGGACATGTGGATTCAGATTGAAAAGAGTAGAACCAGTAAAACTTGACCGTTTTGATCCTCAAGTTACTATGGCTACCAATTGCGGGGCAGATTTGAGTTATGAAAGTGGAGTTGTAGATTTGTTGAGATTATATTGTCTGGGTTGTTCCTTTTTCGTGAGATGGGTATAGAAATTGTACTATGCATAATGATAAGATGTGGCCTGGCTTTCTTGGTGAGGTCAACAAACTTACTGTTTTAGGCCTGCAACCAGCCCAACCACAATTGCAGTTTGAAATGTGGCCTGTGTATTTCCAGGCTAATTTTTGATTAGCTCAAGCAGTCTTACAAGCTTATTGGGCCAACTTATTGTGTCAATAGACCTTGGTTTCACGTAAGGCATGTCTGTTTAAATGTTAGTCCATGTTGTCATAAAATCTGTGACTTAAGGTGAACTGAGGCTTGCCCAGTGGTTATTATACCCATCTGCCTAGAAACCAGAGACTCTGGATTCGATTCTTGGGTGGTGCATATCCAAAAGTCAGGACCAGGGAATTAGGGTATGGTGGGTCTCACTCTTGAAAAAATCCATGTTTCATGGTAGTGCAACTTTTTCTAGTTGAGTGACAGGATAGACTTCCATTGGATTTTGCAAAAAGGATGTGGTGTAAGATTATCTATCATTATTCTGTTTTGGAGTTCCTTTGGAAGGTTACTGAACAACTTTTGCAAATTGATGGGTAAGTAGCAGGCAGAGTTTGCAAGTTCAGCCATGGTAAGTATTGTGGTTGTGTTACCGTAGAGTCCCACATATACTCAGGTCAAGATATGACCGACCTTGAAATTTATTCCATTCAAGCTAATGTACAAGCACATTGCCCTCATTTGAGTTGTAAGAAGTCTAGCCTTGTAACTCCTACCTCTGCTTTGAGCTGTTGTTGGAGCCACACCAAAACTTTAGTTAGTTATTTAGAAGGACTTTGGTTGCTGTCTCAAAATATTAGCTTTACGACCCACAATGTCCATCATGGGATGTATGCTACTGAAATTATAATTTTGTATATCAGTTCCTATGTAGTTTCCAATTTACCAATCCTCTGTAACTTCTTTCTCTTGTGTTCTTTATGGATTTCAAGGTTTTGACAAATATTTATGCATATTACCAGTGCATTTGTTTGTCAAATTGAAAGTGAATTCATCATGGAAATTTGTAGTCAGTTCAACAAAAATGAATTGAAGCTTATCCCAATGGCCACTTTCCTCTATTTAGCAACTAGAGGTTCCAGGTTTTAGGTTTTAGTCTCAAGCAGTCCATCCCCAAATACTTAGACCTGGGTAGTTTTAGTTTGGGTGGGTCTTCCTTTCTCTCAAAGCAAAGTAAAAAAAAGGTTCGTAACCTTGAACGGTCAGCTTTAAACATTTTCAAATGAAAGAATTTCAGAACTGTTAATGTATTTAATGTGAGAACCTGTAATGCTCAGGCCAATGGAGAGAAGGGCGTACCATAGCTTTGTCTAAGTTTCTCATTTGAATTATCTTCCAAGTTTGTTGTAAAACCAGGAATTTTTCCTGTAGCCTAAATTTCAAAAGCAGCAAGAAGTAAATTGAGTGAGTTTCGCAGATGGAAAATTAGGGTTAATATTTCCATTATCTAGCAGGGAACCTCTGTGGATTGCATATCCAGTGACATTAAAAGATCACTTACACAGATTGTCTTGATATGCAGATCATGATGTTCCAGACTAGGGTATTGTTGGGGGAATGGATGTATATGATCAATACCGGGATTGGGCTTGATGTTGATAATATGTCATATGAGGTGCCCAATTTTTTCCTTCTCCTGTCTTTCTTATTCTTGTTCTGGTTGCATTGGATGATGACATTGAATCTCTGTGTTCTCTTTTTCCCTTCCACAGGAATTGCTTGAGCTAAGTGATAGGATTGGATATGTGAGTACCGGGTGAGAGAGGATGAGATCACTCGCAGTCTCAGGAAAGTTAAACATTCAATTTTGATGCTTCAGCCATACACTTCTCATCTGAAATTGAATGGAAATGCAGCATTTGTCAAGTAAGTTATTTCTATTTATGATCTACTCGATTACAAGTTTTTGTTTCATGTCTTTGAGAAGGTCGAGCGCTTCATTTTCTGTCGTACAGGAAGAATATGAAGCCAGTGATGAAATGGGAAAACTGGAATGTGGTCATGGTTATCATATATGTTGCATAAAACAATGGCTCTCTCAGAAGAATGCTTGCCCTGTTTGCAAGACAGCTGTGCCTAAACCCTAGTGCAGACCGAAGCAAGGACAGAACTGAGATCACCATTTGTCCTCCCTCTTGTGCATAGCTTTTGGGCTTTTGCCCCAAAGATAAAGAGAGCATTCATTTGTAATTCTGTTTGCTGATAGAAAAAGGCAGTTTCATGGTTAAAACTGAATCCATGTATTTAATCTGTCTGAGAAAACAACCATTCTATATATGCCTTAATGTAGTTTTCCGATTCAGCTTGAATCCAAACATTCTTGCACCAAACAAATTGTACACAGAGATCTGAATCGTGCAACTCATGTTGGATTATTACATCTGCAGGTGTTTACGGTGGTGTAAGGTATGCGTGCAGAAAAGTGATGCTGTAGAACCACGGGCTCGGTACCAAGACATCTGTTGTGGAACCTTGTGTTTTCCTTGTACAGTTTTCCGTAGGTTTCCCTAATATGTTATTTGATTTTATTCAAATTTTTCATTTATCGGTGCGGAACTGCTTAGCATGGTTTCTTATGGTTGAGACAGAAGAGTTCTGATTGTATATTATCTTTCTACAATCCTTAAGCTTAAATAATCTAAAGAGTACTTGTTAAGGTCAAATCTGAAGTATCATTATATAATCTTTTCCAAATCTAGGGCTAGTTTGATTGTTTTAACACAACCTGGGTCTTCCCCATTCATGACTCCTTGCACCAATCATCATGGCTGCTGGGAATCTAATGTTAAAATTAAATATTCCTAAATTATGACTAGGTGATGCATATTACAATATTTGCTATATATATATATATATGTTAATAAAATTTTCAATCTGTGCAAATCTGTGTTAGTTCATTAAACCTGGTCATGATATTCAAGCGTCAGGGATGGATACTTTTCCCTCCCGCCCGAAGTCAAGGGCTCTTGTTTGAGTTATTTAATTTTAGGTTTACCCCATGCTAAATCTGCAAGCTCCTGTTGTAGCATATATATGTGTAGGTATGTGTAAACGTACAGGCAGTTTTTGGTACATGGAAACGTACATCTAACCTCTGTTTTTAAAGTTTTGTTTTTGTTCCATCACTACAAGACGTAAGAAATCTGGCTATTTCCACCGGATAAAACCTTGTCGGTCAAGCAACACCGAGAGAATGATGCCTCAGCATCTACACGTGTATATTATCACCAACATGAATATTCCAGGGGAACTGTTCAAGGCTCCAAGCAGATGCTGGAAACAGGAGCAACCATCAACCATGGTTATCCGAATGAAACCACGTCTAATTACTTAGCGTACCTCGTCAACTCTCTTTTGCTAGTCTGTTTAAAGTTAAATGGTAAGAAGTGCCTCGGTCCAACTACCATCTCAACCCCTATGAACCGAGCTACAAGCGCAGGAGGACCCCCAAATAAGCCAACCAAGCCACAAGCATCATGAACCATCTTGACCATCAAGCAAATATCAAACAAAATCTTGGAGGAACCAACCCCTTTGGACATAGAACCAGGACCTCAAAATAGTGGAAATATAAAGAAAACCTTGCATGGATTATCCTGATTGCATCATCGAGTTCTGTTTCCAAAACATTCACTTTTTTACCATATAATACGGTACATCTACAGAAGCATGACGCAGTTTAGAAGTGGATCTAAAAATAAAAAACCAGTGTGGGCTGTGAACGAAAAATTTTCCACTACATATAAAACAACAACATATGTAATAATATGTGGGAAGGGCACCAGCAGAGACGATGTTCTTTACCATTGGTGTTGCCCATTCAAAGACTTCGGTCCCGTTATGTACATTGAAATAATTCTATGAAGGGGAATCGATTCCCCAACCTTGATCTCGATCCTCCAAAGACAAGAAAGTCTAGATGTGTCAAAAAAGGGAAGGGTACCAGATTTTGGCTCAACATGTGAAACGTGGTCTTGAAAGATCCACATGAATCTTACAGCCAGGGTAGCTTGTCATGCTGAGAAAGAAACTCTATAATGCAGGGATAGACTTCATCAATTGCCTGCATCAAGAAACCAAAATAACACAAGGCATGAGTAAACATTCAAATGCATCATCTACTCATCATGGTGATGGACTAGCAACATACCTGCAACCTGCCCACCAAATCATATTCAGCATAATGCAGGCCATCTTTTTTCCAGATACCTTGTATGTGACCGTAGGCTGAGGTAAAGTTTAACAGTTTCTGTTCATCAATGTAAAAGTTTAATTGTAGCCAGTTGAGTATAATGACTGTTCTAAAATTTCTAGGTTTACATAAATAATATTACTTTTAAAATAAATTAAATATAAAAATAATTATAATTTTTTTATGTTAAAGATATACTCCATACAGTCTTATATCATAATTTAGAGGTCCAAATAAATTTCGATCCTGATAGTATTGTAGATTCGGGTTGGATTGGATTGAGTCATGTCCAAATACAGTAAATCCAGGTCCGGTCCAGAAAATGAAATGGATCTAATTTTAGGATCCAACCCGGATCCATGAGTCATTAAAAATAGATCGGACCGGGTTTAAATAGGTCAAGTTAGATTGAAATGGATCACGGATCAACTCGACCTACTCACAGTCTTGCTAACACGTGGCAATAAAGCTTGTTTTGCAATACTAAAATCGGGTTCCAAGCATTTTGAAGTTAACCTTTGCGAGGAAGATAAATCTCCATGCACGATGAGCCACTCCAGACCCCATAAAGTCATGCGAATGTGAATGTTAGGACGTAAAATTCACATTCAAATGGGTCATTTGCGGTCCATGTCCCGTGTACTACACCAAGTCCACGTAGGTCCAATAATTCTTAAACTCTTTTGCTTCTCTTTCTTCAACAATAGCTCTACGAAGGTTGAAGGAACACATGAATTCTCCGTGGAACCATACCGAAGTAAAGAATAATTATGAATTTAGAAATAAATTAAGCTACATTGCAGTAATGACTTGATAAACGTTTTGACGTCAAAAATGCACGCTCCAAATACCTCGAGATCATGTAAGACAACGTAACGAAAATTTGGGAGAACTTGTTTGGGTTCAAGAGAAGCTTGGCCTTCCCCTTCTACTCCATGGTGTCACACAAAGAAACAGTAGCAAAAACCAGACAGAATATGTAGGTACATCATAAGAGCACAAGCTTCCACTGCTTTATGAAACAGCCAAGGCTGCCAAACCAAAGTCACAAATAGGAGGACAACAGCTCCATGGGCCACCATATCGGCCATGCTGAGAAGAGATTCTTCATCATCGTTTACTCTTAATGGTCCCTTGGCAAGGTTTGGTTTGACCAGGCCTCGCAAGTGGTTCTGCAAGCCTGGTACCACCTGTCCTTTAGCTGTAACAAGTAAATGGCTAGAGTCCAAGAACAATGTTGTAGATAGGAGACACTTACAGTATGAATACAGATCTAAAAGAAGAACAGATAAAGAGCTAAGCTAAGATGGCTTGCAACCAACAAAACACCACGCTACTGGAGTATGTTCATGCTACTTACGAGTGGTTCATAGTGATCATTATGCTTCAGAAGACAGATAGACCAGCCTTTGTACAATTCCCAGGAAGCCATCATTGACTCTCCCTCCTTACCATCGAACTCCCAGAAGTACAGCACGTGCCTGAGCAAAGCTTTCATGATTAAAGGAGAACTAATACATGATTTTACAAAAAAAAAAAAAAAAAAAAAAGGGCAATAGTTCCCTTGCAAATATTTTTAAATGTAACTTGATCTATTTAACATTTCCAAAGCCAGTTTACTGATTTAGCCTGAACAATTCCATAGTTAGCAAAGTTTCCGAGACAAAATGAGTACACATATGACTTGCATTCAAGACATTGCTGTCATCGCATTTACATTATTCATTCATGACAACAGTCATACAATAGATGCATCATGCTTTTCTGGAACAAGCCAGGCACAAACCATATCAACAGCACTACGGTGGAAGAGATCTTACAAAGAACCATATCTCATTATTAAGCAAAATGAGGAGGGAAAAAAAAGCTTGGCATCCCTCTTGATCCATCATGTTTGATCAACACATTCCCTGTGCAGCAGTAATGCGTGCATGCTGCACTCAATTGTGACTTGGAATGAGCAACTTGGTATCGAAAATCCCTCCAAATGATCAGCACTTTCAGATGCAGAATGAGATGGTATGTTCAAAATAGCTACCTTGGGATATTGGAAATGAACCTGTCCAGTGCATCCACAACATGCCTCATTGATGGTCTCTTTTCAGGATTTGCTTGTACACAAGCCAAGGCAATTTTAAGTATCGCAATAATCTCATCTTCCCTATCTAGTTCACGAGCTAGATAAGGATCCAACACATCCAAGAGGGGCTTCTTTTCTTTGATGCAGAACTGAACCAACGAACTAGATCCATTTCCAAAGTCTCTAACAGAACAAGTGGTGATCTACCAGAGATCATTTCCAGTAAAATCACCCCATATGAGTAAACATCCCATTTCTGAGATGGTTTTAGTGTTTTCAATGCTTCAGGAGCATGATAGGATGATCCTTTAGTCACAAAAGGACTGACCGTAACATCTGACTGCTGGTTCGGAGATTTTTCGGCAGCCATCATCCTATCTGACTGCAGAAGTGGGGATCCTCCTGCTATGTTAGCAAGACGCCCGAGGCCGAAATCGGAAATGTATGGTTCCATGTTCGATCCAAGAAGTACATTGTTAGGTTTGAGATCTCCATGAACATACTTCTTTGGGCTGAATTCATGCAAAAATGCCAAGCCCTTGGCTATCCCTTTCATGATCTTTAGTCGCACATCCCATGATAGTGGTGTAAAAGCCAGTGTTCCAGCACTCCCTGAAACCAGCCAGACCCATAAAAACCAGCACTAATCATTTAAATAATGAATAAAACTATGATTCATATGTAAAGTAAACAAATATACATGGATCTATATATGTCTTAGATAGATAGATCAAGAAGTACCATATAAATCATAATATTGACCTTTGAGGGCTTGAGTACCGATTGCTTATGCTTGAGTAGCAAACAGGAGCACAATCAATTTAGAAAAGGACGCTGACAAGTCGAGATAGATTTGAGAAGGGAAGCCGAGTGATGGTGAGATAACATCTAGAATAACGAATATCATAATTTATCACAAAACATACTCCATGAGAGATACCATATCACCAAAATTTAATCAAGTTTCCAGCATCGAGCTTCCCTAGATGATTTGTGAAGCCTGTGGAGTTAAAATATAACCCTGTCCTTGGAGTAGTTAATATTTTATTTGAAGTCCCCATAGTGTTTCTATAGCAATCCAGGCTTGATTAGAATTCCTCGGAAGATATTAGAAATGCAAACTAATTGATTCCAAAACAAAGGGCGGTCTTGCTTTAAAAAGCATACCACATAATCTTTATCAGCATTACGGTTAAGATATCAGAAATTCTCTATGTACTAAAACTTTTGTATGTTTCTAGAGGGAAAGAATGCCAGCTTGCCATAAACAAATCCTTAGCAAAAAAATAAAAAAAATAAAAAACTAGAGCAAGTTATGGTTTGAGTTCATACCATGAATCGCAGCTGTGAGGTTGCCGTTGGGAATGTAATCATAAATAAGCAGTTTTTCATCTGCTGACCAATAATAAGCTCTCAGGGTAACATATTAGGATGCCTAACCTTTCCAATTGCTTCCACCTCCATCTGGAACTCTTTGAACCTTTGTGACCCTCCTTCACCCAACCTCCTAACAGCCAAGATTACCCCATCTTCCAGCACAACCTTGTACACAATCCCCATCCCACTTTTTCCCAAGACAAAAGCAGAAGCCTTCAACAGCTCATCCAAATCGAAGCTAACATGTCGATCCAGCGGCACTAGATCATATTGCTCGACATTTCCGACAAGGCCTCTGATTCCTCTTTCCTAAAACACATGCATTCCTTCCTTCCCTTGGTCCCCTTGTTGAAGTTCCCACCCTCTCCTTCTTCCCCTTGGAAGAAGTTGCCCTCCTGTAGCAGAAGTAGAATATCGATGCTATAATACCAACTCCTACCACATCACTCGCTACGATTGCAGCCACCGCAGTTCTACCCAGTCCTTTGCTTGCTGCTTCCATTCTCATTGTTATTCCCTTGGGACACAGGAGGCATGTATTGGTGGGCACGGAAGGACCTGACGAAGATACACCGGTGGGACATGGGTTCTTCGATGGCGGGCCGCAGAGACCGGGGTTTCCGATGAACGCAGTCGGTCCCCGGTTCTCCAGAGCACCGTTCTGAGGTATGGGGCCGCTGAGATTGTTGTATGTGAGATCGATATAGACCTTCTCAGGAAGATTCCCAGGCTCGGAGGGATCGCCCCGGAGAACAAGTTGTGGGAGAGGTCCACGGTTCCTTGAAGGCTAGAGAGATTCCCGATGTCGCCCGGGATCGACCCATTGAATCCATTGTAAGAAAGGTCGAGCTTTTCCAGCGCAACGAAGCTGCTGCCGAAGCCATCAGGCAGGGAACCGGTGAAACCGTTGTGGCCGAGGATGAGGGACTTGAGCCTCCTGCATTGGACCAAGGAGATGGGAATGGAACCGTTGAACAAGTTTCGAGAAAGGTCTAAGGCTTGGAGGTAGGAGAGGTTGCCGATCTCCCGAGGGAGAGGGCCGGAGAGGAAATTCCCGTAGAGGACCAGGCTCTGAAGCCCGCCGGCGGCGAAGAGCCCGTCAGGGAGCCTGCCGAAGAGGCGGTTGTTCCTGAGGTTGATGTGCCGGAGGGAAGGGAGGGAACCGAGAGCAGAGGGGAGGAAGCCTGCAAGCCTCTTCTTGGGGATGCTGAGGGAGATCACGACACCTTCTCTGCAGGTTATGCCATTCCACGAGCATGGGTTTGGGTCAGAGGAGTTCCAGTTACCGAGGGAGCCCTCTGGGTCTTCTCTGATGGAGGCCTTGAAGGAGAGCAGGGCGAAGCCTTCCTCATCCAGAGAACTCGCAAGAGGAACACAAACGTAGAAGAGGAGGAAGAGATACGAGTAGAGGAGAGATGGTGATAGACCCATGAGTGAATGGATGAGAGAGTGAGATTTGACCGTTAGAAGGGAAGAGGAACCCGATCTACAGAGCTCAAAGCAGGTTAAGAAGAAGATAAGGATAGTTAAGATATAATTAAAGGTGGAAATATTCTTGGAGGGGCTTACCTCTGTTGTGTTGTTGTGCTGAGATCTGTGCTCCAAATGGAGGAGTTGGGTGTGGGAAGGGTGAGGGGAGGATTGGAGAGGGTGTGATAGTATAGCAGAGAAGAAGGATTAGGAAGGAAGGGAGCAGAGAAGGGAAGGGGAGGAGAGAGAATCCCACTGCCTTTTTATATAAAATGTAGCCGTTTGCCTGTGCGAGTACGTACCATAAACAATTACGCTAATTATTTTTACCATCAAATTAGCCGGTTCCCGGCTTGGCTTCATCATGGAGGGCTATGATTACTCCTATTTAAGTAATGCATGTATTCCCGCTTTCTGTGGGTATGGGGAGGAAATGTTTAAAGCGGTGTACAGCTTTTAAAAGTTGAGGTCGAGGTATCGACTTCCGATTCTTTTCTAATTTCTACCCACCCAAGTTAAAAAGAAGTTGCAGGGTCAAGCAATTGAACAGGTTAACTCGGAATGGTCGACTCGGTTTCGACCACCCGGAGTTAACGGGTCTGTCCGAGTCAACGAATTCGACGGGTAAAAGAAGTTGATAATTACATTATTTTCGTTTTGTTTTTATCTCTTTGGAAAGATGGGATTGTTTTCTGGGAAATATATATATCTTCGACGTTTAATTATCATATTCTTTTTTTAATAGGATTTTCTACGTCGCGTTACGTATCACGTGCTTTTTTTTTTTTTTTTTTTTTGCCAGTACCGTAAGCTTTATTTAGCGTATGAAGAGTGGGTGCGGTCATTTCTCGCAACCCACGACCACGCCGAATAAATAAATAGCGAGGTTCTGCGCATCTCCAGGTTAGCATAATTTCACGTACGCTAACCACGCTATCATCCGTAAAACAAATTTATTTGTAATAAATGAACAGAGTAATTAATTACTTTAGTTTTAATACGTCTAGGCGATTAAATTGTTTTTCACTTTTTTTTTTTTATGAAAAAAAAATAAAATAAATCCCCTGGTGTAGTTTCTTTACTTGATTCCATCCCGTCAGATAATGTTCGATATAGATCGCATGTTTTCACGTACCTTCTTTATCCATTTATAAAGATGAGTACATCAGCATGATCCTATTAAAATATTAGAGTAGGTGCTCTCTCATCCTGTCAGTCACGTGTTCTAAAAATTTTTGAATTTAATCGAATCATCCCTAGGATCATATCTCGAATTCATGATCGAAGAGATGGATAAAATTTTTATCAACCGAGCTACTGTCTTAACAGTGTTTTTGCACATTAAGAGAGAAAAAATCCGAGTAAAATAATGTGAACTTTAATTTCATATTAAGTGAGACTAGGCTATTAAATAGTTTTGCACATCTAAGTACCCTAATTCTTATCTCAAATCAAGGACAATAATGGAACTTTAACATTTATAATAATAATAATAATGGGATACGGTGCTCATAAATCTGAGTAGCAAAAGTTTTATGTATAATCTTTGTTCATATCCGAGGCGCTGTTCCTCTTCCTCCTACGAAGATCTAAGAAATAATCCATAAAAAATAATCAAAAAGCATTGCTTAGCTTTCTTGATCTCGTAAAAAAGTATTTAAAAATTCATGTGAATTTCTGTTTAATCACATGTTGATGATTCATTAAAAATATCTTTAATATTTATATAGGATCACAAATTTTAAATAATATTTTTTTATTATTTTTTTAGGATGAGATCATGCATTATTATAAATAATATCAAAACGAAGGTTCCAACCGATAATGTACATAAAATAGAAATACTGCAACATAAATTTTTTAAACTGATTATGAATCGATCTTAGTGTTATGAATGGATGCATGAATTTAAGCTGTTAGTTTGATGAGTGATATGGCGAGAACGTTGACGTGGACAGCTGACAGGCGCCACGTTAAAGCAGACCGCCGTGTCAGATGCCAAGCAACACCTCAGCCCGGACCGCTTTGCCGAGCTGAGTTGAGCTCCCTCAAGATGGCGAGCTGAGCTCCGTCCTCTGCCAGGTCGGGCTCGCGAGCTCGAAACGCCTAGACCGGAGCCGCCTTTCGCCCTCTAGAGTGAGACCCTCGGTTGAGCCCTGTGGTGAGGTCGAGGAGCAGCACTCACCCGCCACGTGGAGCCTCTCGGAGCTCTCCGAGCGCGCGCCCACTGAACCGGGTCCGCCTTTCGCCCTCCAAAGCGAGACCCTCGGAGGTTTGAGCCATGTGGTCAGAGTCGAGCTCAGCACTCACCCGCCACGTAGAGCCTCTCCGAGCGTGCGCCCTCTAGACCGGGTCCGCCTTCCGCCCTCCAGACCGAGACCCTCAGAGGTTTGAGCCCTGTGGTCGGAGTTGAGCTCAGTACTCACCCGCCACGTGGAGCCTGTCCGAGCGCGCGCCCTCTGGACCGGGTCCACCTTCCGCCCTCCAAAGCGAGACCATCGGAGGTTTGAGCCCTGTGGTCGGAGTCGAGCTCAGCACTTACCCGCCACGTGGAGCCCCTCCGAGCGCGCGCCCTCTGGACCGGGCCCGCACTCTTCCCTCCTCCACCAAGGTGACCACACGAGCTTGGAGCATCCAGGCCGGAGCAAGCCCTGCCATCCTGGGACGCCGGCGAGCCACCCGAGGACTGCGGAGCGGCGCCCCCCATACTGCCATAACTACCTGTCCGCCCGTACCTCTAGGAGGATGGGCCAGCCAGAAGCACGAACCCCTAGGGCGGCGACCCCCGGATCGAGGCTCTGCCAAGCTTCCCGGAATGGGATGACCGGAGAGGATGTCAGAACGAATGGAAGCTTCCCCTACTACCTGTCAGGAAAGGCGTTTCGTCCACATACGGGGTCCTGCTGCACGCGCCTATCAGCCCAGCGAAGATCCCGAGGCAAGCATCTAACGGCCAATTTCAACTACAAAGAACAGTCGACACCCCCAAAAGGGGGAAGGTAACAACAACAACACAAGCGCAAGCTCGATCCAGAGGGCAAAGTGCCACCACCACCACAGTGAAGGGAAAACGAGAGGGAAACAAGGAGAGACGAAGGAATAGGGAACCCCTCTGTCCCCGCTATCATTCTCCCTCCCTGCTACGTTTTTGTCCTCACACACAACTTTCACTCCTCCTAGTGCGGAGTCCATCAAGAGGAGCCCGACCAGGAGGATCTGTTCTCCTGGATCGTCATGACTTGACCGTCAGAGTGCCCCCGCCGGAAACTCCGGCCTGGGTCTCTAACCCCTGTTTCGCAGGTCCAGGAGCAGAGGATCACTAGGCAGTGAAGGGAGCGCACTCCGGCGCCGACAGCAGCTACGGGCCACGGCGATCTTGGCGGCAACAGATTGGCGCGCCAGGTAGGGGGGCGGATTAAGCCCTTCATCTCTTCATAGGCAAGCCCAGCGGGAGGATGGTGACAACAAGGGCAAGGGAGGCTTCCAACAGTCATGCAGGGGACTCCCCCTCCTGGGGGAACCCGCACTGCCAAGAAGTGGAGCCACCATTTCCGGTTCAGTCACCTCCGCTGGAAGCCCAGCTGGCTGCACTCACCCAGCAATGCAAGTCCTTGCCACGGCGGTGCACTAGCTTCAGCACCAGCACCGGTCCGTGGCTACCCACCAGCAGCTAGGGACTCTAGCGGTTCACGCCGTAGCTCCCCGGGACAGCCTGCGCTCCTTCCAAGGAAGCCGTCGGGCCACCATCGACAACCGGGGCAGCCTCCAAGCTCTGGTGAAAAGACAACGAATCGGCTCTGCCGACAAGGAGAGCCGCTCGCCAAATCCCAGTCAAGAGGTGCCTAGACCCCACCGAGGCAGAAAAAGCAAGACCCCCCGCCACGGGTGCCGTGCACCCACGTCACCTTCTCCGTCTCCTTCGGCGGAGGGGTCCACTGATGAAGCCATCAGGCATGGGCGGAAAGGCGCTTGGAGGAACATGAATGCAAGTTGGCGGAGTTTGCCTGCCGGTTTGCCATCATGCAGGACTCCGCTAGTAAGCCAGCGGACTATGACACCGTCCCCCATTCTCCCAAGAAATCCAAGCGGAGCCGATTCCGCACCGGTTCCGGATGCCGCAGGTGGATCCCTATGATGGGACCACTGACCCCCTAGACCACCTGGAAATATACCGGACCCTCATGAGGGTCCACGGGGCCACCGACGCTCTCCTCTGCGTCGCTTTTCCTGCTACTCTCCGGAAGGCAGCTCGGGTGTGGTTCACCCATTTGGAGCCGGAGAGCATCAGCTCCTTCGCCCAGCTAGGGCAGAAGTTCGTGGCTCACTTCGACACTTGCAAGAATTGCCACGCACGAGAGCAGACAGCCTCTTCTCTATCCAGTAGCAGGACTGCGAGCCCTTGCGGGACTACACAGCCCACTTCAAAGCCGCTGCGTTGGAGATCTACAATCTTGAAGAGCTAGTCGTCATGCTGGCACTGAAGCGATGACTCAGGACCTCCCGCCTAACCTACTCGCTGGATAAGAAGCCCCCCAAGACCTATTCCGAGCTCCTTTTTCGGGCCCAAAAGTACATCCATGCTGAGGAGGCGGACCGTACGAGGCGAGAGCTCGATAGAGGATCCCTGAAGAAGTTGGCCTCCACCGAAGCATCCGGAACCCGGAAGCCAGCACCCCAGGCTCCGAGCTCCCGGAGGGACCGACCGAGACTGAGAGGGACTCCCGTTCCTGAGGAGGGTTACACCCCTCTCCTCGTCCCGAGAACAAAAATCCTTATGGAGATCGAGGGCGAGGATTACCTGAGACGCCCGCCTCTTAAGGACCTTCACTGGCCATGACAAGACAAAGTACTGTCGCTTTCACCGTGACCACGGCCATGACACCGAGGAATGCCGCAACCTCAAGTGGGAGATTGAGGAACTCATCAAGAGATGCTACCTCAAAGGTTCATGGGGGGCAGACCTCAAGTGGAGTCCCAGGCGCTCGTTGCCCTTCCTCCAGCATCCAACCAAACCGACAACCGAAAAGCCGATGATGGGCATGATCTCCTGGGGAGCTGCGCGTGCACCCAAGAGGGCTCGGGGGACAGAGGAACTCTGAGAATGTACTCCCCTTTATGAGGAAGGGTAAGACGGGGGAAAAATGTAAAAATGATGCCGGGTGGCGTCGAGATGATATCGCAAAGCACCCTGTAAAGCGTATCATTGTTGATGGTGGAATCTCCACAGACATGCTTTTTTAGATGCCTTCCTTAGGATGAATCTCTCCCCCTGATCAGCTTAAGCCCGTGCACACACCCCTTGTTGGTTTTATAGGCGACTCCGTGAGGATAGAAGGAGAAATCACTCTCCCGGTCACTATCAGAACCCCACCTCGGCAAAGCACTGTCATGAGGACTTTCACGTTTGTAAGGCTCCCCTTCTGCCTACAACGTGATATTGGATTGGCCCGGCTTAACCTGCTTGACGCCGTTGTCTCCACCCAGAGGCTACTTGTACATTCCCAACTCCCTACGGTGTCGGGGAGATGAGGGGACCACCCCAGCTGGTGCAGCATTGTTTCCAGACCCTTCCTGGGGCCATGGTCCCCTAGGACGACCCCAGTGGATGACCTCGACCAAGGGCCCAAGACGCCATGGTAGGCCCCGTTCAAGCGCCTACTTTCCTACCCGCTCGGGATATACCCCATAAGATAGTGCATCGGAGCTAGCTACCTGAGAGGAAAGGGCCCAACTGCTAGAATTCCTGCAGGCGAATGCAGATGTGTTCGCCTGGACGGCGGCGGATATGCCGGTATCCCTCCTGACATCATTACCCACAAATTGAGTGTCGACCCAAAGCACAAACCAGTTTGGCAGAAGAAGAGAAGTTTCGCCTCGGAGAGACAGGCAGCTATCAAGGAAGAAGTTGATAAACTCCTGGCTGCCGGTTTCGTTCGAGAGGTCCAATACCCGAGCTGGCTGGCAAATGTAGTGATGGTCAGGAAGAATAATGGCAAATGGAGGATCTGTGTAGACTACACCGACGTCAATAAAGCCTACCCGAAGGATAGCTTCCCTCTCTCGAAGATCGACCAGCTGGTGGATGCCACCTCAGGCCACCGGCTGCTCTCCTTCATGGATGAGTTCTCAGGGTATAATCAGATCCGCATGCATCCAGAAGACGAGGAGCACACCGCCTTCGTCACTGACCAAGGGACATACTGCTACAAGATGATGCCTTTTGGTCTGAACAACGCATGGGCTACCTATCAGCACCTAGTCAGCAAGGTCTTCAAGGACCAAATCGGCCGCAACATACAGGTGTATGTGGATGACATGCTCGTCATGAGCAAGCCGAGCTTGAGCCATGTAGCTGAACTTAATCCTTCCATAACTTGCAGCAACGTCGGATGAAGCTGAACTCAATGAAGTGCACCTTTGGGGTGGCTGCAGGAAAATTTTTTGGCTTCATGGTCACCCAGAGGGGCATCGAAGCAAACCCGGAAAAAGTTCAAGCCATTGTCGACATGGAACACCTGACTTCTAAGAAGCAGGTCCAGCGCCTGATGGGACGTGTCGCCGCCCTCAGCAGATTCATCTCGAGGTCGGCTGATCGTTGCTTACCATTTTTCAAGGCACTGTGCAAGATGCACGACTTCACCTGGATTGAGGAGTGCAGGACAGCCTTCGAGGAGCTAAAGAACTTCCTCGCCTCCCCCCGTTGCTCTCCAGGCCAGAGGAGGGAGACGAGCTTTTGCTGTACCTGGCGATCACACCGGGAGCTGTTAGCTTAGTTCTCGTCCGTACAGACAAGGACAAATCTCAGAAGCTGATGTACTACACTAGCAAAATCCTTCGCGATGCGGAGATCAGGTATACTCGCTCCGAGAACTTATTTTTGCGTTAATAATGTTTGCTAAACGTCTCAGCCTTATTTCCAAGCACACCCAATAGTGGTCATGACGGACCAGTCGCTGAGGACCATCCTCACCCGACCCGAGACATCCGGGAGGTTGGCTAAGTGGTCCCTGCTGCTCAGCGAATTCGACATAACGTACCGGCCAAGGTCTTCATAAAAGGCCCAAGTCCTAACTGACTTCGTGGTCGAGTGCACCGGTTTTGTCGAGGAGCCAGAGCAGACAGCAACGAAGCCCGGGCCAGGAGAAGAGCCCTGGATCCTCCACGTAGATGGATCATCCAATTCCGGTGGAAGCGGAGCAGGCCTCATCCTAACTAACAGCGATGGGGTTGTGATGGAGTGTGCCCTCCGCTTCAAGTTCGCCGCTACCAATAACCAGGCGGAGTACGAGGTACTCCTCGCGGGCTTGAGAGTCTCCCGCAAGCTAGGTGTACAGGACTTGAAAGTCTTCACCGACTCCCAACTGGTCGCCGGACAAGTCTCCGGAGAATATGAAGCGAGAGACGCCCAGATGATGAAGTACCTGGAGCAAGTCTGCATGAGCACGGCAGGCCTCCGACGCTTCAGCATTTTCCACATCCCCGGAGGGGAGAATGCGTGCACGAATGCGCTGTCCAGGCTGCGATCTTGCCGAATTCGTCGCTAGGACGTGCCTACATCGAATACCTCGAAAGTCCCAGCTATGAGAGCTCGATAGAGATACATCAAGTCACCCCCGAGACGAGCTGGATGGACAAGTACGTCTGGTACATCACTGACGGCACCTTGCCTGAAGATTGCGCGAAAGCTGCCCTCGTCAAGAAGAAGGCCTCCTGGTTCGTTTTGATGGAAGGCCAACTTTACCGCCAATCTTACTCTTACCCACTCCTGAAATGTCTCAGGCCCACCGAGGCAACCTTTGTGCTCCAAGAGATACATGAAGGCCTTTGCGGGAACCACATGGGAGGGAGGACACTGGCTTATAAAGCTCTCCGCAAGGGATACTTTTGGGAGACCATGAGGAAGGACGCTGCCGACTTCATGAAAAGGGTGACAAGTGCCAGCGCCACGCAAATATACAGCGCCAGCCGGCGGCGCCGATCTCCCAACTCTCAGCCCTTTGGCCTTTGCTCAGTGGGGAATGGATATCTTAGGACCATTTTCCCTAGCACAGGGACAGCGAAAGTTCCCGCTGGTGGCGATCAACTACTTCACCAAGTGGGTCGAAGCAGAGCCGCTAGCTCAGATCATGAAAGCCAATGTCTGCCAGTTCTTCTGGAAGTCGATCATTTACCACTTCAGGCTCCCACTGTATCATCACTGACAACGGGCGACAATTCGATAATCGTGAGTTCGAGGAGTTCTGCGCCAAGCACGGCATCCAACATCGATTCATCTCGATGGCTCATCCTCAAACAAATGGAGAAGCCGAGGTGACCAACCGGACCATCCTCCAAGCATTCAGGATTAGGCTGGACCAAGCTAAGGGCAGGTGGGCTGAAGAACTCTCAAGTGTCCTGTGGGCCTACCACACGACGCCCAGGACGGCAACCAACGAGAAGCCCTTCAGCCTTGTCTTCGATGTCGAAGCGGTCATCCCGGTCGAACTTGGTGTGCCCACGTTGCGGGTGCAGCAGTATGACGAAGCATGGAACTCTGCACACCTCCTGCTTAATCTGGACCTTTTTGAAGAAGCGAGGGACAAGGCCGGCTTCGAATGGCGGCCTACCGGCAATGAGTGGCCCGATATTACAATGGCCGCATCAAGCCAAAAGCTTTCAAGCCCGGAGATTTGGTGCTACGGCGGGCGGAGGCGTCCCAGCCCAGGAAGGCGGCAAGCTTTCACCAAATGGGAAGGCCCCTACAAAGTAGTTGAGGCCCTCTCACAAGGGGCCTACTACCTTGAAGATCTCGGCGGCGTCAAGTTTTCTAGAATGTGGAATGCCTGCAACTTGCGGAAATACTATCAATAGTGTAAGGTTTCCCCGTCATAATAGTAATGATAATAGTTTTCTCCTTGCACAAGTGTCTATTTGTCTTGCAGAAAAGTTTCAACAACGTTCCCGAGCCTAGCTCCAGGATGTCAAGGAATCATCGAGCCATGCAGCTCTCAACCTGAAGCATCCCGAGCCAAGCTCCAGGACGTCAAGGGAACTTCGAGCTATGCAACTTTAATCTCAAGCATCCCCGAGCCTAGCTCCAGGACGTCAAAGGATCTTCGAGCCATGCAGCTCTCAATCTCAAGCATCCCTGAGCCTAGCTCCAAGATGTCAAGGAATCATCGAGCCATGCAGCTCTCAGTCATCAACATCCCCGAGCCCGGCTCCAGGATGCCAGCCCAAGATCAGAGCTCAGATCTCTGGCCAAGGGACCTTTGAGCCACGCAGCTCTCAGTCATCAACGTCCCCCCGGCCCGGCTCCAGGATGCCAGCCCAAGATCGGAGCTCAGATCTCCGGCCAAGGGACCTTTGAGCCACGTAGCTCTCAGTAATTAACATCCCCGAGCCCAGCTCTAGGACGCCGACCCAAGATCGGAGCTCAGATCTTCGGCTAAGGGATCTTTGAGCCAAGCCTACTCTCAATCTCAAACGCCTTCGAGCCCAACTCCGAGATGCCAAGAGATCTTGGGACCAAGTAGCTCCCATCAACGCCTCGAGCCTAGCTCCAAGGTGCTAAAGACCTGAGCCAAGCCCTCAGGCAATCCCTGGACCGGAGCCAAGCTCTCCGGCCAGGAAGGCCTCGAGCCTAGCTCCAAGGCGCTAAAGACCTGAGCCAAGCCCTCAGGCAATCCCTGGACCAGAGCCCAGCTCAGCTCTCCGGCCAGGAAGGCCTCGAGCCTAGCTCCAAGGCAATCAACACTGTGACCCTCTTCTCTGATCTCCCCCTCATCAAAAAGAGAGGGGAAGGAAATAAAGAGAACGAGAGGGAAACATGGTAAGAACCCTCTTCCCTGATCTCCCCACTCAAAAAAAAAAAGAGAGAAGAAAAAGAAGAAGTGAGAGGGGAAGGAAAGAAAGAGAACGAGAGGGAGACGCAGCAACAAAGCTACTACTTCTCAGCCCAAGACCGAAGCTCAGATCTCTGGCCAAGGGACCTTCGAGCCACGCAGCTCTCAGTCATCAATGTCCTCGAGCCCAGCTCTAGGATGCCAGCCCAAGACCGGAGCTCAGATCTCCGGCCAAGGGACCTTCGAGCCATGCAGCTCTCAGTCATCAACGTCCCCGAGCCCAGCTCCAGGATGCCAGCCCAAGACCAGAGCTCATATCTCCGGCCAAGGGACCTTCGAGCCATGCAGCTCTCAGTCATCAACGTCCCCGAGCCCAGTTCTAGGACACCAGTCCAAGATCGGAGCTCAGATCTCCGGCCAAGGGACCTTCGAGCCACGTAGCTCTCAGTCATCAACATCCCCGAGCCCAGCTCCAGGATGCCAGCCCAAGACCGGAGCTCAGATCTTCGGCCAAGGGACCTTCGAGCCACGCAGCTCTCAGTCATCAACGTTCCCGAGCCCAGCTCCAGGATGCCAGCCCAAGACCGGAGCTCAGATCTCCGGCCAAGGGACCTTCGAGCCATGCAGTTCTCAGTCATCAACATCCCCGAGCCCAGCTCCAGGACGCCAGCCCAAGACTGGAGCTCAGATCTCCGGCCAAGGGACCTTCGAGCCACGCAGCTCTCAGTCATCAATGTCCCCGAGCTCAGCTCCAGGATGCCAGCCCAAGATCGGAGCTCAGATCTCCAGCCAAGGGACCTTCGAGCCACGCAGCTCTCAGTCATCAATGTCCCCAAGCCCAGCTCCAGGATGCCAGTCCAAGACCGGAGCTCAGATCTCCGGCCAAGGGAGCACCTTCGAGCCAGCAGCTCTCAAGTGCCATCAGCTTGCACCCAACTTGCCGGCGTTGAAGTCTAACAACTCAACCCCAGACAAGGTGAGACCCCTCCTCTCTGATCTCCCCATTCATCAAGAGGAAAGAAAATGAAGGGGGGGAGTGAAAGAAAGAGAGAAAGAAAAGAAGAGCCAGACCAAGAACTGGTTGCGAGAAAGTTTATGCTTTATTGATTAAATGTCAAATACAAGCATCCTGCGAGCTCCCGACATGCCGGGTGGCCCTGCCAAGTACAGAAAAGAAATAAGGTACAAAGGAAGTAAAGGTAACTACTCTCCAACTAGCCCGCCGGGCTGGGAGTCTCCAACAGTAGGGGCTTCCGACTGCGTGGCTTCGGGTTTAGGTGGCACGGCCCTGACCTCGGCTAGCATAGAAGACTCGGGAGCAGCGGCCTCCTCAGCGCCCACCTCCTGGTCCGAAGTACCAGGATAGTCAAGGCTGCTGCAACCCTTGGCCGAGATGAATCCCTCAACCAGGCGACGCAGGTACATGAAGCCCTTGAAGAAGGAGTCCGACGCCGTCTGTTGGATCTCGGCGAGGAACTCCTCCGAGGCCCTGTACCTCGCGATCGCCTCCTCGGCTTCCTTCTTCATCGCGGCCACCTCACACCTGGCATCCCCAGCTGACCTGGCCACCTCCTCGGCAGCCCTCTGGGCCGCTGCTGACTTCTCCTTTTCGGCCTCCAGCTGGGCCTGGAGGGACTGGGCGATCCCCTTCTGTCGGGCCGTCTCGGCGTTAAACATGCCCAACCTCTGCTCAGCGTCGGCGAGCTCCTCGGCCTTCTTCCTCGACTGCCCCTGCTCGCGGTCGAGGCTCTCCTAGAGCTCCTTTGCTCGCCCTTCAGAATCGGTGAGCTGCCTTTCGAGGTCCTTGACCCGTCGGTCAAGCACCCCTTCGGAGTCGGCCTTCCCCTTCAGGTCGGCCTTCAGCGACACGATCTCAGCCGCCTGTTGCTGATCGGCTCGCTCCCAATTCCGGCAGCAGCTCCTGATGAAAAGGGCCTCGACACCCATCTGCACTATATGGGAAGTTAAAAAAAAAAAAGCAAAAAAAGGAGGGGAAAAAAGTGAAGTCGCTTACCGTGTAGAGATGGGGAAAGATGCTATCGATCACAGCTCCCACCGGCAGCCCATCCATCTCCTCCCGATCACATGGCTGGATGGAGAAATCCATCATGCGAGCGGCTAGGGCACGATTGTCAGCCAAGGAGCTCTCTAGCCCCATCTTGAACGAGAGGCTGCGCCTAGCCTCGTCCCTCCTGCTCTCTTGGGGCGTAGGTGCGCCCATCCCTCCGGTGGTAGGACCCCCAGGAACCGGTCGGGGACCCGGCACCGTCACGGTTGGAGCCCCCGTTGAGGGAGGAGGAGCTCCAGCACGGGCCTCTCCCCCCTCGGCCTCACATCCATCCCCGGACCGGAGAGCAGGACGGCGCAATAGGACGCATCATCAACCTGGACGGTCGCCCCGGGCTCCAGAACGGGGGGTTCGGCATGTGACCTCGTCCGTCCCTGGCCTCCTTCCCCCTCGGGGCGCTGGCGCAGTGGAGGCAGACACTGGCATGCCCTCAACCCTGGTCCGCCTTTGGGGAGGCTCAGCGGCCATCCCGGGGGGCGGCCTCTTCCGGAGATTGGCAACGTGCCGCCCTCTGAGAAGATCATCCCTGCACACAGGAGCCAAATGGGTTAGCCTAAAGTGAAGAAAGGAAAAACACACATGGAGGAAAGAATTGGACTCACCCGGCCCCCGATGGGTTGACCCTGGCGTCAGAAAGGTTCTGCTCCGATAGCAGGACCTCCAGAGAGGGATATGGGAGGTGCGAAGCTTGCTCGTATTCTTCCCTATCAGCTATATCAACCGCAGAGATCTGGTTAGGGGACCGATCTGGCTCGCTCCAGGCCCAGTCGACCCCCCTCGCCGCCGCGAAGAAAAATCTGCTATTCCACACTTTGATGGAAGAGGGGAGCTCGAACTTTATGAGCCTTCGGGCGAGAGGACAAGGACCACCACTCGTCCTCAGTTGGGTGGCGTTTCAGGATAAAAAATGCCCTGAACATGGAAAACCGGCGACGAACCCGTGGACATGGCAAGTACAATGAAAGAGAGATGATCTAATGGCGTTCGGCACCACTGCGCTGGACTAAGCGGTAGTTGTCCAAGATAGATAAGAAGAAGGGATGAAAAGAAAACCGGAGACCCCCAGAGAAGGTCTCCTCGTAAAGACGAGATGGCCCGGACCACTGGAATGACCCGTCCCCCAGGCGGGGATCATGAGCCGGACAGAAGATGGGATCCATAGTCATCCCAGATGCCCCCAACTCCGTGGCGAAAATCGTTGAGCGACCCCGCCCTGACATGTTGACCGGACATATTCAGAAGCTGGTTCGAGTAGGAGAGGAAGACAGTGGATAGAAGAACAGCCCTCGCTCCCTAGCGAACCACGGGGTGGACGGGAAGCGCTGGTCCCTGCTAATCCTAAACTGTGTCCCCCTCTGGACTCCTCATTGGAGGAGGAAAGCACTACCCCTTGAACAGAAGGATCGGGACGAGACATCCTGTAGAAATGACCTAAGGAGAAACTCAAGAGAAGAGCCTACCCCAAAGGGAAAGGAGGAAGAAGGGCCGGCCAATCTGGTTCCCTATAGAAGAGAAGAGCAGAAGCGGATCACGGAAAAGGAAGGGTCCAGGTACCGCAACAAGCGCGAAGGATCTGAAAGAATGGGAGTTTCGAGAAAAAATTTCTTTTCACTTCGAAAGAGCCCATCAAATCTGCACTGTTATGACCCCCTCACCAGCGGATCTGCGCAACGTGCTGCCCATCGGTGAAAAGGCGTCCCGGCCGCTCTGAATTCTGCGCCAACATTAACTACTCCTCGATGTGGCCACGTGGCACCCTTGCACTGGCCCGTAGGGCCATCCCTCGAAGTGTCGGCAACCACGGCCATCATCGTGCGGATTTCCACCTTTCACGTCAGCACCACAATTACCCCCTTCAGCCCGAGCACCGCGCACTAACGAGCCTCGGAAGTGGGCAGCAAATGATTGGCGAGATCGCCGACGTAGGTAGCTGACAGGCTCCACATTAAAGGAGACCGCCGTGTCAGATGCCAAGGCAACACCTCAGCCCGACCGCTCTGCCGAGCTAAGCTCCCTCAAGACGGCGAGCTGAGCTCCGTCTTCTGCTGCAGGTCGGCCCGCTAGCTCGGGACGCCTAGGCGGAGCCACCTTCCGCCCCTCCAAGCGAGACCCTCGGAGTTTTAGGCCATGTGGTCGGAGTCGAGCTCAGCACTCACCCGCCATGTGGAGCCTCTCTGAGCGTGCGCCCTCTAGACCGGGTCCGCCTTCCGCCCTTCAAAGCGAGACCCTCGGAGGTTTGACCCTGTGTCGGAGTCGAGCTCAGCACTCACCTGCCACGTAGAGCCCTCCGAGCACGCGCCCTCTGGACCGATCCGCCTTCCGCCCTCCAGAGCGAGACCCTCGGAGGTTTGAGCCCTGTGGTCGGAGTCGAGTTCAGCACTCCCTGCCACTGGACCTCAAGTCGCTCGCCTAGACGTCCTCGCTCTCTGAGACTCCCACGCCAAGGTCACGCCACGTCGGGCGCCTTCTGCCCTCGATAGCGCGACCTGCGAGTTTTCGTCCCTGTAATCGGAGTACATCGAGCTCTGCACACTCACCCACCACGTGGAGCCTCTCCGAGCGCTCGCCCTCTGGACCGGGCCCGCACTCTTCCCCTCCTCCACTAAGGTGACCACACGAGCTCGGAGCATCCAGCCGGAGCAAGCTTGCCATCCTGGGACGCTGGCGAGCCACCCAGACTGCGGAGTGGTGCCCCCCATACCGCCATAACTACATGTCCGCCGTACCTCCAGAGGGATGGCCAGCCAGAAAGCACGAACCTCTAGGGCGGCGACCCCCGGATCGAGACTATGCCAAGCTTCCCGGAATGGGGCGATCTGAGAGAAGTCAACGAATGGAACTTCCCCTACCACCTATCAAGAAAGGCGTTTCGTCCACGACACGGGGTCCTGCTGCACGCACCTGTCCGCCCAGCAAAGATCCCACGCAAGCGCTAACGTTCAATTTTCAACTACAAAGACAGATCGCACCCTCCCGAAAAGGGGGAAGGTAACAACAACAACCATCCACCACAATACAAGTGCAAGCTCGATCAAGAGGGCAAAGCGCCACCACCACCACAGTGAAGGGAAAACTAGAGAAACAAGAGAGGCGAAGGAACAGGGAACCCCTCTGTCCCCGCTATCATTCTCTCCCTGCTACGTTTTCATCCTCACACACACTTTCACTCCTCCTAGTGCGGAGTCCATCAAGAGGGGCCCGACCATGAGGATATATTCCCCTGGATCGTCACTGACTTGACCGTCGGAGTGCCCCCGCTGGAAATCCCGGCCCGGGTCTCTATCCCTGTTTCGCAGGTCCAAGAGCAGAGGATCGCCAGGTAGTGAAGGGAGCGCACTCCGGCGCCGGCAGCAGCTAACCCACGATGATCTTGGCGGCAACAACGAGGATACCAGGATTTAAACGAGGAAGTATATGAAGACATGTGAGGGCATGCATTTAATTTTATATCAATCTGTTACTAAAAATTTTGGATATTTATACATGATTAAAAATTTAAATAATATACTCTAGCGAATTTTTTGGATAAAATTTTAATTATTATAAAACATCCAAAAATTACTCAATATATAATCAATATTGAACTAAATACCTACCAATATGTATCAGCATTTAATCCATGACCAAGCTAAATGATCGGTGGTATAGTATTCTTTAGTTAATGTGGATCAGATTTGTTTTAATATTATTTATAACAATCCAAAATATTATCAAATAATCTAGTAAAAAATATTATTAAATTTCTTGTCGAGATATTTACCAACTTGGTGCACGGTAAATATGGCCTAAAATTTATCTTCGTGGGTCCTTACACATATATGATATCATTTCCCGGTATTATTATTTGTGATGTCTTTGATTGCATAATTTGCATTGCATGAGACAAAGCGATAGAGGCGAATTAGGATCTTCCGTCAAATAACTATTCGAAGGAAGAAAGAAAATGGTGCCAGGGTTGCTTCATTTGTAGCTGAGCACTTGGATAACCGGTCATAGCATCAAGATGATTATATTCTTTTATAATTTATTATGATGTGGCTAGGTCATTGACATGGACGAGCAAATTAACATGGAGTCCTCATCAGACACCAGCTGGATTTTCAATATGAGCCCCTTCGCCGAACTGAGCTCCTCCAGAACAACGGGTCCCCTGCCGAAGTCGAGCTTCGTTCTCCACCAAGTCGATCCCCACCAGGTCGGATGTCCGACCAGGAGGATATGTTCTCCTGGATCGTTACTGACTTGACTGTCGGAGCGTCCCCGCCGGAATCCCCGTCCGGGTCACTGACGCTGTTTCTTGCAGGTCCCGAGACGCAGGAGGCATCCCGAGGAACGGACGGACGACCATCGATGCCACCAGCAATTACGGGCCACGACGATCCTGACGGTAATATACTGTTTCTTGATTTTCAGAAATACTATCATATTAGAATAGTATGATCATCTACTATAATGATCGATTTACTTTGAAAATAAATAAAAAAAAGAAAAAGGTTTTTCTAAAGAAACTGAAGTGAAAGAATATGTAAAGAAAAAAAAAAGGTCTTCGCATGGGCTCCGCGGTCTCCTCCACTCTCGGTTTGTACGAGCTGCCCACTCCGAGGTCCAAACGAATGACAGTAACCTCACGGGCCTTCACCGGACCGGCAAGCAGCTGCAAAGAGAAGCTGATCGGTTTGCACATTACGATGCGGAGCCCACCCTGCCATGGAGGGCTTGTCCGCTGTTCGATGCCGCCTTGCTTTTCCCCCATCTCTCCTCTGGTGAACTGGCATCTTGGCTTCGTGAAAGGGCGAGCTTTTTCGCATCAATTCCTTATAAACTTTTGCGGTGATCAAGGTATCAAAGTCGCTGTTCCACTCAAAACACCGAACACAGTTTGGATGGTTGGACCAAAATCCCATTCAATATACCATAAAAATTAGGTCAGATATTTTTATTTTTTAATTTTAGAAGAAAGGATACGGCGAAAAAGATACACCAAAATTTATGACCTGTATCAATAAAGCCTGACTGACTGGAAATCAAAATGGGGCACTATATAAATATCTAGAATATTTTGAAATGAATAAATCTGAATCTCATTTTTTTTAAAAAAAAATCTCAACCATCCATGAATCTTGTAAAATTTCGGATCCAATAAATAACTCTAATAAATAAATATAACCAGACTACAATAATCATATATATATATATATATATATATATATATATTCTATAAAAACAATAACAAACAATCCACTCTCCTGGAAGTGAGTTCCATAAGCAATGATCAAATTACAGCATCAATTATCAAAATATGCAACATCGGATACGAAAGTGAAGAATGATAAAATTAAGCAATTTTTTTTTTTTGATAAAATAAAAGAAGAAGATAAGTTAAATCCCGAGCGTGGCCATCTCCAGACGGTTCTCCACCCCAGCCAGGAAATGTTCGATATACGGCGCATATTAATTTTTTTACAGCCGTTTCCCACCCGAAGGTAAGTACATTAACCTGAGTTCTGACTGCTAGTAGTGTCAACCGGTGAACAACCAACAAACTCCAGAATTATTTTATTATTTTTTTAATCTTATTTTTTAATTATTTTTTAATTATTATTTTATTTTTTAATTTTTTGTCGAAATATGTCTAAACAGAACTTGAACCATGCCTGCACCACACACCAGCGGTAAATTAAGCATCCTTTAGCTTCTTGCACTCCCTCCAATTGCAAAGAACACAATATTTTTATTCATCAAAGATTGATTTAAGAAAGCAACGTATTAATTTTTCATCATCGTGCATTTACTTAAATAAAATAATATAATTATTGTAAGGACAAACAAATAAATGCTATGGTATTAGATGCATATAATATTTTAGTTTACTCTCAAAGAATTTCAATAAGTAATGCAAAATATATACTTAATCCAGTAAAAGGCAAAGGACCATTGCAACGAGATTACAACATCATTACTGTAACCTTGCCTCAAAGGTCCAATGGGGCGCTTTTTTTTTTTTTTTTTTTTTAATTTTTTTTTTTTATTTTTTACAAAAGAGGTAGAAGGAGTTAGATTCCGTCAAGATCATTCCCAGACGAAGATGAATATATCAACTTGTCTATCACTGACATCAGTCAAATGAATGAAATTTATTATATATATTTCTAATTTTTCCACTACCGACCAACAGAAAATCCAGAATTATTTTTTATTATTATTATTTAATTTTATTTTCAGATTATTTTTTATTTTTTATTTTATTTTTGAATTTTTTATCAAAATATGTCCGAATCAAAATTTAAATGGCTATTAACTGATTATAAAATTTTGCTGATTATAAAAAAAATTTCACAATCAAACACCATTCACCAGTGATAACGGGGCTACTTTATCTCCCGAAATCCCATCCCTTCCATTGTTCGAGAAAGAAGCGGCCACGGCCAACTTTATTTTATTTTATCTTAATTTTATAAGACTGGGTTGACGCCGAGAGAAAAGCCATCATAGCTGCCACGTCTTCGAAGAACCACTGTGACGCACGGAATGGATGTCCAAGATAACATCGACACCAAGTAGTCCATCATATTTTCATGCCATGGAATTTAAGGACCGGGTGCTTCACCAGATCAACGTAAATTGCACGAGACTGGGTTGACGCCGAGAGAAAAAGCCATCATAGCTGCCACGTCTTCAAAACCACTGTGACGCACGGAATGGATGTCCAAGATAACATCGACACCAAGTAGTCCATCATATTTCATGCCATGGAATTTAAGGACCGGTGTGCTTCACCAGATCAACGTAATTGCACGAGCCTCCAGTATTATAGCCTAATCCAATAATGACAGATTTGAAAAAAAATAATTCAATCATCATATATTGCACCCTAATTTTTGTTTTTTTCACCGGATTGTGCCCCAAAGCACTTTGGTCGTCGAAATTACCCTTTTTCAAGGTACAGTGTAAGCCATTGTTTTATATATATATATATATATATATATATATATATATTATATATATATATATATATATATCCGAGCTGCTACGAACTTGTATTATTATGTTTTTTTTTTTTTTTTTTTTTGCAACTTGTACCTACATTTTTAGGGATGACAGAAGCTTAGGCCACTGCCGTTAGACTTTATATATATATATATATATATATATAGGAAAATTGAGTTAAAAAATAAAGGTAGGCTTCTTAGACTCTTAGTGCGGTGGCAGTCAGTCCCCGAAGACCGAAGCAGCGACCCTTCTCGGGGTTCTTCTGCCGACTGGAAGAAGCCCTGCAGCGTCCGCCAAGCAAGTGGCGTGGTGGATTCGGCACGCCCAAGACCGGGCATGCGACAATAACTCTTGGTATGAACAAACCGGGGGGGTTTTCAATGACTTCCGCTCCATGGAAAAATTGTTAAAGGTCCATCATCCCTTCAGCTGGTCCTTCTCGGCCCAGATGCGGAGTTTCCAAAGAAATTCCAACCTAAAACGCCTTGACCGCGCTTCACTTGGGGCTACTAATTGGTCTGTCAATTAAAAAGACGTATCACTTCTTGGAATTCTATTCTGGGTCATTATATATGCTAGATTATTTACATGAGAAAGTCAAGAAATCGACGAGAAAACTTGCATCCGGGAGTGGACGCATTTAGAAATTGAAGTGGACGCATTTAGAAATTGTTTGCTGCTCCTGCTGCAATTTACTTAATTCTGTGAAGGGCCCACGTCCTTTAGAATTTGTACTACATCAATGATCGAATTAGCCAAACAAAATACTTTTCAATTAATTTGAAGGAGAAAGAGATATAGACAATAGTTCCGCTTAAATATATCTACCGAGGCAAGTACCTTATAATAATGGTGTTGCCACTGAATTTCCCGGACCAGACTTTCTCAACCGGACTTGCTGGATGCGCGTCTCCCGGTTCCTGCAAAAAGGTCCCACAGACCGGTGGCGTTCTGGCGGGGGACACTTCGATGGCTAAGTCAGTGAAAAACTTTGAGCAACATAATGAAGGGTCACAAAGAAGATAGCTCGTGAGAAAGGAAGAGCCTGCTTATCTCGGGATCCCCCTTTTATCTTATATAGGCGCGGAACTTTACCAGAATCTATTAAGGACTAGGCTGGAAATGGTTGATTTATCCTTAGAGAAATCTTGGTAGTGGCCAGGTAGTACTAGGAAGGAGTGCCGCCGTGGATCTGCAAAGTAATGGCACCGAGCGATGTCGGAATCTGTGTAACAGAATTCTGGTACCAACTGGAAGGGCCTCTAGGATATCCGGGCCATCCTTGGAATGGCCTGTTTTGGACCGATATGGGCCTGGCTGAAGTGGGTCAGTCGGACCTGGCTGAAGGTTGGTCGGACCTCTGGCAGGATTTCTTCATTAAGGATGCAAGGATGAGGTCCATCCAACAAGTCTCTCACTCCACTTGATGGATTCCCGATGTCTCTTCAACAATGCTTGGGCTTTGTAGGTTTTTCACGAAAGCCCGATCGGAGGGATTAGTGACGGTAGTGGCCAGCCGTAACAAGGTATCCGCCCGAGAATTTCGTATCCGGGGTATGTGGACGATCTCAAAAAACTTGAGTCGAGCTACAAGGTCCTACACTTTACTCAAGTACTTGGCCAGGATTGAATCTCTCACCTCGAATTTGCCTCTCACCTGGTTAACCACAAGCTGGAAATCCGAGAAGGCTCTGATTCGATCGATGCCTAGTTCGTCAGCTATCCTCAGTCCTGCGAGGAGGGCTTCATATTCCGCCTGGTTATTTGACACTTGAAATGCGAAGCGCATGACATATTCTAGGCTCTGTCCATTGGGGTCTATCAAGATTAATCCCGCTTCGCACCAGCAAGGTTAGACCCCCCGTCACATAGAGTGTCCAGTTGGGGTCTGACCCTTTAGCAATATCATTCCCAGGTGTGTCGGCCGTTTGTAGAGGTGTCTCCTATCTTCAGGTACACTCTACCATGAAGTCGGTGATCACCCTGAGCCTTCATGGCCGTCCGAGGCTGGAAGGAGATGTCAAATTTACCAAGCTTGATGGCCCACTTGGCAAGCCGACCTGAGATATCGGTGCTCCTGAGGATTGCCTTGAGAGGGTGATCTGTAGGGACGATGATTGATGCACCTGAAAGTAGGACCGCAATCGCTTGGCTGCTATAATTAGAGAGTAAGCAAGCTTCTGCAACTTAGGATACCTTATTTCGATGTCGTGGAGTACCTTGCTGATGTAATAGACCGGCCTTTGCTGGTTGTTCTCTATAATCTAGACAAGGACGGAGCTCACAGCCTCATCTGATACGGATAGGTACAAGTATAGGGACTCTCCTTCCAAAGGCTTAGCAAGTAAGGGGGAGTCTTCAGGTATGTCTTCAATGCTTCGAAGGCCGATCACACTCTTCGGTTCATTGGAAGCGATCCGACTATCGCAGCATTTTAAAGAAAGGGAGACACCTTTCAGCTGACCTAGAAATGAAGCGATCGAGAGAGGCTATCCGACCTGTGAGTTCTTGCACTTGCTTCTTGTTGGTTGGTTGCTCCATGTCGATGATGGCCTTGAATTTTCTCCAGATTGATCTCAATTCCTCGTTGGATGACAAGAAAGCCGAGGAATTTTTCCGAGGTCACCCTGAAGGTATACTTGGCAGGGTTCAGTTTCATCCGATGACGCCTCAGGGCATCGAAGGACTCTTTCAAATCCTTAATATAGTCGGCTCTCCAGAGGCTCTTGACTACCATGTCGTCAACATATGCCTCCATATTTTTTTCAATTACCCCTCAAAGACCCTGTTGATTAGCCTTTGAAAAGTGACTACGACGTTCTTTAGGCCAAAGGCATCATTTTATAGTAGTATAGCCCTTTGTCAGTGATGAAGGCTATCTTCTCCTCGTCTTTCGGTCCATGCTGATATAGTTGTACCCGGAGAAGGCATCCATGAAGCTTAGAAGCTGGTGACCGCAGTGGCATCCACCAGTTAATCGATCTTTGGTAAGGAAAAGCTGTCCTTTGGACAGCTTTGTTGAGGTCAGTGTAGTACACACATATCCTCCACTTCCCGTTGGCCTTCCTTACTATCACGACATTCGCCAGCCAGTCGGGGTAGTGGCTTCTTTGATAAAGCCAGCTTCGAGGAGCTTCTTGAACTCCTAATCAACCATCCTCTATCTCTCAGAGGGCGAAGTTCCTCTTCTTCTGTCAGACAGGCTTGTAGATAGGGTCCACCTTAAACCGATGGGTTATGACTTTCGACGGGATGCCTGGTATGTTGGATGCCGACCAGGTAAGACATCGGCATTGTCCCATAGAAGCTGACCAGCTTTGATTTGGCCTCCTCGCTAAGCGTGCTCCTGATCTGCAGGATCCTAGTAAGATCATCCTCCCTAAGGATACGAATAGGATCCTCTCGATCGTTCTCCATAGCAGTTAGTTTCGGACCTGGGATCAAGTTGTTCCAAGGTGGAATGGTCTCTCGATTGTCTGTCCTGAATGGTCAAACATTGTCTGGCCATCCTACGATCCCCTCTCATCACTCCGACCCCATTCCGGGTCAAAAACTTCACCAACAAGTGGTAAGTGGACACAATGGCTCGATCAGGCCGGTCGTCCCAAAATGGCGTTGTAGGCTGATGTCGTGTAGACGACCACAAAATTGATAGAGAGGATTTTTTGATAAGGCTATGACCCGATGGTTACGGGCAGAGTTATTTCTCCCTCTACGCCAACGGAGTTCCCTCCAAACCTAGTTAACGTGTTGGGGATTCTTGCAGCCTAGTTCTAGGCAGGTTCATTTTGACAAAGGCATAATACAGCAAAACTTCAGTGAAACTTCCATTATCAACGAGGATCCTCCTTACATCATAATTGGCATTACTGCCGACACAACAACGGATCATTCCCAGAGACCTGGTCTCTAGGATGTCTTCATCGAAGAAACTAATTACATTAGAACTCCAAGCCTCTTTGAGATGTCCTGACCTCCCTCGTCCATCTAGTCGGACCGATGGTGGAACATGCCAACATTTTACAGCTCTATTTCTTCGAGGGGGTTTCTGGCAATGGGAGTTTATGCCCGGCTCCTCTGGGGTTGGACATACTTTGCAGGTACCCCCGCTTGATCAATCTTCGATCACGTCCTTCAACTGGAGGCAATCTTCTATGCTGTGCCCGTGGCACGGTGGAACCGGCAGTACTTGTCCTTGCTCCTCGACGTGGAGGGGCTTCTCATCGGACGAGGCCTTTGCAGGAAGGTTTCCTTCTCTATCTCCATAAGGATTTTCTTCCTTAGGAGGGAGAGAGGTGTGTAAGTCTTAAACCTCCTGGAAAAGTCCTTCGACTTAGGGCTACGACGTCGGGCTGAGTTGGTGCCATTGCTGGGAGGTCGGACTTTGGAAACCCTATCACTCCTCTTGGAAGCCGACCTTCATCCTGGCGTCGGCTTGATGCTAGTTCTTCTGCCAGGACATATTTTGAGCCCGGCCAGTAGTTCAAAGTAGCTTGTCGGGAACTTTTTGTCCGGTAAGAAAGTGAGCCTGAACGATCGCAACCCCTTCTTGAAGGCCGACATAGCTACATGCTTGTTGAGATCCGGATCTCCATGGTCACCGAATTAAATCGGGTCATGTGCTCCCGAGGGTTTTTCCTTCCTTCTGCTGCACGAGGAAGAGGCATCCGTGTTCCTCGATGCCCAGCTGCAGGTCCTGAAATGGGATAAAAAGATTTTTCAGCTGGAAGAAGGAATGGATCATACCTGGTCGGATGGCGGAGAACCACATCCGAGCCGTCTTCTTGAGTGTTGAGGGGAAGGCGATGCAGTGGAGGGCATTTGAGGCATCCTGTACCATCATGTGGGCCTTATAAGTGTCCAGATGATCCAAGGGTCGATGGTGCCATCGTAGGCATCAATTTAGAAAATCTTGAAGTGACGGGGATAGCTTCCCCCATAATTCTGGCGGAGAATGGCAGGCGAGAGTCATATGCCAGCGCTTTTTCTCTTTTTTGCCGGTCGACCAATTCGGCAATTTGCTCCTCCATGCATTGGAGCTTGCTGGTGTAGTCCCTTGGGTCCTCATCGCGTCGCTGGTCGTCGTTGGAGATCGAGTCCGTGGAAGAGTGTGAGGCGGACCTCACTCTCTTTCCGTTGGCATGAGTCCTCTGCGACCTCCGGGGCTCCGGGGTCGCGTGGGAGCGGAGTCGAGGGACTCCTTGTTGTCGACTTCCTTCAGCATTAGGTAGATGACTGGTTCTGGATACCATGAGTGGCTGCTATCTGTCGTTGGCCGCATCTTGGAGGTTCTGAATCGTGGCGGCAAGAGTGTCGATGCGGTTCAGAAGGGTTTAGAACTGTTGTTGTCCCAGAGTGATGGTAGGTTGAGAGGCGTCGTTCTCCATGAGAAGTTCTCCCGAGCTTGCTTGGGAGCGGCCTCTCATGTTAAGGTATTCTGGACTCTTCCTTTTACCATCGTCTTGTCTAGCGGTGGATCCCTCCTTTCGAAGAAGGAACACAAGGCGGAAGTTCATTCGGGCCCTCCTTCTAGCGCCAATCTATTATCGCTGAATCTCCTAGACCGAGCTTTCTCGACCGGGCTTGCTGGAGCGCGCGTCTCCCGTTCCTGCAAAAAGGTCCCACGGGCCGGTGGTGCTCCGGCGAGGGACACTTCGATGGCTAAGTCAGTGGGAGACTTGGAGCAACAGAATGGAGGGGTCACAAAGGAGATAGCTCGTGAGGAAGGAAGAGCCTGCTTACCTTGGGGTCCCTCTTTTATCTTATATAGGCACGGAACTTTACCAGAATCTGTTAGGGACTAGGCTGGAAATGGCTGATTTACCCTTAGAGGATCTTGGTAGTGGCCAGGTGGTACCAGGATGGAGTGGTGCCGTGGGATCTGCAGAATAATGGCGCCGAGATGTCAGAAATCTGTGTAACAGAATTCTGGTACCAGTTGGAAGGGACCTCTGGGACCTCCGGGCCATCCATGGAGCGGCCTGTTTTTAGCCATATGGGCCCGGCTGAAGTGGGTCAGTCGGACCTAGCTGAAGGATCGGTCGGACCTCTGGTGGGCTGTCGATTCCGGTCTGATTTGGAGGGAGGCCGGTTGTGTATAATAAATGGTACTAGCATTATAAGCTATTTATTTTAGTTTTTATTTCAACTTTTCTTTTCTTATACATACCCAACTGATTGAATCCAATATCCCTTTCCTTTGTCATACTCAATTTCAGTTTCCTTCATTTGATGGACCGTGACCCTCATCTTATAGTTAACAAAGTCCTTTCTTTGATTGGGCTCTAACATGCAGTTGTCCTTCGATTATTAAAATTTAATTTTTAACCCCTCCACATGCTTATACTTGATATTGTACATATATATATACTAGTTAATGTACACGGTTATCTTGTCATGCATGGATAGTTTCTGTATATATAATTATATCTGTGTGTACACGGTTAATTATTTCTAATAGCGTGCATAATAGAGTAAAAGTGCCACCAGGGATATGCTATCAATTAATAGGAAAAAAAGTGGTAATTATCATTGCTCTTCCCTCATTGTTTTTTGACCCTTGCATCAAAGCATGAGTAGCATGGCAATGGATCGAAGAGCAGGTAACTACCATTGAATGGCTGCTTTTATAGATATATCATGGATAATTTGGCAATTTTAACCTATCAATGAATCTTCTTGCTACCCTGCAAAATTGAATATGGGTTTTTCAGACTTCTCTACATACCAATTTTTGAACAGACAAGTATCAAATCTTTGTCAAGTGTCTTCTTACAATCTTGCAACTCCACTCACCGCTGTCACAACCCACCCCACCGTAAATCTTTGACCTTGCATCCATATTTTTATTTGTAGTGGATGTTAACCAACTGGACTTCCTTTCAAAGACTTCCAAGTCATCCTAAACTCAACTACAATACGATAAGGGTAACCGCTGCTCATTCCGCATTCCACTCCAAAGAATATGTAATTGAGCTTTGACCTCGCACCCACATTTTTGTAGTGGATGTTAACCGACTGGATTTCTTTTCTTGGAGTTTTAGTCATCTTATATTCAACTGCAATGTAATACTGGTTGAACCTAATGAAGTTCCACACCTCAAATTATAGATGTAAAGCCATTCTAAGAGAGACCTGACATGGTTCAAAAGTGTGCTCATATATTATCTTGGGATTATACGATTAAGCCATGTGATTTTTTTTGATACATAGGACAGTTAAAGCATATATATTATATTGAGAATATTTGACCGTAGTCTCATATTAAAAAAAAAAAAAAAACGTAGCGCTTCTGGCCTTCAGCTTGGTTAGTATATTTCATGATAAAACTCAGAGACATATACCTCCACCGCATTTACGAGCTGCATGCGTTAAACTTCTATCGAATCTAAGAGCTGCTTATACCTACTGTTATCTGTTTTATTTTTCCTCTCTTATCCTCCTCCAATTGGACAAAGGCTAAACCCCCACATCAGCATTTAGGCAAAAATTAATAATCTACATTTGCTTTGAATCACGACTTTCCTACTTAACATGTTGACTCCACTCCAGATGGGCAATTAATCTCCTTCTAGATGATTAAGAGGACAAAACATCAGGTTAGAGAATAGAGATGATTGTCTTTTTTTGGTAAGAATATTAGATAAGTTTGTTGACAGTATGATACAGGACAATTTAAGCTGATAGATAGGTGGGTTGGCATCTTCTATTGGTGGATGGTGGCCTTCCATGCAGAATTATGAGTTGAAATTAGGGAAGGAAGATACGACCTCTCAACAGCGCAATCGGTGGCGTTGTTAGGAGTGAAGCGATGCTATCTTTTTGGCTTATTTGAAGCTCATAGTCTGAAAAGGGGAGCCAGTTGAAGTTGGAGTTGATATTTGATCAATTGATCGCCATTCATTTGTCCCATTCAACATCCTATCTCTCTGCCGACATGAGAGCATGGAGGCGTCGATGAACATCCTATCTCTCTAGTTTGATCTTTCAAAGTCTTATATCCATGGGACCCTTAAAGGTGACATATATGATATTTGCCCAAAGAAAGTTCGTCTTTTCTCAAAGAAAGTCTATGGGGGATTTTTGATCAAATAGTTTGTACAACCTGGTTGAAGTCAACAAAGCCATGAAATAATCCCTTCCTTACGATTTAAGTAGGTTTGTTTGGCAAGCGTCTGCTTTTCCCGGGTTGACAGGGACTCAGGATATTTGACGTCTAACAGTGACAGATAGTAATGATAGATTTTTCCAATTTTTCTCTCAGGAGCCGGTTGACAAACATACAGGATGCGGTAAGCACGCGTTTCTTATGCTAGCTTGCTGTAGGAATGGCATTTAGGGCTGAAAGTGAGCGGTAGGCCGGGCCACACTTCTACCCAAGTTTAATCTTTTTTTTTTTTTTTTCCGGAGGCTTCGGGCTAGGCTTTAAGAGTTTTAGAAAACCCAGCCCAGGTTTAAGTCTAAATCCGGCCTAAATCTGATCGAGCTAGCCTGAATTATCCATTTGGACCGAAAACTGGGCTGCTCCGAGCCTAATCAAAAATATATGACAGATGACTACATAAATGAATGATTTCAATAGATAAGAATTGATGAAATATTTAATAGAAAAGGATGTTTTATGGAGGGTGTTAGCCCGCAAAAAGTATATATCAAAACTAAATAGGTTGAACAAAAAGCAGGAATGTTAGGTAGGAAGATCAAGGGGAGAAACATAAATGACCAAATTTTTTGAGTTAGGTTTAGGCATGAATTCAGAACCTGTCGAGCCTTATTTGGGTCCGGATCAGACAGGGCCTGGGCTAGACTAATGATATGCTCGAGCCTAGCTGGATGAAAATAAATGGACTCTATATTTAAATCCAAATTTGGTCTGCAATCTTTTAGACCTGGCGCATAGTGTCAGTTCAGCCTGATGGATGTGATTTGGGACGTATAAGCCACATGCATGTGTATGTGCATGAATGGATGCATATCCGTGCTACATGCCCCATCTTTAGAGAGTTTTCATCCCATGAAGATGCCTGAGTTGTCCAATGACTTCAACCAGAGATGATAACTTTCCTCGCAAAAGCTGTGCCTGCTGCAAGTGGTAACCTGAAAACAAATATTATCGCAGGCTTGCACCATTTGGAAAAGAAAGAAGAGAGCGATCTCTTATATCTATCTCATAAAAGAACGGACTCACAGAGCCATATCAAAACTTGAAAGAACCTCTAAACCGTTGGTTTAGCCATCCATTTAAGATATGATCTGCTCGATTTAGCCAAAATAGTTTACCGATCAGGCATGGTCGATGCCACAATGGCCAGATGTAAGACCGCAAATGTATTCTCCCAAGATTAGAGACTTTACGCCTGGTCCTTGGTGACTGCCGTTTTATATTTATTAGTCCCTGGCATTTCTCGGTCCTGCAGTCTTGCTTATACTTGGACCATGTATCGCATACAACTGACAAGAAAATGGGGCTGCATGCTCCTGCTAGGAACCTTGGATGCCGTCCAAAGCACCACCCCTCTGAGGAGTCTTGTTAGTCTCGGAAGTCATCAGGGGAGAGAAGAGTGTTCGAGCCTTTGCCGAAGTCTGATAAGATAGGATAAAGTTGGGTCTAGTTCATTCTAATAAGCTCAGCAGGAATTCCTAAGCATCAAGCCCTGCCTTAGTTCCATCTAACTCACACTTTT
This sequence comes from Areca catechu, assembly GCA_021397845.1. NCBI lineage: Eukaryota > Viridiplantae > Streptophyta > Magnoliopsida > Arecales > Arecaceae > Areca > Areca catechu. The sequence continues at coordinate 51,766,558 of CM038039.1, forward strand.
ATCAAATATAGTCTAATAGAAGATTATGACCACAAATCATTAGTCAGGATAAAGCCAACTGTTTTCCCCTATTCAAAAGCAAGGGCAGCTATCAAATTCTCCATCCTTTTTTTAAGTTAACCCATCAATCATTGTCCTTGTATTTTTATTGGGGTAAATAATGATCTTTGTTAAACTTATAGTGCTAATGATCATGGCCTTCTAAGTACTTAAATCATACTGGACTGGACCATGTAGAGGCCAGTCAGCTCATGCAAAAACTTTAATTTTGCAAACATTTCACAATAAACTTGCTATACACAAAGATTGCCCGTCCTGGGTCATCCATGTTTAATCATGCCTCTGGCTTGAAACTGACAAATGATGGTCTGGTGTTTGGATCCCTAATACTACCATTTAAATCTGCAAGAACTAATTTACTCTATCAATGAAAGAAGGGTATCATGGACAGTACATAATTTTTGCTCCGAGGTTTACTGAACCAAAATGCCCTTCATATTTATGGACCACTTGCGATCCATGCTCTGGAAATCGACATCGCCCCTCCTGATATTGGTTTCTTAAGATGGCTATATAACTTCAACATTCATATCCTATCTCTTTCATAATTGTAAACAAGTTTCAAGTGCATAGAGTCATTGGATAATGTGTGACATACCCTCTCCATGATAAACTACAGAGTGACTTTGTTCATCTCCAAATAAGTTTCACATATGAACTTCCGCACCATTCAAAGGTCAATGTGTCAGAAATACAAACATTATTTATGACCATGCTTTGAGAACCAAGCATGATTTAATTCAAATTGTAAATCATTGTTTCTGAATGATCATTAAAGGGGTTCTAGCAATTTCACATAAAAAGAATAATTATGAATGCTCAAAAAGCTAATTTTAGCTTGCTATTGTTGCAATTGCAGATACCTCTACCAAAACAACTTGTTTGTGTTTGGCATGAAAGAACATCAAAGCCATTTTATTGCTTTTAGTATATGGAGGAGCTGTCTCAAGCTATGCTGACAGATCTGACAGTGCTGGCTTCCCTGAGCCTGCAATAGATGGAAGCTATAACTGAAAAATAAGAAGACCAAGAATGCATTTCCATATGAAGAATGTTCAAGATGTTAAGAGGGATTTGACATATGTTTGTGGTCTAGGATGAAACAGGAAGTAGAAAATACCCAAATGCAGAGACCATACCTGCAGAGTGCAACAGAAGGCAGCAGACTAGCAGATCTTAACAATCTATGCACTTGGAGATCAATAAGAATGCTAACTATAACCATAACCATCAATATTTTCCAAAAACTTCTGATAGAACTTACATCTTTCTTGGCTTATCATTTGGAAAAAGATTTCACTCAGATGATACATATATATGTGCATACATTACCAAATGATTACAGAAGCATATCATTGTCATATAATATTTTAAGAATTTTCCTTTGATGTATAGGTTGTATATGTCATCCATGTCCTAAACAAATAAGTTGATCGATGAGAAGAAGAAAATTAAAGATGGGGGAGGAACAAAACATGGTAGTAGCTGCATACAATTTCTGAAGTTAGAAACAGGCATAGGCGTATCAGCAAGACACAGACCTTGTAGTCTGTCCAACATACCTGTAGCTCATTTTTGCTTCCCAGTTGTCCGATCTCTTAGAAACTTGACTAAATTGGCATTACCTTCCTCTTCTTCTTAATGGTAAAAGATGGGGAGCGAGTATATCGTATTCCAGATGATGTTGACAGCCTTCTCACTTTAGCTCTTCTTGATGCCGCTGTTATTCCATGCCCTCTGAGGGATTTCCTTGGTGTTGCTACCACAAGCTGCAGGTTAGATATATCTGCCTCTTTCTCTTTCTGTCTCCAATTACATAGTTCTTCTTCAGAGTCCTCTGAGCAACCAATGATTTCTCCATGTCATGAAGCTCTCGGTCTTCCACACCTCTGAGCTCTTTAATCTCCCTCTTAGCAAGCTCAGTCTTCATCAGTATCTCCTTCTCTCCAGCCTTCAGTGCTTCGATCCATGCCTGAGCTGCAGCCACCTTCTTGTCGGCAACAACCTGAGCATCCGCTGCACGCTGGTTCAAATAATCATGCTCCCATTTGGATATGGTTACGGTAGAGCTGTGTGGAACCAAAGAAGCTCTTGCTTTGATGGTTCTTTCGGTAAGTCTCCTCAAATTCTTGAGTGCAAGAGCTTCTGATGCTTTAATTGCTTCGAGCTCTTGGACAGCAGCTTGCAATCTTTCCTCTGCCGAGCTAATGTCCAAGTCTGTCTTCTCAATTTCCATTCTGATACTTTTTGTCTCTTCGCCAACAAGTTCCTTTTCTTTCTTTGCCAACTCTACCTCTGTTTGCAGTTGTTGCAGCGCAGCCGAGACATTGGAAACTATTGCTCTAGCCCTCTCATCTGCTCGCGTGGCAGACTCCAGCTTAGATTTGGCTTTCAGAAGCTTGGAATTAAGATGCTGAACAGTGGAATCTGCTTTCATTTCTACTTTCTTTAGTCTTCTGGTTTCTTGAGCAGTGTGCATCAGCTCCTCTCTTATAAGATCCATGGAAGCCATGAGCTGAAATCCTTTCTCCTTGATGGAAGTCAATTCTTTCTTTGCTGCCTCCAATTCAGCCTCAGCTGATCGTAGCAAAGACCGACCCTCCTCGGACCGTTCTTCGATTGTCTTATTCGCATCTTTGAACAAATCATTCTCTTCTGATGCTTCCTCTCCATTGCTCGAACCAACTCCATTTCATTCTGCAAGACATTGATATCGGAATTTGTCACTTCAAGCTTCATTTCGAGCTGCTTGGCACGATTGATTTCGTTGCTGATATCCTCAATTTTCTTCTTAGTGGCTTCCATCTTCTTAGCAAACTCAGCAGATCCAGCCACCCTCTGAGCTTCTATTTCTCGAAACTCTCGTTCAGCTTCGATCCGGGCAAGCTCCACCAGAACATGCTCCTCGTTTGCTACATCTATCTCCCTTCTCAGTCCTTCGACCGTGCGGGAATAAGAGTTAGCTTTGGAACGGGAGGCTTCGGTTTCCTTCTCAGCTTTAACCTTGCTTCTAAAGCAGAGGCCACATCAAGCTTCAGCCTGCTCAGCTCCTTCTTCACGGTATTCAGTTCCGTCATCACTTCGGCATACTGACCATCTCCAACTCCTCCTTCCTCATAGACTGAAGCTCTAGTTTCCGCGCACTTGCTTTGGCACTGCACTCCTCAATTTGGAGAGACAACTCTTTAGCTCTACTCCTCGCCATATACAGTTCGGATTCCGCCAGGGCCTTCTCCTTTTCGGCGAAATTCTTGGTCTCATTCAGTCTTCCAATATCCAGTCTTGCCCGGTGGAGCTCTCCAGTTGCTGAATGCGAATCCTTTTAGAATATGTATTTTGAGCTCAATTTAGTCAATTGGATCGATGAAACGGTACACATCCACAGGAACATGTGGCAAAAGAAGCTGAGATAAATTCCAACAAGGTACATGCACGAAGCTATATAACAAATAATACCTCTTTGAGTTGGGACCTGGGTCTTATGCCAAACAAGGTACATGCACAAAGCTATATAACAAATAATACCTCTTTGAGTGGGAGCTGGGTCTTATGCTTCTCTGGCTTCCTTCCCTGGATCCTTTCCCCGTAAGGCTGATGGCAGCTTTCACTGGCCCAATTCCTTCTGGCCTCTCAAATTTTGTTTTATCCATTGGATTTTCAGGCTATATATTATCAGAAAGATAGAGAAATTAGAGAGGAAAATTTTAAGAGAGAGAGAAGAAGAAGAAGAAGAAGAAGAAGAAGAAGAGAACCACGCTGAGAGGAGAGGTAGAGATGCACAAACCTGAGGCTGAGCCTTCCTTGCTGTTTAGCTTGGGGTGATTTGGGTCTAGAGAAAATTTAGCATGGGATCTTCGAGAATGAGCTATAGAACCTTTCGGCGATGCCTTGCTGGCATCCAATGTTTGCATTGGAATTGGAAAGGAAGTGGGAAAACCAGATTGTTAGCAACTGGCAAGGTTCTTCTTAGCGTAAAGGTATTGTTTGGTAATATTCCTTGGCGAAAACTGCGAGGCTATCTGCCTTTCACCAAGGCAGGGCAACCTTGACCACACAATCCCGACTCCAATGTACTTCCCCTGCCTCCCCACCCCCCCCCCCCCCATGACTGGAACCATTTGAACTCGCATTCCGTGATAAATTAGGGAAGGTTTTGCGTCTTAATATTCCTTGTCATATCGTAGCCATCTTTATGCTTGGAGTTGCCCTGCCAGTCTTGTTGTTCTGTAACATTCTGTTAGCTGATATTATCTAGCTGCCTTGATCGATCACCCAAAAAAATAAAAAAAAAAAAAAAAAAAAAAAGAAAAGCTACACACAACCTCCAACTTTGCAAGATATAGAGGTATGTCTCTTTCCATTCAGCGGGAAAGAAAAAAAAAAAAACATTCTTTCAGCAGAAAAAAAGTTGCACAAGTAGATTGACTGTATTAAATTTGCAAAACTTTTCTGCAGACTTGATTAAATGGAAAGACTCTAGAAATGGCAGAAAAATTCCCTCTCAGATCCCCTTCATCTCATCCAATACAAGGAGATATCTTAGAAGTAAGAAGCAAACCAATGGATGATGTAGATCTGGAAAATGTTGCTCTGGATGGACCCCTAGGCTTGGACGGCTAAAATTGAGTAATGTGAGCGTGTGATGATGGCACGTGGTTGTACATTGGAGATATCGGAGAATGTTATCATGTGGACTTTCTTTCACCTTGGCTCCCCCGTAACCTTTGTTCTTTGGACGTGGACCGGTTGTGATGGATTCATCCCCCGCAACCTTTGTTATTTGGACGTGGACCGGTTCTGATGGATTCATCCGAAGAACTGGCCAATGACTGGCCACGTTTCTTCACTCTGGCCACGGATGAGGATATTAATTCATTGGAGTTTCTTGTACGTAATTCACCGCCTTATGGGCTTGGTTTGGAATGAGAGGCGGCAGAGAGGTAGTGGTTGTGAGGCATGAAGCTGTGCAACGTACCATGAGGTTCGATTAGATTATGCATGTCAGCTATTTTTCTCCCATAAAATAACGTACGCATAAAACATCTTGGCATCTGCATTTCATGAGTTTAGGGAGCGTGGAAGACTGATCCAAAATCATGAATGGCCCAAATTGCACCAATCCCTGGCGGTTATAAAAGATTTTTTTTTTTTAATAAATCGGTTCATTCAATTTAGAGTTCTAGCATGAATACAATCAAGAAAGTCAGAAATGATAATATCATGAAACGTTCTCATGGCATGTCTCAGGTCGGTATACAGGACAGGACTCGAGTGATGGACAACAAAGGAAGCTATCCAATCCGCCGCAGAGTTAGTCTCCCGATAAACATATCTAACTATACAAGAAGAACAACCCTGAAGAAGGAGCACCATGTCGCAGAGAAGAGGTGCACCGGCCTCGATCTTCTCGCCTCCTGAATCGAAGCAATAATAGTAGTGGAGTCTCCCTCAACAATGATGTAGTCAATCTGTAGGATTATCCGAGCATAAACAATCGGGTCAGGCACTCCGCAACTCAGCGACCGGGATAGTTGGCTCAAGGAGATATGCCCCCCGTAGCAATAATGCCGAGACTCGGACCATGGATGACAAAGCTAGCTCCTTCGTGAGTGTCCATAACATTCCCATCAAAATTGACCATGAAGAAGGTCGAAGGTGGGGGCTCCCAAGAAAAATCCGAGATGGCACTTGAGGAGCGACGTGAAAGCCCCGGGTCTTCGATAGCACCACGGTTGACATCAAGTACTCGTCTGCATGAGTCCGAGCTCTCTCCATAATGACCCTGGCTAAATAAATAGCGGAGTTAAAGAGAATATCATTCCTAGTAAGCCAAATGTGATATGCAATGTAGGCAATGAAGATGGCAGAAGAATGGCCAGTGCCAGGATGGAGCAGTTCCAGAAGGTAGTCAATATAATCGGCAACATATATGAATAGTGCTTCGAGTCCAGCCATCCTCTAGGCCTGAATAGCCTGCTGGCATGAAAAGAGAACATGGACCAGTCTCCTCCCCCCCGCAAATCGGATAGTGCGAGGGCACATACACCCCTCTAGAGCTAAGGTATGCTCTAGTAGGGAGACAACTCCAAATCACTTTCCATAAAAATAAGCTCATCTTAGGGTGTACCAAATCCTCAAATCCAGGCAATATCAAGACTCCGCTGAGGCCCATGGCTAAATAAAGGAAGCAAATCAGACATGGCAACTCTCGGAATAGAGGAGGTCCTCCACACCCTAATGTCAGTACATGCATAAACAGGCTGAGGAATCGATAAAATCCGGGCTCCCATGATATCACCAAAAACATGGATAACTAGCACCGAATTCCGCTACGAGCCATCCATAAGTAATAAGTCAGAAATAGAGAGGGACTCAATAATATCCACGGTAATAAATGTCGGCCAGTGGGACAACGACAAGTCCGCAATCCAAGGGTCAGACATAAAGCTGATAGCGTATCATCCCCCAGGATCCGTCTAGTGTGGGGTGAAACTATAGGAGCTATAGCCACCATCGCTTTCCAAATGGCCGAGCATTTCTGACGAGACCGATAATCCTCACTCGGGCAAGCAAGGCCATATCTATGCCTCATCATCATAGTCCACAGACTGTCAACATGTCTCGCATCAGAGCTTCCCGCATAGCAATGAGGGAATGGATGCCAATCCCCCCTCTTGCAAAGGCTGGCACACCACTTGACAACTAAGAAGATGGATGCCCCTCCAACCAGAAGCCGAGCCTCAAAGAAGGCCCGAATGAATTGCTCCAACTTTAGAACCATAGATTTTGGGAGGACAGTATTAGAGAGCAAATAAATAGGTAAAGATGTGAGAACTGACCTGATCAAAGTGATCCTCCCCCTTAGTGAGAGAGTTCTGCCCTGCCATCCCTCCACCATATCATGAACCGCTTATAACCAGATAGTAATAATCAGCCTTTAGCAATCTACCTCCCGTAATTGGAACTTCCAAGATAGTGCAGTGCACCCCCATGCTCTACAATCCCCAGGATTTTTCGAATCAAATGCCAAACAACGCTGGAGTCTTCAGCTAAGGTGGATCTCTAATTTTTGAAAATTAACTCTGACCAGAAGATAGACAGTAATCCTCCATGATCCTCCTGAAGCCCTGAGCATAGAGGATAGTAGTATGTTCCAGGTTCAGATAGTCATCTACAAACAAGATGCGAGATGGATTTGGCCGCAGGCTGGAACATACGACTGAAGACCCAATCCCGGGTGCTGCCCGCAAGGCTGGCGAGAGAGCATAGCATAAAGAATAAACAAGTATGGGAATAAAGGACAACCTTGACGAAGGCCGCATTAGAAGTGAAGAAATTCGATGGAGTGCCATTAATAAGAATTACAAATGAAGGACTGACAATACATGCAAGAATCTGGGAGATCTAGTAAGAGTGAAAACCAAAGTCCACCAGTGCCTTCTCTAGAAAAGACCAATACATGCGATCATAAGCTCATTCCATATCCCTCTTAATGGTCGTTAGACTGCTACGGCTAATGGCCCTTCGGAGATCATACATAAATTCTTATGCAATAAGAACATTGTCAAGATAAAATGGCCCTCCACAAAAGCTTCCTACTCCGGACTGATCAGGCTAGGAAGAATCGACTTCATCCTATTAACCATGAGCTTGGTACAAAATTTATATAGAGTATTATACAAACTAATGGGCCTGAAGTGGCTAGGCTCAGAAGCATCATGCCGCTTAAGGATGAGAGTAACATAGGTTTCCTTCCAAGAATCTGGCATCCTGCCGAAATAGAAAAACTCCTAAACAACAGCTACCACCTTGGCCCGAACAATACTCCAAAATCATTTAAAGAATATGGGAGAGAAACCATCAGGGCTAGGGGCTTTGTCTTCTATCATAGACCATAAAGCTTTCTGCACCTCATCCTCACAACATAACCAATGAGACTTAAATTCTCCCAGTACACCCTGACCAAAGAAAGAGGATAGTGAAAAGTGGTAGGCTTCCAATAGGAACCGTCCACCAAATCTGAAGAAGTGAATGATCTCCTGTCTAATGTCCTCATCATCCTCCACCCGAAGGCCCTCACTATTTTGAAGGGATCTGATGCGGTTCATATGCCTCCTCACAATAGTGGTTTGGTAAAAAAATTTGGTATTCCTATCACCTTCCTTAATCCATTGAGCTCTAGATTTTTGCCTCCAAAAGGTCTCCTATTGGAGGAGCAGGGATTGATGGATGGACAACTAACTATGTAAGGCAATCAAATCATGGTCAGGTAGGCCCCTTTCCCTCACCTTCCACTCTTGGAGATCCAGGATAAACTTCTCCGTAGCCTCCAACCTAGAGAATATATTGCCCAACTCCTTCCTATTCCAACATCTGAGACGTCGTTTAACAAGCTCTAGTCTGCGGGTAATCTGATATCTGGCATCTTTCTGAACAGGCATCCTCCACACCTCCCTCATAATCTTCTAAAATTGGGGATAGGCCAACCAGAACTTCTCAAATCTAAATGAAAAGTGATAGAAAATAGATGAGCCAGTAGAAAGAAGCACTGGATAGTGATTGGACCCAATCCTAAGCAGATGCCTAACCATATGAGCGGAGTGCCACTGAATCCAAGTGGGAGTGGCCAAATTTTATCAATTCTCTTCCAGACCCTAGCCCTTCCTGAGCGGTTGTTGCACAGGGTAAAGCGAGGGCCGACAAAATTCAGATCCACCAAACCATTATGATACAAAAAGTGCTCACATTCTCTAGAGCCAATATCCTCCCCAAAAATGGCCTTCCACCTCTCTTATCTTCAAGATAAAGAATACAATTAAAGTCTCTAGCAACAACCGTAGGGATGCCCTAGTCCACCAAGACCATGATCTCCTCCCACAGATTCCTCCTCTCCCTATAATTAGTGCTAGCATATACCCCTGACAACAACCAAGTTTGTCCATTAGTTTCAGTCACCATAATAGCCACATACTGACATGATTGATGAAAGACATCAATCCTGACAGTCCCAAGGTCCCACACCATAATAATTTCGCCAGATAGACCATGCTATTCAATAGCATAGAAGCCCCAATTAACTAGAAAATGGCGGCGAACATGTTCCTAAGAGGAACCAACAAGTCTTGTTTCAAGAAAGATACACAAGGTAGGGTGATAAAGGTACCCTAACCTTCAAAAATTAGAGGAGGTTTTCCAGCCTCCCGAACATTCCAAACTAGGATCTTCATAAGACAACACTAAATTAGTTTGCCTTCCCTTTCTACACCCTGGCATCCTCCACACATCCCTGTTCTGAGGACATTAAAGGCCCTGACACCCCAGCAAACAAAGCTTCTTTCAATTGATCTGCAATCACTGCATGACCACACTCAGTCTCATTGAGCGGCAAAGATGGGCCAACCTGGCTGACAGCAACCCTAGTCGGAACTGATTGTGGTGAAAGGTTAGTAGCTTCCTTACTGTATTCCTAAACCTTCTTCTTCATAGCAGGTCCAGAGCGCTCCCCAGGCCCAACCAAGGCCATCGAAGAGCCTTCCAGAGACTCTAGTCCTTCCCCCCTCCACTGACCTCCATGGACTGACAGCGAGACGACCCCTGAGCACCCCTACCAACCATCGATCGAGGAGACCCAAAGGGGACGGATCTCATCACCCCTCCAAGGCTCGAGATAGAGGACCCCCCACCCTCTGGAGGCTTAACCTCGACAGAAGCAGTACCAGCCTTCTCCATCCTCTGGTCATCAATCAGCAACTTGGAGTGTCCAGGATCCAGCTTCGAGCGAGATTCTAGAGTGGAGCTAGAGGACCCAGATGGTAGAGAAGAAAGAGCATAAATCTTTGAAACCCCATCCACCCCGCCCCCAACCATACAAGGAGAAGGGAATTGACCTGGTTGGAGATAGGAATGCTTGGAGCAAGAGAAGCCTTGGTGAGAACAGACCCCAGGCAACTAGAAGTGGGTGACTTGGGAGGGCTACGGGCTCTCTTCAGGGACACTACTGATGGATTGGCCATGAGAGCATCACATGGGCCAGCATCTTTGTTCAAGCCCAAATCCATGTATTCACCCAATGGGCCTAGGGCAGCAAACCCGAGCCAACTACAGCAGCATCATCACTGGACTCCCCCACACCGCTTCGAGCGAACGACAGCGAGCTACCTTGGTAGGCTTCTGCCACCCGTCCGAGTCCGGAGGAGAGTTCAGTGGAGAGGAGTTGTTCCTCGAGGAGGTCACCGGTGGTGATGAGGAGTAGGGATCCGAAGATTCAAGGCATGACCTTTTATCCTTCTCTTGGTCTCTTCTCCTTTCATCGAGGCTCTGGGTGTTCGAGGTTGCCTGATATGGGATGTGACCAGCTACAAGCCCAGCTCAGGTCGGCCTCCCCCTTGAATAGTCCTTCCCTCCACCAGCGAGATCAGTCCTTTCGACATCACCTCAGCCCCAACGGCCACCAAATTCTTAAGTTGGATTGGAGAGACCCTGTTGTCCGTTGATGGAGCATCTTCAGAAAACTGATAGGCTTCATCCAAATGCCCAATCCTCCCACATCAGTAGCACACGGCCGGGAGATTTTCGTAAACAATTATTGCCAGATGGGCCCTTCTTCCCCTGGATCAAGATGTCGGGCATTAGGGGCTTACCTGCATCAATCTCCACTCTCACTCGTGCATATCCAGTCTTCCTCAAGAGGTCGGTGAAGTCGTCTATGGCCAACGACCGCCCCACCTCTGCCGCTATCACCATAATCACCGTTGACATCAAAAATTTCATAGGTAGCCCCGGCAACCAACCAAACGACAGTCTGCAGGATCAGGCGGTGACCGGGCACAGAATCTGGTTCCCATGGCTCATGGCTAGGAGCTGACCGACGACAAACTAGGGCCTCCCTTCCTAATCAAAGTATAGTCAATCTCATTCTTAACCAGAGGATTAGGTGGTCATCGGCTATTGGGAAGACCTTCGATTCGTCAGCCAACATGATTTTGAACTTCACCTCCCTTGCCACCCATTCTGCCAGGACACGGTGGCCCAAACTCTTCACAAACACCGCCTTGTTCTCCCATTGACGATGAGGATCATCCATCATCGCTTGGGAAGTTCAAGCACCTTGGAGAAGTAATCCTGAAGCTACTCAATCTCTTCTTCAGAAATCCGATGCATAGTCCACGTAGCTCCACGAGATGTTTCCTAGACAACGCGGGCCCAGGAATAGTCGCCATCAATAGAGTCGGAAGACCTAGCCAGCTTCCCTTTTAGAATCGCCAGTCTCAGCCATTCGCACACAAGCTGTTCAAATAAAGACCAAGGAGAACGAGAAAGGGGCACATCAATCAATACACAACGCACTACCACCGTCGAAGCGCACTACCACAAGATTATTCTTTTGAGAAATAATAGTTGTCAAAGCATAGAATTTAGTTAATTTTTTTAGAGTCAATGCATATGTTAGTGCATTGATGTAATGGGCAAGACCAATTGGACTTCTATCATGGCAAATGTTCCCCATTTTGTCTTTTAGGGCCAATGCGAATGCATCAAATGGGTGGCCGACTTTGATTCTCCAGCGTGTGTTATGAATTTCCTATCTCTGTACGTCCTTCAGATGACCAACCATCTCGTCTCAATCTTGACTAGAGTAAAACTTGGCTCAAGATCAATTTGACGCTAGACCAACCATGCTTGAAGTAGTACATAGGCTTAAAATTAATTTTAAGCTGAGACAAACATAGATTTGGCCGAATTAATAAAGAGTGGCTCAACTGGTCTCGAACATGTATTGATTATTTAAATTTTAAATTTATTAAATATTAATTCAGATCCCACCAACCAAGCTCAACAAGAAGTTTGAATAGAGTTTTAATTACATGTTGAATTTAGCTTATTTCAAGTTTGAATTAATTCCTAGCTCAATTTAAGATTTTTAAGCTAATAAATTAGATCAACGTCCAACTCAATTTAAAACTAAGCTTGAATCAAGCTTGAAACAGTGACAAACAAATCGAGCTTACTCTCAACATTCTAATTGAAAGTGATTTCAATCCAAGCTCGTCGGATGTAGGCTTGATTAAGCTGCCTTATTGTGTCCTAGATCTATCATGAAAGCAAGATAGGTAATTGAGAAATAACTTCCATTATTTACTATTTTTACATGATTTTGCTAAATTGGAAACACTAAATTTTTTTTTTTTTGTTTCACTACTAAATCTTTTAAAATAAAAAATCTTTAGTTTTTCTCTCTCGGCTGTTTTTTTTAAAAAAAGTGATAGCAGGATAAATCTCGGTGTAGCTATCTCCATGATCCTTCTGTCAGGTAATGTTCGTTACGGCTAATGATCATCTTTATTAATGATGAAAATAAAAAAAAATTAACTTTTTATTCATATTAATTATTATAATTTTTTAAAAAAATTAAATTTAATTAAATCATTCATCGAAAACATATCCGGATTCATCGCATCCGAATCCACGGTCGAGCATATTGAATACGAGTTGTTGGACATCCTTGAGGCAGCGCCCGCCACGCATACGGAGAAAGGAAAGGCAACCCCCCAAATGAAAAGAATGGAAGAAATATCTTGCAAAAAACCGAGGCTAATAATAATGGTGATGCAATTATGCAAAGAAGCTAACGCAGCGGACAGGCTACCGGGGGCGCACCCTCCGCAGCCGCTCCGAAGAACCTTCGCGTTCTCACCTGGAAATTTATATGAAAAAGAAAAATCAGAAAGAAAACCAGGTGGCGGAGGTCCAGAAGTGCCTCCTCCCCGCCGGACGACCACGCGCTGCGCCCACAGCGCTGCCGAGTGCGCCGCCGGTGCCTGCGTGCTGTGCGTCTGCTGTCCGCCGGCGCTCCTCTGCTGCTGCGTCAAGCTCCCCTTCATGCTCGCCTGGCGAGCCGCCCGCCGCCTCTCCCCCGCCTGCTGCCGTGACGCCGGAGGCGGAGAACCCGGCCACCGTCCCTTGGACACCTCCCCCCCCCCCTTCTCCGACATCGATTTCGATGCGGATCGTCCGCCGCCTAAACGACCAGCTGGGTGCCCGAGGGATGATGGCACCTCGCGGCCGATGAACTCCTCGAAATCCTAAACCATTGGGGTTCTTTTCGTTTCCCCCTTCCCTAGGGTTAGTCCACCTTTTCTTTCTTCTTTTTGAGATGTATATATTATTAGGTGCACCCTTTCTTTCTTCTTGTATTGTAATTGGAATTGTAATACGATACCATGTCGATTCTTTGATTTTTCCCACCAAAAAAAAGCCTGAATATTTTTATCAGGCTTTCAATGATCGATGGTATATAAATTTCTTGATGATCGATTATAACTTAAACGAAATTCTCATAATGAAACGGGAAGAGATGAGGGAAAGGAAAATCGAATAATCGGTTATCATTCAGAACATGGATCCTTCTAGGTGCTCTTGAGAAGAGGAATGATTTGCATCACCACATTCGTATCTACGTTTGGATGGAGTCCTCTGTATCATTCTAGGAACTGTTGGTTAAGACTTTTTTTTTTTTTTTTTCCTTCTCTCTTCCTTCCTCGTTTAAAAAGAAAGGTAGGAAAGATCCAGTCTCACAAAGAGTCTTAAATATCATAACAAACAGTGATTTCAAAGAGTTGAATCAAAGCCTTCAATGAGATCGGTGTGACCATTAGGCTATTACCGGTCCCAACACAGTTTGAAATGGAATTCAAAGGCAATCTTCAGCTACGAGAAATGCGCATATCCTTTTTCTGCAACAAAACATAACTCCCGTAGTTGCTTGTAATATAAAAAATATAACTCCCGTCGTTGCTTGTAATATAAAATACGTGGTGTGATAAAGTCCCATAGGAAATGTTTATACGTGGTACTGCAGCTTTGGTGGTAGCTAATCCTCGTTGCTAGATTAGGTTTATGGTGATTTACCTTTCCCAGTTCGCTGATGCAAAATCTGGATGAAGAAAACACAATAACCTTGTGTAATTACTGATCTCCAAGCAATGGGCACGATCAACATCATAATAAGATTCTGAACATTGCGTACAAATATTAAAATCTGCAGCATGCTTCATATGCTGCAAGATATCTCTTGCAACTTTCCAACAAGCAATGGTCACTAGGTTGTTAAAGTCACCGTGGCACTTCATTCACTAAAATGATAATTTCCAATTTCATGTTCTCAAAATTTTAAGGGTGCCAAATTTTCTCATCAGGATACTTTAAATGAGTTCCCATCACCTGAGATGCCGACCATTCAATGTTCTTCCTGTCTCTCCACAGTCCCAAAACATGTTAGCAAGGCTCAAATCAAAATCATTGGCACTTGTTATTCGCATATTGCAGCACAAACACCAAGCTGGGACATACAACAGCCTAATAAATGGTTACAAGATTAGGAATGAAGTTATACTTAAGACTCAGCAATTTGCCTGGGGATACAGCAGCTAGCAGATTTATCTAATCGTAAAGTTTAATGATTTAGTATAAAACATAATACAGATTTACAGATTAGACACAACTAGTCCACATGACATGAGGCCTGGAATGAGACCCAAGCAAATCTTTCACCGGGCTACTTTATTTCATTATAAGTATGGGTTGATTCTTCAATCTCCCAATGCCAGAGAGCTGTTACTTTCCAATGTCAAGGCTTATTTGAAAACAGAAATAAGAAAGCAAAATTAGTCCCGAGAATCATAATATACAACAGACTTCAAAACTGCACCAAAACTATTTAATCAGCCAAACATATTACAGCAGTAATCAACATGTTTGATCACTCCATGAACTGGTCAGAATTTCCTTTTGTTGCAAGGAGACCAATTGCTATGTTTCCACCAGGATTTACAAGGCAGGCAGGAAGGCACTCATGCAGATGAAAGAACAAATAATCATCGACCACCATCATAGGAAGTATGGGACCCCTGTCCTTGGCCCCCTCATTTGATTATTCTCCTCTGTTTCTGTGAAGAACTTCACCTCTCTTTCCTGACATTGAGAAGAAACAGTTAACCGTGAAATACAACTACTTTCACAAGTATAATTAATGAAACACCAAACATCATTTAAAATGACCTCCACAAGCCATGAGTCTGATTCAGTTCCAATCCCATAAGTTTGAGTACTCAACTAGGATGTTGCTCTATAATTTTCACTCTTAATTTCTCATATTGAGACTAAATGCAGAAATTTCAAAACCATTCAGTGACAGGCAAAAGAAGATAATAACCATGAGGAACAACTGCCAGAGTTGTATTGTCATACCATATTCTCATTGAAGCTCAATATTGAAGCAACATTTCCACACCTGTAACAATAATAGGTGCAGACCAGACCTGGACAAACAAAAAATTCAGTAGTTACATTTCAAAGATTAGGATTCGGGAAAATGAGCTGAATGGGCAAATTTAGAACTCAAAAAATAATCTCTAGGCTGGGTGGTTTGATAAAGTTAGATTGAAACTCTCGGAATGAAAGCTAATAACTATGACTACATTCAAAGTGACATGGCACGGTAGATTAAAATGATTAACTCACAGTCACAAGGCCTTTGTCTTGAAACATGTACTTGAGACCTTCCTGGACAAGCTGGTGTGCCCGACAAACAAGATCCAGATTGTTTATGTGATTGAACTACAAGAAGCATGTGTGATTTTTTATGAGGATTGGTCAATTCAAGATGAAATCCAGATTAAGAAACTAATGAACATTTTTATATACCTCTGCAGTTACCCTGGATCCAAACAGCCAACCTGCACCACGGGGACTGACAGCCCAAGTTCGATCTCCTCGGGGTCACTCCACATGAGATCACAAAAGGGGCCCTCATGAGGAATTTCACAATTGCGGTCAATAACTCTGATCTAATTATCAAATAAGAAAGCAGAAAATAAATGGTAGGAAAAAAATGGACCCAAAAAGAAAACTAATACCAAACATTTAGTGCATACACAATGATCCCACTAATAAAAGAATTAAATTTCTTATTTTATATATCATTTTTGGCACACATGTAAACATGTATCATAAGCATCATGTCTTGTCACACTGTTAGCATTAGCTTTATGAGCTGGCAATAGTTCTTATTGACATAAAATAACAAGCTGGATGCTCAAGTACAGCTCGAATCCATGCGTGATACTTATCCAATCAATACAAATCAGATACTTGAATAATTATCAAAACTTATTCATTGCAGATTTTAGAAATTGGAGAGACTAATCTAAACATGAGTTCAGCCCACCTATAATTTAAAATGAGGTTTCTTCTTATAAGAGATTGGTTGAGAATGTAAATACTAAGAAATGATTATCAAATCTACATTTTCTTAAAATCTTTAAACTAACTGCAAAGTTTGGATGAGAAACATGCATCATAAAATACCATATCAAATAATATCTTTTAATATTTTCATTCATAAAAGACTTAACATATTTTAGCATATTTATGGGTACGTTTAATTTTTTTTCTATATCCTTGCCGTATATCTCTTTTTTCTCCTCTTACCGAGTCAGACATTTAGGCACATGACCTAATCTGATTTAGACACATGTCCTAATCCGAATCTCATGTCCGTAGTCATGTCCATGTAACATTGCTATCTACTAATATATAGCGGGAAAGCCTTGTGGCCAACTTTACATGATCCACCTCAAGTTTTAGAGTTCACAAAAAGAATAAATAAATTATCCTAGGCTCTTCTCTCTCCATTTCCCCTTTATTCTGAATTCGGTCTTGACTGGATGATGAGCGCCCAGCACCGATGATTCGAGCCATTGACTAGTCAAAAGCACCTGCATGTTCGTTGCTAACTAGAAATGGGCCTAGAATCCATGACCCAAGCCATTAGATCTAATACACTACCTCTAAATTGCTTATAGTCAAAAAATTATGTGATTTGAGATCTTAGCCTATGGATCAACCAATAAAAAATGGACAATTTAAATAATATGGAACAATGCATATATTTTGACCATTAGATGCATTAGCCAGGATCTTCAAGTCACATGATTTTTTTTAGTAAGAAGTTTAGAGATGGTAGATCATGTCCAACAGCTTAAAACATCAATACTAGACCCTCTATCAATCGATGAGGACCATCTTGCAAGCACTTTCATGCAGGTGGCCATGCAATCACAATAGCTCTACTCTATATACGTGTATGTCTGTGCATAACATGCAAACCCTAACCCTATAACAAAATTAAGAAGAAAAAGAAAAACAGCCCATGCATATGGAATACGACTTGGTAGATACACAAATAGATTAAAGTGTGTGTATGCATGCATGTGTACATGTTAACTCACCCCAACAATCCAACTGACCATCCCTACAATAAAGACGATTTCAAAACCCCAATCACCACCATTTGCTAGCATCTTCCACCCACAAAGAACCCACACTTGTGTGCTCTAAATGCCACAGGCTGCTCCTCCCTATGCACATATTTGTTGATACCTTACCACATCACGTGCAACTCACAACCCCTCATGGCTTTTTCTCCACTAGCTGCAAAACTATCACTGACTCAACAATCCTCAGTCTCAGCTCACTGCTTCACCTCCACCAAGCCTCGCTCTTCACCAGTCACCTCTTCTCGATGACCTCCATCTCCACGTATTCCCTCCTAATGGCTTCACCCAAGCTCCCCTTTCTATTTTCTTTTACTTTTGAACACTCCACTGCCGCCTCTCCTATTCTTCTTTCCCTAATTACTTAGGGAGAAAGAAGGAAGAGAGGGACAAGACACGAAGGGTGATGGGGGGCTGTCAACAACAAAGGCCATAGGCATCAAGATGCAATAAAGGAGTAGTTGAATAGGCTAGATGAGAGCTGCATACCCAACAAAAGCAAAACATGTTTAGCAATAACTAGGTTAGTGTAGCTAACTTGTAGGACACCAATGGTCTAACGGTTTCAACCACCAATTTTATGCTGATTACCTCATGCAGCATTGATGGAGCTCAGTGTTGAGTAGCGTATAGAATTAGTTTGATTTCATACTTACAACTGAAATGAACCAAAATTCAGGCAAATGCTCTAATTTAAAAGGAAAAAGTGAAAGAAGAATAGAGAAAAGAAAAAAGAAATTTAAGGAATCAGAACAAGCAAGTACATAAGGCTCCAAGAAACAAACAATAATATTTTCTTGCTCCAAACCAGTAAAACAGACATTAAAGTCAGTATCAATAAAACACTAGCTAAACAAGACTTTTAGAACCACAAAATACTCCTCCTTAGGAGTGCAAACGAGTCGAGCTACTCGAGCTTGGCTTGAGTTCAAGTTCGATTCAGCTCGACTACCATAGAGCTCGAGTCAAGCTAGAGTAGCTTGAAAAATTTTTCGAGCCAAGCTCGAGTAGTAAAATACTTAACTCGAAAGCTCACGAGACTACTTAAATTTATATATACTTTTAATAATTTTTTTTTTATTTATAATATATATATATATATATATATATATATATTGATATATATTATAGATAGGCTAAAGGTCAATTTCAAGCTCGAACTTGAGCTCAAATATGACTCGACTGATATTTGAGCCGAGTCGAGTCGAGCTCAAGTGTTACCCATTTTTAGTCGAGCCGATTTTTTCAACCCCGAGAATTTTGAATTGAGTCGAGCTCAAGTTTCTAACTACTCAACTCGACTCAACTCGATTGCATCCCCATGTGACCTGCACTAAGAATTCTTGGAACATAAGGTATAAAGTGTGAATGAACACACGAGAGGGGTGGAGTGTCCATTCATCCCTTTCTCCCCTTTCCTCTCTTTTAACTAATGGCCAAGGCAATAAAGGTGGCCGTCTAACTAATAACTGCCAATCTGACCCTTTTAAGCTGTTACATTATAGACTTATCTACATATTAGATGATCTAGCTCAGCCATAAAAGCAAAAAATAAAACATGCACACACACACACTAAAAAGCAAATAAAATTCCTAAATCTAGAAATAAAAATAAATTTACAATCACATATTCAAAATTCTCACATAAAAATATACGGTTTATGGTCAAAGTCAGTGCATGCTGTTGTCTGGATATGCATGTCTTCCCACCGTAGACAGATTTACAAGTTTTGAACATAACAGAAGATTATCTTATCTTCAAAGTGTAGATCGTGCCCACTGATGTAAAATTACTATGTCCCCAACTAAAGGAATTAGAAAATGGCGATGCCAACAATACAATTTCAACTAAAAAGATAAGAGATCAAAAACCTGATCAATTGTTCGTATATCAGGCGAAAGACCACCATGGACACAGAGCACCTACAACAATATTGTATTTGGAGTAACTGGCATTAGAATAAGTAGAAAGAATGCATCTGGACATGTGCCTGTGTGTGAGAGAGTGACTTACAGTTCCATCTATAATTGCTGACAAGGTAAGGTAGTCAAAAACATCAGTGCAATACCGCCATGCATTGGCATTCCCATACTTCCGCTGGCATTCATCGTAAAAACCATAGACCTGAGAGAAATGGCATTTTTCATTAGCACATATCATACACAAACAAGCTTGCATCGCCTTAACAATTATGACTGCCAAAAACAAACAAACTCATTATATTTATTTCTGAAATGGAACATTGAAAGGAGAAATGTCATGACATCAGTATGAGAATTTGAATCAACCATTAATATAAACACTGAGATTGATTGGTGGAATCATGCATAAAACACAAAGTATAACATTCAGGAGAAAAACTGGTTCTCATGCATTATACCTCCACACCATGCAATCACCTTGAAAAGACCAGCTGTCATGTACAAATAAACAAACATCTTCTTACTTACTTTAATCAGCCTAAACGAGCCTCAAATTCTCAATGACAATGAACAGTATGAAAAACAGAAACAAACAGTGGGATCGATGAGGATAGTGTCATGTACCAACTTTACACAAGCTAGAAACAGAAAAATTGGATAAGATCATAAGAAAACAAGAAAGGAAAAAAAAAAAAGTAAAGCAGAAAGGTACCACAGCAACAATTCGCCTTGTTCAACTTCTCTTAACAAATTGATTTCCTTCCATTTTAGGCTTTTGCAAGCCCCAAAATTGAAATTATCAGATTGTTCCCTCTAAACATTTCGGAAACTTCAGTAACTTCCACCTTTGTAAAGATCTGTTTGGTTGCAAGGAAAGGTCCTAGAAAATTTAAGTTGTTGAGAAATGAGTTTCCCAGCTGTTTAGACAGTAGGAAAACAAATTTATGTAGAAATGTAATTTCCAAATTTGGCCAGGATATACAAAGCAAGCAGAAAATTGAACTTTTCATTTTGTTTTCATTTTTTGTTTTCATTTTCCAAAAACTTCCAAACAAGCAAAGAGATCAAGATTTTCCATACCATCCCGAACCGTCCGGTTTGGAGCGTACCGAACCATACTGGCCAAGAACTGGCACAGTTTGGCCATAAAAAACAGTTCGGAACCCCAAACTGTTTAAAAATTCTCGAACTAGACTAAAACGGTATGGTACAGTATGGGATTGTACAAGTGAGTTTGGGCCAATTCAGTCTGGTTAGGGCCCGATTCAAGTCCATTTGGATCGGACCTTGTAGCAAAGAGGGGGGAGAAGGTTTTTCTCAATTTTATAGAACCCGGAACGATACCACCAGTCGTTGACCGGTATGGGTCCCGATACCGGTTCAGCGACCTTTAGAAGAGACCCTAATTGGAAAACTAAAAGGAATTCTAACAAAGAGAGCAACAAATTTCAAAAGCCCTGGTCTTTTATATGAAAGCAAAAAGACACATTACAAAGCCATGCATGTCCAAATTAAAGCAGAATATGAATTAAAGCTTGAGGAATACATGAATCATAACTATACGAAAGGGTCCTGATTACGCTGATGATTCAACCTATACTCCAGAGTACAGACAGTTGAGTTTGATACCATTCAGCCATTGTGAAGTCATGTTGATAAGCTCTTTTGTTAATTCTTATAAGAGGATCAGGTAATTGTCCTACACAGAATTATACAAAGTAAATACAAACTGGGAAAGGCAGCGGTAATTTGATAAGCTCTTTTGTTAATTCTTATAAGAGGATCAGGTATTGTCCTAACACAGAATTTTACAAAGTAAATACCAAACTGGGAAAGGCAGCGAGTAACCTGTCTAACCTCCAAAGCAACATCATTTTTTAGTATAAAGGTAACACAATAAATGGGATAAAAATCTCCAAGAAGTAAAATTATAAAGAATGCCACCATAGTACTACATGTCCATGGATCAAATGCTAAAACTTTCAAAGACAGAAGAGCATAAGAATCATCATGGACATACTTCACCATAAATTGTTTGAGAACTCTAATGCCAAAATGAACTTTTAACATAGCAATTTTCCCTCAAGAAAAAAAATACATATAAATTTAAACAAAACCATACAAGCTCTTAGGTAGGTTGCTTCTTAATTGGCTACAAAAGCAGAAAGCCTAATGATGTGGCGGGATCGCTGACGTGGACCCATGTCAGACTCAGTCAGATGCCACGTCGGAGGAAGAGGTCACGTCGGACGTCCTTCTTCGGGCTACTTCGCTAGATGGCTCCCTCGAGAGCTCCGGCTCTCTTCGGACTCCTTCGCCAGGAGGCTCCCTCGAGGTCGAGACGCCCTGGCCGAAGTCGAGCTCCGGCTCTCTTCGGACTCCTTCGCCAGGTGGCTCCCTCGAGGTCGAGATGCCCTTGCCGAAGTCGAGCTCCAACTCTCTTCGGACTCCTTCGCCAGGTGGCTCCCTCGAGGTCGAGATGTCCTTGCCGAAGTCGAGCTCCGACTCTCTTCGGACTCTTTCGCCAGGTGGCTCCCTCGAGGTCAAGACGCCCTGGCCGAAGTCGAGCTCCGGCTCTCTTCAGACTCCTTCGCCAGGTGCCTCCATCAAGATCAAGACGCCATGGCTGAAGTCGAGCTCCCACTCCCTGAACCGGCCCCACTTCGGATGAGGGGACCAGCAACTAGGGGACGTCACCGCCTTCTTTGAACAGCGGTGAGCCGCCCAGGACCACAGAGGGACGCCTACCAGGCCGCAATAATTGTCCCTGCTACCACTTACACCGAAAAGGAAAGGGTCTCTTGATCGAGGCGCCGCACTCCCGACCGACTGTCTGTGCCACCCAAAAGAGGAAATCATCCCAGGAGATTCAAATCCAGGGGATGGCTATCTCCCGATCGAGGCTCTGCCAGGTTTTCCAAAATGGAACGACCAAGGGAGGGTCAGAGCGCACGGTGTAGTTTCCTATCACGAATGGAAAAAGGCACCTCGCGCACGGCACGAAGTGCTGCTGCACGCGCCTGTAAAGGAGGGGAGGATCCCGAGGTAGGCAGCAGGCAGCCATCCTGGCTTAAAAGATTCTCCAAGGTTCCAAGAAAAAGGTAAGTAATAACAAACGGACAGAGCAGGCGACATACAGGAGAGCAACCGAGAGGCCAAGTACTCTAGGCTACCGGAGACTCACCGAAGGGTCTCGACGGATACAGCCATCCAGCTCAACACTCCTTCGCTGCCACTACCCCCGCTCTACTCTCAACCCATTCACATTCTCTAAGCATATAATCTTTCTCCTCCTAGAGTGGAGTCCATCCACGGGGCTCGACCAGGAGGATATGTTCCCCTGGATCGCCACTGATTTGAGCGTTGGAGTGCCCCCGCCACGATCCCCGGCCCGGGTCTCCTCTGTTTTGCAAGTCCGGGCACACGAGCAGGTTCCCGAGCGACGAGGGCGAAGTCCGAGGTCGTCTCCAGTTACCGGTAAGGCTGCAAATGGTCGGGTTGACCCGTGACCCGACCCGATCCGACCCATTTAGACCCGATCCAATCCATTTTATGGACCCGTGGATCCGGGTTGGGTCCTAAAATTAGATCCATTTCATTTTCCGGGTCGGGTCTGGATTTACTGAATTTAGACCCGACCTGATTCGAACATACTAATACTGTTATAATTATATCTATTTGGACCTTTAAATTATAATTTAAAATTTGTATGGAACTAGTTATAATTATTTTTATATCTTAATTTATTTTAAAATAATATTATTTATTATCTATTTTATAGTTAATAATAGTTAACTATGTGTTGCCGCAACTTCTCCTGGACCGGGCTGGGTCGGCTATACTGGAGCGCTCTTCTCCCGATCGACCTGCAACAAAGTCCCTAAGGGCCGGTGGTGTTTCGACGAGGGATACTCCGATGCTAAAGTTAGCAAGAGCTCGAGGGCAACAGAATAGAGGAATCAGAGAGACAGCATATGGAGAGGGAAAAGTATACTTAGCTTAAAACGGGATCCCAGGGTACCTTATATAGGCGCGGAACAGTCCAAAATCCGTTAGGAGTGAGGTTAAAAGGACCGATCTGCCCCTAATGGAATTTGGGGGGTGGCCACGTGGAGCCGGAATGAGACGACATCGTGGGGTAGTGGAGCAGTGATGCTGATGTGGCAAATTCTGTTATAACAGAATTCTGGTACCAGTTGGAAGAGGCTTCCGAAACTTCCTGGATGCTTGAAGTGAATCGGTCGAAAATCGACTGGGGAGAGTCAGTCAGACCTCCGAAGGAAAGCGTCCGTTGGAGCTTCAACCGGAGTGGGTCAGACGGACCTCTACTCCAGTGAGTCGGCCTTCCGAAGGAGACTGGTGGTCGAACCTCAGCAGGAGTGGTCAGGCGGACCTCTACTCCAGTGAGTCGGCCTTCCATAGGAGACCGGTGGGCCGGACCTCAGCAAGAGTGGGTCAGACGGACCTCTACTCTAGTGAGTCAGCCTTCCGAAGGAGACTGGAAGGTCGTCGGAGCTTTGGCAGGGCAGTCGGTCGGACATCCGGAAATGTGGTGGCCCGATTTGCCGGTGAGCCGGTTGGGTACAACAGTTGCCCTCCCTGCTTTTGGCCTTCGAGCGGTTCCATAGCCTCGAAGGATGAAAGCATTACTTGTAATTAATGCGCCGGTCTTTGAAATGATGGCGAATCTGATCCGGTGTGCTGCGGCTAACCATCTTCCACTCCGAATCTCTGCCCTTGGATAGGTGTCAGCACCGTATTGGTGGTGGCGGAAGAAGCAGTTAATGCCAGTACTGTGCAATGATGGGCTGCCAGCCCATGATGGCCGCCCTTCAAATTCCTGTTGCGACATGGGTGACGTGGCGGGATCCGAGCGGTCGGCGCAGAGTCCAGAGCAGCCCATCCGCCGTTGGTTGGGCGGTTACGCGGATCGTGATCAAATGCGATCCGGCGCGTCCCTTCGGCTTTCCTATCGAATCAGGGAGTCGTGCCGTTCGCTGTCGGGTTGCGGCGCTCGAGGGGCGTTGTTAGGCCACCCCTCAGCGCCTATAAAAGAAGGGGAAAGAGGCCTATGGGGCGGGGGGGCCTTCCACCACATTTGCATTCAAGGAGAGAGAGTCCTCCCTTGTTGCTCTCGCTCCCTTAGGAAACCAGGAGACCAGGTTAGTTCTGTATCCGTCTTCTTCTCCTTCTGTAGCCTCCATTAGAATGGCCTCTGGTAGTCGGAGTTCAGCCCGTGGGAATAGGGAACCTGGCCCATACGATATTCCTTCGATCATGACCCGGGAGAGGGTGGAGAGCCTTAGGGTCGTTTATAGCATCCCTTCTACCTTGCATCTGACCATCCCCAACCGTGAGGGGAGGGTGAACGGCCTTGAACCTAGGAGCCCTTCCTATATATGAAGACCATCTGAAGGCCAACCTTCGATTTCCACTTCACAGCTTCCTTATCCAGATTTTCAACTTTATAGAATTACGCCCTCCTAACTGACCCCGAATAGTATTCGGGCAATCTGTGGCTTCGTGGTCCTCTGTCGAGGGGCGGGCATCGAGCCGAGACCATCTTTATTTTCCAACTTTTTTTTTCTAAAACAGGACTTCTGAAGTCAGAAATGGTGGGTGTTCAGCCCCGTCCTGGCCGGAAGATACTAGTGGGACTTTTGTCGGCCATTCATGGATGGAAGTCCCGATATTTTTTTGTAGATAGTTTAGAGCCGTAGGGCTTTGAGTCGGCATGGAGAGGGCCCAAGCCGAATGCCGCAAATTGATGGAAGATATTGAGAGCCGATGAGGCCAACTTTCATAGGCTGAATGACGAGGACCCGGAGTTTATCGGCGCCCTGCTCCACGAGGAGTCTCCATCAGGCTGGGATCAGCCAACACCGATCGCTGGATAGGGCGGAGGCCGTTGTGAGGAACTTGTTATTCTTTCCTTTGTCGGCTTTGACGTCGTTGCTGACCCTAACTTTATTTGCTGGCATGTGGAAAAATGAAGCCGGATCGGACGACCATTTCTGCACGATCGGTGCAGAGGGCCGTCCATATTTCTGAGCCGACGCCCGGGGAGCCGAAGAGGCAACGGACGGCGGAGCCAGCACCCGAAAAGTCGAAGAAGCAACGAACGAAGGAGCCGTCCATCACCGTAGTTTCAGTAGAGTCTGATGACAACGTGCTGCTAGCGGATCGCCAAAAGGCGATGGCACGAAGCGTTCGTCATCGGTCGGGCACACACCGCCCGGGCAGGAGAGGAACTGTCGGTGCCGACCGAGGTAGAGACGACTCCGATCTCACCGCCAATTGAACTGATGGAGGAGATTTCCCCGATGGCGGGGGAAACGGTAGCCAGAGGGTCGACGGCCGTAAAGGGGAAGGCCGACGAAGTCGACGATGGAGAGCGCCATAAGTGGCATGCTATTCGCGACGTCGAGCAGGTCAAAGAGCAGCTTAAGAGGGCTGTTACCGACGTCGACCAGCGGTCAGTGAACGAGGCCGCCAGAAGTTCTCTTCATCACCTACTAGGGATAAGTTTCGAATTCGGGCCTCCTGCTTTTACTTTATTATTTGTAAGTTTCTAACTGTCTGACTGTGTTGGCAGCCCCTCTGGGACACACTGCTGATGGATGACGGCTTGGGCGAGTTGCTCGATCTGAAGGAGCACTTGACTAAGAGGACGGAGGCAGCGGAGGCGGCGAGGGACATCGTGGAGGTGGCGCTGACAGCCGCCCAGGCGGAGTTGTCCGTTCTACGGGCCGCCGAAGGAGAACTGTCTGCCCTGTGGGCCGAGTCGGAGGTCCAAAAGAAGCAGATAGAAGATTCGCTGGCCCGCGAGGCTGACCGCAAGGCAAGGTTGAAAATAAGAAGCTGAAGGTGAAAGCTCTGACCCGCCGGCTGGCCGAGGAGGAGGGCGTCTGGCTGAATCTAAGAGGCGCTCAAGGGGCACCAGGCGGAGGCAGAGCGGTATAAGGGTCTGTTGAAGATGACCCGGAGCTAATGAAGACGGCAGCTGAAACAGCTGTGATGGAATACAAGACCTCCGAGGACTTTAAAGAGGAAGTGAACGAGGCTGGCACAGTCGGCTTCGACTACGGGTACGAGGAGTGTCTGGAGAAAGTCAGCGCCGCTTTTTCGAAACTCGATCTCTCTTTTCTTCAGCCGCCGAAGCCAGTGGAAGAAGAGAACGCGGAGGTAGCGGATCTGACCGTCGGTGCGGCCGAGACCCCAACTGAAGTCGTCGCAGTGGAGGTCAGAGCGGACGCCCAAACTGAAGCCGACACGGGAGCGGCAATCATTCCCGTCGGAGTTCCAGGGGAGGCCGAGGAGGCCCAAGTTGATATCATGTCTGTACTTCCCGAGGGTCAGGCCTAGATGTTTGTAAAGGTCTAACCTTCTATTTTGTAAAAAACTCTTTGATTTAATAGAACTTTTGATAGTATTCTTTGTGTACGTCTGTGTCGTCGGTGGTTAGGTTGATCAAAGTCTTTCTTCTGGAATTTTTCTAAGTGTGTGCCGGTCGGCTTGACAGGACCATGAGATAATTTAAGAATCCTTCTAAGTATATGTCCGTCGGCTCGTCTGAATGGGCGGTCGGACCTTCCGGAGTAGATGTTGGATAGTAGCTCAGGCCGAACCAAGTTACTTGGAAATTTTTCCCATGTTAGTTCATCGGCTCGTCCAGAAGAATGTTGAGATAGCCGCCGGACAGTAGTTCAGGCCGAACAAGTTACTTGGGAATTTTTTCTGTGTTAGCTCGTCGGCTCGTCTAGAAGGATGCTGAGGTAGCCGCCAGAGTCAGTCTTTCGGAAGGAGACTGCCCTAGAGCCTTTGCCGACCGGGGTCGGTCTTTTCAGAAGTGGACTGCCCTATAGCCTTGCCGACCGGAGTCGGTCTTTTCAGAGGTGGGCTGCCCTAGAGCCTTTGCCGACCAGAGTCGGTCTTTCGAAGGTGGGCTGCCCTAAAGCCTTTGCCGACCAGAGTCGGTCTTTTCGGAGGTGGGCTGTCCTAGAACCTTTGCCGATCGGAGTCGGTCTTTTGGAGGTGCTTCATAGAAGTTGTAGACTTTATTGATAGTACTGCAAAGATTGTCTACATTTCATGGATGCGCTATCTGCCGTCCGTCCAAATGTTCGAGTCGGTAGGTTCTAGCTCGAATTACTTCAACACGACTCGATAAAGGCCTTCCCAATTTGGGGAGAGTTTTCCTTGCTCGGTCGGTCTTGAAATCTCAAACCTCCGTAAGACCAGATCTTCGACTTGGAAAGTTCGCAACTTGACCCGTGAGTTGTAATACTTTGCCATCTTCTGATGGTAGGTCGCCATCTTTAAGCTTGTTCAAAATCTGGTTTCTTCAAGTAGGTCCAGGTCAGCCCTTCGCTGCTCAGAGTTAGTTGGCTCGGCACAGTAGTCAATCCGTAGGGATTGCAAAGATATCTCAACGGGGATGACGGCTTCACTCCCGTAAGTCAGGTTGAATGGAGTCTCCCCGGTCGCCGTTTGGGCGGTCGTCCGATAGGCTCAAAGTACTGAATGAGTTCTTCTGCCCAAAGACCTCTGGTTTCATTCAGTCGGGTCTTCAGTCCATGTAGGATTGTCCAATTGATGACTTCGGCCTCTCCGTTGGACTATGGATGGCCGACTGAGGTGAGCCGATGAGAGATGTGATATTGCTGGCAAAAGTCTCGGAATTTCAGATTGTCGAACTACCTTCCATTGTCGGTGATGATTGTCTGCGGGATGCTGAATCTGAAGATGATGCAGTTTCAGACAAAGTTTTCTGCCTTGGCTTCAGTGATCTGTGCCAGTGGTCCTCCACCCACTTGGTGAAGTAATCAATGGCCATAATAAGAAATTTGCGCTAGCCGGATGCCTGAGGGAAGGGTCCCAGTATATCCATTCCCCACTGTGCAAACGGCTAAGGCGCAGTAAGCGGAGTCAGCTGGCTGGCTGGCCTCCTTTGGATATTGGAGTACCTCTGACATGTGTCGCATCTTCGAACGAAGTCCGACGCATCCTTCAGGATTGTAGGTCAATAGTATCCCTGTCGGATTATCTTGTACGCCAGGGATCTTCCTCCAAGATGGTCGTCGCAGATGCCTTCATGTACTTCTCTGAGTGCATAGTCCGCATCAGTCGGCCCCAAACACTTTAGCAGCAGCTGTGAGAATGACCGCTTGTAAAGGACACCGTCAAGGACGACATACTTAGAGGTCGTCCAGCGCACATGTTTGGCCTCGGTCGGGTCTTCCGGGAGAGTCCCCTTGATCAGGAATGAGAGAATTGGGTCCATCCATGAGGCTTCCTATTCAACTTGGTGGACCTCAGTCGGCTCTTCATTAATACTTGGGCGCTACAGGTGCTCCACGAAAGTTCGGTCGGAGGTGTTTGTGACCGCCATAGCCAATTGTGACAAAGCATCCACCCGGGAGTTCTGCAGTCTAGGTATATGGAAAATTTCGAAGAATTTAAGCTGAGAGATGAGGCTTTGTACCTTGTTCAAGTACTTGGCCAGGGTTGATTCCTTGCTTCGAACTCGCCCTTCACCTAATTGACCACCAGTTGGAAGTCGGAGAAGGCCCTTATTCGGCTGATGCCCAGCTCATTGGCGATTTGCAATCCTGCAAGGAGGGCTTCGTACTCCGCCTGATTGTTTGACACCTGAAATAAGAAGTGGAGTGCATATTCCAAGCTTTCTCCGTCGGGGTCGGCCAGAATCAGGCCAGCTCCACAGCCCTCAAGGTTGAACGCCTCTCCGTCCCCGTGGAGGGTCCAAGCTGGTTCGGCGGCTCGTCAATGGCATCAGCCTCAGGTGCTTCAGCAGCTTGAGGGGATGCTTGCTTCCAAGAGCATTCTGCAATGAAGTCGGCAATTACCTGAGCCTTTAACGCCAATCGGGATTGGAAAGAAATGTCGAACTCGTCGAGTTTCACGACCCACTTAGCGAGCCGACCGGAAGTGTCGGACTCCGAAGGATCGCCTTCAGGGGTTGGTTGGTCAGCACGACGATCGGATGCGCCTGGAAGTAGGGTCGAAGTCTCTTGGCCGCTATGATCAGAGAATAAACTAGCTTTTGCATTTTAGGGTACCTTGTTTATGCATCATGGAGAACCTTACTAATATAGTAGATGGGCTTCTGCTGACCATCTTCTCCCACTTGCACGAGGACGGAGCTGACCGCCTCATCCAATACCGACAAGTAGAGATACAAAGGCTCCCCCTCTGTCGGCTTGGCCAGCAACGGGGGGTTCTTCAAATAATCTTTCAAAGCTTCAAAGGCCAATCGACATTCGTCGGTCCAGTGGAAATGATCCGACCAGCGCAGTGTCTTGAAAAATGGTAATGATTTCTCAACCGACCGGAGATGAAACGGCTGAGAGAAGCTATCCGGCCAGTTAGCTATTGCACCTGCTTCTTATTGGTCGGATGTCCCATTTCAATAACAGCTCCGAGCTTGTTGGGGTTGACTTCAATCCCTCTCCGTGTGACCAAGAAGCCGAGGAACTTGCCAGAAGTCACCCCGAAAGTACACTTGACAGGATTCAGCTTCATCCGATGGCGTCTAAGTGCATCAAAGGATTCCTGCAAGTCCTTGATGTGGTCGGCCCTGTTGAGGCTCTTGACAATCATATCATCTACATACGCCTCCATGTTTTTCCCAAGCTGCCCTTCGAAGACTCGGTTAATTAGCCTTTGAAAAGTGGTACCGATGTTTTTCAAGCCGAAGAGCATCATCCTGTAACAGTACAAACCTTTGTCGGTGACAAAGGCGGTCTTCTCCTCATCCTCCGGGTGCATCCTGATTGGTTGTAACCAAAGAAATCATCCATAAAACTGAGAAGCTGATGGCCAGCCGTAGCATCCACTAGGTGATCAATTTTCGGCAAGGGAAAGCTGTCCTTCGAGCAGGCCTTGTTGATGTCGTTGTAGTCCACGCAGATCCTCCACTTCCCGTTAACCTTTTTCACCATCACAACATTCGCTAGCCATTTAGGGTAATGGACTTCCCTGATAAAACCTGCGTCGGAGAGCTTCTTCACCTCTTCATCAATGGCCCCTCCCTTTAGGCAACGAAGCTCCTTTTTCTGTCGGACAAGCCTGTAGTTCGGATTCACCTTGAGCTGGTGAGTGATGACATCCGACGGAATACCTGGCATGTCCGACGCCAACCAAGCAAAGATGTCGGCATTACTCAGGAAGCCGATCAGCTCTGACTTGATGTCCTCGCTAACAGAGCTTCCGATTTGGAGGACTTTGGTAGGGTCATCCTCCTGAAAGGGGACAAACAGGATCCTTTCATCTGGCTGTCCACGGCTGTCGGCTTCAACCCTTGGGTCGAGCTGTTCCAGAGTAGGACGGCTTGCGACTGTTGGTTCAGAATAGTTAAGCACTGTGGCCATCTGACGGTCTCCACTCATAACTCCGACCCTGCTTCTGGTTGAAAACTTCGCCAACAGATGGTAAGTAGATACAATGGCCCAGAACTTGTTGAGGGCCGGTCAGTCCAGAATGGCGTTATATGTCGAGGTCGTACGGACGACCACAAAGTTGATGGGGAGAGTTTTCTGGAAAGGCTCCATCCCGATTGTTACGGGGAGAACTATTTCCCCTCAACTCCGACAGAATTTCTCCCGAAATCCGTCAGCGGGTGGGGGATTCTTGCAACATTGACCTAGACAAGTTCATTCTTATAAAAGCATCATACAGTAATACCTCCATGGAACTTTATTATCTATGAGTATCCTTTTTACATCGTAGTTGGCAATCACTGCCGACACAACTACAGGATCATTTTCAAACACATGGGACTCTAGAAGATCTTCGTCGGAGAAGGTGATTGCATTGGAACCCCTCGACCTCTTGACAATGTCTGGGTCGTCTTCATACCTCCAGTCGGACCGCCGATGCAGCATGACGACATCCCCACCGGTCGGCTGCTGATTAGGAAGCTCCGCCTCCTCCAGAGGGTTTAGCTTCCTCCGGAGGGTTTCTGGCAGTTGAGACTTCGGCCCGATCCCGGTGGGGTCGGACGTACTTGTGCAGGTACCCCCTCCAGATGAGGTCTTCAATGGCGCCCTTCAGCTGTAGGCACTCTTTGGTGCTGTGCCCATGGTCCTTATGGAACCGACAGAATTTATCTCTGTTTCTGGACGCGGGGGGGCCCCTCATCGAACGAGGCCTTTGCAGAAAGGTCTCGTTCTCAATCTCCGGGAGGATCTTCTTCCTTGGAAGGGAGAGGGGCGCATAGGTCTCGAACCTCCTGGGAAAGTCCTTCAACTTCGGACTTCAGCGTTGGGCCGGCCGGTTGTTGCCGTTGGGAGGTCGGACTTCGTGAGCCTTGTCGCTCCGCTTCTTGGGGGCTGGCCTCCCCTCCGCTTGGCGACGGTTCGCCGCTTGTTCCTCTGCCAGGGCGTATTTCTGCACCCTGGCCAGCAGCTCAGTGTAACTCGTCGGAAACCTCTTGTCCAAGGAGAAAGTGAGCTTGGACGAGCGGAGCCCTCTTTTGAAGGCCGACATAACTACCGTCTCGTTCAAATCCGGAACCTCCATGGCTGCTGAGTTTGAAACGGGCCATGTAGTCCTGGAGGGTCTCTCCCTCCTTTTGCGTCACGTGGAAGAGGCAGTCGGTGTTCCTCGGGGTCCGACTGCATGTCCTGAAATGGAAGAGAAAAAGATTTTCAAGCTGAGAGAGAGTGGATCGTACCTGGTCGGATGGTAGTGAACCACATCCGAGCGGCCTTCTTCAGGGTTGCTAGGAAGGCGATACAGTGGAGGGCATCGGAGGCGCCTTGTACCATCATGTGGGCTTTGTAGGTACCCAAATGGTCCAGCGGGTCGATGGTACCATCATATGGGTCCACCTGGAGAATTTTGAAGTGGCGAGGAATCGTCTTCGCCAAAATCTCGACAGAAAAAGGCAGGCGCGAGTCGTATGGCTACCCCCCCTTCGGCTTTCTGCCGATTCACAATTTCCACGATGCGCTCTTCCATGTATAGAATCTTGCTGGTGTAGTCCCTTGGGAGTTCGGCAGGAGGACGAACACCATCAGGGACGGATTCGGCATAGGAGGGTGAGGCAGACTTCGCCCTCTTGCCATCAGCGCGAGCCCTCAAGGACCTTCAAGGCTCCGGAATGACATGAGGGAGAGGCGGAGGGACTTCCTGAGGCCGGCCTGCCTCAGTGACCGGTCGGTGGTTGGTGCAGGATGCAGCAGGTGGCTGCTGCCAGTTGTCGACTGCCTCTTGGAGGCGATGAACCGCCGTAGTAAGCGTGTCTATGTGGTTCAGCAACATCTGGAACTGCTGTAGCCCCACAACGATACTGGGCTCGGCGACAGCAGCGGTGGCAGTGGCGTCATCTCCCTGGGAGGTCCCTCGGACCTGAACGAGGAATGGCCTCTTCTGACGGAGATGTTTTGGGTTCTTCCCTTCACCATTGCCAGACCTCGCTGGTTGATTTCTCCTTTTAAAGTAGAAGAGCGAGTGCCCCTCCCTTTAGCGCCAATCTGTTGCCGCAACTTCTCTTGGACCGGGCTAGGTCGGTTGTACTGGAGCGCTCTTCTCTCGGTCGACCTGCAACAAAGTACCAAGGGCCGGTGGTGTTCCGGCGGGGGACACTCCGATGCTTAAGTTAGCAGGAGCTCGAGGGCAACAGAATAAAGGAATCAAAGAGACGGCGTATGGAGAGGGAAGAGTGTACTTAGCTCAAAACGAGATCCCCCGGGTACATTATATAGGCGCGGAACAGTCCAAAATCCGTTAGGGAAGAGGCTGAGAAGGACCGATCTGCCCCTAATGGAATCTGGGGGGTGGCCACGTGGCGCCGAAACGAGGCGACATCGTAGGATAGTGGAGCAGTGGTGCTGATGTGGCAGAATTCTATTATAACAGAATTCTGGTACCAGCTGGAGAGGCTTCCGGAACTTCCTGGATGCTTGGAGTGAATCGGTCGGACGTCGACTGGGGGAGAGTCGGTCGGACCTCCGAAGGAAAGTGTCCGTTGGAGCTTCAACTGGAGTGGGTAGGTCGGACCTCAGCAAGAGTGGGTCAGGCGGACCTCTACTCCAGTGAGTCGGCCTTCCGAAGGAGACCGGTGGGCGGACCTCAGCAGGAGTGGGTCAGGCGGACATCTACTCCAGTGAGTCGGCCTTCCGAAGGAGACCGGTGGGCCGGACCTCAGCAAGAGTGGGTCGGACGGACCTCTACTCCAGTGAATCGGCCTTCCGAAGGAGACTAGAAGGTCATCGGAGCTTTGGCAGGGCGATCCGGTCGGACATCCGGAAAGGTGGTGGCCCGGTTTGCTGGTGAGCCGGTTGGGTACAACACTATGTAATAATTAAAATATAGTTGTCTATATTTTATTCGGATCATATTTAGATCCAAACTTTGTAGATTAGAACCGGATTATTTATGAACCCAATCCAACCCGAATGACCCGTTGGATTGAAAATTCTGATAGTGGACCCGACCCGATTTTCTAATGGATTGGGTCTGGATCTACCATTTCACACCCCTAGTTACATGCCACGGCGGTCGGGCGACAACAGTTTGGCGCACCAGGTAGGAGGGGCAGAACACGTTTTGTTCCAAGCCAATCCCCTTACGAGCAACCCCACCAGGAGCATGGTGATGACCCGTGCGAGGGAGGTCTCCACTAGCCATGCAGGGGATCCCCCTTCACATGGGGACCCGCACAGTCCAGAAAGGGAGCTCCCCGCTCCACCGCAACTGCC
The DNA here is from genome assembly GCA_021397845.1 of Areca catechu. Classification (NCBI taxonomy): domain Eukaryota; kingdom Viridiplantae; phylum Streptophyta; class Magnoliopsida; order Arecales; family Arecaceae; genus Areca; species Areca catechu. The sequence continues at coordinate 51,800,597 of CM038039.1, forward strand.
TCCAACGGACATCTAGCAGGCCGTACTCGCCCAGCAAATGCAGCTTCTGACGCAGCGGTGCACCAATTGCAGCATCAGCACCGATCCCTGGCCACCCACCAGGCCACCAACAGCTAGGGACTCTTATGACCCAAGCCGCCGCACCCCGTGATAGCATGCAGTCTTTCCAAGGAAGGCCTTCACTGCCGCAAGCCACGACAGATCCCCAGGGAAGCCACGGACCCCGGCGAAGAGATAGTGGACTGGGTCAGCCGACCGGGAGAGCCGGTCCCCGACCCTCGAGCAGGCTGCTGTCAAGCACCGCCGAGGTGCAGAGGCAAAGCCCCCCGTCACGACCCCCCTCAGCTGCCACCTTCACCTCCTTCGTCGGCCTCAACGGAGGACTCCACCGACGAGGCCATCAGGTTCATGGCAGAAAGGCGCGCGAAGGAACAGGAGCGCAAGCTGGCGAAGCTATCCCGCCAATTTGCAAATTTGCAGGGCTCTCCCCGCGAGCCTGCGGACTACGACGCCCGTCCCCCTTTCTCCCGAGAGATCCAAGAAGAACTGATCCCGAATCGGTTCCGCATGCCACAGGTGGATCTCTACGATGGGACCACCGACCCTCTGGACCACCTTGAGAGCTACAAGGCCCTCATGAGAGTCCAGGGACGACCGACGCCCTCCTCTGCGTCACTTTTCCAGCCACCCTCCGGAAGGCGGCTCGAGTCTGGTTTACCCGCCTCGAGCCTGAAAGCATCGACTAATTGCTTAGTTGGAGAGAAAGTTCGTGGCCCACTTTGACGCTTATCAGAAAATGCCACAAAAGGCGGACAGCCTTTTCTCCATCAGGCAGCAAGACCACGAACTCTCGCGGGACTATGTGGCCAGCTTTAAGGTTGCTGCACTGGAGATTTACAACCTGGATGAGCCAATTACCATGTTGGCGCCGAAAAAGAGAGCTCAGGACTTCCCGCCTGACCTACTCACTGGACAAGAAGCCACAAAAACATACTCCGAACTCCTCCATGTTCACAAGTACATCCGCGCTGAGGAGGCGGACCGTGCGAGGGAGCTGGACAGGAAGCCGCTGAAGAAGCAACCTCCTGGGGAGACGTCCGGGGTGCGGAAGTCCGGACCGGTTGTCCCGAATTTTCGCCCAGGGTCGAAGCCGAAGAGCGGCCCCATCCCAGAAGAAAGATACACACCTCTCCTAGCCCCGAGGACAAAGATCCTCATGGAGATTAAGGGCGAATGCTACCTGCGACACCTGCCCCCACTGAAGCCGTCTAATGATCGCGACAAGACGAAGTACTGCCAATTCCACCACGACCACGACACCAAGGAGTGATGCCACCTCAAGAGAGAAATTGAAGATCTGATAAGAAGGGGCTACCTCGAAAGGTTCGTGAGGGACAAGACCCCGGAGAAACCTAAGGCGCTCGCTACTCTCCCTCCTGTCCCTACAGTCGACAATCGGCCCATCGAGAAGCATGTGGGAATGATAAGTTGGAGAATCGAGCGCGCTCCCAAGAGGACCAGGGGAGGAGAGAGTTTGGAAAATGTACTTTCCTTTATGAAGGAGAGAGAATCTGGAAATGAAAATGAAAACAATGATGCCGTGGTCGTCGAGATGACGATCGCCAAGCATCCTGTAAAACGGATCATGATCGATAATGGAAGTTCGATTGATGTCTTTTTTTACGATGCTTTCTCCAGGATGAATCTGTGATCTGCTCAACTGATGCCTGTGCACACTACCCTCGTCGATTTTACAGGGAACTCCATGAGAGTCGAAAGGGAAATCACTCTCCCCGTCACTGCCAGGACACCATCTCGACAGAGCACTGTCATGATGACCTTCACAGTTGTTAGGCTTTCCTTGGCCTACAACGTGATTCTCAGTCGCCCCGGGCTCAATCTGCTCGACACGGTCATTTCCACCAAGCGGCTATTGGTGCAGTTTCCCACTCCTTGTGGCGTAGGAGAAATGAGGGGGGCACCCCAGCCGATCCAACACTGTCTCCAAACCGTCCCTGGGGCCAGAAACTCGGAGGAAGACCCCAGCGCCAACGACCTCGACCAGAGGGAGCAAGACCCCAGAGGTGGCCCGGTCGAGCACCTGTTATCGTATCCACTTGGAACCGACCCGACAAAGACAGTGCAAATTAGGACCCAGCTGCAAGAGGAGCGAGCCCACCTGTTGGAATTCCTTCGAGCGAACGCAGACGTGTTCCCTTGGACGGCAACGGATATGCCCAAGATTTCTCCTGACATCATCACCAACAAGTTAAGCGCTGACCCGAAGTACCGTCCTATTCGACAGAAGAAGAGAAGCTTCGCCCTGAAGAGGCAACGGGCAATCAATAAGGAGGTGGATAAGCTCCTCATAGCCGGCTTTGTCCGTGAAGTACAATACCCCAGCTGGTTGGCAAATATAATCATGGTCAAGAAGAACAACGGGAAGTGGAGGAACTGCGTGGACTACACCAACCTCAACCGAGCCTGCCTAAAGGACAGCTTTCCTTTGCCAAAGATCGACCAACTGGTAGATGCCACCTCGGGGCATCGCTTGCTTTCCTTTATGGATGCACTCTCCGAATACAATCGGATCCAGATGCATCCAGAGGACGAGGAGCACACTGCCTTCATCACTGATCGAGGGACGTACTGCTATCGGATAATGCCCTTCGGTCTGAAGAATGCTGGTGCCACGTACCAGCGGCTGGTCAATCGGATCTTCAAGGACCAGATTGGCAGAAACATGCAAGTATACGTGGACAACATGCTCGTTATGAGCAAGCCGAAGTCAGACCACGTCGTCAACCTGGTGAAGGCCTTCCGCAACCTTCAACTGCACCAGATGAAGCTGAATCCGGCGAAATGCGCCTTCGACGTAGCAGCGAGGAAGTTCCTTGGCTTCATGATCATCCAGAGGGGAGTCGAAGCGAACCCGGAGAAGGTCCAGGCAATTGTCGACATGGAGCACCCCACCTCGAAGAAGCAGGTCCAGTGCCTAACGGGCCGGATTACCATTTTGAGCCGGTTCATCTCGAGGCGGCTGACCGTTGCTTGCCTTTCTTTAAGACGCTGCGCAAAATGAACGACTTCGCCTGGACCGAAGAATGCAAGGCAGCCTTTGAGGAGCTGAAGAAGTTTTTGGCATCACCGCCGCTGCTCTCTAGGTCGAAGGAAGGGGAGGAACTCCTGCAATATCTGGCGATCACCCCAGGGGCCATCAACTCGGTTCTTGTCCACACGGATGAGGATGGAGCCCAGAAACCGGTGTACTATGCCAGCAAAATCCTCTGAAATGCGGAGATCAGGTATACCCGCTCAGAAAAGTTAATTTTTGCCCTCATAATGTCTGCTCAGCATCTAAGGCCGTACTTCCAAGCGCATCCGATCATGGTCTTGACGGATCAACCACTGAGGGTTGTACTTAATTGCCCCGATACATTCGAACGCTTGGCTAAATGGGCGTTGAAGCTCAGCAAATTCGACATCGCATACCGGCCAAGGCCATCTCAAAATGCCGAGGTATTGGCCGACTTCCTGGTCGAGTGCGTGGGACTGGCCGAAGAGCCGGAGCAGACCACCCGGAGTGTCAGATGGAGCCCGAGGCCGAGGAGTTTGGGTCCTCCACGTGGACGACGCGTCCAACGCAGGCGAGAGCGGAGCAGGCCTCATCCTCGCTAACGGCGATGGGATTGTAACCGAGTGTGCACTCCGCATCCGGTTCGCGACGACCAACAACCAGGCGGAGTATGAGGCACTCCTCGCGGAGCTGAGAGTCTCCCGCGAGCTGGGTGTACCCAACCTAAAGGTCTTCATCGATTCCCAGCTGGTGGCCGGGCAGGTCTCAGGAGAATATGAGGCTCGAGATCCCCAGATGATGAAGTACCTGGAGCAGGTCCGCTTGAGCACGGCAGGCTTTCGGCGCTTCAGCATCTTCCACATCCCTTGCGGAGAGAATGCTCACGCCGATGCCCTGTCAAGGCTCGTGACCTTGCCGGACTCATCACTGGAGCGCGCCCACATTGAGTACTTGGAAAGTCCAAGCTACGAAGCTCTCGGAGAGGTCCAGCAGGTCACCCCGGAGCCCAGCTAGATGGACCAGTACATCAGATACATCACTGACGGCACCCTACCAGCAGATCGAATGGAGGCCGACCTCATCAAGAAGAAGGCTGCGTGATTCGTCCTGACGGACGGGCAACTCTACTGCAGATCCTACTCTTATCCGCTCTTAAAGTGCCTGAAACCACAGAGATGGCCTTGTGCTCCAAGAAATACACAAAGGCCTCTGCAGGAATCACGTCGGAGGGAAGATGCTAGCGTACAAGGTCCTACGTCAGGGATACTACTGGGAAACCATGAGGATGGACGCCGCCGACTTCGTGAGGAAGTGCGATCGCTGCCAGTGCCACGCCCACATACAGCATCAACAAGCGGCGCCACTCTTCCAACTCTCCGCACCCTGGTCGTTCGCCTAGTGGGGGATGGACATCCTCGGTCCATTTTCTCCTGCGTCCGGACAGCGCAAGTTCTTGATAGTGGCTATTGACTACTTCACCAAATGGATGGAGACAGAGCCACTAGCGCGGATCACCGAAGCCAACGTCTACCAGTTCTTCTAGAAGTCGATCATATGTCGTTTCGGACTCCCCGCAACATCATCACCGACAGTGGACGGCAGTTCGACAACGAGAGTTCAAGGAGTTCTGCGCCGACCTCGCATTCATCATCGCTTCACCTCGATGGCTCGCCCCCAGACCAACAGAGAGGCTGAGATGACCAACCAGACTATCTTCTAGGAACTCCGAACTAGGCTAGACCGGGCCAAGGGTAGGTGGGCAGAAGAACTTCCCAGCATCCTTTGGACCTACCACACACACCCAGGACGGCCACGGATGAGACGCCCTTCAGCCTCGTCTTCGGCGCCCTTCAGCCTCGTCTTCGGCGTGAAAGCCGTTGTCCTAGTCGAACTTAGTGTGTCCACACTACAGGTGGAACAATATGATGAAGCAAAAAATCCGCCCGCGCTTTCTGCTTAACTTAAACCTCCTCGAGGAAACGAGAGACAATGCTCGACTCCGGATGGCGACTTACCGGCAGCGGGTAGCTCGGTACTACAACGCGCGGGTAAGGCCGAAGATCTTCCGCCCAAGCGACCTAGTGTTATGCCAGGCTGAAGCCTCCCAACCCTAGGAGTGCGGCAAGCTCTCACCAAACTGGAAGGGCCCCTATAAGGTGGTCGAGGCTCTTCCCCATGGAGCCTACTACCTAGCAGAGCTAGACGATGCTAGATTCCCGCGGACTTGGAACACCAACAATCTGAAAATATACTATCAGTGATGTAAGGCCTTCCTCCATTAATGATAAAGTTCCTCTTTGTGCAAATCACTTTTACCTTGCAAGAATGTCGCTGCTCGACCCCAGGTCTGGCAAGCAAAGTTCGGAAACTTTTGAAGCCCGGCACTCTAAGCCCGGAAACTTTTGAAGCCCAATACTCTAAGCCCGGAAACTCCTGAAGCCCAGCACCTTAAGCCCGGAAACTTCCGAAGCCCGGCACCTTAAACCCGGAAACTTCCGAAGCCCGGCACTCTAAGCCCGGAAAACTTCCGAAGCCCGGCACTCTAAGCCCGGAAACTTCCGAAGCCCGGCACTCGCCCGGAAACTTCCGAAGCCCGGCACCTTAAGCTCGGAAACTCCTGAAGCCCGGCACCTTAAGCCCGGAAACTTCTGAAGCCTGGCACTCAAGCCCGGAAACTCCTGAAGCCAAGCACCTCGGAGTCACCTAGTGGCCCCACCAAGTGCAGCATCCTAGCTCGGTCGTACCATGAGCGCTTGGAGATGGTTCTACCCGAGGTCGCCCAGACCTCTTTCAAGGAAACACACGAAGCCCTACCTCCACGCTGCTTATGTGCTGGGAACGACTCAACAAGTCAAGGACTTCCTAACCATCCCACGTACCCGGAGCTCGGCAGGAAAGAGTCCAAGGACTTAGAGCCTCAAGGCGAGTCACCTCAGCAAAGACATGCACATGGGCAGTTGAGAAGAAAAGGAAGAAAAGTTGCCAAAGCATTGAGAATGCGAAAGAACACAAGTAAATTAGGATAGAAGGAAATTTCATTAAAAATTTTCAAGATTTTACATTGTCTCCGGGCCCCGATAGGCCGGGCAGCCCAGACAGAAGCAAAGAAAAAAAAGTACAGAAGGGAGACTCCTATGGTACTCCGCTGGCTCCTTCCCAGGACGGCGCTCAAGTCAGGCGACGTCTTCTAGGACCTCCGACGATGGGGCGACGTCTATGACCTCCGACGGCGGGGGTACGTCGACGACAGCCGTGAGTTCCTCCGATTCGGCCATGACCAAAATTGGCCCCCACACGGAGCAGCCGAGAAGGCAAGCCCATCCAAGCTCATGTCTGGAATAAGCTCCGCCACCTTGGACTCGGCAGAACACGAATCCCTTGAAGAATGAGTAGTGGCTAGTTCGTGGAACTCAGCATCGAATTTTTTTAAGGCCTTGTAATTTGGCATTGCCTCGGTGGCCTCCTTCGCAGCCTCCATTAAGGCCACTGCCCCTGCAGCCTTCTCCTCGGCGGCAGCGGCCCGCTCCTGTGCCGCCTCCAGCTGAGCCCAGAGTGTTCGAGCCTGCTCCCTCTCCCGGGCCACTTCAGCCTTGAGCTCCTCCACTCTGGCCTCCCTGGCCTTGAGCTCCTCGGCCCACATCTGACCCGATCCCTCTCCCGGGCCAAGGACTCCTCCAGGCCCTTGAGGTGCCTCTTGGCGCCTGCCGCCTCGGCCCTCAGCTCTTTATTCTTATGTTCGGCCTCCCAGGCCGCATCCATCTTTAGCTTGACCTCGACCGCCAACGAGTCAAGCTATTGCATTTTCTGCCTGTCCCTCTTGGCCCAGTTCTTGCAGTAGTCCCGGATAAGCAAAAGGTCCGCCCCAAGTTGCACCAAGGAAGACATCAGCCATACAAAAAAAAAAAAAAGAAAGAGGAAAAGACAATAATACCTACGGAGAAGAGTTGCGGAAAGGTGCCAAGGATGGCGTCGGCCAGGAGCCTTCCGGCTTTTTCCCGCCGATCGCGTGGTTGGACAGCGAAGTCCATCATGCGCTCGGCGAGTACCCGATCCCGGACCAATGAGGAGTCCGGTGCCACCTCGAAGGGCAACCTGCGGGAGCTACCCTACTTCTTTTTCTTCGCTGCTAGTACACCCTCGTGGCTGGCCGAGGACGTCTCGGAATCTCTATGGGGGCTCGCCGCCATGCCGGACGGCGCCGCTAACAGCGGCTCCCTCCTCTCCTCTTCTTTCGCTTCCACCTCGACAATTTCAAGAGGTGGGGGCGCCACAACGACAGCAGCGGACCTGGCCCGGGTGACCACGTCAGGCTCTCGAACCGAAGGCAGGTCATGCTGCCTCGGCGGTTCGGGAACATGTTCGGCCATTCTCCTGCTTGGCTCGGATGGCGTGGCAGGTGCGGCCCTTGCGCTAGCCTCGTTCCGAGGCCTTTTCGACGAGGACTCTCTGGCCCCCGCCGGTGCACCCCTTTTCCTGGAGAGTGCGAGGAGTTCGTCCATGGAGTACTTCATGCCTGCACAAAAGAGAATGAGGTCAACTCCGAGCTTGAAGGGACAAGCAGAAAACAAAAAACAAGTAGAGCCTGCGCCGAACTCACCCAACTCCCGCATTGGGCTGACTCCGGCTTCGAACAGGTTCTGCTTCGACAACAAAACCTCGAGGGAAGGGATTTGGTTGGTGCGGAGCTGGTCATAAATTTCTCGATCAGCCGCTTCGACAGCAGAGTTCCGGTTCAGGATCCGGTCTAGGGTCGCACAAATCCAATCGACCCCCTCGACGGAAGCAAAAAAGTATATGCTCTTCCATCCTTTGATGGAAGAGGGGAGCTCGAACTTAATGCCCTTTGAAGACGGAGAAATGAACCACCACCCCTCCTTGGTCGGGTGGCGCTTCAGGGTAAAGAAAATCCTAAACAAGGAGAAACGGGCTACGATCCCATGAAAGTGGCAGAGGACGGTGAAGCAAAAAATTATCCTGACTGCGTTTGGAACTAACTGAGCCGGAACTAAACGATAATGGCTCAGCACGGAAAGAAAGAAGGGATGAAGCGGGAATCGAAGGCCCCCTGCGAGGGTTTCCTCGTAAAGGGCAATCCGACCCAGGCCACTGGAGGTGACCCGTTCTCCTGGTCGTGGGATCGAGAGCGGACAGAGTCCGGGATGCCGAAGGCCTCCCGGATGATCGAGAGCTCCTCGCCAGTTATCGCCGAAGCAATACTGCCGGGACCAGTCGACCGAGAAGGTTCAGAAAAAGCTTCAGGGGGAGGAGGAGGAAAGCGAGCCCTAGGCTCCCCTATAACAATCCCAGTGGGGCGAGGCCTTCTGCGGATCTCGAAGTGGACTTCTTCCTCCTCATCGGAAGGAGTCCTTGCCGAGAAGGCCCCGCCTCATCAGGATTGCTCGAGGGACGATGGCTGCGACCCGAACGAGCCATCCCAAGGAAGAAGATAAGGGAGAAAGAACATAGAAGGAAGAAAAAGGAGATGGACAAAGTCCGGGAAGATCCTAACCCTGAAGATGAACTCTACCAACCAAAGGAAAAAGAAGAATGAAGAGGACGAACCTGGCTAGCCTTGAAGGAAAAGGACAGCCGGGGGAAGAGAGAAGGCTCTGGTTCGCTGGCGGGCACGAGGGATTTGAAAGAGAAGATGTTTTCAGAGAACTGTCCTTCCTTTCGAAATAACCAGACTGCAACCGTACCATCTCAGAGCCACCACCGTCGGATCTGCGCGCGCGTGTCAGCAATCGGTAGAGGGCAACGCTTTGGTTCGCCCAGGACCATTTCGAATTCTGCGTCAGCCATAAAGCCTCCTCGAACAAGTCCACGTGCCACCCCCGCATTGGCTTGGGGGTCCGTTCCGCGATGCGCCGGCGATCATGGTAATAATGGCACCAAATTTCGGCCTTTCCACGTCAGCACCGCATTTACTCACTTCGCCCCGAGCGCCATGCGCCAACGGGACTTGGGAGTAGGGGCAAATGATGTGGCGGGATAGCTGACGTGGAACCCATGTCAGACTCAGTCAAATGCCACGTCGAAGGAAGCAGCCACATCGGACATCCTTCTTCGGGCTACTTCGCCAGATGGCTCCCCCAAGGTCGAGATGCCCTGGCCGAAGTCGAGCTCCGGCCATCTTCGGACTCCTTCGCCAGGAGGCTCCCTCGAGGTCGAGACGTCCTGGCCGAAGTCAAGCTCCGGCTCTCTTCGGACTCCTTCGCCAGGAGGCTCCCTCGAGGTCGAGACGCCCTGGCCGAAGTCGAGCTCCGGCTCTCTTCGGACTCCTTCGCCAGGTGGCTCCCTCGAGGTCGAGACGCCCTGGCCGAAGTCGAGCTCCGGCTCTCTTCGGACTCCTTCGCCAGGTGGCTCCCTCGAGGTCGAGACGTCCTGGCCGAAGTCGAGCTCCGGCTCTCTTTGGACTCCTTCGTCGGGTGCCTCCCTCGAGATCGAGACGTCCTGGCCGAAGTCGAGCCCCCCTCCCTGAACCGGCCCCACTTCGGACGAGGGGACCAGCAACTGGGGGACGTCACCACCTTTCTTGAACGGCGATGAACCGTCCAAGGACCACGGAGGGGCGCCCACCAAGCCACAATAATTGCCTCTGCTACCACTTACACCGAAAAGAAAAGGATCCCCCGATCGAGGCACCACGCTCCCGACCGACCATCTGTGCCACCCAAAAGAGGAAATCATCTCAGGAGATTCAAATCCAGGGGGCGGCTACCTCCCGATTGAGACTCTGCCAGGTTTCCCGAAGTGGAGCAACCAGAGGAAGGGTCAGAGAGCACGGTGTAGTTCCCTATACGAATGGGGAAAGCCACCTCCCGTACGGCACGGAGCACTGCCGCACGTGCCTGCAAAGGAGGGGAGGATCCCGAGGTAGGTGGCAAGCAGCCATCCTGGCTTAAAAGAATTCTGGTGGAAGAAGCCATCCGCTTAAGAATCTCCAAGGTTCAAGAAAAAGGTAAGGAACAACAAACGAAGGAGAGAATTGGGCGGCATTACGGAGAGCAACCGAGAGGCCAAGTGCTCTATGCTACCGAAGACTACCAGAAAGGTCTCGACGAACACAGCCATCCAGCTCAAACACTCCTCCGCTGCCACTACCCCGCTCTACTCTCAACCCATTCACATTCTCTAAGCATATAATATTTCTCCTCCTAGAGTGGAGTCCATCCACGGGACTCGACCAAGAGGATCTGTTTTCCTGGATCACCATTGACTTGAGCGTCAAAGTGCCCCACCGGGATCCCGGTCCGGGTCTCCTCCGTTTTGCAGGTCCAGGCACGCGAGCAGGTTCCCAAGCGACGAGGGCGGAATCGAGGTCGTCTCCAACTACAGGCCACGGCGGTCGGGCGGCAACACCTAATAATGCAAACCAATGGCTAATGTATTGAAGAGACATAACACCACAATGTGACAAAATAAATACCCCACCAGATGCTTAAGGTATTAAAGTAATGGATATATTAAATTTGACAGAAGGTATAAATGCTCCATATAACAGTTTGTATAAGGATTAATTATATCATGGACTCAAACCTCACAATCGTAATCCCGTATTACTTAAAATAACAGCATACCTGTGTTAACTGCCTGCTTTCATGATTCCCACGCAAAAGTGTAATATTCGCAGGGTATCTAGTACACATGGAAAATCAAAGAAACATTAGAAAATGATTTCGCGTGCTAAAGGGAATGGCTGAGAGTAGTCCAGAACATGAAAAAAAGGAAGCAACCAAAGTTTACAAATTAAAAAAGGCCCACCAAGCAAAAATATCAAATCATAAAGGCCATTGCAAAATAGATGTAACAAAGATAATCAAATGATACGAAGTTCAAGAATAAAAAGGCGAACATACGATAACAGTACAGAAATTGTCTCAATATGGAACTATGCACTTTTGTTCAAAAGAAAAAAACAGTAAAATAAGGCAACAAAATCTTCAAGAAACTAGAATCTAGCATAAGCCATAAGCAAATACCAGAACAACGTGGAGGGCAATTATTCCAACAACCATACCATAATAAAACATATAAAAATAGACAATCAAGCGATAGTTTCAACTCACAGAAGCAGTACTACGAAGATGACAAGCACCAATTTCATACATCATCAGCTAAAAAACAACAGCAATCTAAGGTTAAAATGCAATTGTCATTGTACATAAAGAAATCCGAACATGTGATAAGAATGTCAAACATCAAAGAATCACATAAAATCTGGCAAATCAACATAACTATAAAAAGGTAACAAGTTCATATATATCAAGTTCAAATAGGCATGAATGGAATAGAATAATCTGGAAAACACTAGAATAACTGTCCCTCATCCCAATAACCTAATAAGGTCAAGTCTGATGTATTGTCAGATCACATGGCACTTTGCCAGAATGCCAATTGCTAATAGAATGATATATTCTTGGTCTGATAACAAGTGTCAATGAGTCAAAATTGTCGAAAAGTCCCAAGCACCCAAGAGAGTCAACTGAAAGATTAGGTTGTTCATAACTTAAAATAGCAAGAAGAATAGAAAGAATAGAGGGAGAAAAGTGAAATCTGAAGTAGAATCTAAGGTCCGGATAACACTTCCACAAACTTATCCACAAGATGCAAAGATATAAGACAGAAGTCTTAAAAATATTTGGCAGATGATGGAAGCCAAGAGATATCAGAAACTCACCAATAACTAGATGGTCCTGTACAAGGAAGACTCCTCTAATTGCAGAGGAAAGGAATGGTTCACCAAAAGGAGTATTTCAAGAAACAAAAGGCAAAAAAAAAGAAGAAGAAACCAACTTTAACAAAATGCAAGAAAAGGGATTTTTTTTTTTTCCTATTTCACATTTTGATCTCCTCTTTCTCACACCTGTGCAAACAAATCACGGTAATACTACTTGACAAAAAAAAAAAAAAGCAGAGAGACAAAGTAGAGAGAATTGACAAGTATTGCTCTTGTGCAGGAATACCTGGCTTTGAGAAGCAATAGAATTGTGAAAACTTCCAAACTGTTATATCCACGATCGACAAAATCACCCTGGCAGTAACATAGGTACAATCTGAATCATCGGACCATTATACAGCTTCTTAATACAGAGTACATTTTATCATCAATGCTACAATTGTTTGAAGAGCACGAAAAGTTTACCATGAAAATGTAATTTGTCTCAGGAACATGACCTCCAGTCTGGAAGAGTTTCATTAGATCATGAAACTGTCCATGGATGTCACCACAAATAGTAACAGGGCTATTAACGGGCTGCACATTTGATTCCTCGATAAGAATCTCTTTTACCTGAAAAGATTAAAGATATAAGAGTTTAACAGAATAATAATAGTTCCAGTTCTATGCATGATAAAACATCTAAAACAACCAACTTGGGAATAAGACAGGTCAGGGATGAATAGACAATATTGGTCTTTCTTCAGAAAAATATGTGGGTATCAAAGATTTTAAAACTAATGATAGAGTTGATATGTTAGTTTAGGTGTCATATTTAAAAGAAAAAAAAAATGATACCATGCAGAAAATAGCACTTTGAGAACTTGGACGTGACAAAAGTGATGACCAGAGAACATTTCTTTGTATGGAATTCCAATTCCTTCAACAGGAATGGAACAAAAGTTGGATAGAAGTTAGTTAGTATGCAAAAATTGCTATATTCTGGTAGCACTAAAAGATAATATCTTGTTCAATAATCCCATTTCCAAATAAGAATTCCTCAATTTATTAAAAAATAGGAATAATTAATTAATATGAACACTACATACATCTTCTTTCGAACACCAAGGAATCAAAAGAAGTTTAAAAAAAAAGAAAAAGCAAATTAAAGGGCCACAAATTAATGGATTAGTTATTGAGGTGCCTCCTAAAGAAATAACATAGAACCATAATCAAGAAATTATTTTAGTTAGCTGATTGCAATAAGCATTATCATCTATATTCACAAAGCTTTGTAATCAAGAAAATTTGCTTTCTAAAATATGACCTACGAAGACATTCTTTATCATCCAGCTAGCATGAACAAGGTTTTACATCCTGGTGGGACGGCCATTGCATCCCATTCTTGTGAGAAAATGGGGTCAGGATTGGATCGAGGCTTTGAAACCCATCCATGCAGGGAGAGAAGAAGAAAGAGGAAAGAAAGAAATGAAGATGAATAAAAAAAGTGAAAAAAAAAAAAGAAGAAAAATGAAAGAACGAAGGAAGGAAGAAGAAAAAGAAAGGAAAGAAGAAAGAAAGAAAAGAGAACGAACAAGAAAAAGAAAAAAAGAAATGAAAGAAGGGATAAGAAAATGAAAGAAAAAGGAAATAAAAGAAAGAAAGGTAGATAAAAAGAAGCAAACAAAGAAAGAAATTGAAAGAAGAATAAGAAAGAGACGAGGGATATCTATCGACATGCATGACCGAGATCGTTGTCAGGATAGGACTAGACAATGAGGTGCCCTATTCCATGGAGATACCGGAACACCACTGTCCCACGAGATTTAAAACGTTGGGCATGAACACTTCTTAATTTGACATTTTCATATTATTCCTAACCACTAACATCAACCTTGTTCAATTTTCACCAGGGCTAGACTAGAACAGCAACAACTCACTTATCAGATAAAATTGCAAAATCTCACAACATTTGTGGTCGTGGATAGATCTCTCCTATATTTCTACAGAACATATAAGATTCATCCACCCAGAAGCAAGGTTTTAAATTTTAATTCTCATTTATCAGTTATCTCAGTGGGTGTCCAAGACCATGATGAACCAAGATCTCGACCCATATAGGAAGTGAAAGATATAGATGTATGGCATACTTTGTATTGAAGATCGAAGATCAATGTCAACTAACATGGTGAAACTGAAAGATCTAGAAGCCAAAGCTTATCGCATTAGTCCCTCTAAAGAGCTAACATAATGCCTGATAAAATAAAATAATATAATATTTTAAAAAAACTCATTGCATGAATACTGATTTTTTTAAAAAAAGAATATATTCGTTTCATTTTATACTGAAGACTTCCCCTTGTTCTGAAACATATCCCGTACAAAAAAGCATATACTCAATATGAGAAATTAAAAATAGAGCTGGAGGCCTTCCATGAGATGAAACGCCGAAACTCAAATAGGAATTCCCTGGAGAGAGAGAGGGAACATACGTATTCACAGAGGAGCTGGAGCTCGTTTTCCATGAGATGCAGGCCTTCCTTGACCTTGGAGATCCACAGATCCAAGTCCATGGCGATGTTGATTTCAAGCCAGAGGGATCTGAACTTGAAGAAAAAAAATTGGGAAAGAGCGAGATCTGTCTTGTCTGTTTGTGAAGATGGGATCGGGGAAGAGAGAAGAGGGGGATACGAGTTTTTTCTCTCTTTTTTTGGGCCTGGTACGGGTTACGAGACCTTTCGTTCTTCGTACAAAAATAGAAAACAAAAGAATATCCCCTGCACTAAAAAGAGAATTTACCTATATTTTTAAAGACATTTATCTATGCTCTCTAAACGTCGAAGTTAAGTATTTTATGATATATAAATATCGATATTTTTAAAAATATCGAAGAAAAAGTTGAAAACATTGCTTGCCAGTATTTTTTTTAAAGCATCGAGAAAATTCAACATATATCGATATTTTAAAGCATCAACATTTTTTAATTTATCGATACTTCTTAGCAATCGATATTCTAATGACATTTAAAACATATTTTAAAACATCGATAATTTTATTTTTTTTAAAAAAATAATTATAATAATTTAAAGTATTATTAAATATATTTATTTGTACAATAAAATGTGTAGCAATACAAATCTATATAATAAACATATATATCATCAAAAAAAAATCAATACAAGGTGTATCAACAATGTTTCATTCAAACATGTATCATACAAAGTCAAATACATAAAATTGAACCAAACACCAAATATACATCAAGTCAATATCAACAGTGTTTTATATATATAAAAAGTATCAATGGTCAAATTCAAATACATCAAAAGACATACAAAAATAAAAAATAAAAAAAAACAAATGGCATCAATGGCATCAATGATCCGCGGGAGGTGGTCGTCATCCTGTCTGCGACTGGCAGATGCATCAGGAACCTACAAAATATACATATACAGTTACGATACATACATTATATATATTCTAAATTATTACATACATACAATATATATAGTTATAAATAATTACTTACCTGAGATGACATGAACATATACAGCACAGATATAATATGCTCAAGCTGAGCCCTCATAGTCAGCATCTCTGCTCTGTATGCATTACACTCTGCTCTGTCTGTATCACGTGTCTATCTGAGCTCTGCTATATCATCCTCGAGTCGACGAACACGTGAATGATCATGATTATCTCTAGCATCCCGAGTAACTCTACTCATCTCAGATAACTGAGTAAAGGTAACTCCAATCTCATAACCCCTAACTCGTTCAGGACGCTCTAGTCCCATCAACTCCGATAATACCTCGGCCTCAATGCGACTGTTATGAGTAGATGATGTAGCCTCGCCACCATGCTCGATGATCATAGAGGTAGCCCTCTCATGTTTTATAAAAAATCATATTAATACTTAATTAAAATAAATTATAAATCATGATATAATATAAATAAAAAAATATAAATATATCTCTGGACTCCTTCCGAACAAAACTGTCATCCTGGTGAACATGATCGTCCGATAGAACACCTCACCAGGCTCCCTCCCCTACTGATCAGCCTATAGAAAGAATAAATGTTATAAAAAAATCTAAAATAACACATCTTATACCTCCGTACCATGATACATATCACATGCATGATACATGATGTTAAAACTAAAAGTGTACTAAAAGTATTATAGGATGAGAAATATACAAACTCATACCTGAGCCGTGTATAACTCTTGGACCCCACTGTATGAGAAACAGACTGAGCTGCTCGTGCAGCTCTACCAATAGCAGATATGTCTAGAAAATAAAATTAAAATTATGTTATATATTATATAAATATAATTTACATTAAAAATTAATAAATTTATATATTTGATGATGCTATACAACCTGTGCCCTTTCGGAGAACCAATAGTGAACCAGCTCCCTCCATTGATGAGGGTGTACATCAGGAGGACAGGTAGCTGCAACCTGCTCCTCTGTCCTACCCTCTAGCTTGTAGTCTCCCTTCAACTTCGTCCTATACTCTTTCCACTTGCGATTGAGAGACTTAAGCACAAAATCAGAACAATCTAGAGGGAGAACAAACTTGCTCTACAATGTAAATAAATAATAAAATAAGTATTAAATGAAATAAGCAATGCAATTGTTAAAAACCTAAGATAAAATAATATATCAATTTTTTTACCTGCACAACTCGTAGCATCTCTACTTTATAGGCAAAAAGCATGTCGTTCCAATTCGGATAATTTAGGGGACATAGCTGACCCCGGCATGCTACTGTCCCCAAAAAACTAGTCAACAAGCTACCAGCTTTCTTAATAGGCTGGCCTAGCTTGTTGCACTCGATGACTATCCTCTCACCCTCAAATAACTGCCACACATCACGGACTAGTGTGGGTCATCGCCTTCGCCTAAGTCTCCCGAATCCATCTACAAAAAAAATACATAAAATTATATATCAAAACTATTGCATATGTATAAATTGAAATGAGATGAAATTATTAAATTATCCTGTATCTGTATGTCATCGATGATAGGCTTATCATCTGGATGATCAGTAGGAGGATCATGATGTGCTGACTCGGAGGGGAATGGCGTGCAGAGATGGAGAGGTACTGGCCTCCGCCAGATGTAAAAGACTGATCAGACCGATGTAAACTGATCGACTCTCGCTGCTGTGACGAAGTACCAGTTTCGGTCTGAGAAAACTGAAACTATACATCCGATAGGCGCTTCCTTCGAGGCATAGTGTACCCAACATGCATTATTAAAAACCAAGTCAGCCAATATTATAATCAAATTATAACGAAAAGTGAATTGCTATTTAAAAGATTGGATAATTATTCATGCAAAAATGTAAACCATCTTATAAACTATTTACTTGTCATAATCAACCAGTTGTACCTTCTTCGGAATCCAACCTAACCAAAATGGTTGTATCATTTATATGATCATCCGGTATAATATTATAAGGCATACATTGAGTATAAGTATCATCATCATCTTCTTCCACCCTTTTTTCAATGTCATACAAGTCTCTGGGTTTTGTCTTAATAATAGTAACACATTCTTATCTTTCAAGTCTTGTACATAAAAAACTTGTCGAGCTTGAGATGAAAAGATAAATGGATCATCTTTCAATAACACACCCGTATGTATCAATCTTGAAAAATTGACAAGTATGAATCCATTTGAGTCCTTTTTCAATCCTCTTGGTATATTTATATCCACCTAATTGCATCGAAATAATACAACTTTAAAATTTTCATAATAATTCAATTCAAAAATATCTTTAAGTATACCATAATAATATTTTTCATCTGCTTCTACCATAACACCATGTTTTGAGTTTTTCTAAATTTCTCACGCTCCTTGATATGAAATTTAAAGCTATTTATAATAAAACTATTATATTTATTCACAATATAATTAAGACCTTTGACAAGTGCTATTAGTTATGCTAAACAATTTTTCTCCATCAATACCGATACCTAGAAAATATAATATCAACTATCGATCACTTATTTGATGTTAAATGTATGTAAAATTATTATATGACTTATATACTAACCTGATTGGCAAGCCAATTAGGGAATAACTCAACCAACTATCTTTGTTTAATCCTTGGATTAGGATGAGTGGAATGATTGGCTTGTCGTTGTATATCTAAAAATTCACTACATGACAATCAAATATAAATTTAACAACAATATGTAAATATTTAGTATTATCCATGTGTAAATAGACTAACCTGCGATAGTCAGATATTATGTCACTATGTAGCAATACATAACGGTGTGCTTGTGACAAGGATTTATGATCAAGAATAATACTTTCAGCTTTTCCTATAAATCTTTCGGAAGATGCATATTTGTATATATCTGTATTCTCTATAGTATCGCCATGATGTTGAGGTCGATTGAATACAGTCTCTACACCTTCGAGATATATTGAACAAAATGTTAAACACTCTTCAGCAATATATCCCTCTATTATTGAGCCCTCAAGATGGACTTTGTTTTATATATAATTATTCAAACATACAAGATACCTTCAAAAAGTATGATATTTATTAAAATTTTAATATTAATATTACATTAAATAATAAAAAAGATATCTAAATTATGAAATTTTAGTTTACAACATTACCTCTTGATATGGTACATCCATCTGTACTATACTGGTCCACCAAGTTTAGCTTCCAAAGCTAGGTGAATGAGTAGATAAAATATAATCATAAAAAATCCATGAGGAAAAATCTTTTTCATCTGACATAACGTAAGTATGACTTGAGACTGCAACTGATCAAGCTCCTGAGGATCAAGAACCTTAGAACATAATGACTTGAAGAATGATGATAACTGAAAAAATAACTGTAATAATTGTTTCGGCATTGACAACCTTAAAGCCAATGGAAAAATATCTTACATTAGTATGACTTTTAAGATTTGAAATTTTTTGCTCTTTCAGATTCACACATCGTGAAATATTTGATGCATATCCATCAGAAACCTTGATATTCTTTAAAACTACCAGGAAAATATATTTTTCTCGACTAGACATTGTATAACATGCATGAGGAATATAAGTTCTATCATTTGCAAGTACTTGTGGATGAAGTTCATGTTGGATGTCCATTTCTTTTAAATCAAGACGTGCCTTCATGTTATTTTTAGTCTTCCATCAAGATTTAATATTATTCCAATCGAATTATCACAAACATTCTTTTCTATATACATAATGTTACGGCCGTAACGATGACGTGGCATGTCTCAGATTTCGTTGGGCATGATTCGAGCCACCGTGGAGTTTTTTTCGGATGAGTCAGATGCAGCTCCGCCCCGGCCGAGGTCGAGCTCGGTCCGAGCATCCTTCTGCCACTCCGCCAGGTTTCCACCCAGGAGGGGTCCATCAGCCGAGGCCGGCGGCTCCGCCGCTCCCTTGCCAGGTGGCACCCTGAGACGGTCCCACCTCGGCCGAGGTCGAGAGCCCGGTCCCTTCGCTCCTTCGCCAGGTGGCGCCCGAAGACGGGACCACCTCGACCGAAGCCGAGCATCCATCTGCCGCTCCGCCAGGTGTCCACCCGGAAGGGGTCCACCTCGGTCGAGGCCGGCGGCTCCCCCGCTCCCTCGCCAGGTGGCACCCTGAGACGGTCCCACCTCGACCGAGGTCGAGCCGGGCCCTTTCGCTCCTTCGCCAAGTGGCGCCAGGAGACGAGACCGCCTCGGCCGAAGCCGAGCTTCCTTCTGCCGCTCCGCCAGGTGTCCACCCAGGAGGGGTCCTCCTCAGTCGAGGCCGGCGGCTCCCCTGCTCCCTCGCCAGGTGGCACCCTGAGACGGTCCCACCTCGACTGAGGTCGAGCCGGGCCCCTTCGCTCCTTCGCAGGTGGCGCCCGGAGACGGGACCACCTCGACCAAGGCCGAGCATCCTTCTGCCGCTCCGCCAGGTGTCCACCCAGGAGGGGTCCACCTCGGCCGAGGCCAGCGGCTCCCTTGCTCCCTCGCCAGGTGGTATCCTGAGACGGTCCAACCTCGGCCGAGGTCGAGCCGGGCCCCTTCGCTCCTTCGCCAGGTGGCGCCCGGAGACGGGACCACCTCGGCCGAAGCCGAGAGTCCTCCTGCCGCTCCGCCAGGTGTTCATCCAGGAGGGGTCCACCTCGGTCGAGGCCGGCGGCTCCCCTGCTCCCTCGCCAGGTGGCACCCTGAGACGTCCCACCTCGGTCGAGGTCGAGCCGGGCCCCTTCGCTCCTTCGCCAGGTGGCGCCCGAAGACGGGACCACCTCGGCCGAAGCCGAGCATCCTTCTGCCGCTCCGCCAGGGTCCACACGGAAGGGTCCACCTCGGCCGACGCGGGCCAGCCTGTACAGAGAAGGCCCCGAAGAATGGAGGCGCGGGCTCCGAGGTTGCCCCTCGAGCCGTGCGCGCCGCACCCGAGAAAGGTGCCCCGTACGGACGGCGGCGACATGCGAGACATCACTTACGTCGGCCCGACATGTTCCACAGTCGAGAGACGAGGCTCTGACAAGACAGGACCCGATAACGGATAGCGTCGGTGCCTGGGAAGGAGAGCGCTCACGCTCGGTCCAAGGTCTGGTCGGCAGTCTGACCAGCGCCCCCCTCCCCTACTCTTTCCCCGCTAGGCTTGGCAAACGAGGCCGGAAAGCCGCCGGCCCTCTGATCCAGAAGGGGAAAGAGAAAGGGGCGGAGGGGAGGAGATGAAAGCAACAAGGGAGCCTCCCGGGAGTGGAAAACGGGCGGGGGCAACAGGAGGAGATAAAAGGAAGGAGAGGATAGACGACAAAGGGGGTAAGCAAACAAAAAACGAAGGCTGGAGACTCTGCTTCAAGAGCAAGATCCAAGGTCCCGAGAGGGGGGCCCTTGGCGTGAGCTCGGCGAAGGAACCCAGCCGGGTTTCTGGTCTTTCTGACACCTTTCTTGCTAACACGTTCTCTGAATCCGGGACTCCTTCGGGGGCCCGTCCCAGAGAATCTGTTCCCTCTCGCCGTCTACTAACTTGACCGTCGGAGCTCCCTCGCCGGGATCCCGGCTAGGGTTTCTGACCTTGCCTTGCAGGTTCGATCCAGCCAGGAGGCCCCATGGAAGAGACGGTCTAGTCGGATCGGCGTTCTGAAGTCACAGGCACGCGGCGGCGGGATCGGCAACACATAACATCAAGATTATGCCGGAGTATATTATGCTTCCAATAAGGTAAGTCAAAGAATATGCTTCTTTCTTCCATAATTATTTAGTATGCTGATGGATAGATGCTGTCATTATATCATCATTATTTTCAACTTCAAAAAAATTATCTGGATCCTCGAACACTACTGTATCTAAAGTGCAAGTATTGACTTCCTCCAATACTTCTTGTGCTGAAGTATCAACATCATCTCTTCCTCGCTTTTTAGAAGACATTGTCATCTTACCGTAACTGTGTTTGATACCAAGTATTATCTACGAATATCAGAACCAGAAGGTAGAATTTGAGCAAATCCCAACTCTATAGTACCATCAAATAAATTATTCTGAAATCGAAATGAATGATTTGCCTCCAACCATCGATGATGTTCCATATAACAAAACTTTCCTCCATGCTTTAACCAAATTGAATGGGTTAATTCACTATAAGAAGAACATGCAACCCGTCCCTTACTGCTCCAGCCAGATAAATTAGTATATGCAGGAAAATCATTAACAGTCCATAATAGAGCTAGGATAAGTTGGTCGGGTTATTTGGCCAAGATCCGTCTACTATTTTGATAGAACTAGGATGATATTTTTATTTATGTGACACATGATCTTAAGATTTTTTTTATTTTTTTTAAAAAATAAATTAATTTTTTATATAATTTTTGCGATCAAGTATACTTCGAGAGAATTGTACCAAATGGATATCACTCGCCCTGGGGTAAAAATGCGTGCATCATTTCACAAAATTCCAATTTTATATCCATTCTATAAAAAAATTAGAAAAACTTGAATTTCTTGTACGATAACTCATCTTTTGGCGCTTGCATCTTTAATACCCTGTTGAATTGGCAAGGACTAGCACTAAAATTAGTTTCAGCAAAAATCCATGCTAGCTAGGTGATAGGATTATGCATGCAGGGTGATTGCGCTGTTGATTTAAGTTGACTTGTTAAGCAATAGAGAGAGAAAAAAATCAATCACATCATTTGTAATTAGGTTTCAAAATAAAGATTTCTATTTAAACTATTTATTCTAATTAAATAAATAAACAAACATTTCTATTTATCTAGATAACCAATATATTTAAGCAAGAGGGTGGTCTTGGAGTCTATTCGCTTGTCAGCATGAGGGAGGCTTTGTTGGCTCGTCATGCTACCACTTTGTTCCTTAATTCGGCGGTTTGTGGGCTTCCTTTATGAGAGCCAGATATGATACTAGATCTCTGGAGGGGGGTGTCTTTGTGCCCTCCTCTCGAGGGTCACCTATCTGGAAGGAGATCAGGAGAAGGATTCTGGAGGTCTTTCACTACTTTAGATGGATGGTTGGCGATGGGAAATCTATCAGAGTTTGGGCTGATTTCTGGATATTTGAAATCTCCCTTCACATATGGCCAACATTCATATCCTCGGATTTGCCGAATTCCTGGATGGTCAGTGACCTTATTACTTTGGGGATGCAAATCTGGAATTCTATGCTGATCTCTCGATATTTTGGGGAGCATCTAAAGGATCATATTCTCTCTATTGCTTTACCTCTCTCGCCCAGTCAGGATACCAGAGTTTGGGGGTCCTCTTCTTCCACCTCGGCCCCATTGGTGGATCTCTATACTATTTACCATCCTTCTCAGCAGGGGACTGACCAAGTTGGTTGGATCTGGGCTCTCCGGTGCACCCGCGGGTCTATCTCTTTCTCTGGAAGGTGATGTGGCGTCACCTGCCTACGAGATCCTTTCTCAGCTCGAGGGAAGTTCATATAGCTCCCTCTTGTCCTTTTTGTGCTGATCCGGAGGAGTCCTTGGACCATACATTATTCCTTTGCTTACGGGCAAGGCGTGTGTGGACCCTAGCTGGCTATAGTGCTCTTATGTACTCGAGAGACGATGTGGTAGAAATCTTCATTCGCTCCTTGCATTCTCCCCTGCTACTGTTTCCCGGAGCCTTATAGCTTATCTCGCTTATCAGCTGTGGATCACCCGGAATGCCATGATTTTTAAGTCCGAGACCTGCTCACCTACCTTCATTGTGGAAAGAGCCAGGGCTCAGGACATGGAGTATCATGGATCGATGGTAGCATCGTCTGAGATTTGGGGCTCCGGTTCTGCTCCTCGAGCGTTTCTTCAGATTCTGGTTTCTTGGGAGCCCCCTCCTCAAGATTTTGTTACTATCAACTTAGATGGGAGTGTTAGAGGGCGGATGGCAGGAACTGCTTTTGTCATTCGATCCTCGGCTGCTGGCTTTATAGCGACTGGGGGCTCTAATCTAGTAGAACATACTGTTCCCCTAGCAGAGCTCTATGGAGCTTAGGTGGGTATCAAGTATGCCAGGAGGATCCGTAATTTCGATCGCCTCGTTATTGAAGGCGATTCCTTCACGGTCATCTCCTGGATCCAGAAGGCTATCAGGAACACTCCCACCCTCCCCCTTCTACAGGACATAGTGTTATGCTCCGTCATTGTTTTGGGCTTATCATCCGCCACGTTTATAGGGAAGCCAACTCCGCGGCAAACTGGGCAGCTTTTTTTATTGCGCATCACTCGGGAGGGTTCATTTGCATCTCTCTCAAAGAAATGCATGTACAGTTTAGATATATCTTGTTTGCAGATAGTTTGGATTGTAATTTTTCCAGAACTGTTTAATGAAATATCCGATTTACCAAAAAAAAGAAAATCAATATATTTAAGCTATAGCTGGTTAATGTACATAAACACCAGAATAAAAAGATATTATCAAACTTAACTTGAAGGATATTATCATAATATTTACCCAAAAAGATATTATCATGATAAATTTAGATATAACAATCATGAGCTTTAAAAAGTAAAAGTAGATAAAATACAATCATACCCATCACTTTATATATAAATTTTTAATTGTCGGACCAAAATATATCAAAAAAAACTATCAAGAGCTAGTTGGCTCCGGTTGCATGACCTACAACAATATTTTATTGGCTAGCTTACTCATACTCTTATACCACTCTGTGTAGGTAAGTTATTTTTTCATTATAGCATTTACTCATGTAATAAAAAAAAGTTGAGAACATAATTTTTATTATTTCCAAAGCACCCCAATCATGAAATAATATAATAATCATATAATATTATTATAACATAATACATAATCATATAAATATATAATATCTCTGTATTATATTATAGTGTAATATAATATAATATATTAATATAATCTAATACAAATATAATATAATATAATTTTAATATAATATGTTAATAATTTATTATAATGCAATCTGTTATAAGATAATTATCATTATAGTATAATATATAATAACATTATGTAATATATTATTATAATAATTTATCATTATAATTTATTGTAAAGTAGTAATATAAAAGAATATGAATAATAAATTTTAGAACTATTTTTTAACGTATACAAAATGTCGATAAAACATTTTTATCTAAATATTGTTTGAAAATATTTATCTAAAAAAATAATGATTAGCAAGTAAATTATTTACCCTCCAAGAAATGAGACCTAAAGTTACCAAGATCTTAAAGGATCTTCGTTGCTTTATTTACTTTTTCTTGGTAGAGTTTATAGTAGAAATAAACAAATCAAGTAGGGGTGGCAAAATATGATCCAACCCACGTTCGACCTGCCTTAAATAGATTTGGGTTGAGCTTATACGGGTTCTGGTCATAAACAGGTTAACCGTTTATTAAATGGATCGAGTTTAGATTTAAAGCTTTCACCGGCATAATATGATTAACACGTTTATATTTTTTTTTAAAAATAATCAATATAAAATTAATTTATTTAAAATTTAAAAAATATTCAGTTATGTTCCGATCTATTTGAAATTTAAATTTCTTCTTGTCGTGTCATGTCACCCTAACCTCGTGCAGGGGGTGGGTGGTGTGGTAGATAATTTTTTTTTTTCATTTCCCTCGCTCTAGTAGCCCAGCCTCTCCAGTCCTCCCAAGTCCCACCTCATCTCCAAACTTGCCTGTCACTACCATTGGAGCCCTCCCTCTCCTACCGTGCATCCCCATTCCTCTTCTCTTCAATCTCCATGCACTTTCCTTCCCATGCATCCCCCCTTCAACCTGTCGGAGCCCTCCCTTTCCTTGCTAGTCACCTCGGATCCAGTAGCATTGGGGTCTCAGCTCCACTGAGGTAAACTCTATCTCCTTGTTAGTGTTCAAAAAGCATACTAAGTATTTCCCTCCGCCCCGTAGAGGGAGAGCTGAGATGATGCCAACCACCACCCATCATTGTAGAAGGTGTCAATGAGCTGGTGGAGGGTGAAGATCTAGGGCTCGGGGGGCTGTAGGAAGCAGGGGAGGATGTTAGCGGCGACGACAGTCTCGAAGAGGGGACAGGACTCATCGAAGTCATTGATGAGGGAGTCGTAAACGACGATGCAGGGGCGGCGACTTTGGAATTCCTCATCCATTCTTGGAATCCCTTCTTGTAAGATCCTCCCCTTGTTCGCGGTGCCTCTAAATGGCTTGCGCTTGAAGGAGCCTCACCTTCAACTTGGCCACCCACCTCTCCTGTCGCTTCCACCTCTCCTTCACTCGCATCCTCCACAACTATTACTACTGCAATGCTGCCAAACTTTTTCACTGCCTGCCACTCCCATCTTCTTCCCTAACCCTCGTCTGCTTCCAAACCATCCAAGCTTTGGCTTTGGCTTTGGCTTTTCTCACATATGCCACTATCTCGCCCATCTCATCCTCGATGCCCGTATCGCACTCCTCCCCTCCTCCATGACTTGAGTTGCTTAACTCATTGGAGCCCTCCCTTCCATCGTCGGTCACCTCCCATGCAGTAGCTCGTGGCCTCTCCTCTTGGTCTATGGCATGTCCTCCCTCCCTCCATTGGTCCATCTCGAGCTCCTGCAAGTACTCCCTCCACCAACTTGCCACCCCTCCCTTCCATAGACAACTTGCTCGTAGTGCAGTGATAAGTTTTTTTTTTAATCGGGTTGCATACCTATTTTTTAATATGAGATGCAAATGAGTTATAAACAGGTAATGTTGGATAACATGTTTATTAAAGATCGGGTTTAAATTTAAAACATGATCAATTAATAAATAGATCTAGGTTGAAATTATTTTAACTTGATTCATATCTAATCCGATCTATTTATGGCCTGATTGTCATCCATAAAAACAAGGGTAACAGAACAATGAAAGAAGTGAAATACAAAAGTAGTCAGAGTTTTTGAAAACAAGGGCCGTACGGAAATCTCTATACAAAACGAAAATTAAATTAGAAGACATAGAAGAGCTATCAAAAGAAGTTGACTAGTGCAGGGAAGCTGGCCAATCCGCACACTATTCCTTTCACTAAATACGGGTTAACAAAATAACCTAGCAATGGACAGAGACGTAGAATATCTCATCCAAACGAGGAATTATGGACACATGTTAGCGTTTTATTTACTTCGCAGGGTCATCGTTCCCCGGGATTTCCCTTTCCTTCTCACGTTGAAAAGAGCAGGTCGGTGACGGTTAAAAAAAAAAAAAAACAGCTGACAGAGCTGGCATTGACACGGTTGTTCCATGAGAAATTTTTAGAGGGACCCGGTCCGGAGTACTGGGCCAATAATCACTCGCCACGGTATCCCCGTCAGAATTTATATATCATCAACCGTATACGTGTCCCTGGTACAGGACCGGATCCACAGGACCGGATCCATCATATAATTTCTCGTTGTTCCACGTTAACCCTGGGCGGGGCGGGCACCACCGACCCTTCAACAAGAAAAGTCCCCGTGGTGACATGGACCGAACCCTTCCAATCTCTGGTCCAGCCAGATCAGATCTAACTCGGGTGGAAGGAAACACTACAAGAGCGACTTCCAGACGCCTCTTAATTAGCTAGGAAGGATCGAACCATCGAATCATCAACCAACCAAAACACGGAGAAGGGAGAGGAGGAAGAAGGAGGGCATCGTCATCGGTTGTTGTTGCGATGATGGATCCGTTGTCGCGGGCGATGGACGTGGAACGATCGTCGCTGTGCAACTGCGTGGTGAATTTCCTGCTGCAGGAGAAGTATCTGCTCACCGCGTTCGAGCTCCTCCACGAGCTCCTCGAGGACGGCCGCCACGACCAGGCCATCCGCCTCCGGGAGTTCTTCTCCGACCCCGCCCACTTTCCCCCCGACCAGATTGCCAGCTTCAACGCCCTCCGAGGTTCATTACCCTCCTCTCCCTCCTCCTCCTCCAAGATCTCTGTCTCTTGGTCTCCTCCCCGTATGCCAATCGCTCCTCTTGTCTCTTTTCTTGTCGATGTATCCAGGGTTGAATCTTGATTCGCTTTCTTGTCGCTGTATCGAATCATTTACGTGCCTGCTCTTGGTACAATTTCTGGATCTTGATCTGTTTCAGCAATTTTTAGTAATGATGTGCAGCATGAATCAGTTGTCCTTTCTTTACTTTTTCATCCAAAGATGGAGCTAGTCGATACTGGATCGCCAATTTAGAGGAAATGAACATGAGCACTGCACATTACTTATTCTTCCCCGATGTTTATACTTGATTTTTTTTTTTTTTTTTTCGGTGTGTGTGGTGCTTTCTATACATAGAAATCGCACAATTCTTCATATTGGATCTCTAAATTTATTCTCATGTCATTCACGGTAGATCTTGAGGTATTTCTTGTCACAATTTTCTCTTGAGTTTGTTATATGTGGATGTTTGTTCTAATCTGTCCGTCTTCCTTTTGTTTGCTTTTCTTGCAAAAGTTCAGGTTTCTCTGGATAATCTTATCAAGATCTTTGAGACCTTTGTAATTTTTTTACGCCTATCAGCCATCAGTTTCTCAATGATCATCGTCCAAACATATAGTCTAAATCAAAGTCTGCTTAAACTCATCGAGATCTTTCTCCTGATTCTCTAAGCTAGAAATATTGCATAAGTTGCCGGAATCATGCTTCATGGCTTGCTGTCTTTTATAGTTTTATTATTATTATTTTTTGGGGAGCTTTTGGCGCTTGTCATCTTAGACTATTTCCAAGAACATGTTGAAGATGATATAGATTTGATGCTGTTGTTTATAGACATCAAATGATTTTGTTATGATTAATGTAGATCGAACCTTAATACTGGAAACTACAAAAAAAATGTTAATCCTAATTATGTTATCTCAAGAATTAAGATACAAGAGAATAAAATAGACATCAATTCTTGATTATCTCTGTTGTTGCTGATATTTGACCTGTTGCCAGAGTATGCTGGAAAGGAGGAGGTACTTATGGTTTGTCTCTAGAAAAAGACCCTGCCGGAGATGGTTCTAATGGAGCTCCTCTGGTGAACAAGATGATACTAGACAACAGAAGAAGAAAGTGGGGTGGAGTATAATGATAGATCCTGGATCTCTTTCTTGTTTTTCTTTTTTATATCCTAGATTCTTAGGATGATGCATGGACGAGAAATGAGATACGAGTTAGTAAAATTTAATTGATTGTCCAATCATGTCAGGTGACTACATGAAAAATCATGCCGCTTGTTTATTCCTTCGATGATGAAACCCTTGTCTTATCTGGTCGCTAGGCACTTTCATTAATTATTATTTTGGAAGGTCACCCAGAAAGGGTCATATCCTGTTTATTAAAGTATATGCCAGGGATTACCGGACGTGATTTCCAAATTACGTCCTTGAGTTGATAAGGACGTAGGCTGGATAGCCTCTACCAAGGGGTCTTAGTATACTATGCTTTGGGGTGTCATCTTGTTGGCTAGGGGTCGTAGCTGCAGGTTGAATTGTTCCATTTCGCCAGGGGTTGGCTATACCAAGGGGTCGATACCGGGGAGTCGACGAATTAAGACCCTCTTGGCAGGGATTGCAGTCCAGTGACTTCGGATATGGTCATGAGTCACATGTATTAGTGTGCAACCATAATGGGAGCAGAAGTTGGCTTTTTCTGCCAGCTAGTAACAAGGGAATGGACAGGGGATCGGCTTCTCCTGCCTCTTTTATTTTGGACGTTGAAGATTTCTAAAATTGCATGGAAGCATTTTGGCCGGCTCCTTGTTATGCTTACTTGAGAACAGGTGTTAGGGTTACCTCCAGCTACAGGAGTCAGAAAGAGTAGAAAGGGAATCGTTCATCTTCCCTGGAGGGACATGTTTAAAAAGTGCTCAATCTTACTCAGTTCACCTAGGGACCGGACTCATGTGTCACCGAGCCGCTAAGGAGAAAAGGGGAGGGGAGGAGATTCCCGCCCCATCAGTCTCCATGATCACAGAAACAGTCCTTAAACCTGGATAGGATAGGTCTAAGCATGGTTTTGAGTATGCAATAAATAAAAGAGGGAGGAAATAATGAGAGAATTTCATTAGTTTATCTCTAGAATCTTGGGAATGTTCTCCTACATATTTCAGAAAGTTCTGTCTCAAACAGACTCCTAGATTTGAAATTATGGTTCCCTAAAGTTCTAGCTAAAAATATATGAAAAAATTATTAAAAGTTAGTTAATACGCAACATAAAGATTCATGGGATCTTAAACTGCTTGCACAAGGGAAGGAGTGCATATGCGAGGAAAAAGGTTCAAGAAGAGGAAGGATAACTTAAAGATCTAGAAAATTTTTTTTTATAGATTTTAGAAGCACTCACTATGTAAATCTTAGAGCATACTGGAATGTTAAGTTATTAAACTGTACAAAATTCTGTCAAAGAATGGTGTATGGTGTACCAAGTCCATTGCCACGGCGAGTACCTTGATGGCTAGGCAACCACTTGGTTGTGAGGCTAAGTCCACAGCTGAGGGGCACATTGGCTATCTGATAAATCGTGTTACAATGCTATTTAGATATTGTATGGTTAAATTACAATTTTATAAACCTAGTAGAACCACATTGCCACATCGTTGTTTTTTGTTTCATCATTTTTTAAATATAAGTAACATGTTTTTTCAATTGTTTGTAGTGAAAGTTGTTTTATGAACAATTCTGGGCTGTTGACAGATGTAAAGAACTTTGATCATTGATCTTTGTCTACCCTGTTCCAGTTGCAGATCCACAAAGTTTGCTAGAAGAGAAAGTAGCTGTAGAAGAAAAATTGGCAATCAGTGAATATGAGCTTCGTTTAGCCCAAGAAGATTTGTCAAGACTGAAAACAGAGTTGCAAAAACAGATGGAGTTCCATCCTGATGAAAGCAATGGTACACCACTGTTTCATGCAAACTATCAAAATCAAGTAAACTATGATTGCGAGATGTTATCATGAAGGAAATGGGGGGACGGGAGAAGACATCTTTCATTATAATGTCATGTCTTTCTCACATAAATTTATATGTGGCAGACATTTTTTTATATTTGATTCCAATTGAAAAAAAAAAAAAAAAAAAACTATATCTTTAACTGGTGCACCTTTAAAGTGAGAAGTTTACTTTCTCACTCAAACACAGCATTTGCTTGCAGGGTTGTATGACTTATGCTTTCATAATATAGATTCTTTTTGCCAATTTTAGTTGATGAGTTGACAAAAGCAAATAAAATTGTGGTGGCAGGGAAAATGGGTCCTAAGTTAGTGTTATGTATGTATGGTCAAGATCTATTATCACCCATTAATTACATTCTGAAGCATTCCTGTGACTTCTACTTAGACATTTATTTCCTTTGCAACATTCATGTCAAACTTCTTTTTGGTTGCAGGACCACATTCAGATGTCTTTGTAGCTGATGGTCCTAAAAATCAACAGGATAAGAGAGAGATCACCTTTTCTTTTTTAGGCCCACTAAAAGACACTGAACGTAGAGATCTAAATTGTGCTGTGAAGGAGTACCTGCTTTTTGCTGGGTACCGTCTTACTGCCATGACATTTATTGAGGAGGTTGGTAGTATTTATGCATGATTGCTTAATTATTGTTAGACATTATGTGTAAGATAAGCTCAACTAAACGCACATGCCATGGTGAGTTCCATCACGAGTCAGTTTTATGGAAAAAAATTACACTGAGAAAAGAAGGAATATGTAATCCTGTTTCTCATGCTACAGCACAAAGGATTTAATTTCTTATATGGCTATTACTCTCATGCACTCTATATATACACATAGATATAAACTAACCAAAACTTGTAATAATGGATTGGGAAGTAATGGTCAATACAAGGTACATTTAAGTTGTCTATTTAATTTCATATCTTCATATAAGTGCATGAACAAATATATTACTGAATATATGTAATGCATGCATGAGAGTTTTGCAGGCAAAGCTATGATGGCTTACATTCAGAAAAAGTAGAAAATATTTGCCACCTAGCATCAAAACGCTAGATCCACAAGCAGGAATAAGAAATACACCAATAGTAAAAAAAAAAAAAAGGGAGCGAATACACCATAGCGGATGACATACCATGCAAGACAATTAATTTGTGGCTCTACTTGTGAACCCAGATATCCTCATAGCATTTCCTTTTGATTTCTTCATTTTCAATAATTCTCATTCCTTTTTTATTTGTTGTCATTGTTGGATTCCTCATACCTTTTATACTGATGTTTTCCCTAGAAGATTCTTTGAATAATGTCTTCTGCATCTTTGATCAAGTATTGATCTGAGTATCAACCCTACAAGTGCACATGTCAACACGAGTTTCCCTGAACATGATGCATCCATTCATTACTCCAACCCTTAAAAATGTAGAGATAATAATTTACTGATGCAGCCATATAATTTTCAATATGCAATTTAGAGTAAGTCAAATACCAAACTACCCTTTATTGATTGATCCAATATTTGGGGAAAATTAGCCTCTATGAGTGTGTTACTACCCCTTTATATGTTCTACGACCTCTACTATGGATCTATTGCAATCTTTTCTCTAGATTAATAAGCACAAGTTCCAGTTGGGACTGTTATACTGGATCTTTGTATGGGCTTGCAGTTTTGCAGCAAGCGTAGGCATTCTCTTCATTTCATATAGTAGTTTCATTATGCTCCTATCACTGGATGGCAACTGACCTTTTATCGGTCCATCTAAAACATAGGTATCTAGTTTCCTTGAATTAGGTAGGCCATATTCCTCTCAAAAATTAAGTGATAGATTGCCATGTTTTCCACCATTTTTGCATGATAGTAATGGGAATTGATGAATATTTGCCATCCCATATAAAAGAAGGATATCAGGGTTAATGAGTTTGAGTGTTTGACTTCCATTAAACGGAGAAGAGGGCTCAATCTGACAGCTATAATTCTAAAAGAGATAAAACTTATTGATGACTTTTATTGGCACAGAAAGCTAGGGAAGGGGTGGATGGCTTTAATCCCTCTTTGGAGAGATAGAAAGAGCCTAAATGGATGAGGTGGATGATTATTGTGATGCAAAAAGAATTGATAACTTCATGCTCCCAAGTCATGAGTGAGAGCAGATTTTTTTTTTTTGTTATTATTGTTTCATGTTTTGGCAGTGAGAACTCTTTCTCTCTTTGTACAGAACGTAGGGTTTGGTAATATTTTTATGACTGATTTCGCTGACTATGGGACTCAAGGTTTTCTCTTTTCCTTAAATCACATTTTGTTGCTGCAATTCACTTCAACATGATCTATCCTTGTGTGTCATTTTAATCTTAAGCTTCAGCCTAATAACCGCAATGCTGTGAATAATGTATTCAATGTCATCAGCTGGTCAGCAGCCTAACAATTCCTAGTTTTGACATTTTATAACTTGTGCCAAAGGCCCAATTTCTTAGTGCTCTTCTCTATCATTTAGTTTGAGTGGACTGGTGAACTTTACTGATTTATATTCTGCTGGCTTTTACATGATTCCTGTCATTGAACTCATTTGAGCAAGAAGCACTATTTTGTCTTCTACATCAACACAAAGCCAAGTATTTGTGTGTGTGATCATACCACAATGGAGTTGCATTTGGTGCTTATATCTAATTGAGCATCATTTCTACAATTCCTGTCCTTCTCTGTTATTAATAGAATACTGCTATATAGGCAGAATTGCTCATCTTTTCATCAATAGAGAAAAGTGCATGTTGATTTGCAGCCACCTATTCATTTTCTATTATGCTATCGAACAATTTTCATGAACATGTATGATCCATGATTTCATTTAGCTTAACAAAACTGGTGAACTCTTGGTCTTTGATCCACCATGAGTTTTTTGGAGGCATCAGGTATGCATGCTTTATTCACTTTTATGTGGTTATGTTGGGCAGGTTTTGTAAATCAATAGCCATGGATATAGGAGTCTGTGCATGGTTGTCGTATTGGTGCATAACAACTGTACCACACTCGTGCTAAACCAGAATGCGTTATAGAAGTGTACCAAGTGTCAGTACTCCAAACTGGCCTCTGTTCCAGATTTACTGATACAGAATAGAATGATACTAATACAGGGATCAGTATTGAGATGGCAAATCTTGATTCAGTGCCTTATAGTAACAATATGGGCTATGGTACTTGCTCCTTAAGTTAAATTGACAATATAGTTCACCAAAACTTTGGATATTTATCAAAATATGCACAAAACTGGTGGTTTGTCATCAATTTCATAAACTTGTACAAAGTTACTGCAGTTATTGTTCATGAAAGTGCAGAGGCAATAAAGTTTTTTGCATTTTTTTTGCATTCAACCAAGGTTTTTGTTCTCAGCAATGCATATGTTTTGAGCTTGAAATTCAAATTCAATTTGGCTCAATGCAGGATTTTGACAGAAATTCTTCAGTGCAAGGGATTTTACTTGGATCTATTTATTCTTCTTCTTTCTTTGATTTGCATAAAATCCCAATGCAGCATTCATCTGATCATGTTACACTGCAGGTCTGATCAAAACCTTGAGTCTGGTCAAACAGTTCAGCTTGTGTATCCGATGCTTTGCGCCGTTACTATTATCAGTACATTTCTTCTACCTCTGAGCTGCTGAGGTACGCCTTGAGCATATTCTGAGCCTTGCAAGTTGGAATTTTCTGAGTGATTTATATTTTCAGAAAATTGCTAGCGTTCTTTTTGCTATATCCATTGTTGTGTTGACATGCATGAGGGACTACCATTACTTATAATCTCTTATGTGTTGCATTAACAAGCTATTGTATATTTTTTTGGCTTAAAACATGATGCTACTTGTTTCTAGAGCATACCAAAAGATGTTCTGAAACCTGTATGTGACAACCTGTTTTAGTGGCTGGGTCATTGGTCCACTGTTCAACCAGAAGTCAAAACATTGATACATGATGTCATAGCTCGTAAAGATAATAAACAAGTAAAAAAATTTCTTTGAAATTTAATAAAAAAATATTAAATAATCCAAGTATTTATTTAGCATCCATACATCAAACTAATAAAGCCCCACATTGCCAAACCTATCATGTAAGTAATTCAACTTTTACATGTCTTGGATTTCTGCATAACCTCATGGGGGATTATCTTCATAAAATATTACATCAATTAAAAGGTTTCAGATTTGGTTGGATTTGATTCACTTTATTTTAAATGCAACTAACGTGTTGAACAATTTTAGTAGTATTGCAACAATATTTGATGGAAAACATCATCATTAGATTCTATGTACCCCATGCCAGGAATCTGAGAATCCTTGCTCTAGTGACTTCACTATTAGCTTTGCAACTAGACTAAATTAGCCCCTCAGCCCAACTAAAAAATATTGTGCTATTCTTTAAGACATGAATGAGAATCCTTCTTGCTATGCCAGCTAGGCTAATTGAATTCCTGATCTCAATGCATTTCTAGCCACATCATATCTACAATTTGGGGTTACAAAATATAAATTTGCTTTAGATCTGGTTCTGGCCTTTTTTAATCTAAAGAACAAGGTTATCATTAGCTCCTTTTGTATTTTAGATTTCAGAAAAGATTCAGTTCTAACTCAATCTGAATTTCATAGGAGAGGTACAAGATGTGGGGTATTACCGAGGATGTTGAGAAATTGGAGGAGACAGGTGGCTTTAAGAGGAGGTAGAAGAAGATGTGAGAGGGATAGAGGGCAGAAAGAGTAAGGGTGCCAGGTGGATGGGAAGAAGGACAGAGGAGATGTGAGAGAGGAGGGGTAGGATGCAGATAGAAAAAAGAGGAGGAAAAAATGATGGTTTAAGGAGAGTAGGAAGAGGGTACAAGAAGAAGATTGGATGACTTGATTGGATGATAAATATTTGGTTTCAAAGATGGGGTTCAAGATCATAAGAAAGACACAGATCCTAGATATTTCATAAAAGGCCTATTTAAAAGTTTTATGAGATTCTTGTTTTACCTAAATCCTGATTTGGCATAAACATGTTAACAGAAAACTACAAAATTGCCTTTTTCTAAACTATACTTTCCTATAACCTAAGAAACTAAAAAGCCTCTACCTCTCTTTAGGTTTTGAATAAAAGTAAGGGCCGATATGAGATCGAATGGGTCTAGATCAAATTCTGTGGATTTTTTAGTCCATTGCATGGGCAAATTATTGTGCCATGTTAGCAGCTTGTCTCTTTATAGTGTATAAAACATTTCAACATTCTATGATCATCTAGGTGAACCTGTAGTAGCTGGGCACTTCTAGTTAGATTTGCTTTGAAACCTGTATGGAAACTTTAGTTCAGTACTTGCTTCCTAAGTACTTAATTTTCTCAAAATATATGCACTGGCTTTTGTACATCCGAATCCACTTCCATTGTTGCTTCCAATTTAGGTAACTTACTGGGATCTTTAATAATAGTCTGTTCTGTGTGGCTTTTATGTTCAAATGATGGATACCTCTTCCATTTTAAGGATGAATAAGTGAACGAAGTCTTACCTGAAGTCTCTCATAGTTTTACATATGTATTTGTTCTCTCATTTCTGATACATGACAAGTTTTAGGCAGTCCATGGCTTTAGTATCGGACCATTCCAATCTGTAGCAGGCATACTGACTTATACTGGTAGATAATTGATACTCGATATGCCTTTTTGTATTGAGTGTTGGTACCAAAAAACTGGACCATGCTGACCTGAATACTTAGGTATTGGTACAGGTAGTACTGAAAACTTGAGGCAGTCTACATGAGGTCATTATTTTAAAGCAATTTACAAGTTTTTATCATGTAGTTTTCAGACTCAAATTTGTTGATCCTTATCTACCTACTGTTGGTCAAGGGCAAAAACTCTTAACCATTGCAAGATCCTTGTGATTTGTTTCAAGTAACTATATATAAGTTTTATGGCATATATGGATGACATGCACAAATGAAGAAATGCCATAACTTATCTGTATTTTTTGGCAAATGGCTGTTTTCTTCAGGAGAAGATGTCCATTCTTCGAGAAAATGAATCACTATTGAAAGAAATGAGAGGCTTAATAATGAAAAAAACTCCTTGCTTAGAAACAAGGAATTCGCTGATGGCCAGATAGTAGTTCTAACAAAGTCCTTGGAAGCTGCCCAAAAGGATTTAAAGGACAGAGAAAATCTGGTATTTTTTGCTAATTAATTGTTATATTCTTATCTGTCAAACTAATTACATGAATACATGAAAAATTTATACATTGCCTTACTTTGAAGGTTCAAGGTCTGAAGCAGTCTCTGGATCTTCAGAGAAAGGAACTCAATGACTGCAGAGCCGAGATCACTGCACTAAAGATGCACATAGAAGGGCCCGAGCTAGTAGAGGGTGGGCTGGAGAAAGTGAAAACACGCACTCTCTTTCTATTGATAAATCCAAGGAAGAATGAAATCCTCTCATAGTGAAATAGAAAACTTAAAGACATCCACAGGAAATTCAGAGAGCAAGGATACACAGCCAGAAGAAAAGTTGTGAGGCATATGAAGTAGCCTTATTGTCTAATCCCATTGAGTCAGCATCTGGATCACATGTTGAGAATGCTGAACACACTACTGAAGACAACAGAAGTATGCATGAAGATGGAATTAAGCCTAATGATTCAATTTCTGATTCCTCGACAATTTCTTGTAATGGTAATTTGCTTCATGAAAGTCAACGGAATCTTCACAATCACATTTCCAATTCACCAGCTGAAGATAGAGAGTTTGTTCAGAAGCCAGAGAGTCCTAAGAGGAAAGAACTGATAAGATGGTAAGAGCCTGGAAGCATGTAGCTCTTCTTCAGGGTCTTCTTTTTTCACATATACATGTATGGGATCAATTTAAATAACAATGTTATTGCTTGAGATAGGCTTTGGAGACCATCCAGATAGTATCAGATGCATTGCCGAAAATTGTACCTTATGTGCTGATCAACCATCGTGAGGTTTTATCTGGATTTCCCTTCTCTTGTCTCTGTTCTCTTGCAAGACATTAATTTTCTATTAACAAGATGTCATATGGCTACAGGAGCTTCTTCCACTCATCATGTGTGCAATTGAACGTCATCCAGAGAGCAGTGTGAGAGATTCTCTAACTCACACATTGTTAATCTAATTAAACGGCCAGATGAACAGCAGAGACGAATTATAATGGATGTAAGTTACTTATAAGCTGTCAGAATTATGGGCAGGCCATAATGCCTTTTGCATTATGGATTGCTGAGCCATGAATCAGAAGTAGTGAGTAGCTCATTGTTGCTCACTTAATTTTGTTTCTTCTTTTCTTTTTTGCAGGCCTGTGTAAGCCTAGCTAAGAATGTGGGGAGATGAGAACTGAAACAGAGCTTCTTCCCCAGTGCTGGGAACAGGTGCTCATATTGTTTGTTTAAACTGTTTAGTCTATTTGCCTGATATATTATTGTTTAAGCACCATTACATAATGTGAGTATATCTGCAGATAAATCATACATATGAAGAGCGTCGGCTACTAGTTGCCCAATCATGTGGAGAGCTGGCAGAATTCGTTCGGCCTGAGATTCGTGATTCTCTCATTCTATCCATTGTGCAACAACTATTGAAGATTCTGCCACAGTTGTGCGAGAGGCTGCGGCTCATAACCTGGCACTGCTGCTCCCACTCTTCCCAAACGTGGACAAATATTTTAAGGTCAGCCTCACTAATGCTCAGAGGCAATCATGGAGCAGAAAATGACTTCACAGATTTGGCTGCAATGTAAGCTATATAACAGGCTGGAAAACATGGCTTCATGATGGCGTGGCCGTGGAGGCTTACTTCCTGATAAAAAATATAACAATTCCATTTGAAAGAATCTGAGATGGATCTGTTTGTTTATTATAGTTGAGGAGCTGATGTTCCAGTTGGCCTGCGATCCTTCAGGAGTGGTGGTTGATACTACACTTAAAGAACTTGTTCCAGCAGTAATAAAATGGGAGGTAAATTGGACCATATCCTACGAGTCCTTCTGTCCCACATCTTAGGTTCTGCTCAGGTACATGTGCTGTTTATGTGACATTTTCCCACCCTTTGAACACTGACCTGTTTCTGAATTGCTTACTGATATGTCTTTACAATAATTTCAGCGTTGTCCACCTCTTTCGGGGGTTGAAGGTTCTGTAGATTCTCATCTTCGTGTTCTAGGAGAAAGAGAGCGCTGGAATATTGATGTGCTACTGCGGTTGTTGATGGAATTGCTTCCATTTGTTCTTGAGAAAGCTATTGCAACGTGTCCTTTTGCTTCTGCAATTGAGTCTCTTACAAGTTCAGAGAATGGAAAATCCTTTTTCTCTGCTTCCTTGCTTCACTTATATGCAGGGTGAGTTCCTTTCATCACCTGAGGTGTCTTAGTTTCTTCCAAGTTTCAGAACATATTGTTATTCAATAGTATAGCGTAGCCCTTTCTTTCGGGTTTAGCCAATTTCTGAACTCTTAACAAACATAAGTTTTAACTTTACTTGGGTAGGGGTCATTTGGATTGGCCTGCATTTGATTGGATGCACATCGACTGTCTTCCTGATTTGATTCAACTTGCTTGCCTCTTACCTAGCAAGGAAGACAATCTAAGAACTCGAATCACAAAGTACATGTGTATATTAAATGCTCATTCACACTAGTGCACTCAATATTCATACAAATTTCCTGATAATGAATTCACTTATGGTCCATTTCTTATTCTGGTATTATATGTACAGTACCTTTTGGATGTTTCTGAACGGTTTGGGGAACATTATCTTGTGCACATAATGTTGCCAGTTTTCTTGGTAGCTGTTGGGACAGTGATAGTGCTGACTTAACATTTTTCCCTTCTGCCATCCAATCTAGAATCAAAGGTATCAACAAAAATCTTTAGAGATTTTATGATTATCTCATGATCAAAAAATCATTCATCTTGCTTGATTACAGGCTTACGACCTAAAACTGCCATGGCAGAGAGACTTGCTATCATGTGTGTACTTCCACTGTTACTGTCAGGTATTTTGGGTGCTCCTGCTGGTCATGAACAACTATCAGAATACCTGCGAAAACTGCTAGTGCAGAACACCATGAGCGAAGGTTCATGGTCTATGTATCGCACTAGCGAGCTTATTGATGCTGTTCGCTTCCTTTGTTTGGTATCTTTTGAAATACCCAGCATCATAGAAGATTGTTGCCATTCTTTTGAGTGATCAATATTATTGCTGGATCAAACTGACAATGATTTTAATGCAGTACATTTGAGGAGCATCATGGAATCATTTTTAATATTTTATGGGAAATGGTCGTAAGCTCCAATGTGAACATGAAGACCAATGCTGCGGCTCTGTTGAAAGTCCTTGTATGTTTGCCATTACACAATAAAACCAAACTGTTTGTTCTACATGAATTATCTTTGTTCTCACAACTATGTTGTTCAACCAATAGGTACCTTATATTGATATTAAAGTTGCTTCAACTCATGTATTGCCTGCGCTTGTCACTCTCTTGTTCTGATCAGAATTAAATGTAAAATATGCAAGTATTGATGCATTTGGAGCTGTTGCCCAGCATTTCAAAAATGACATGGTACTAAGCAAGTGCTTTGAAATACTATCTCAATATTTAAATATCTCCTAATATGTGCTAACCAAACTTGTTTGTTAGATTGTTGACAAGATACGCATACAGATGGATGCTTTTCTTGAAGATGGATCACATGAAGCTACTATTTCTGTTATTCGTGCATTAGTGGTGGCAGTACCGCATACAACTGATAGGCTACGAGAATATATCCTTGCTATGGTTTGCTGTACTGTCCCATACTGCCCGGTCCGGGGCATACTATACTGATCTTGTACCAATATATTGTCCCATACTATACCGATACTTAGTACACTATCTCGTACCATACCGAACCTCATACCAATACTATAATAAGATGGTACCGGTATGAGTCCGTGCCAAGATAGCAAACCTTTATCCTTATTATTTAAAAAAAAATCAAATATGTTTTTGTATGTTAAAATAGTCTTGTCATTTGTTTCTTTGACATTTTATACATCTTTTGTCAAAGATTTTTCAGCTTACAGGCATGCCATCTCCTGGAAATGATGTTATGCGCCGCCGTGAGAGAGCAAATGCATTTTGTGAAGCTATCCGTGCTTTGGATGCTACAGGTTTTCCTGGCAGATAAATACTCTGCTTTCATTTCTTTTGTTGGTACAGTAGTATTGTTGACATGACACTGTCGTGTTTTTCTTTAGTTATCGTTCGTTGTTGTGCTAGTATCTTTCTGGTAGAACCAATGCTTTTTATAAAATCAGTGTCAAACATTTATATGAAGTTTCACACTTCAAACATGATTGACATATTTTTGACATATATGGCAAGGATGCCACCACTCTGATTCATATCCAGGACCTCCATCTGAGCTAAACTTTTTGGGCTACAGCATCTAAAATCTTAGAACCGCATACCAGAATGTTTTGGAAAATTCTTATGAATCAAGTAAGCTGATGATAGACAATTTTACAAGCACAATGCAATTTTTTTGTAATTTGACATGTGGTCTAAATAATGAATGATTCCAAAATCTGTTGGATTTTAGTTTCTACATGGGTTAAGATGCCTAGATCATTGTCGATGATTTGGCTTCTCAATTTTTGTGGCCTACAATTTACATTAGTGGACTAGCTTTATTTTCATTGCTCATTTTTTTTCCAGTTGATGCATAAGTAAGAGCTTCAAAATACATTATTTTTGTTTTTAAATATCATGATAAGCAGTATCTATCCTTAAATTAAAGACTGACCATTCATCTCTTGCTGGTAGGATTCAGATTCCAATTCTACCCAGCAATGCACATTGTGTTGGGCTTCTGTACACTCTGCCCAACCTAGCCTCCATTCTATATAATGCCAAATAACCATTTGGTTGGCACAGTTTGGGCTCGAATAAATTGGCCTTACTTAAGGATTTCTTTTCTTCTTCTTCTTCTTCTTCTTCTTATCATCTCTTTTTCGCATCTTGGATCAAGAGCTTATGTTGGGTTTCTTCATTCTGTACAATGCCAAATAACCATTTGGTTGGCACAGTTTGGGCTTGAAAAATTGTCCTGATTTGAGGGTTTCTTTACTTCTTTTTTTGCCATATTGGATCATCTTTTCTTCTTCTGCTTTTCCCGTCTTGGATCAAGAGCTTATGTTAGGCTTCTCCTTCTTCTCTTTTTTTCCATTTTGGATCAAGAGCTTATGATGAGCCCATTACTC
The DNA here is from genome assembly GCA_021397845.1 of Areca catechu. Classification (NCBI taxonomy): domain Eukaryota; kingdom Viridiplantae; phylum Streptophyta; class Magnoliopsida; order Arecales; family Arecaceae; genus Areca; species Areca catechu. The sequence continues at coordinate 51,841,985 of CM038039.1, forward strand.
ATTTTGGATCAAGAGCTTATGAGCCCAACAGCTTGCCTTAATCTAGCCCAGATATCAGATAGGCAATGCATCTTCAAGCAGAAAAGGAATATATAATGATAATTTGGCAGTATTTCCCATATTGGATCAAGAGCTTATGTTGGGCTTCTTCTTCTTCTTCTTCTCCTCTTTTTCCTGCCTTGGATCATGAGCTTGTGAGCCCAACAACTTACCTTAGCCTAGCCTAGATATCAGATAGGCAATGCATCCATGCTATGTGTGCAATGCATCTTCAAGAGGAAAAGGAATTGTTAAATGAAGATTGGGCAGTATCAAAGTAACGTATCTCTTTGTTGGATTCTGTTTTTGCTGTTTAATAAGAGATATAAGGAAGCTTGAAGGAGAAGAAATTAAGGGAGGAGCATATGGGGATTTGATACTTTTAGAATCCATAACTCTAGTGGAAACTTTTAACCTGGTTGAGTTCTTAACTAGTTCTGCCCTCTTTTATGACAATCATGGCTGGCCATTTCTATATGAGGAGTTTTCTAGCAGTTGGTTACTTGCTAGTCAAGCTGCAACTACACCTTTCTGGTGGTGCCCTAAAGATGGCTGGGACACAAATAAAGAGAGCATCCTTACTGAATATGGGCCAGTCACACCTCAAACTATTTAAAATAACTGCTGTTGGTTGTATTTCTTCATTTGTAAGGGCAGGTCCCTAGTTCTCGTGGCCAGGCCAAGCCTCTCCCATCGTGCATTGATTGCCCTCTAGTAAGACGCAATTTTAATGTGAATGGTATGATAAATGGCAGATATGTTGTTGTTATCAATAGTGTATTGTTGAGGCAAATGGATATTATAATATGTAAACATGTACTTACATGGGGATTTATGGTAATGTTAATATTTTCTAACAGGATTAGTGCTGTGTGAATATGAGTCTTGCATGGACAAGAAACATTAAGAGTTACTACATTGAATGTTGTGAGGGACTAGTTTTGCATCAATATTATATTGTTATAACAAAGAACTGTAAATCTTGTTCTTGTCATGAGATCAGAGGCCAATAGTGGTATGTAGCATAGGGACTTGTTAAATGGAGCAATTGCATTTGGATGGAAGTCTCAAGGGAAAAAAAATCTAATGTCATTCAATGATTAGCCACTAATGGAGATGAGTGGCCTGTGGCCAAGGATTATAAATTCGAACTCAGGCAAATGGATATATAGATCCATTAAATTTCCTTCCTTTGGTGTAATTTCTTTGTGGATTTCTTTTTTTCCTCTCCAGAAAAGAAGGATGATATCTGTTTTGAGTGCGTTTAATGTTTATCGTTATTGATCATACCTTGACTGCAATTGTATACTAAATTATGCCTCAAAAATATGATTAACTATTTATTTTGATCTGATAATGTTTTCTTTTCATATTTTCTAGCTGATGCAAATTTTCACTGAATTAACGAACCATAAGAGATGCTTGTATAGCAAAAGTATTCGGTACTTAGGTCAATATGTTCTTTTAATATATTAATGCAATTGATTTTAACAAAATATTTGAAATAAAATGACTCAAGCAAAATCTTAGCATGGGGAACTGTATGGGTCAGGTCAGTCAATGTGATGCCACTTACCAGTACAGACTGGTATGAACCAGTCAAGGAAAAAAGATAGGTCTTTCACCCTATTTAACTTGGCATCAGTCTGTGCCGGTACCTTATCAGCAGGTGCCCCTCAGCACTAGTATCCTTGGTTTCAAAACCATGCTTTCTTTTCTATTCTTCTTTTCTTAACAACTTTGAGTCTGCAGCACCTAGCAATGTCCGAGTCTCGGTTTGAATCATCCACAATGTGCATTCCCATTACTTAGTTTGTATCTGGCTCAGGTTGATTCCTCCAATGATATTGCTTTTCACGTTCATTGTCGTAATCATAGATTGCTCCTATACTTGGTTGCCTATTAATGCGATCGATATCCATAATTACATTACCTTGTTTATATTTTCTTTTTATTGTTTTCACTAGACTGAATAGCATTTTGTCTCATTTTCTTGACTAAATTAACACTACTGTAACATTGCTCAAAGATTTTGCTTTGGTGTTCCACTTGTACATTGTTTATAGTTTTTGATTTCTTTGTTTGCTTATGGAAAATAAAAAAATTTTATGCCCTACTTTTCTGACCTATAAGATTCGTTATCCGCTACAATGCTCCAGTTGGATGGACATGGACTAATCCCCTTTCTGATGTTAGCCTATTGAATAATGTTAGTTATTCAGTTTACTTCAATCCAAATGGTCTTTTGGTTGCTCGCCGGAAGATGCCTTGGGCATGTAGACGTGCCATCAATCTGGGTACTAGGTCAAAACACAACAGTCAGTGATCTACATGCACTCTTAATTCTGATTGCATTAACCCAGAAATGACACTTGCATGGGGGAAACAGAGCTGTCTTGCTAGTTGGAGTTGGATGATGCATTTCTTTTGCTGTTTTACATTTTTTTTTTTTTTTGCATCCCTGTTATGGGAAATGAAATCCAGTGAAAGAGTGATTTTGACTGAACAATTGAGTTTTACGACTTGTGACATCTAAGTTTTAATCTGTGATGTGAGACTAGGTAGTTCCAGCAAGCAATTGAATCATTAATATTGGTCAAGATTATTCGGTGCACCATATTTTCTGTAATGCGATTATTTTTCTTTCTGTAACCTTTTAATATGCTGCAGATATTCCTGCAACCAGCATCCGAGATTTTTCTCTTACCTGCCATACAAAACCTGCTAAAAGACCCGGATTCTCTTGATCCTGCGCACAAGGAAGCATTGGAGGTCATAACGAAGGAGAGGTCAGGAGGAACATTGAAAGCATCAGCAAGGTGATGGGAGCTCATCTTGGCATTGCATCCTCTGTGAGTAGCTTCTTTGGCGAGGGTAGCCTTCTTGGAAAGAAAGAGGTTGGAGAACCAGAGCATGTGCCTTCTCAGCTGCCCAGCCCACCGACCCAACAAGATGGTACACGGTTCCAGCGAATCATGAGGGGTAGCTTTGGGGACATGTTAAGGGTAAAAGGCAAAGGTCATGATGATTCTCCAAAACAATCAGGCTGAAAGTGGAAAAGTTGGTGTTAATGGTGCTTCCTTTGTGGCTGTGGTTATACCTCATCTTTCATGGAGACGGTTTTGTCAATTTTCTTCAAGGGAAAAACATCATTTTTTTCATCAGAGGTTACTGGGAGTTTAAACAGGGCAGTACGGCTGTAAGCTGATGTTCTTTGAAATGCTACAGGGACAAAAATCTTTGTAATCGCAGAACGTTTCCTATTCTTCCCTTGGTGTTTGATATTAATCCATCATTCTTTGGACTTGTTACTCTTGCAATTACAGTTGTTTATTTGCACATCTTCAGAAATTTAGAGATCTCTATCGGGTTATTTGGTCCAAATCAGAAGCGATATTCTATTCTTATAAACTAGAGGAATAGACATTGTTAAAGAGGTAGTTCAGTCGTGGAATTTTAGTGTGTTCACAAATAAAATTGAAAAATGATAGCTCTGTAGGTGTGAGTGGAACTTTAGCCGAATAGGAGGCCGAAATGGATGCTTTTGAGACCAGTGTATAGGCTGTGATGCCTTGGATGTATAGGGACAGAAGAAGAGATGGAATGAATGCTAAGCTGGGGGAGTTAAAAGAAAGAGTTTGAAGTTGAATGTTACATTAGACTCGGTGGCAGCTCATGAAAAGGTGGCCTGCTGCTTTGCAAGAAAATCTGATTGACTGTGGTTTGTCTCTAAGAAAACTATGGGGTATTGGTTGAGTGTTTGGCGTGCGTGGTTCTACATTTAGGTATTATGCTTTAGTGGGTCTTTTGGGTGAGAAAAAGGATGCCCTCTGGTTCAGGATCCAAATTGATTCCAAGAGGAATAAACGGGGCTAGCTTCTAGTTAATTATTTAACCGATCAAATAAGGATGACCATTTGTATCAATCCATGGTAAGGATTTTTCCACAGGAAAAAGACTTAGATGGAAAAATCTCAGAAACTAGTTGATTTTTTTTTTTTTTTTTTTTTTTCAAATTTATTAATTTTTTATAAAATAAACAAACACAAAATTCGAGTTTCTAGGAACAAAAATAAATTTCAAGCAAACAAAACATATTTGAAGTATCGTCGATATTTAATTATACTGGGAATTCGATTAAAACTGTTTGGAGTAGCAATTCCAAATCATATTTCCTTCTTAAAAAGTGATTCCATTAGGATTAAAGACCCCGTTTGTTAGAAAATTTGATTCCATTAGGATTAAAGACGCGTCCCGAAACCATTCCACCCGGCGAGGCCTCAAGTATTTGCCCTAAATCTGGGGAAAAAAAATAGGAGCATCTGATTACGCTCAACAGCGAGCCTATTCAAACCCTGCCGGACGAGCATACGGGGCACAGAAAACGACAGAACCATCTTCTGATCGGTCTTCGAGGGAAGGAGAAGCCATAGAGGCCAAAGGAGGAGGTCAGATGATGGACGGGTGGGTTCGTTCCCTCGTCGAAGCCATCCATTCCAGCCCCACACAGGCCGTGATCTACCTCTCTGGCGGAGCTTCTCAGGTTCCCAAGTCTCCCCCCTCTGTCACTTCTTTCCCTTTCGCGCGCGTTTCCTTGATATTTTTCGCCCCCATCTATATCGGTTTACGGATCATAAGGATAATGGGTAACAGGCGCTTGGATGGCTGATGTCCGTTCCCGGAGCTTCTAGCACCATTCTCGAAGTCCTCGTTCCCTACTCCAGAACCTCCATGGCTCAGTTGCTTGGCAAGGTATTCGATCTTTTACCTCTTTTTTTCCCTTCTCTTATATCCATGGGAATTTGTTTGGGAACTGATATTCTGGAGTGATTGATGGCTAATTAGAATCTCGTATTCCTACGTAGGTTAATCCTTCTTTTAGATCATGCTGTTTCGATGATTGAAAAATGCTTCTTTGCTTCCGTTGCCCCGTTGCTGGAAGAATTTTCCAATGATTTATGGTAATTCTTGCTAGATTTCTCCTTGTTCTTGCGCCACAAATGCATATGCCTGTCCTTGTAGCTTTCATGTCATCATAGTGCGTCCTCCGTTTTCCCTGTCCGCATTCGTTGGATATAAAAAATATTTTACCATGATCGATGATATTATGCTTAAAAAAGGCTACCTTTAATCTACAACTGAATGGCCATCTCTGATAAAAAAAGTTATCATGAACCAATCAGGTGGCTCTGTCAGGGTTCAATCATTTAACCGGTCTCCTAGATATGCTGCATGACTATCGATGCTGCATGACTATCGAGCTGTTTAAACATCCTTTCTTTTTATTTTTTAACTTCACTTATATTTCTAAAAACTGGTTACATATATAGAAAGCAAACTTCATGTATGAATTGTTTGGTACATTTAGTCATGATCTGAAGAGAATCATCTGGTATGGCTGAGACATAAGGAATTCAATCGCATCCATTCTTTCACATATTCCCTACATGTTCATTCAAGAACCCTCTAGATTTATAATGTACATGCACTTATAAACAACTGATCCTGGATAGGAATGTTTACATGAATACGAATCCTTAATGTGCTAAGACCTACATTGACTGAGAATGCCAAAGTCAAAGACGATTAAAAACTAGCATTTGAAGCATCAAATTATAAGGAAAAAACAACATCATCATACCTTGTCTAAAAGACTTTCTAGAAAACAACTTAATGTGCAACCTCTTCCAGTCAGATATTGGAATGCAGTTTTAAGGTCTGAACAGTGATAACATGCCAAAGCTTTTTAAAGATTTGTTACATTGACCACTTCTCTACCACTTTATCAGTACTATCTATCTCGATGCCTTTCATTCCCTAGAGGGTGGCGGTTGGACTATAGGAGTAAGTTTACCTTGTGAGTTGGTTTGCCTTGTTGCCTAGTTTCGTGGTGCTAGGAGAGGTATGTGAGGAGACCTAGCAACTGTAGTTTACTCGAATTATTCTGTATGAGGACATTATACCAATGGCATGTTAGATGTCTTGTTGCATGCACAGGATGGAATATGTCAAGCTTTTCACAATGAGGGCATCGGGACAATATCCATGCGATTGATCTCCTCTCTAGTTTGGGGCTAATTGAATTGTAAAGTAATCTTACATCTGAAGATTACCTATGCCCATTCACTTTGATCCATTGCAAAAATAGATAAAATCTTGCTGATAAAGTATTAACTGAAGCTGATTTGCCTCTATGGACTAACTTTTCATACCTGATATTTGGGACATAGGATGTTTTGTCTAATCCCTCATGGGAAACTAATGATTCAAACCAGACTTCTTTGTGCACAGAAAACTTGTATGATTTTTTATAGGTATAATGACTTTCATATATCTCTAAAATAAATAGAATAGCATGACCACTGCCTTATCGGCATAGGGTCCCTAAGGGTTTTGAAAAAAAAAACCCAAAGTTCTTGATTGGTTAGGAACTAGTTTGGAGCTTAATCGACTTGGCAAGTTTGCGTCCTTCATTCTCACAACTTCATCAAAAAAATTGCTTTGGTTTTTTTCTGTGTATGGCATTATTTAAAAGCCTATATTAAGGACGATCCTATCTTTAGATATATGTGCTAGCATTTGCAGTCATAATGTATAGCAGTGGCTAAAAGAATACTACTAGTTCAACATGACTGCTGGAAAGAAGGTTTCCTCATGATGAATACCCTATTCTCATCCATGCTTTTCATCTACTTATAAATTGAGATGTATTGACATGCATGCACTTGGTTTTTAACTCCATTGCTTCAATGTACTATTGGATATTTATCATCTGCAAACTCTTGATAAGAGCAAAATCTATCCCTTAATCTAGGAATGCTGGTCCACTTTGGCATCTATACTTGAGATTTTTTTGTTCCCTTTGACTTCGACGAAGTAGTACCAACTACTCCAAATCTTTGATGCTTAAGTAGTCTGTGATGTTTCCATCAATTCAATACTTGAAAGTCTCCCCCAAAAAATAGAGCATCGGCTTTTCAAACAAAGTTTGTTTTGTCTGTCAAAGACTTGCCGGTATTGTTGTTTTCTTTTGCATTGTTAATGTGATTCACAAAATACTAATTCTGATTCATGCCTCTAACTAATACTCAATTGACTTATCCATCCATGTGTGATAAAGAGTGAATTTGCTGACCTAAAACATCATGATCTATGATTCATAAAACACCAAGTCTAATTCATGCTCTAAATACTCGATTTACTTTTCCATGCATGCAAGGATCCGTAGATCCTTATGCACTGCAAACTAGGTTTTTGCCACATCATTTGTGATAAGGAGCCAATTGCTGACATAAAACATCATTTAAGATCTACATTGCACTCTGAAGTGTAAAACCCCAACAAAAGATAGGGAGATTTGCTTGACTCATTATAAAATATGTCATTTCCATTGAACTGCAGTGTCTCCCTTGTGTATTTCCTGGAGCTGCTTCTTGAAAAACTAATTTGTTGTTTTATAAAATAAACTTGCAGAAAAATATACCAACCAACAAAATACTATCCTAGAAAGGTCTGATCAACCTACATAGCCTTTTAGTTGCATGCTGTGGTATATAACACCCTTGCTTTCATGTGATGCTTCTTGATAGAAAGGAAATGTTACTGAAATATATACTGTCTGTGATAATTTTTGAGCCAGGTTTCCCCCCTTCCACTCTCCTTTTCTTCTGATGTTTTCCTTCCATATATATATATATATAATTGACATGGGATGGTTTACTTTTATATGTTTCTCACATGATAAAATTTTTGTTTCAAGTATGAGATGTCCAGCATTTATTGTTTGAGTTCATTTTGTGCATATCCTATATTTAGATTCCTGCACAATTCACAAGCCAACAAACTGTGGAGGAAATGGCATTGGTAGCGTACAATCGTGCATTGAAGCTTTCTAGACCAGGTTGACAACCATCGCTTGAGTTCCTAAAGATCATATACTATGTGTTTTCAGACAGTAGTTGACTTCGTCTATGAGTTATGAGATGAAGCTCGGTTCTGTTGCATTTGCATTCTAGTCTTATTGTGTGAATTGTTGGATGTGGAAAGCATAATTAATAGTTATTACCTGCAACATTTAGCTTACTTCTATTGTATGGTTATTAAATGGCCTTTATATTTTGCAATGTTGTATTCATTTCTGATGGAATTGCAATGCAACATGCAATAATGCCTTATTGAACTTGAAGTAACTACAAAATACTGCATTTATCTGTGCAAGCCAAATTTGAGGTTTTTTTAAGAAAAACCCTTAATGCAGGTCCAATCCATGGTAGTAACTCTTGAAAGAAATATTTAATAGTCAATTATTGAAATCATAAGATTCTAAGAGAGAGACTTTTTCTATAGTAGATTCTTGAACTTGAAAAGTACAATTATAAAATTCACGGTTTTTTTCGTATGCTTATTGAGGCTTCAACATGATATATTTGTGCTAAATATGACTAATTTGAGATTTTTATGAATAGGTTTACCAGTACTAGGTGTTGGATTTACTGGGTCTTTGGCTACCACGCATCCAAAACATGGGGATCATCGGTATTTTTTTAAAGTTTTTTCTCTCTTTTTCCCTTCCCTCTAGGACATGAAAATCTATCATCATCAGATTGGATTGAAGTTGTTGCAGAAATGAAAGTGTTTCTTGAACTTGCAATAGGTGTTTTTATGTATGTATATCTGTTTTTTATGCATATTTCGCTAATCCTATATCTTTCAGTCTGGCAACTCGGAGGATATGGTTGGTGATACTTACCAGCAACAGCATGAATAGCTGGTAGGACAGTATGATGAATGAGTAAAATATGTTGCTAAATATTGAACAGTCATATACTTTGATCATATATATATAATAAATTTATTTAGATGCAAGGATTCAAATGCAGACCATGCCATATAATGCACCATACCAGCCTGTACTGTGTGCTTTATCTCCTATATCTACATTGGTATTGTCTTTGTGGCTAACCCATGAGACAGCACCATCCCATGGCTATTATGCCCTTGTACTTTGGTATTGAGATCCTTTGCATGTCTATAATGTGGTTTTTGTATCTTTTCTTTAGCTGCAGTCGGAATTAATTGGCTTAAACATGTCAGATGTATCATAAAACATTTAAGAGAAGATGAAGACAACCCAAGAATTTTTATTGGGTGATAAAAAGGCAACATCACTGTGTGATTGGTTCAGACTAACATCACCGTGCCTTGTGATTCAGACTTACAGAGTGTTTCACATGTGTCTGCAATGTTGCATGGTAGAAACAAGAACGTGGGATGGATATGTGGTGGTACCTTGAAGGTTAGGATAAGGAATTGGTCTATACTAAAGGAGGTGTAGAAGTAGAACCATTTGAGAATGAAATGTTGATGACTAATTGAGATGGTCTAATCATATGTGGCAAACTAAAGTAGCCCTAGTTGAGCAAGGTATCAAACCCCACTTCGAGGGGCCTTGAAAAAGGAGCAGAAGATCTAAACTAAGGTTTTGAGAAAGGATTTATAATAGCTTGCAGTACAATTTCAGATTGCCTTTCATAACAAATGACCAGAAAATAAGGATGTGTAAAGCTGACCCAAATTGTTAGGACACGATGCCTATAACTATGTTTTTTCTGGTATATGTCATCAATTAATTGTCATTGCTTTTCAGTGTGTGATACTTATTTATGTAATGCATATTGATAAACATTTTACAGTGCCTTGGCTCTTTTCTCCTTCATTCCCACTAACCTTGTTGTTTCAACCATGCAGATTTACTTGTCAACCCGAACTTGTGATCGCCTGTGGACCTCAGATGTTACTCTATTGAAGGTATCCACTTCCTGTTTTCTCTCTCCAATAGATTCTACTATTAATTAAACATTTTATATTTTGGTTAGGGTTTGCGGACTCGGGAAGAAGAAGACAAGGTCTAGCCTTTTCTTACTTAAGGTAAGATGTAATGGTCAATTTCAGCTTTTTATTATATTATCTGCCAGGAGCTTTTTTTTTTTTTTTTCCTCAGACTCTGTCATGATATCTATGTTCCTTTTTCTAGATACAATCTTGCTTTGGGTAATGTTAAGAAATGTTTAGTTGGCTAGTTCTTAAACAACTAGGTAACATATAGCCATTTAAGCTGCATTTTGATAACCATGGTTGAAGATATTGGTATCAGGCAACCATGATGGAAATATGCAGAGACATAGTGGACACATTTAGGTGACCATATAAATCAAATTAATACTTTTAGGGGCAGAATAATTCAATATTAAAAATAATTTATATCTTGTTAAGTATGTCAATGCATGATTCTGTTATGACATCTTTAATCTCAACCAAATGTTGTGACATGATGCAATAGATGAATAGAGGTTACCCCCCAGATCTATGAGAGGAAAAGGACATTATAGCTCCTTACTGTTTGGTATCTATTGTAAATGGCATTTGTCATACAATGTTGTTATTTTTAGTCATCCTTTAACACAAAGTTCATCATTTATAACACTTTTTCCACTGTTAATGTTAATTGAATCTTTTAAGATGAATCTTTAAAACAAAAAAAAATTCTCTAATTCTTCCTGAGATCTAAAAGAAGCATGATCTGTTGAGGACATCTTCCTAAGATCTGAAAAAAGCATGAACTATTGAATGTGCCATATTTGTATTTTGTTATTGTTGGTTGTGGTATTTGGAACTATACGAATAACTGTCATCTACTTTTTCCAAGGCAATTGCAGATGCCTGCAAAGTTTCTGCTACCTTTAAGTCGGTGTTAGATGAGCCTGAGATGCCCAATGAATGTGAAAAACAATTTGATGAGGACCAGGAGTTACAGCAAATATTGATGGAAATTATGCATGAAAATTTATCATTTTTCTTGTGGTATTGTGACATCACCTGTTTATTATTGATTGACTGTTTATAATCATATTAAATAGGTTAATGCTGTTTTATAATATTGTGGTTCATCTGAGCTTGTAGATACACAAATATCTCATTCTGAAAGGAAGATAATTTATCTGGTTCATTTAATCCTTTGCATGATGGCCATCTCAGACTTTTGGAAATTGCATCTAGGTATGTAGCTCGACTGAAAGCTTTTTACTGCAATTTTCATGGCCTAACTTATTTTGTAATGTTATGTGCCTTGGTAAAACTTACAGATTCTTTCAGAAGTTGAACTAGCTTTTGATGATTCATGCATTGTTTTTTTTTAAAAAAAAGAGCAGGTTGGAGGTGTTTTCTGAAATTGTTTTTGGCTTTGAATAATAATTTGAATATCTTTACCACCTCATTGTGCATTATGTACAAGGACTTAAATCTTGGCCCTACTGGCCCCATGACACTCATGCCCTTTGTTTTCATCAGTTTTTGTTAATTACACTCATATCCTCGTTCATCTGAGCATAACTACTAAACATTATTTTAATTGTATCTCTATTTTTTTTGTTGTAGTATTTGTGGTGATGGGCTTCCATGTTTTGAGATATCAGCAGTCAATGCAGACAAGCCCCACTGTCGGTAGCTGAAATCAAAACTCGAGTCCAACAATTTAAGAAGGCTGGTCTGTGCTGTTTTGGATATGAATGATTTTAATGGCTTAAATTTTTCTTGCCATGCTCATCATGTAGAAGTTATTCAAATTCTTTTGGATGTTTATGTTTCATACCAAGTACTTCAAGATCATGTGCTATTTGTTTGATGCATTTGTGCAAACCCCAGTTCCATTCTATATAGTAGCTTAGATTTTAAAATTCAGTCAACTAGTTAAGCTTCTTACTCAGTCTTCATCATCAGAGTGTGTTAAGATCAGGAAACTTCTTTTGTTAGCATCAACTTACCAACAAGCATAAAGTTTAATTCATCAATGAAAATAATGGGACAGAAATATGGTGCTACCTCCATTAATTTGATGGCATATAAATAATGGATCCCTGGACACAAGGAAAAAGTCAAGAAACATTTCTTTGCACAGATTATTACTATTGCTTTGAAGTTTTATTAATTTCAACATGGAAAGAGCACTGTTGACAATCATTGCATTGAAAAACAAGTTTTATTGTTGGTAAAAATGATTGAAGCACATAAATTGGGTATGCTGGTAAATAGATGTCCATACCAAAATGGATGATTGGCAGTTTGTGGAAGCTTTATCATATGTCTAGGCACAATTTGAGGATGGTTATGCTTTTATAAGTAGTAAAATGCTAGATAAAATTTCACATCAGGAAATATACAAGTACCTAGCTAATATAAAGGATGTGCAGAATTGATGGTTTGGAGCTGGCCCATTGTTGAAAAAGGGGGCTGTACCATAAAATACGTTTAAATCTTATTTTGACTAGACTGAAAAGCATACAGGTTTCATAGAAAAAAGTGTTCTGGATATTGAAATTTCTTTAATATGCCATAGATTTTCAAGAATGGCGATGGCCTATAGAAGGCCTATAAGACCTTACAGCATCTGCTCTGGACATGATTATGTGGCCTTATGATTGCATCTCCTCATAAACATATGAAGGTCTCTCATGTCTTGATGTGGATGGCTGTGGTTCTTGTGAAATTCTTTGGATTATGGACATTGGAATAGCCAGTTAACATATTTTATAGAAAAGCAAATCTTTCTCCATTTATCGTACTTCATTCTGGACTTCTTATATCTTGATCTACTAATATGTTGAGTGACGTCTCATTTTATTGGTAATTTCAGTATTTAATGTCATATTTATTCTTACCATTATTCAATGCAGGGAAGACTGTTATTATTCAAATCAGCCTTATTTTTATAAAAAAGCAGAACTATTTCCTGGGAGTGCCTTTGTGATTGGCGCAGACACTGCTGCGAGGCTTATTGATGTAAGAGGTCACTAGCTTAAAAAAAAAAAAAACCTTTTTGACCCCAAAAAAAAATCCTTAGGCATGAAATGAGCTTATACGCTTGTTGGAGCCATTTTGTTAGAACAAAGAGTTGATTATTTCTATTACCTTCTTTCTTATGTTGCATAAATATATTTCAACGTGTTTTTTCTTTAGTTCCTATTTTCATGTTCTATAGATTTTCTTTTTCAAAGATATTCTGTTTAGTACAGTGGCCCTGATGAACTCACCAAAATTTCTTGGATCTATGCAAGGTGACATTTTAGTGGCTATAATGCTCCAAACATTAAGATCCAGCAATAGAACTCGGCTCCCCAATTGTCAATTAGTTGTGAATTTGCTCAATTTTCCAGTCTTACCCTCAATTTCTGTTATAGTGGAAATTGATAAGTAATGCACCCACTTTTAGATTGCAGTTTGTAACTTTTGTTACTTCTCTTGTGAATTGTGTATGGAGAGTCTCAATGGATGTTTTCTTCTATTTTTAATAGAAAAGGAGTTTAGAAAGGGAATTCGCAGAACTGTGTCTAATCCTGAAATCCAGTCAAAATATCACATGCATTTGCATGTACCAAATGCAAGTATGTCTGGTATTTCCAAAAGACTGAAGGTTTGGTGCGCGCGCGCGCAGAGAGAGAGAGAGAGAGATGCAGTTGGCAACATTCAACTGGGTTTTGAAGGCAAATCCGGTTCAAATTTAACAAAGCACTATCCCAAATGAACTTCCACATGATCGAAGTTGGTCTACAGTGCCTAAAATCCTACAGACCAAATTTCATTTATTTGCTTGCTGTACATCCTTATCCCAAACTTGACTAACAGGGTAACTAGCATTATGTTAGAATTTACATATGGTAAGATGTTTAGCGTCATGATGGATGTCATTCTTCTTTCCAAAACTAGTACTCATTTTTGTGATGTAAAATAAAATCAACAGAAGGAATGTTCATGTTTTATGAACATAATAATAGTCATTTGATGAAAATTTGTGTGCTTCTGTGTCATACTTGAATCAGGAAGGGTTTATCTCCATATTTTAAATGTTGAACCCATGTAATTCTTCATCCTTTGAACGCTTAATATGTTGCATCAGTTCTTTTTTTTCGGGGGCGGCGGCGGAGAAAAGATTAGGCAAGCCTAATCACTTTCATTTCAGAAATGAAAGTAGGTAGGTGCAGAAAAGATGCATCAATTTTAAACTTCTAGTACTTTAGAGGAATTTCTTGAACTACTAGACCTGTTAATGTATCTTCTTATATGAAAGTGGTTTCTGTTAGTCAAGTGTTTATAACATTAGCTATAAACTTGCATTTCCTTGTAACCTAGAGAACATGGATGGAACATGACTGATTTGTATAATTCATATTCAATAAGATTCTGTTATTCTTTTTTAGCCTAAATATTATGTTGGTGATTATGGTAAAATGCTGGAAATACTTCTTGAGTGCAAAAGAACGGGCTGCAAATTTCTTGTGGGTGGTCGAAAGGTCGATGGAGTTTTCAAGGTAGGTTATATAAATAGAGGGAAAAATAAGGTGTGTCTTTTACAGTATTTCTAGGAAAATTATCCATGACCGTTTCCATTTTGCAGGTTCTTGAAGATTTTGATATTCCTGAAGAATTGAAGGACATGTTATCTCCATACCAGCAGAGAGGTTCCGTGTTGATTTGTCATCCACCGAGATAAGAAAAAAAAGTAGGGAAATGTGATATATTATTCCTATTTTCTGTACATGCAAGATGCAATAATTTATCTAGATGAATCATTAATGTTTGTATTTTGGTTCATTATGATGCCGGTTAATAGTCGATGAGGAAGTTCCCATTGAGGGATCGATGCTTCATGAAAATGAGTGAAAAAAATATTCACATTGAGCAATGAATTATGATACATGTGATTTTGACCAGTATTTGCGCATCACTAAAATGCTATATTATCTTGCCTTTTCTGTTTTCTAATTTGGCAGCTCTGCATAATGTCACTTGTTTTATGAACCACATTTGGAATGTCCAATGACTCCCGATAATCAGAATTAATGATAATATTTTCATTTGGAGTTACTTTTAGCTATGCCCTGCATGGTCACCATCATTTCCTCCTGTTGGATGATTGAATGGTAATGTCCAATGACTGTTTGATATTTCCTTTTTACTTACTCCACCCCACACCAACCAGGATATTGTGATACGGTGATGACCTATGTTGATGGTCCAGCATAAAAAGTTGTGCCTCTCTTAATGATGTTTTCTTGGCCCGAAGCCTGCTTCCGTTACTCATTAGACCCGGTCTTCTTCTACCATTAAACACAGCCTCTTGAGCATCATCATTTGCGAGGAAGCAGGTCATCCATTTGGCATCTTCACCTAATTTTTCTCCTCCTACCTCACATTTGCACGTGCATGGCTGGTGCTGAAGTGTGGTTTATATAGCCGAAGCCTAACCCTGATGATGTGATGGGGATTGTAACATGCTTTTATTTACTTGATGGCATACAGAAAAGGTCATTTTTTCAAGGGAACCCAGGCTCACCATGTCTGGGCTAATAAACTGACTGGCTCTCCGTATATAATCATCAGGGTGTTATTATGTTATAATATCTTTTTTTTTTTTCTCTCTCTCTCTTCATTCTTCTTCCTTTCAAAACTTGCAGATCAAGCATTGTCATGGTAACACCCTCTCTCTCTCTCTCTCTCACTCACGCACACACATGTCATGGTTGTCATTGAGGTGCACCATCATCTTCATGAAGAGATGGATCAATGCATGTTGCTCCAGTTGGAGCGATGATGGGTACATGGGACTACTGAGAGGTAGACCAGTCCAAGCACACCTCCAGTGCCCATTCAGAACGGAGTGGACACCTCATACTTATCAAAACAGCTACAGTGATCTCGTGCTCTCTCGGTATCTGCCATGCGAGTACTCGCAAATTCCGACTCCACCCCGTGACTCCCTCTTCTTCTTTTTTTTTTTTTCCTTTTTTTTCTAATTTTTTATTTAACCCCTATAAAGTATTCCGTTATATTCCGCAAATTCCAAAAATAAATTCTTAACCACAAGCGTCTTATCTAAGACAGAATTTAGATTCCTGGTCAGATTTAATCCGTGCTCGTACAGCCAGAAGTTTTAAATAGGGATCAAAATGAAGATCTGAGCTGATACTCCGCTGTTCAGTATACTATTCGAAGTATAGCTAAATATCTACTTGGTTATGCATTTATTATATGGTAAGAGGGGATCCATGGTGTGATTCACAAGAGTTGATGTATCGTTAATTAGGTTTACGCCATTGATAGAGCACCTTAAGTTGATAGAGATCGGTGTGATTTGTAGGAGTTGATGTATGTATAGGAATAGGCAATTGATACAGTAGGAGAGTCGATCCTATCAATTAGGAATATGCCATTGATAGAGTGGGGGAGCTGATGAATCAAATATTTTTTATTTCTCAATCGCTCCTTAGCACTAATTTTCGTTCTTCTTCTCAAACTGATGCAGCAGGTTGTGGCTACATGGTATATGAGGGCCGAGTCGATCCTAATTTATTTATTTATTTGATAAAAAAATAATAGAAAAATAAATTTTGGTGTAGCTATTTCGCATATTACATCTTGTCAAGATAATGTTTGATAAAAGATACTTAGATTTGCAACCGTCTCTTTTTCATTTAATTTATATTTTTTTTTAAAAAAAAATTCTTCTATGAATTGAAAGAAAATAAGAGCCGTCGGCCTAAATTGTGGGAGACATGTCAGAATTTAAACATGATTCGGTTCTTAGTGCCGAGTGGACATATGGCATTCTCGACGAGGCATTTTCGTTCTTGCTCCTTGGGGCCTCATCATTTCACTCTGTAAATTCTTCTAAACATCGCTGGATTTTAATCTATGTATATAGCTTGAATTAATAAATTGGAAAAGTTTCTTTTTATTTCCTCCACCATTACTCAAGGAAAAATTTTCTATCCAACGAAGATACCTACGGTTACTGGTAATATATCGTTTTTTATTTCATATAATAATTTTAGAATTCTCGTATTGTCGTAGCAGTGGGTCTTTGTAGTGCAGCCGAAAAGTCTAGCAAGAGAAAGGAAGCATTAAAGTTAAGATATTTTCTAAGATGTGCTGAGCCCCCGAACACGAATTCATGATGATCCATCATGCTAATCCAACCCAATTACATCATCAGGACAGTCTAAACCCCACTAGCAAATTAGATTAGGCTAGCAATCGGATGCGATCATGACATGCGGCGGAACTTTTCATAAACCATTTTCCCACCTCCACAACAAAAGATACATCCAAAGGACCAAACTTCAAAGCACTGCATATTTTCGAATTCAAAGTCACGGGAACAGTGCAAGAACCACGTGAAAGGGCCCTGCCATTCGGCTCTATTATCCACAATTTCAAGTTGGTTGGAATCTCGAAGTGCTGCCATCTTTGTTCTTTCCTTCTCATGAGCCACCATGGTCTTTATATAATGAGAGCCACCATGGTCTTTATATAGGACTCTCCTCTCCCCCCCCATCCTTCATTACCTTTCTTTCTCCTTTTTCTCATTATTCATCTTCTTCTTCTTTTGTTTTTTTTTTTTTTTTGGTCTAGTGTTCGACATGAATTCAGCACTCTTCTTCTTCTTCTTTATCACAGCTCTTCTCCTAAGCCGAGCTCCGACTGCGCTTGGTGACATGCAACCCCATGGAGCTGAGCCCATGCGCAGGGCCATACTGTCGTCGGCTCCGCCCACCGCCACCTGCTGTGCCAAGCTGAAGGAACAAACGCCTTGCTTCTGCCAGTACAAGAAGAACCCCAGGCTGCAGAATTACATCAACTCCAAGAACAGCAGAAGGTGGCCACCACGTGCGGCGTGCCGATGCCAAATTGTTAATGCACTAGGAGTATTCTCTTTTCTCCTCGATGATTTGAGCATATATAATTATATAGTACGTCTTATGGTTAAGTAGGGGAAAGAGGGTGCAATCCTTTATGGATTTATAACTTGTAAGGTTAAGGGTTGTAGCAGGTATTCAGTGTGAATTTCCCATTCACTAGTCAGCAGTCTGTTGCTATTGCTTTCTACTTGAAATCCCTAGCGTGAGCGAGAAAGCTTTGTTTGGCGTCCTGAATATCGTGACTCCGTTACCTTTGGGGAGGGACGATGCTGCGTGGGATCCTGCTTGCAGTTGTCTGCTATCAGCTTCGTACCTCGATCTTTTGGCATTTTTATGTGATTGTGTTCTGCTGTTCTTCGTTCTAACGACAGCATCCGAGGGTGCCAACTGCCGAGTTGGTGAGGTTTATCTTAGGGTTTGCCAGATATGGTAATAAATTTTTTTTTCCAGATTGTATAACATTATATGAGATTTTTTCCTTTTTTGTCACAAAAAAATCAAAGGTTCATTAGTTGTCCACTGCACCACACAAGCTTAAGCAACAACAGCCGGTGTGGCTCGAGGTGCCCTGGATTTCAATTCTAAAAATATTTTCAAATCCAATAGCTAAAAAGAACTTTGATTTTGAAAATTCCAACGTTTGATAATCATAAAAATTCAAAATTCCAATAGCTACAAAAATCTGATTTTAACTTGCAAAAGAAAATAAGATGCACCAAGCCTAATGGACGGATGCCCGTAAAACAACTTGCCAGTGCCACAACCAATATACATCAACAGCCATACCAATAATATTACATCGATATGCCTCGATGCAATTCTCCGGCTTGCTATCACTTTCACATGCAAACCAAGGGAGCTCAAATGTTTTACAGCATATTTTAAACCGGGAAGGCCATGTCCCGCGGATCTCCTTCAATATGGATGGTGCCGGGTTCTACTACGTGCCTTCTGCGTTTTCGTAACTAGGGCACTTGAGATCCATGACTGGTTTGCTTCTATCGAGTCATCTGACAACCAGCAATAAGCGACCGTCTTCACCCCCAGTCCATCCAAAAATACCTTTGGTCCGGGCAAGGCCGCCATGACTGCTCCAAGCTGGTAATACGGTTCTTACTATCCCTACATGGCCACCTTCCAGAATAGCGTCCGGAGACCCGATCACCCCGAGTGGTTCATGACTGATGGGAAAGTAACCAAGTGTCCCTGAGCCCGTGCCACCAATCACCCATAAGCGGTCATCAACTCTGGAGTAGTGGCAATCAACAAAATAGTCAACCTGCCCAACAAAACAGGAACAAAGTGAAAACAGCAAATTTAACCAGGATATTTACCTTGGTATTCCAGTGTGTATTCGACTGCTCTAAATAATCTATTATGCAGGATATTGAATGACAAACGAAATCATATACTTTGCAGTACAAAAACTGCAACTTGAGGTATCAAGCTAGAGCCTGCTACCTACAAATCATACATCGCATTATTCTGTCAGGTTATATTGGGGGAAAAATGCTACTAAAGCAAAAGAAATCAATTAATCCACCTATAGAGAGGCAAGAGAGTAGGAGCCTGGAGAAGCAGAGTTAAAATGAAAAAGATCATGTGGGGTAGTAGGCATCATTTCAGTAGACAAAATTGTAAGAAAAGCCTTGTGGCAGAACAAGCTGAGGAAACATTCCCATTTTCCTGGATGAAATGGGAAGGGAGAAAATGTTGTCAGCAGTATGATCAAAATCCCATGAATCCTCTGGGATTACCTGGACTTGAAGAGAATCTAATTACATGAGAGTGGCAATGCTTGATATGGAGCTCTGATCACCCTTAAGATGGATTATATGACAAAGAGCTAAATTATATCATCGTGTATGCTTCGCAAATCAAAATTCATGAGTTATATGGTTCTTGGGCACAAAATGGAGGATGAAAGCAAATCATGATGCAAAATCAGAGTTTCAATCAACTATACCACAGCACCAAATACGTAAAGCTGCAGATGATTATTGAGAGAGGGAGAGAGCGCATATATGCATGTATAGGTGTATAACCAAAAGTGGTCTAGAGACCTTGGTATGGCACAGCACAGCATAGAACCACCCAAACAGGTCATTGTGAACAGCCATAGCTGGTCAAAGAAAAGGCCAGCGATGTGGGCTTAATGCCTTTATTGGGCTCTAATAGCTAGGGTTGATTCTCATTTGAATACTTTATTTCAAACAGGAAATCAAATTTCCTAGAAGTGGTTTAAGGAGTTTCTGGAGGCCCCTCAGAACTAGTCTTGGGTGCGTTTCCCAGACAATTCAAAATTTCAGTTCTTGACTTGTCCGAACATCCGACACCTTATAACACTACTCACACTTCTGATCAACAAACAATGATGTCATCACTGTTAATTATCAATTCACAGCAGCTAATTACTAACTCGGTTTCAGTTAAGTCCCTCATGTAGAATTTCAATTTTGGCAATTAGATCATTTCAAAGCTTTTACCAATCATGTAGCAAATGCCACATGCAATTTAGTTATCAAGATTAAAACAAAAATTAGCACAAAATAAAACAGGTAAACAGATTCACTAAAGGAGCTTTAAAGTCATCACTAAATCATGTCATTTTGGAAATAACAATAATAAGGCCATACGACAAAATAGGAAATAACTAAGCAACCAATCTAAAGAATCGGCAATAATATAATAATGCCACATGGTGAATTGGTTTTTGTAACTATGAACTGAAATTGATCATAAGAACCCTATTATAAGAGAGCAAACCATACATGGTCTAGATTCCATCTGTCAGAAGCCAATGAGCGAGCTTCTTCAAAATTGACTCTCTTTTTTCCCTCTTTCCAGTCCCAAATACTGTAAAGAATAGAAAACCATTTGAATAAGGCTAATGCAAATTGAGGTAGGAAAGATGATTAAGAGATCTGGAAGGCCTTCAAATGCTTCATTCACTAGCAAAGCTCATTAAGTGGACAAGAGAAAAGACTGGAAGAACAAAAACTTTTCAATGTCTCAGTTAAAAATAGCCTAGAGAACAGTATTAAAAAGAATATCAGAAGGTACACAACTCTGGAAGCGGAATTCATCTCCATTTTTGTGTTGTCCTTGCTATCTATGCTTAAAGTCTTACTCTTAAATAAATATAATTGTTCAAACATCATTGTTTACAAAACATGCACACTCTGCTTGGATAGTGGAAGGTTGAAGGAAATAAAATGAAATTACAAATTTATAGGCTACTCATTCCAAGACTTAAACGTGAATATTATGACAAGATTCCCCATAGAAACAAAAGCAAGCATCATAGAAATGCTTGTTTTAGAGCAGCATGGTGACACCATCACTTGAATCAAATGATTCAGATATGGATCAACATGTCAATTTGGAAATCTGCTTCATGGAAAGCCTCAAGATCCAAAAGAAATTGTCCCCAAAGTTTGCACCAAGCTCTATATGTCCACACAATATATCAGGTCACTCTCCAAATTTAAATTATCTGACCATCTCTGGTCTGTCAAAGTAGAATATAGTGGAATTATCCTTCAGTCAGTCATAACTTGTGGAAACTCATTGTAAGCAGTAAGTATAATGCACCCCTGAGGTCCTATGCTCTCTAGATCAAAATGAGGAAAGAATAAAAGAAATTGAAAAATTAAAAACACGAGTTCCATTGTGATGACATTTTAAGTAAGGGTGTTTTGAATCCAACAATGGATCTAGAATTACCTTAATGTTCCAATATGTGTCAAACACCAAAGCTTTTGATTCATTTGCCCAAAAAATCCTACTTTCTCAATAGAAGTCTCGACATTCATCACCTGTCCATTAATAAGGATGGCATATGTTACATTCAGATATAAATCCTACTCCATGCATTTGTCATCTATTCAGTAAAATTAGATGCTTCTGTCTTTCGATGCTTAAATATTCAGGAATAGTGAATACTTGTATCACTGATATCAGAATATTAAAAAATTGAAAATGAACACGAAGCTAGTGTTATCGAGAAATGATATGTTCACAGTCCTTCAAATGACCAAAAAGATTGAAAAATGAACATATGAAGTCAAAAGTTGTGATGAACTATAATTTACTTCGTTATAGTTGGGAATATGCATGATAAGAATCAGATGGCTTCTTTAAAGTTTCAGACTTTTGATGCCAAGTTTCTATTGCTTTATAGTTTAATGGATCCCTCATTTTTAAAATTTACAGAAAACAAATATATTATATGCAAAAATAAAAAATAAAAAAGATAAAATAAAACTACATCAACACGAATCATACTCTGCCCCTTTAAATCATAATAGATGCCATGTTAATTAGACACAAGTTTCATATAGCTAGGGGGCATTTTCAAAGTTATGCTGTATGGAGGTGGCAATAGCATACATGTGCATGTAGGACTAGCAGATGACACCTTAAATAGCTCAAATTAACTAAAATTCCTGCTGCACATAAACAAGAGGATTTTACTTGCACCTTAGAACATGTGCCAGCTTAAGTAACTGTAGCTGTTGCAGTATGATATAAAACTACAAGAAGGCAATAAAATGAACACTAATTACTTACTGATTCCAAATGGTTATCATCATCAATTTGTCCATCAGTATCAAAAAGGCATAACAATCCATCAACAGAAGAAGAAATGAGCTTATTTTGCTGATCTGGAATGAATCGTACCTGGCATACATCAGAGATCACAGGGATAATTTAGAATATCATATGGAGAAGCCAACTTTGCTGCATAAACCTACTAAATAAAGAAAGGAGTAATTGTATAGTACTTGAAGCTATGTTGTAACATTTGCATGAAACACACAGAAATATTATTCCACAGTCAATGCTAAAAGTTGTACTAATACAGATTAAAGTGTCTCAATTTCACACAATTATACAATAGAACAAACCTCAAGCCTTTACATAATATTCAAGGATACAGCATTATTTACTTCTTGTAGCAAGAAAAATTAAATATACAACTACATCTAGAAAACAATACAAATATTCTTTAGGTACCTTATAACAAAATTAAAAAAGAAGAAGAAGAAGAAGAAGAGGGGCGTGGGGGGGGGGTGGCGGTTAAGATTGCATTAAGAAAATGAAGTCAAAAATTTTCGTATAATAATTTTCAATACAAATTACTCAAACAGATTTCAATTTTAAATGTTGGTTACTCTGGATTATTCTCACAACAGAAATATCTATTTTATCCCGAATGCAAACTTTAGGAGAAACCTCAAAAACATATATTATTCCTAAGAACATGTGAATACACATGGACATCCTTAATGTATTGACAAAAGATCAAAAGGCAGTTTGAACTCTCCGTGAAAATAACCGAGGATCTTAAAGGCTATACTTTTACATATCTTTAAAATGTAAACAATCCACAATCCCTGAAAAAACCTAAAAGTCATTGCATCTACACTACCAAGCTTCTGACATTTAGATATGTCGGCCACGTTGGCAAGAAAATGAAAGAAAATAAAAGTAAACTAATAGGAGGAAAGGAAAGAAAAATTAAAAATTTTCTCTTGTTTGGTTGAAGTGGAAAATTCCCAAAGAATGGAGTCACCACCAACTCCAAGGGTTTAAAGACAGAGGACAATGTGGGATCATCTATCCCCACTTATTGGCCAATATTTCCAGCAAGGCCTCCACTGCTTAATAATTTCCTGCATCATATTCTCATCTAAACCCTCCAAATATTAAATTCTAATCTAAACAATAATCAAGTAAACCTCTAAAACAAAAAAAGTAGACGAATTTGTACTTGAACAAGAAAACTAAAAAAATGTATAAACACTTCAAAACTCAATCAAAATTAATCCACAAGTTGATCGCTTTTGCATGCCTTTCCTCTAACCATGTAGAATAGGATTATTGTTTTGCTGGAGTTGGGATGTGCATCAGATATTGAGTCCAACCGAGAAGTTTTAAGTCCATAATTGTAATCATCCAGATTGATCAGCATAAACTTGTACCACATGCGCTTATATCAGATTGTGCAAGTGGTCTCCAGTGTCGTCTTCCGTGCTCCAATCATACAGTCATTATCTTCCTGACTGGGATGTGTCTGGGAACCAAGGTTTCTCAAACCAGGTTATCTAGGTCCATCCTGAACAGGATGGTTACAACCCCACACTTGGGATGGCTTGGCATCCCGGTGGACCTTATTTTTCTCTTGGTTCTTGTTTTTAATGGTTATTCACACCCATCCTGATACTGCATTGATATGAACCCAAACTAGGACAGGTCCCAGTACTTGGATTTAAACCCGTAGGAAGCATTCTTTCTTCCACCTTCAGATTTATCTTTTCCACCGCTTTTGCTTGACAAAATTTATACCTCGCCCACCAAAGATTACCTTATCTGCTTTTTACCACAACTGGTCATCATTCTGAAGACATCTATATGCTTTGAATATGCATCATTATTGTCCTTGTCATTTCAGCATCTTTAATCTTTCTTATAAGTAATTATTTTCGTCCATTCTATTATTTTGCAAAGAGATTTTCACCTTGAGAGAAGGCTGATTGCTCCTAACTTTTTGGAAAGGCACATAGATCTCTTCTTTATTGATTTAGGAAAGTGGTAGTCATACCTCTTGCTGATGTGCCACCTTCTTTGAGTTTTACATGTTGGGATTTAGATGAGATCTTTTGAACTACAGATGAAGATGTTGGTACTTTGATTGTAGCATGTCAATCCAACAACTCATACATCTCATTCTTATTCAAGGATTGAGTTGGATACCTTTAATTGTCTTCCAAGAATCATGTCTAATCTATTTCTTTATGGCTTACAAGTATGATATCTTCAAATATGATATAAATAAGATCCCCTGCACCATTGAAGCAGAAATTCTGCTATGATGCATTCCTAGTCCCACGTATTATTATCATTCAAACCAACATCAAAAAACTTCCAGGACTTGCATACAAATCCTTACAAGAGAATCTCCAGCAGGCAACAGACATAAGGCTCCATGGTCATGCAGCTTCATTTTTTTCTCTCAAACCAATTACGTCAGGCAAAAAAAAAGGTGATACTTGTTTGAAAAGAAAATTAAATTTAAAAAATTGATAACAATCGGTTCCCACTCCTTCACTCTGTTACAAAATATACTCTTTAGTGATCAAAGCAAAAAGAAAAATCACTTCTATATTTTCAAAAGATAGCAATTTTTTAAAAGCTTCAACTTTTTTCCATGGTGAACCAATTATCAAGAACATATTTTTGCTTTCATTCTAAGGAAAAACAATTGCCGAAACAAATATGATTCACTCTTTATAAGTTTCAGCCAAACATACTTGTGTCACATCTTCCATGTGAGATTCTTCTAAGCAAGCAACTTGCTTTCCATTTCTCCAATCCCAAATAATATCTGCAAGAAATTAAAGCATTTAAAATTAGTATATACACCAAGATCACAAGAAGACATCATAACAAGTTTCAAGAACTTTATAGATGATATAATATGTCTATGCTCATATATAGCTTACACCATATCCAGCTAGCATAATAATAAGAAGGCAGATTGTTTGCAAAATGTTAGAAAGTCAAACAAGCATATCACAGTTAAAATCAATTAATGCTGCCACAACCATCAGTTGTCAAATAATAAAGCACCATAAGCATTGTCAATTGTCCTTCTCAAGCACTTTTATCTTGTCTGAGTTTACAAATTCTACTTCTCCAATGTTTCCTATCAAGTGCAGTAGCATTTGCCTGTAGAAAGTTGATGAAATTCTTCGTCCAAACTCAAAACCTTCCACTAGATTAACGGGATCCTTACCGTTCATCAGGAATTATTTATTCCATATTTGACTATCCAACTCTATTTTGCTTCTTGATAGTGAAAGAAGTTTATTTGTGGGTCTTTGCTGGGGTTCCAACATAAGACATGGCCCCTATATTTTCTTCACACTTTAACTTTGTTGTAATAAACTTTCAAGAGGCACACTCCCACATCTCCTCAAGAGAATATATACCGGTCTGTGTGACTAACAAAAATTGGAAACTTCGCATAACAATCATGATTCAATTCATCTCTGAATGACAAACGCATAAGAATTTTAAGTCAAATTGCTTTTTGTGGCACTACTAAAAGCCTCTACTCCAAGTGTGAAATATGCAATTTACAACAATAATTCAGTTAAAGAGAGCAACAAAATGATGCCCCAGAAAGGTACATATCAAGCTTTTGCAAACAATTATGATTGAAATATAACTCCTCGAGGAATCATAAGCCTATCTCACAACAATTAACATATACAAGTATTTTAAATGAGGGATCATGTTTTCATAAAATTATTTGTCATTTTGTGCTTATCCTCCCATCTGAACTCAAAAGTTGAGATCCATGTTCTCTAAAAGCAAGAAATCAATATCCCAAGTCATAACAATGTCACAAAACTAATACCATACAATGCATTCTATGGTAATAAGTTTCTAGGGATAAGAGAAAGAACAAGCATTACTACATTATGAAGGGCTTAAAAACCAGCCATTATAAAACAGGTATAACGGCAGTGCAATAATAAAATGCATTTTAATGCATGTGGCTCCCACCACTGCAAGGTCCAAGGAGGGTTAGATGTACACAGCCTTGCCCCATGCATGGAGGGGCTGTTTCCATGTTTCAAACATGTGATACTTAGGTCAAAAAGGAGCAACCATACTGTTGTGCCAAGGCCCGCCCTTTGTAACAGCAGTGCAATAATCATGGTTTAAATTACCAAAACAAAATACTGTTGCATGTGACACACATTAGAGTAGCATTAAGGGCTGCAATATCCTAGTTGTAATTTGATAAATGCACTCCAAATTTAGAGAGTTGCTCTTCTCTTGTTTCTCTCCCTTCAAGTTGGACTAAAAGGGTATTTTGTTTAAGTAATTATAAATTGCTGTGGTGAATCAAGCAACCATAAAGCCTCACCAACACTACTAAGAGTTTGGGCTCAATAGTTGTATGCTTTTTTGAACATGCTAGCAAACCAAAGGACAGTTATGCAGCAAACCAAAGGACAGTTATGCAGCAAACCAAAGGACAGTTATGCTGTTATGGCTCAAAATTTTCAGAATGTTTAGGTTTTAGTCACATATTTGGACAATAGAATCAATTTTGGAGGGAAAAATTAGTAAACTTTAACTATATGCCCACATACATTAATAACCCACCAGATTCCTAAGATCGATAACAATTTTCAGAATTGATGGTTCATTATTTATTCTTGGTACTAAAGTTCAACGTAATATTCATCAAAATTATTGAATTTTCTTTTCATTTTTAAAGTATCTTCATGCACATAATCCAATATAGTTGACAATAGTGCCAAATGCCAATCACAACAATCTTATTGTAGTACAAAATATTTATAGCCTTAGTCCTAATCATTAAATATTAAAGAAAATAACTGTAAAACAATTGCATCAAGTGTATGAAGTGTAGAATTTTTTATATGATGAATTAAATACATAAGAATTCGAGCATATGATGCTATATGCAGATGTGAGAAATCGAAATATATGGCATATCCCTAAAAATAATACATTAGATTCCTAATAAAAAAAGAATAATAAACAGTAAGACTTACTGAGCATTGCATCCACCAGCAAGTAGATTACCACTTGATCCACCGAAAGAAAAGCTAAATACTTCTTGGGAGGAACCAGCCCTTAATGTAGAAACCTAGGTCACAAATACCAATTAAAGAAATACACAATTGAAGAAAAAGATACTTTCTTAACCAAAACAACTTGAATTGCATCCCCCAAGATACATATCATCACCAAATATGGTAGCCAATTAAAGAGACCTGGACCATAAATTCTGAACTAAAGAAATAGCCAATCAAGAGAAAAAGAGATTTTCTTAACCAAGACAACTTGAATAACTTGCATCATGCAGGATATATATTCATCACATAGAAACTGAAAGATTAGAACTACAGCATGCATACAGCATTAGGTCATGGGAAAAGCAGCCATAGAGATAAAACAGTGGGTTCGGGGTTGCTAGTGTTTGAGGAAAATAAGGATTTGTTGACTATTCTCAATCATGCAACATCGCTATTAAAAGGGAAATGAATCATGTGATAAATGGGATAAGAAGTAGTAAAAATTTCAGGTAAAATTATGAAAGTAAGATAGCAAAGAATACCCTTTGTGATAATTGACATTTATCACTGAGATTCTGACCATGCTGAAATACTGTATTCTTTTTAGATCAAAGCAATGCAGAAAGACCTGGCTTTTGTGCTCTGTTAAGTAACAGTTTTCAGTTTACAGGAACAAACAGTCCAGGTTGAAGAACATGCATTTGGGGCAAATAAGGGTATGCAATTAGCCCAAACTCAGCCATAGTTAGTGTCTTGTGAGCCTAAAAACAATTTTGAGTCTTGGAGATTTTACTTTTACATATTGGGAGATTGCTTTGCAAGTTGTTTTGGATCCGACAGCTGATTTGATCTGAACATACCCCACCATAGTTGTTTCCATTTCTTTTTTTCTCACTTTGTTAATTAATTTTGGTCAGCTTTGAGAGACCAATTGGAATCACAAAGTGCATGAATATGAAGAAATAGGTACCCAGCTTCCTTCCTCACCCATGTTGAACAAGGTGCAGAAGAAAGCTTTCCAAGATGGAAAATACAAAGAGAAGAGGAACAGAAAGCACCAAAAGAAGAGAGCAAAAAAAAAAAAGAAAGTGGGGAAGGAGGGGGAAGGAAAAAATAGGAAATACATAGGAAGAAGAAAGATGGAAAAGGATAAGGAAAAAAAAAAAGGAGCTGGCATCCCTTCTAGCCATCCATTCCACTCGCTTGACTGGCCTCCAGGGTATATCTTCATTTATTCTTCCTAAGGATTTGAAAAGGCCTTGGATTATAGACCAGGAAGCTTCAGAAAAGTTGAAAAATGATACAGCCATTTAAAAACAAAAAAGTCTAATATCTCACTGATGAAATTCATGTATGGAGTATAAGCAAAAACTAATACACACCAAAGTTAACCAACAAACTTTGAACATTCATTTCATTAACAAGAAAGCATGAGCAAACTTAAACACTTTCCAAAAATAACAGTTTTCAAACCTGCTCGAAGGTCCTGGTATCCCATGTTCTGACAGTACCATCGGATGAACACGAACATATAACATGTGCGGAGGATGGAATTGAAAAGGAAATCTCATGAATGGTTCCACTGTGTCCTTTACACTCTCCAAAATACTGTCCGGTTGCTGGAGAGTAGAATTTGATTGTGTTTGTTGATAGGGATACTGCCAGCGTTGAGGTCTCCTGGCTTAGAAATAGAATATTGCATCAAAAACATTGTTCAATATAAGTTCTATTATTTACTATCAGTTCTATCAATTTTAGCAAACAGAAGATGGATTGCAACGAAACGAATAAACATCAAGAAACAAAAATTACAAGTTGCAACAATGGTAAATAACATGCAAAAATATATCAAGTGAAAATGCAATAACAAAACTGTGACCTCCAACAAAGAGCAAAGTTAACACCCACCCGCCCCACCCCCGTAATGATAGAGAATGACACAGGAGACTCGATGCAACATGTAAAGGTGGTGGCTTTGTCCTCCAAGAAGGCATCACTTCGATGAACTAACTAATGTTGCAGAAGCGATTGAAAAAGAGTGTAGATTGAGATAATGTAAACAAAATTTGAAAGAGAAAATGAATCTATGGACTAATTAGTAATGCTGTATGGCACAAGTAAGCAACTTGATAAGCAGCTCATCAATTCATATGATTGACATTAATGAACAAATCTTTAAAAAGAATGGACGGAAAAACAAGAAGAGCAGATTAAGTCCAAGAGAGATCCTCCGATATTAAACTGATTCCATCGAAGGCGGTGATGGGTAGAGATACCTGGAAGCAATTTGGAAGACGTAATCATCGCCGAAATTTGTTTGGATGGTGTTCTTGATGCCCAGACGCTTGGAGGAGGAGTGGGACGAAGGGCCGTTCCCTATTTCCATCTCCATGGCCGTATCCGCATCCATGGGAAGCAACTCCGCCCTCGAGCTCGGCACGAGCTGGCCAGGCCAAGCTCAAGCTCACGCCGGGAGACGGTGAGGACCGGAGTACCGTCGAAGTGGCAGCGGGCCGGACAAAGGTAAAGAACGGGCACGAGGGTTGGATCGAGGGAGGACGAAAAAGGGCAATGGGAGAGAGGTGAGAGGAATCAATCAGGTAAGACTCGCGAATTGAGATGGGCACTGGGCCGGGCCGTCCACGGGCGGGACGGCCCGGCACGAAACGGGTCACCGGCACAATCCACTTATTACAGTAACGAACCGTGCCAGGATCCATGATAAGGGGCCGGGCCGGATTTAGATTTTTGGTCCGCGAGCTAGGCCCGACACTGTCCATAAGGGCCTGGGCTGGCACGGCCCGGCCCACGGGTCAGCTCAGCACGATCCATTCGGGCCTAGGCACGGCACGGACCCATTAGGGCCCGGCACGGCATGGCCCACAAGGGCCTGGGCAAGGCCAGGCATGGCCCGACCCCCTTAAAATAAATAGAAATAAAATTTTTATTTATAAAAAATATTTTTAATAAGTTTAAAAGATATTGGGAACTAAGAATTTATTAATATAAAGCCACCATAATGGAGGGGGGTTTGGCATAGACCCCTACCAGTTTATTAATTTAAATCAAAATGGTACATGAAGGAGGGGGACTAGGCCTGACCTCCAGAATATAATAAAAAGGAGAAAAAAATAGAGATAACTCACTTTAACAATTAAAAAAATAAAAATGTATAATTATAAAAAATTAAGAATCACAAATAAATGATCAAAATCTTACTAATTAACAGTAGTGTTTGTATCATCATCATTAGACCGTATCTCGCTTCCTGCTATCCTCTTACCTGCGGGGACTGGGTTTAGACAGCAGCTCGACCTTAGCTATGAGCTCGACCATGGGCGGGAGCTCAACCTTGGACAAGAGCTCAACCTCAGCTGGGAGCTCGACCTCACCTGAGAGCTCGACTTTGAATAAGAGCTTAATCTTGGCTGGGAGCTCGACTTTGGACGGGAGGTTAATCTCAGCTGGGAGCTCGATCTCAGATGGAAGCTCGACTTCAACTGAGAGCTCGACCTCGATCACTTAGCTCAACCTTAGTCAGGAGCTCGACCTCAGCTAAGCCAAGTGGCATTCTTCGCCACCTCATCACTTAGCTAAATCCAATATGGGCACCATGTCAGTGGCTCGCCACATCAACTGGCATTTTCACCGTCTTCGTAATATGTATGCATCATGTAAATAAATCATTACAGCTGTCGTGTGCTTCACAGGATCTCAATAACGAAGTTGCCCGAAGAAAATAATAGTCCCCTTCTCAAATCAATGTTCCTCATTTGTTAGTTCGATCTGAGTTGATTGTAAAAATTAAATGTACAATTATAAAAAATTAAGAATTAAAATTAAAATGTGCCCGTTTTATGACAGTTGGAAGGATTAAAATAGTAAAAAACCAAAAAATACCCATTTTTTAGCTGTTATGGCTCAAACGGGTCATGCCAGGCCCGGCCCGTAACGGGCCCAAACGAGCCGTGCCAAGCCCGGCCCGTAACAGGCCCGGCCCGTAATAGGCCCAAACGGGCCGGGCTAGGCCCAACCCATTTATTAAAAAAAAAAATAAAAAAAATAATCGGGCTGATGGGCCAGCGGGCCATGCCTGGCATGGCCCGCCACCCCCCGGGCCTAGGGTCGTGCGGGGCCCGGCCTTCAGGTTAAGCGGGCCATGCCAGGCACGGCCCATTTAGCCTGCGGCCCAGTGGGCCTGGGCCGAGCCTAGCCCGGCACGGCATAATGCCCACCTCTACTCGCGAACGAGTTAGGGCCGGCATACCTCGTCGTAACCCTTAGTCTCTCCTGCTGGTTTCAGGTCTCGAAGGGTATATCTCAGCCACCAGATCAAGATCTGATGGACGGTGGACTCGTCGTACGTAAGTTCGCAGTCCTGAGTCCCGAGAAAGTCTTTGCACACCATTTACCATGAGGAAAAAAATATACCGATCATATAAATTTTATTTATTTAATATATATTAAATATTATTATTTTATTTTAAAAAAAATAAATAATAAAAATATTTTTTATAATAAAATTATGATATTTATTGATTTGGATTATAATATTCTTAATTTGGATTATGACATCCACGTATTATAAGACCAAAAAATATTTTATCGTTAAAAAATTTAAAATTTTTCAATAACGAAAATATTCCTGGCTGATGTGAAGGGATCGTTGACGTGAAGGAACCGGCAGGAGCCACGTCAAGAAAAGACGCCATATCGATTCTCCAGCCCGGATCCCATACCGAGATGAGCTGAGCTCCCTCATAACCACAAGCCGAGCTCAGTCCTCCGCCAGGTCGTACCCGCAAGCTCGGGACGCCTAGGTTGGAACCGTCTTCTGCCCTCCAGAGCGAGACCCTCGGAGGCTAGTGCCCTGCAGTCGAGGTCGAGCCAAGAGCTCACCCGCCGATGTGGAGCCTCTTCGAGCGCGCGCCCTCTGGATCGGGCCGCCTTCCGCCCTCCAAAGCTAGACGTCGAAGACTAGTGCCCTGCGGTCGAGGTCGAGCCAAGAGCTCACCCGTCGAAGTGGAGCCTTTCTGAGCGCGCGCCCTATGGATCGGGCTTCCGCCCTCAGAGCGAGACCTCGGAGCTTGCCCTGCGGTCGACGTCGAGCCAAGAGCTCACCTGATGGAGCTGAGTGGCGCCCCTGCCGTGCCCTGCGTGCCGCGGTCTCGAGTGAGCTCGCCTGTCTGTGAGCCTCTCCGAGGTGCGCGCGCCCTTGAACCGGGTCTGCCTTCCGCCCTTCGAAGTGAGACCCTCGGAGGTTAGTGCCCTGCGGTCGAGGTCGAGCCCAGCGCTCAACCGTCGATGTGGAGCCTCTTCGAGCGTGCGCCCTCCAAACCGGGCCCGCACTCTGCCCTTCTCCACCAAGGCGCCCCTGCAAACTCGGATCATCTAGGTCGGAGCGAGTCCTGCCGTCCCAGCTCGGCCCCAGCCCGGACGAGGTCCTTACCAGCCTAAAAACACGACGAGCCACCCTAGGACTGCACTGAAGCGCCTTCCAGGCTGTATTGACCACCTGCGACCACCAGTTACACCAGAAAGGCAAGCATCACATTGATCGAGATGCCACACTTCTCACCAATCACTCAAATCATCCAAGAGAAGAAGCCAACCGAAAGATTCGAATTCCGCGGGCAGTGGCTCGCCATTTGAGGCACTAACAAGTTTCCCGGAATGAGACAACCAAGAGGAGTGTCGGAGCGCCTGACAACTCTCCTTATCATGAATCAGGAAAGACTCCTCGGGACACCGCCGCATGCGCTTGACAGCCCGACGGGGATCCCGAGATGAGTGCCCAACGGTAACCTAGTTTGCAACAAGCTCAGAGATAATACAACACAAAAAAAAAACACACAGGCAAAAAAAACACAAGCCAGAGAGAGAAAAAAAAGAGTGTAACCCCCACTAGCAAGAGGGGCATGGCACCACCACCACCACGAGCACAAGCGCAAGCTCGACCAAGAGGGCGAAGCGCCACTACCACCATAATTGAAGGAAAACGAGAGATACAAGGAGAGGTAGAGGAACAGGGCACCCCTCTGTCCCCGTTATCACTCTCCCCCTGCAATGTTTTCACCTTCGCACACATTTTCCATTCCTCCTAGTGCGGAGTCCATCAAGAGGGGCCCGACCAGGAGGATCTGTTCCCTGGATCGTCACTGACTTGATCGTCGGAGTGCCCCCGCCGTAAATCCTGGCCCGGATCTCTAACCCCTATCTCGCAGGTCCGGGAGTGGAGGACCGCCGAGCGGCAAGACGACTACACCCAACACGGAGTCCAAGACTCGAGGACGGTGGGTGGCAGGAGGAGCGCACTCTGGCTCTAACAGCAGCTACGGGCCACGACGGTCTTGGCGGCAACAGATTGGTGTGTCAGGTAGGGGGCAGGATGGGCGTAACTAAGTCCTCCACCTCCTCACAGGTCAACATACCGCAGAAGAACGGTGACGACACAAGCTAGAAAGGTCAACAGATTGGTGATCTTCTCTAGGCCTCTCCAGGACGTCACCCCCTCCGTCCTCTTCGACGGGGAATCCGTTGACGAAACCATCAGGCACACAGCGAAAGTGCGCCTGGAGAAGCATGAGCATAAGATGGCGGGATTCTTCCGCCGGTTCATCAGCATGCGAGGCTCAGCCGGCGAGCCACCGGACTACAACGCCACCACCAGTGAAGCCCTTCACCGGTCGCGGCGAGGCAGAGTATCATCGCTTCCACCTCGATCACAGCCATGGCAAGGAAAAATGTCGCAACCGTGACAGGGGATCGAGAAGCTCGTTAAGGAGGCTCTCCTCCAAAGGTTTGCGAAGGGGCCCAGACCTCAAGTGGGGCCCTAAGCGCTCGCCACTCTCCCGTCAGCTTCGACCACCGACAGTCACCCCACCACGAAACCGGTGGGCGTGATTGCCTGGAGAATCGCATGTGCGTCTTAGAAGACTCGGGGGGCAGGGGACCCCAAGGGTAATCGCCCCGCCATGCGGGGAGGAGAAAGTGAAAGAGAAAGACAAACGAAGATGCCACGATCGTCGGGACGGCGATCGCGAGTCACCGTGGGAAGCCCCCACGAGGCGGCCGAAGCCCCGTCATGAGGGGTCCATTACCTCGAAGAACTCGACAGCGTCAGGCTCCCCGAGGGAGGAGGGCTTGCAACCTACAAAGACGCCCCCAATAAGGTAAGTTTCCTTACCAACAATCATAATAACGATTTTTTCCTTGCATGGGTATCCGCATGTCTTGTAGGAAAGAATTGACGGTGCCCCCGAGCCCAGCTCTAGGATATCAAAGAATCTTCGAGCCACGTAGCTCCAAATTCGAGGCATCCCCGAGCCCAGCTCCAGAACGTCAAAGAACTTTGAGACACGTAGCTCCCAATTCCAGGCGCCCCCGAGCCTAGCTCTAGGATGTCAAAGAATCTTCGAGCCACGTAGCTCCCAATTCCAAACATCCCCGAGCCCAGCTCCAGGACATCAGAGGATCTTTGAGCCACGTAGCTCCCAAATTCCAGGCGGCCCTGAGCCTAGCTCGAGGACGTCAAAGAATCTTCGAGCCACGAGCTCCCAATTCCAGGCATCCCCAAGCCCAGCTCCAGGATGTCAAAGAACTTCGAGCCACATAGCTCCCATTCCATGCATCCCCGAGCCCAGCTCCAAGACATCAAAGAACTTCAAGCCACGTAGCTCCTAATTCCAAAGCCACCCGAGCCTAGCTCCAGGATGTTAGAGGATCTTCGAGCCACGTAGCTCCCAAATTTCAGGCACCCCCGAGCCTAGCTCCAGGACATCAAAGAATCTTCAAGCCACGTAGCTCCCAATTCCAGGCGTCCCGAGCCTAGCTCCAGGACGTCAAAGAATCTTCGAGCCACGCAACTCTCAGTCGTCAACATTCCCGAGGCCAGCTCCAGGACGCCCATTCAAGACCATAGCTCAGATCTCCAGCCAAGAGAACTTCAAGCCAGGCAGCTCCCATTCAACAACATCCCCGAGCTCAGCTCCAGGACGCCGGCTCAAGACCGGAGCTCAGATCTCTGGCCAATAAAACTTCGAGCCAAGCCGCTCTCCATCTCAAACATCTCCGAGCCCAGCTCCGAGATGCCAAGAGATCATGGGGCCACGTAGCTCCCATCAACGCCTCGAGCCTAGCTCCAAGGTGCCAAAGACCTGAGCCAAGATCTCAGGCAACCCCTAGGCCCGAGCCTAGCTCCACGTCCAAGAGGCTTCGAGCCTAGCTCCAAGGCAATCAAGACCGGTAACCCCCTTCTTTGATCTCCCCACTCGAAAAGAAGACGAGAGGGGAAGGAAAGAAAGAGAACAAAGGGAGGAGCCCCCGGCAACCCCCTTCTCTGATCTCCCCACTCGAAAAGAAGACGAGAGAGGAAGGAAAGACAGAGAACAAGATGGGGGCACAACCAGCATCCTCTTCTCTAATCTCCCTACTCTAAAAAAAAAAAAGGGAGAAGAAGAAAAAAAAAAGAAAGAAGAGAGGGGAAGGAAAGAAAGAGAGAAACAAGAGGAAATACAGTATCATCGAAGCTACCACTTTCCCTTCTCAGATCGGAGCTCAGATCTCTGGCCAAGAGAACTCGAGCCACGCAGCTCTCAATCATCAACGTCCCGAGCCCAGCTCGGGATGCCCACTCAAGACTGAGCTTAGATCTCCGGCCAAGAGAACCTCGAGCCAAGAGCTCTCATCATCAATGTCCCCAAGCCTAGCTCCAGGATGCCCACTCAAGACCAGAGCTCAGATCTTCGACAAGAGAACCTGAGCCAAGCAGCTCTCAGTTATCACATCCCCGAGCCTAGCTCTAGGACGCCTTCTCAAGACCGGAGCTCAGATCTCGGACAAGAGAACTTCGAGCCACGCAGCTCTCAATCACCAACGTCCACGAGCCCAGCTCCAGGATGCCCACTCAAGATCGAAGCTCAAATCTCTGGCCAAGAGAACTTCGAGCCACACAAAGAGAACCTTGAGCCACAGCAGCTCTCAGTCACCAACATCCCCGAGCCCAGCTCCAGGATGCCTTCTCAAGGCCGGAGCTCAGATCTCTGGCCAAGAGAACTTCAAGCCACGCAGCTCTCAGTCACCAACATCCCCGAGCCCAGCTCCAGGATACCCATTCAAGATCGAAGCTCATATCTCCAGCCAAGGGACCTCCGAGCCATATGGCTCCAGTCAACAACACTTTTGAGCCCAGCAGCTCTCAAGTGTCATAACTTGGCCCCAAGCAAGAGTGCAGCCCTCTCTCTGATCTCCCCATAATAAAAAAGAAAGAAAAGAGGAGAGGAAAGAAAGAAAAGGAAGGGAGTGAAAGAAAATGGATGGCAAAAAAACTTAAGTTTCATTGAATGAACACAAATTACAAGTGTTTTACTGGGCCCCGACATGTCGGGTGACCCTGGCTGAAAGCAAGAGACAAAAGTACAAAACAAGACAAGAAAGAAAAGGGTCACTCCATGCCGGTCGGTTTCACTGTTGGATCTGAGGCCGAGAAGTCTCCAGCTGAGCTGCCCTAACTCCGGGAGGATCACCCTAACTGGTGTCGAAGGCTCTGGACCCATGGTTCCTGCGATGACCTCCTCGTCAGCCTCCGCCTCCGAGGGCCGAAGGGTACCTGAGACGGCTACGGTCATTGTCAGAATAAGCACCTCGACCTGGCCGTGCAGGTACATGGAAATTATAGAAGGAGTCCGACGCCATCTACTGGATTTCAGCGACGAACCCTCGAAGCCTTGAAGTTGGCGACGGCGTCCTGGTGGGGGCACCAGGTTCAGAAAGAAGCTTCAACTAATACAAAGTTCTTTATGGATTGAGACTAGGAACTCAAGTCTCGTATGAGTCTGTATGTTATTGAGTCCTGTTTTATTTTCTTTGGGGGTTTTAAAGTTCAATTAGAGTCAATTAGGCTATTCAAGAGCTACTTGAAATTGGGGCATACCAGCTTTTTGGAGGGCCACATCATCATGAACCACCTATGCCAACTCATCACCAAAGAATTGCCACATCACCTTTTTGCCAAGTCATCTCCAAGGGGTGCCATGGAGAAGGATGCGCCATGTCACCATGCCATTTCACCTTGCCACTTCATTGGATTTGGAAACCACCTAGCCATGCCAACTCACTTTGCCAAGTCATCACCAAGTGGTGGTGCACATCAAAACAACTTCAAAGTGGGGACCTCACCATGCCAACTCACCTTGCCGAGAATACAAGAGGCGCCAACTTCAAGTGGGACAAGGATTCAAATCCTCCACATTCCATGTAACCCTCACCAAATCCTCCACATTTCATGTAACCCCCCCCTAATATTTCTCCATGATATGGGAATTTCAAATTGATTGGAAAGGCCAATAAAAGCTCTTGTATGCCACCATGGTAAAGGGGAGCTTTTTGAAGATGAAACAAGGAGTATAGTAGTTTTTATAAGCAAGTGTTTGTAGTGTGGTTGTGTTTCAATCTTGGCGTGTGATCTTTACCTCCCAAGCAACGACTTTCTCAAGGATCCCATCTTCCCTCAACGACCACTTGTTTTCTTAATTCCTTCCTCCTACTTTGATTTGGTATTCCTTCAAATCAGCTTAGTCCTAATTCCTTCATTGCACAGGGTTCCTTCTATGATCCGGAGTTCAAGAAGGGGGTCATTGCCATCAGATCAAGTATGGTGAGAACTTGTTTCGATGGAAGAGTCATCTTTCATCCAGGGCTTGTTTATTGATTGCTTCAACGAATCTACACCAACAAGGAGTGCTCATCATGGTAACAATCCCTTCTAATATTCTAAGTCTGGGTGATTGAAGACAGTTTTCTAGGTTTAGATTCCATAATCATTAGCCCTAATCTTCTCTAGGATTTAAATAACTACATCGCGGCGTAAGTTCCAAATTTCTGTGCTCTTCCATAGCTTTACCTTAATACTTTTGATATGAAATTTAGTACTATTAATAGGCTTCATTGCTCTCATTTCTCATTCATCATTTAGATTGCATTCTCATCATCGTGCGCATCACGTCCTCAGCCCCTTCGTGGCCTCAGCGGCCACCCTCTTCGACTCGGCGGCCTCCGACCTGGCTGCCTCCGTCGAGTTGGCTGCCGTTTCTACCGCCTTCTCAGCAGCGGCAAGTTTATCCTTCACAACTGCCAGCTCCGCCTGGGCAACTGGGCAATCTCCTTATACCGATCGGCCTGGCACTGTACCAGTTCAGTTTTTTTCTCGATGACGGAGAGGTCGTCGATCGCCTTCTTCGAACGGCTTCGCTCCAGGTTGCAAGCCGTCATGAGTCCCTTCGCTCGCCCCTCAGCATTGGCGAGCTCTTTCTCAAGGTCCTGACCTTTGACTCAAGGGACCCCGTTTGCCCCGACCTCCCCTTCAGGTTCGGCCTTCAAAGACTCGATCTCGGTGGCTTGCTGTCGCTCGAGACGCTTCCAGCTCTGGTAGCGGCCCTTGATTGTAGAGGGCCCGGTGCCGATCTGCACCATGAAATAGGGTCAGCAAAAAAAAAAAGAAAAGAAGAAGAAAGAAAGAGGGAGATAACTCACCGAGTACAACTGGGAAATGATGTGTGCTGATAATGTCGGCCAGCCGCATCCTGGCCATCTCTTGCCAGTCGCATAGTGGATTGAGAAATCCATCATACGCCCAGCCAACTCGGGGCGCCGGAGGAAAGAGCTCTCCGGCCCATCCTGAAGGGGAGGCGGCGTCATGTCTCCTCCCTCCTACCCTCTCCAGGGGCGGGCGGCCTCGTCCCGCTGACTGAAGGACCTTGGGGGGCAGACTGAGAGCTGGTGCCGGTGCAGGTGGCACCTCCGTCGTGGCCTGGGCGCAGCCCACGGATCTCCTCACCCCCTGAAGTCGGCGACACGGGCGGACTCGGAGGATGGCAGGTGCAGCGCGGCAGCAGCCGTGACCCTCGACGAGCGACTACCTCAGGCTCTGTAGCGGGGGCCTGCTGGGCTGGCCCGGTGCCGCGGAAGCCCCTCTCCACCGGCACAGGGCAGCACGGGACACCTCCGAACTTGGGGACGCTGGAGCTGCCGAGCTTAGACCAATCACCATCATGGGGGCGGCCGCAGGGGCGCTCTCGCTCCGCGCCGCCTCGATGAAGGCTCCCCGGTCAACCCGGTCGACGACCTCTTCTTGGTGATTGCCAGAAGGTCATTCCGAAAAAGATCATTCCTGCATGCAGACCACACAACAGTTGGAATCTATGGGGGATAGTGCAAGAAGTGCAAGGAAAAAGAAAAAGAAAGTTCAGGTCGAACTCACCCAACCCATTCGTTGGGTTGACCCTGGAGTCGGCAAGGTTCTGCTCATACAACAGACCTCCATAGGAAGAATCTGGACGGTGTGGAGCTGCTCATAATCATCCTGGTCAGCCGCATCGACCACGGAATTTCGATTGGGGACTTGTCCGATCGCTCCAGACCCAGTCGACCCCCTCGACCTCAACAAAGAAAAGCTTGCTCTTCCATTCCCTGATGGAAGAGGGAAGCTCGAACTTGATGCCCTTCGAGAGGGAGGACAAGGACCACCACCCATCCTCGATGGGGTGGCGCTTCAAGGCAAGAGAAGCCTGAATAAGGAAAAGCGGGCAACGAACCGTTGGAGGTGACAAAGCACAATGAAGGAAAAAATGACCCTAATGGCGTTTGGCACTAGCTGTGCGGGGACCAGACGATAATTGTCCAGGACGGACAGGAAGAAAGGATGGAAGGAAAATCGGAGACCCCCAGAGAAGTCCCCTTATAAAACGCAAGATGGCCCGGGCCACTAGAAGTGACCCGTTCCCCTGGCTGGGGGATCATGAGTCGGACGGAAGCCGGATGCCATAGACATCCCGGACGGTCCTCAGTTCCCTAGCAATGATCGTCAAGGTGACCCCACCAGGACCTATGGACCGGATTGACTCAGAGGACGGGGACAGAAGGAGAAGGAGGAGGCAAAGAAGGGTCAGATTCCAGTTCCTGATGAGTACCGGATCGGGAGGATGCCTCCTACTGAGCTCAAAGCGAGTTGCATCTTCCTCTCCGTCAGAAGAAGAAGAAGATGCCGCCTCCGCTCGGAGGGACCGGCCTCGTCCTGATCAGTAAAGAGCGGAAGCTCAGACCAAAACGGGACATCCTCGAGAATGAGGGATAGGAAGGACTTGGAGTAGAGGACGGAGAGAAGACTCACCTAAAGAAGACTCCAGACCCCGGAAAGAACCCTATTCTAGCGAGGGAAGGAGGAGAGAAGAAGCTGACCTGTTGCCTTAGAAAATTCAGGGCGACTGGAAGCGGAAGGAAGGAGGAAGAGCAACTGGCTGCGCGATGCGACGCAGGTCCAGCAGCAGGCATGGAGAATTCAAAATGATGGATGGTTCGGGTAAGGCCCTCCTTTCATTTCGAATGACTCGAGGGATTCGTACCGATTCAACCCTTCCGCCAACGAATCTACGCCATGTGCTGTCCATCGATGAGAATGGAATCCCGGCCGCTCTGCATTCTTTGCCAACATTAACTGCTCCTCGGGACGTGGCCACATGGCATCCCTGCATTGGTCCGCAGGGTCGGTCCCCGAAGCACCAGCAATCATGGCCATCATCATGCTAGATTTTTGCCTTTCCATGTCAGCACCGCAATTACTCCTTTTGACCCGAGTGCCGCGCACTAACAGGCCTCGGGAGTGGGGGCAAATGATGTGAAGGGATCGCTGACGGTGGAGGAACTGGCAGGGCTCCACGTCAAGAAAAGATGCCACATCAATTCTCCAGCCCGGATCCCACTACCGACCTGAGCTCCCTCAAAACAACAAGCCGAGCTCGGTCCTCCGCCAGGTCGTGCCTGCAAGCTCGGGATGCCTAGGTCGGAGCGTCGTCTCTGCCCTCCAGAGCAAGACCCTCGGAGGCTAGTGCCCTGTGGTCGAGGTCGAGCCAAGAGCTCACCATCGATGTGGAGCCTCTCTGAGCGCGCCGACTCTGGCGCGCGCCTCGCTCTGCCGGGCCGACCTTCCGCCCTCCAGAGCGAGACCCTCGGAGGCTAGTGCCCTGCGATCGAGGTCGAGCCAAGAGCTCACCCACCGATGTGGAGCCTCTACGAGCTCGCGCCCTCTGGATAGGTCCGCCTTCCACCCTCCAGAGTGAGACCCTCGGAGGCTAGTGCCCTGCGGTCGAGGTCGAGCCAAGACCTCACCCGCCGATATGGAGCCTCTCCGAGCGCGTGCCTCTGGACTAGGTCCACTTTCTGCCCTCCAGAACGAGACCCTCGGAGGCTAGTGCCCTACGGTCGAGGTCGAGCCAAGAGCTCACCCGCCGATGTGGAGCCTCTCCGAGTGCGCGCCCTCTGGACCGGGTTCGCCTTCCGCCCTCCGGAGTGAGATCCTCGGAGGTTAGTGCCATGCGGTCGAGGTCGAGCCAGCGCTTACCTACCGATGTGGAGCCTCTCCGAGCGCGCGCCCTCCGGACCGGGCACGCACTTTGCCCTCCTCCACCAAGGCGCCCCCGCAAGCTGGAGCGTCTAGGTCGGAGCGAGTCCTGCTGTCCCAGCTCGGCCCCCAGCCGGACGAGGTCCTCACCAGTCCAAAACACCGGCGAGGCGCCCGAGGACTGCACTGAAGCGCCTTCCAAGCCGTACTGACCACCTGCGACCGCCAGTTATACCAGAAAGGCAAGCAACACGTTAATCGAGATGCCATACTTTTCACAACCACTCAAATCATCCAAGAGAAGAAGCCAACCGAAAAATTCGAATCCCGCGGGCAGCGGCTCGCCATTCGAGGCACTGACAAGTTTCCCGGAATGAGACAACCAAGAGGAGTGCCGGAGCGCCTGACAACTCTCCTTATCATGAATCAGGAAAGACTCCTCGGGACACCGCTGCATGCGCTTGAAAGCTCGGCGAGGATCCCGAGACAAGCGCCCAATGGTAACCTAGTTTGCAACAAGCTCGGAGGTAATACAACAACAAAAAACACACAGGCAAAAAACACAAGCCAGAGAGAGAAAAAAAAGGAGTGTAACCCCCACCAGCAAGAAGGGCATGGCACCACCACCACCACGAGCACAAGCGCAAGCAAGCCCGACCAAGAGGGTGAAGTGCCACTACCACCATAGTTGAAGGAAAACGAGAGATACAAGGAGAGGTGGAGGAACAGGGCACCCCTCTGTCCCCGCTATCACTCTCCTCCTGCAACGTTTTCACCTTCGCACACATTTTCCACTCCTCCTAGTGCAGAGTCCATCAAGGGGACCCGACCAGGAGGATTTGTTCTCCTGGATCGTCACTGACTTGATCGTCGGAGTGCCCTCGCCGGAAACCCCGGCCCGGGTCTCTAACCCCCTGTCTCGCAGGTCCGGGAGTGGAGGACCGCCGAGCGGCAAGACGACTACACCCAGCACGGAGGTCCGGGACTCAAGGATGGCTGGCAGCAGGAGGAGCGCACTCGATGCCTATAGTAGCTACGGGTCATGACGGTCTTGGCGGCAACACTGGCCTTATGACATTTTGTGAACAGAGTTATGATATTTTGCTCACATAGAAATAATTATATTTTAATGTTTAGATTTTTGGATCCTGGAAGATAATTATTTAACCTGAAAATCTATATTTTCTTATATAAGTATTTCCCATCAAAATTTATATAAAAAATAATTTATTTATATTTTTATATATTGAAAAATGATTTTATAATCTCTTATCCCTATTTTTTTATCTTACTACTTTCTTAAATAAGTTGTAAAATATATACATATTTCCCATATGATGCCTGGTATGGCAACACCGCTGGCGTGGAGTATGCGTCAGATCCAGTTGACTACCAGGCAGTGCCATGCGGCGTCATCTTCGGGCTCTCCTGCCAAGTGGCTTGGCTAGCGGTCAAGCCAACCTCGGGTTGAGCTCGGTACCTCTCGCACTTCGCCAGGTGTCGACCCAAACGGTGGTCCACCTCGATCAGAGTGGCCCTGCCTCAGCTCCTTCGCCAGGTGGCCCCCCAGATGGGCCCACCTCATCGAAGTCGAGCCAGGCTTCCTCTGCTCCTCCACCAGGTGGCGCCCCCAGATGGGCCACCTCACTAGAGTCGAGCCGGGCTCTCCCTGCTCCTTCACTAGGTGGCACCCCCCAGGTGGGTCCACCTTGGCCGAAGTCGAGCTGGCCTCTGCCACTTCACCAAGTGTCAACCTAGCAGGGTCCACCTCAGCCGGAGTGGCCCTGCCTCTACTCCTCCGCCAAGTGGAGCCCCCATATGGGCCCACCTCATCGGAGTCGAGCTGGGCTCTCCTTGCTCCTTCGCCAAGTGGCACCCCCAGATGGGTCCACCTCGGCCGAAGTCGAGCTGGCCTCTGCCACTTCGCCAAGTGTCGACCCAGGCGGGATCCACCTCGGCCGGAGTGGCCCTACCTCTGCTCCTCCATCATGTGGCGCCCCCAGATGGGGCCCACCTTGTCGAAGTCGAGCCTGGCTCTCCCTGCTCCCTTCACCAGGTGGCACCCCCTAGATGGGTCCACCTCGAACGAAGTCGAGCTGGTCTCCGCCACTTCGCCAGGTGTCGACCCATGCGGGGTCCACCTCGGTGGGAGTGGCCCTGCCTCTGCTCCTCCGCCAGGTGGTGCCCCCAGATGGGCCCACCTCACCGGAGTGCTCTCCCTGCTCCTTCGACAGGTGGCACCCCCCAGATGGGTCCACCTCGATCGAAGTCGAGCTGGCCTCTGCCACTTCGCCAGGTGTCGACCCAAGCGGGATCCACCTCGGCCGGAGTGGCCCTGCCTCAGCTCCTTCGCCAGGTGGCGCCCCCAGATGGGCCCACCTCGTCGAAGTCAAGCCAGGTCCCCCTGTTCCTTCGCCAGGTGGCACCCCCAGATGGATCCACCTCAGTCGAAGTCAGCCTTCTCCGCGAAGCACGGAAGGACGGGGGGTGCAAGCCCCGAGAGGCCGCTGAGGACGGCGTGCATAGGTGACGCATCCAGTACGGTGCCCCAGGCCTGTAACGGCGCGCGGAACCTCGTTGGCACCAGTTTAGAAGGGGCACCTTGCTCGAGGTACCAAATCCATCACCAGTAAACCCGGTACTCCAAAAAGGGAGGGCCACGATCAACGCCTCAGGCCCGAGGGTGCCTTCGCAAGGATCGGGACTCCGCCAAGTCCCCCCTTTCGTGACTGCACGACAGACGAGACCGGTTCACCACTTAACTCCCGACCGTAAAGGGAGACGACCAAGGAGAACAATCACAAAGTGTCGCTGACCTCCATAGCCTCCCTAGGAGGAGGAATAGAGGCACGAATGTATCCAGTGACCGGCGACCTAAAAAGGGGGACGAGGGGGCAAAAATAAAGGTAAGCAATCGAGAGGACAAGCACGCGCACGGGAAGAGGAGGCGATCCTACGACAGGAGCTCCAGAGAACTCGCAAGAGCGGGCCCAATGAGCCAGGTCGCAAGAATCAGAGCACTGATCCCTCTCTTCTCACTCATCTTCT
This sequence comes from Areca catechu, assembly GCA_021397845.1. Taxonomy (NCBI): domain Eukaryota; kingdom Viridiplantae; phylum Streptophyta; class Magnoliopsida; order Arecales; family Arecaceae; genus Areca; species Areca catechu. Next base: position 51,886,840 of record CM038039.1, read on the forward strand.
CATCAAAGTCCTCTAAGCACGGAAGCCCAGCAGGGATCCGTCTTAGTGGATCTGTTCCACTTTATCGCTCTCTAACTTGACCGTCGGAGTACCCCCGTCGGGATCTCGGCCCGGGTCTCTAACATCGTTTTGCATGTCGGGAGCATCGGGATTCCGCAGCAAAGAGGATCGCAGTCCAGCGCCAACTCACAGCTGCAGGCCACAGCAATAAGGTCGGCAACAATGCCTTTTATTATATGAATATATTTTATTATATTATATATAATTTAGTTTATTTATAGTATATAATATAATATTAATAATATATTTTTATTATAATATAAATTATAATAGTACATCATATTACTATATATTATATTATATTATATATATTATATATAATAAAAATAATGATTATTTTTGATAGTAAAAGAGCCTTTTCTCTTCTCTTTCCGTTGAGGAAACAATCCGCATGCCTTTCAATTGGTCGGTAAACCAGCAACCAAAGCCTGTGCAATGGCATGAATAAACGTATTTTGTTTTATCTTTTATGTTGTACTAACCATTGAAACATATTCATAACTTGATACTCACTTAACCCATCTATGTTTCATTTGTAGATAGCATTAACCGGTTATTGATTTTGTATAATATACAATAATATATAATATAATATAGTATATATATAATAAAATATAATGAATATCATTTCATTGTCATATTATCATCATATGGTTAAGGATATATTAGAAAAAATATTTTTTTTATTTTTTCTTAGTTTATGGGAAACTAACTTACTTATCTTGTATATGTGTAAGACTTTTTTCCTTTTTAGTAGATAAATGCAATCCACGAAAAATAATTTATCTACATAGATAAATATAAGAATATTGATAAATTGGTCAATAAAAAAGTTGATCAACTTTTTCATTATATTACCTACTTTTTCATGGTATTACCTACCAAAGAACAAACTCTATTTATATTTATATGGATAAAAGTGGACAATATAATATCCACCTAGATCCATTTTCATATCTCAATCCATTCGATATGGATAAAAATTTAAGCATTTAACTATATTTATATTTATTAAAGAAAATTTAGTATGATATAAATAGACAATTATTGATTTATTTTTTAATATCTGATTTTCTTTATAATTCTATTTAATTTATATAAAATTCATAATTTTTTTAAAAAATAAATGATTACATTAACATAACATTAATTTGGTTATCATCTATTTAGTAATATCTTCATTTTTTATAGTTATAAAATTTAATCATCAGACTCCTATTCGATATTCAATTTATATCCGTATATATTTAAATAAATATGAATATAAATTTTTGCATCAAACTAACATATATATATATATATATATATAATAAAATAAATATGAATATAAATATATTAGCATTTGATTTGCATTTGTCCATTTGTAATGTTATTTCAGTGTTTGGAGTGAGGGAGGGTTCCCAAGTGAGGAAAGGGGGAGAGCCTCGAACATGTTAAATATATGTTATGATATCATTTTTATTTTAATTAATTGCTGAGCTATTTTTTGAATCAATTTTAATTTTTTGGTTTATTTGTCAAATCAATATGCAAAAGAAAATATCTTCTGGACTTGATGAAGATTCTGATCTACAAAAGGATGTTCTATATCTTCGGCTTCGTATCTTTATCTTAGTTTGAAGAGTATGCCTAACATCTTTATGTCTCTGGCTTCGTATCTTTATCTTGGTTCGAAGACCATGCCTAACAATCTTTATATCTCCGGCTTCGTATATTTATCTTGGTCTGAAGACCATGCTTAACGTCTTTATGTCTCTGGCTTCGTATCTTTATCTTGGTCCGAAGACCATGCCTAACAATTTTATATCTCCGGCTTCGTATATTTATCTTGGTCCGAAGTCCATGCCTAACATCTTTATATCTCCGACTTCGTATCTTTTTCTTGGTCCGAAGATTAAGCTTGTCAACCTTATATTTGGCTTCGTATTGTTGTCTTGGTCCGAAGGCCAAGCCTTTCAATTGAACATCTTCGGCTTTATTCCTTCAACATAATATGAAGACCATGTTATCCCGTATTCAAGACTGTAAGTATTTATCTTTCTTTGTTATTTCCAAAAAAACTTTTCTGAAGTGTATAGCTAACATTCCTTTTAGGAGCGCTACTAAAGAGAATGTTGAGCTCACTTCAGATCTACTCTAAAAAAAAAGGCATATTAAACATGTGGGCTGTTCCAACCCCGAATCAGTTGAAGTCTGTTTTGGTTGTTGCAACCACCCACATGGTCGAAATTCTCAGATTGGATAAGCTCCGAAATAACTGATTTTCTGACCGCCACGCACGCCCTATTTATAGTTATGAGGAGGTTGCGTTTGCTAACTCACATAACTGTAAGTAGTTACGTTGTAATTTATAAATACTGATAAGAGAGGACACTCGAGATCTCTGCTTTCAAACTCTCCATTCTGCCTGCCTGAGTTCTTGCTGACTTTGACATCGAGTGTCCCCTACCGGAAGATTTCCGGTCAGGGGATCTGTTTTGCAGGTTCCAGGCGACGGTGAACCAGTGAGCGAGCCACACCATCCAGCCGGCAGGGATTCAACGTCAACAACATATAATAAAAAATAAGTTAAATTTATAACAAAAAGGGTTTGGAATTATTAGTGTAAACTCATAGTATGGAATTCATAATTTAAAATTCACTATTTATTAACAAATACCGATTCAAAGGTATGGAAGTACAGCATATTAATATCTATATATATCTATATATATATATATATATATATATATATATATATATCTTTTAATTTTGTAATAATTGAGCAAAATCTACTTCAATTTTTTTTATGATATTCTTTTCTTTTATACCAAGCAAAGCTATTGCTCGTAATCTCTTAACCAACTTTGTTTCTAAATAGCCCAAAGGTTGCGGGATCTCATTCTCGGGACACCCATTTTCTTGTGCTTCGCCGATATGGTGTTGGAAAATGATACGGACATGAACATGTTTGGTTAGAAAAAGTTGAATTTTGAGATGAAAATAGAAATAAATGATTTCTATTATCGGCATTTGGTCAAAGAAAGCAGTATTTTTATTCCAATCATGAAAGGAACGGAAATACTTCAATTTCAAAACTCAATCCATACTCTTCTTTGATATCCAAATTTTATTTTATTTATATTTTTAATTCCAATCATAAACTAAACACGTTCAAGAATTTGGTCCTTTTGATTTCCTTTCCAATCCATTCAAATTCAAATACCAGGTAACGATGACTTCCGGTGCCAGGTTACTCAAATTTGAATCAAAGGGGACTCTCATGCAATGATCTAGTGGATTAACTCATCTGGCATTCTTAGTTAGTCTCCAACATCTTCTTTTCTCAATGATTTCCGGGGGACTATTAACGACTCTTCTGCAGCTCGATTGGTTAACCAATAAAGGTTTCCAAAAAAGAATCAGAGAATATTGGCTGAGACGGTATTACGTAGCATTTGGGTTATATCAAGTTATATTTTCATGTATACTGCTAATTGTTTGACATAAATATTCCAAAAGAGATGCATACCGGCGATATTTTATTTCCGAAATTGATGTCCAGACATTTAATATCCGTGGTTTCAATCCCTCTACGAGAGAGGAGTGAAAAGGAGAAGGGAAGCCGGAGGTGCCGCATCTCGCCTCATCTTTTTCAAGTCCATTTGTATGAAAAGTCCGGATACCATCCAAATCGTCCGTACGACGAGGACGAGGGGCAACCTTCTACACCTTCTGAGAAGCTGGATTAGACACTGAGATGTAAACATGGAGTAGCGAGGATTGGTTCAGTTTTAAATATTTTTTTTAAGAACTAAAACGACATTCTAATTTAAATATTTTAAAATTAAATATTTAATTAAATGCAATTGATTTTTTTTATTTGGTTTGTATAGGTATAGCTTGGTTTATTCATGTTACATTTTTTAAGTATTGAATGATTTAAATATTTTTTGAGTTTAAGTGAGCTGGTTGGTCTGATTTTTTTTTTTTTTTAAAAAAAAAGTGAAAGAACTGAGAAATCAAAAAATCATTAAAAGATAAAAAAGTTATGAACGGAAAATATAAATAATAGTCTTATATAGTATTATAAGAGATTGGAATATAAAATATATAATATAGATATGTTCTTTGTATATAAAAATATAAAATGAAATTGGTTAATAGATTTTTACGCGTATTCTAAGAGATTGAGTATACAATATATAATATAGGTGTACTCTTATATATATATAAAAATATAAAATGATATTGGTTATTGTTTGGTTCAATTTTAATTAAGGCTGGAAGGGCCTAGGTCGGACCGGGCCACACCCTTACCCAAATCCAGCCCGAAAAAATTTTAAGCTTCAAGCTGGGCTTAGACCCGAAATTTTTAAAAATGTTAGGCCCGAGCTTAATCGAGGGCCCGAATGCAAACTCAATGGCAAAAAAAAAAACACCGATGGTGACTGCTTCGACTGGCACAACCCTGAAGGAGACAGATCGGAACCGGGAGGGGGGTCACAAGGTCGCACCGGGGTCGGGGGAGGTAGATCGGAGGTCGGAGACGAGCCCCGCGAAGTCATCGCCGCGAGCACTGCGGGGAGAGAGAGATGGAAACGAGAGAGGTGATGTTGAGAGCGAGATTGGGAGAGAGAGAAAGAGAATGGAGATTAGAGACTAAGAGAGTGAAGACGGGAGAAAAATGGGTGGGCCGGCCGGTCTGGGCTGGGCCAAAGGGGATGCCCGAGCCCGGCCTGAAATTGAATGGGCTTTATTTTAAGGCCCGAGCCCAGTCCAATTGCTTAAAAGTGCGCCCAAAACCCGATCTGATTTCAGCCCGGCCCGAAGCCCACTGGACTGGTCCGACCCAATTCCAGCCTTAGTTTTTATATATTATATTAATCAGTAAATTAATAATTAAATTGATATTCCAGTTTTTTTATTTTATTAAATCAAATCGAACTAATTAAATCGTTCAAAATGTCATATTGGTATAGTTTAAATCAGGTTGTTCGGTTTAGATGATTTAATCAAAATTTTTTACACCCTCAAGGATAGTATATCTTTTTACAAGCTAGACTTGTCTCTATTGCCATTAGTGCTTTTATCTGGACCATTTTGTTGTCTTCATATAGGTGCAAGGATGATTCTATCATGGTGCATTCCAATCTCTTTTACGAAAGATAAATATTATTGGTACTACCATCATGCACGGTTTACTCTTAGATTACGATTGGTATGCAATAATCTATTACCAGTAATTTTTTAAACTGGGCCTACTAGATTATTGATATTTTTGTAAAATGATAATTTATCTTGCAATGGTAACATGTGGCAATCTAGATTATCTCAGGAAGATAGTGGTTATCCAGATTATCGAAGAGATGGCTATCCAAATTACTAGAGAAAGTAGTAATCTATTTTTTTACAAAAATACCTCTATATTCTTAATTCTTCGGTGAGAAGGAATGCATACCCTCTTCACCTTCACCGTCTTGCACTCTCCCCACCCCGCCCCGCCTCCACCTCTCGTCGGTGAGCTGCCGTCGCTTCATTTCCGGGAAGATCGCCGCCATTTAAGCCATCGTCGGTGACCGGCAAGTTTTTTTTCTATAAAACATCGTCCTCCTCCTCCATCACCGGTGATCGGGAAGAAGACAAACCTTGCATTAGGTCGCTCGCCGCCGCGCCTCCGAGCTCCTAATGGCCCCTCCTTCTCCTCCTCATCTTGAGAAGATCGCTAGGGAATCCATCATCGGACTGCTCGCCACCCCACCTCCAAGCCCCCAACGGCCTCTCCTCCTCATCTCGAGAAAATTGCCAGGGAATCCATCATCGCGCCACTTGCCGCCCCGCTTCCGAGCCTCCCAATGGCTCCTCTTTTTGGGAAGATCGCTAGGAAATCCATCATTGCGCTGCTCGCCACCCCGCCTCCGAGCCCCCCAATGGCCCCTCATCATCTCGGGAAGATCACCGGGGAATCCAAAATAAAGATGTATGTTTCTTCCACATCTCAAAAAATATTGATATACCCACTAAAATATTTCTTAGTCGAATTATTATATATAATTTAATAAAAAGATCATATATGTTATCTATGCGAATAACATATTTGTAAGAATTTAATAAGAAAAGTCACACTGAATATGTTAAATAAACATGTCTATTACATGAATTACTTATAAAAAAATTAAAAATGATCATTTCCTAATTTGGATCACATACGTAGAGTTTGGTTTTTTTATATAATATATATTACTTTGAACTAAGGACTCGACTAAGTTAAAATAACTTAGCTGATCTAAATTGATTTAGCTAAATATTCCTGGCTTTCAAATTTAGATTAGAATTTATGTTGATTTTTTATCGTATTTAAAATATATCATACATTATTTATAACCTATGATCTTCTAATTTGATTTTGTAATTAATGTGATGTCATCTACATATCATCTGTGCTAAAATACTTCCGTCACATAAGTGCCTTTAAATGCCTTTCTAGCAAAAAATATAATAATATATTACAAAAATCTTAGAGCCATAAAGATTACACAATGGAGACGGGACTGCAGAAGTCTGTCCCTGTCTCGGACTACTAGGACTGGTCAAACAATTTGATCCTAGCATTAAAGTGTGTTGTCATTTATAAATACAAGTTTTTTTATGTCAAACATGTAATAATACATGAATTTAATAAATTTGACTTAGGGGTATTTAAAATTTTAATGTTTGATTACTGGTAATCTGTTTGTCATACCTGTTGCCGCCTGGATCGCCATGGCCTGCAGCTCTAACGTATCGCGGACTCATCGAGCTCTTATAGGGTGCTCGGTCCTCTGCTCTGGTCAACTCATTGGTTGGCTGTCCTGCAAAATAGAGGAGACTCGGACCAGGAGTTCGGTGGGGACACTTCGACGGTCAAGTTAGTGGGACGATCTAGGGGAATAGAACCTCTGTGACGAAGAGCTTGAGGTCTTTCCATGTAAAGGATCAAAAATGAGATCTAGCAAGTGAGAAGAATGAAGAGAAGTGAAAGGCAGAGAGGGGTGGATCTCTTGGCTGGTTCCTTGTCCGCTAGCTCTTTGTATCTCACCGATCGCCCTCCTTCTTCTTAGGGATTCTTTCTCCTGTTTTATATGAGAATGATGGCCCAGACCAGGTCTGGGGCTTTACTGAGATATCTTTTTTCGGTACCCCCTTTGGAGGGGGTTTTTCCGTTACCCACCGTCAAACCGATTCTTTGAAGGAGATCCTTCTATTGGAGGTGTTCGCTGGTTTGACACATATCTTATCCCTCTGGTGGTACAGTTTTCCGTGGGAGGGCGGGGCGCCGTGCCGCTAAGCCCCAAGCCACGGTGGGACATTTTTATTCCCGGAGGGACCGTCGGAGTGTCGCAGGGTATTGACCCTAAAATTGATTTTGATGATTACAAAACATTGATGCATTATTATGTTACTAATTATCCTTGTAAAGATTGTTTTTGTAGAGTATCATAGGTTTAAAAGATGTTTGAAGTGGTTGGAAGAAGTTTGGAGAGGTTAGGAAGCATTTGAAGAAGTTTAGCTCGAGTCGACTCATGGACCAAGAGCCTACTCTTTCAGAATGGCAGAACTGTAATTATTTAATAGAGCTGACTCCAGAATGGCAGAACTATAATTATTTCAAAAGTTCGAGCTGACTCAACCTAGAAGAGCCGACTCATCCAAAACTTTTTTTTGGGTTGTCCGAGACTTCGAGCCGACTCGTCTAGAACTTTTTTTGGGCTGTCTGAGACTTCGAGCCGACTCATGGACCTCGAGTCGACTCGAGTGACGGGTTCTGGCACTCCAACGGCTAATTGCAAAATTTATTTTTTTTCATTCCAACGGTTCCAAACGGTCATATTTTAATTCCCAAGGCACTCCAACGGTCAAAACAATATGGGAATACTTCCAAACAATATATGATGGATCAAATTCAAAATAAAAGAAGAGAGGGAGGAATGGATTAGATTTGAAGTTAAAGAAGAAAAAGAGAGCTTCAAAGGAATATATTTTAGGAAATCAAGTGAGCTTTATTTTCCACACTCAAGAGGGATTCAAGATCAATCTACAACTCTTGAAGGATCTTTTGAAGAAGAGGAGAGCTTTGAAGAGCACATCTTGAAGCCTTAGAGCTCACCAATATGAGCTAAAGTGGCAACCATCTACTCTTTGGGAGTTGTATTTTATGTTGCATTGTTTGCTTGTTTTACTTTTGTTTGCATTTTTGGTTAGCCCATTGCAAAACTAAGTTGGTTAGCCCGAATCCATCCGGCTCTCTCGCCCCTCATCCCAGGAGCGGGTTACCTCCAGCGGCCCTCGGCAGATCGCCTTCTACGAGGAGGCCTTCGCCGGGGGTCTCCGCTTCCCTATACATCCTTTTTTTTTTTTCTTTCTTGGCCAACTACCGGCTTGTCCCTGCCCAGTTGGTCCCCAATGCCTTTAGAACGATATTTTGTTTCATCGTTCTGTGTCACTTCCACGGGTTGTTTTGCCCGTTTTTCCTTGTTCAGGGCATTCTTACCCTGAAACGCCACCCTACCGAGGATGGGTGGTGTGTCCTGTCTTCCCGCCCTCGGGCATCAAGTTTGTACTCCCCTCTTCCATCAAAGGATGGAAAGTGTTCTTCTTTGCCTCAGTAGAGGGGATGGCTGGGTTTGGAGTGACCCAGATCGATCTCCGAATAGAAACTCTCCTCTGTCGAAGCTGCCGACCTCGACATGTATGACCTTCTCAGATCGGTCGAGATCCCATCACTGGAGGTCTTGTTGTCGGAGCAGAACCTTCGCGAGGCCGGGTCAGCTCCGCGCGGGAGCCGGGTGAGTTCAATTTGACCACCCCCCCTCATTTCGTATTTATTCTTCTTTCTCCCTTCTTCTTTTTTTTTTTTCTTTTTTTTTTCTCTTTTTTTTTCATGGAGCTGACCTCGTTCTCTCTGGTGCAGAAATGAAGTTTTCGATGGATGAGCTGCTCTCGTTTACTAAGGAATGTGAGCAAGCTGCTGAGGTAGGTGAGCCCGCTCTGAAGAGGGCTCGAGCCAAAGATGGGGCAAGGCCGGTGCAGGCCGGGTGGATGCACCGGTTCAGGAATGATGGCGGAAGAGGGCGGCCAAGCCTGTCCCCGTGCCTGCCGGGCAGTGCGAGCTAGTAGCGACGGTCGAGCCCGAGTTGGTCACTCGTGCAGATCAGCTACCGCCGTCGCCAGGTCGGCACCCCCCACCCCGGAGGTCGTCAACGTCATGAGGAAGGGGGCGCAAGAGATTAGGCCGGCACCCCAAGTACGGCCCGATGCTGCGCCGGCCTCGCAGTTGGCACCGAGGGTGCCACCCCCGCCGATGAAGGAGTCGAGCTAGCAGGGACCAGAGACAGAGATTACCAGAAGGTCCCCTTCAGGTTGGGCCGAACGTCTCTCTGGTAAAGGATCCCACCTTGCCGAGCAGATGATGCACTTCTCCATCCAGTCTTGTGACCGGCGGGACGGAGCAGGAGGCTCCTAGGCGACATCGTCTGCTCGACGTTTGCCAACCTCTATGCTGTAAGTTTCTTCTCGCCCCTTCTTGGTCTTTCCCTCCCGCTTCTTTTTCACTCAATAATTAACATGCATTCTTCAAATTCAGCAAGGTAGGGATCTGCTCCTCATTCGGGACTTCTATCGGAATTGGGCGAAGGGGGAGAAGGAGCGGACTGACCGAGCTTGAGTCCCTGCAGGCCGAGGCGAGCCAGAAGAATGGGGAGGCCTAGGAGGCCAACCTCAAAATCAAGAGCCTCACGGCTGAGGCCGCGGACGCCGCCAGAGTAAAGAAGGAGCTCGAAAGCGAGCTCGAATCGAAGAGGACTCGGTTGAAGGAGCTCTGGGCCGAGTCAGAGTGGAAGGTGGCGGCTGTGAAGAAGAGGGCCGCTGAGACTGAGGGGAGGGCCGCTAAGGCCGAAGAAGGTCGTTGTCGCCAGCCATACCACCGAGGTTGCCGAGAAGGGAATGGCGGCGACGTTCCGCCAGGCCGGGCGCGCTGAGGATCTGGCGCCCGCCAAAAAGAGCAAGGCGGAGGGTGCCAGAAGGGATGCTGCCGGCGCGGTAGCCGCCTTCAAAGCTTCCCCGAGTACCTCAAGGACTTCAAGGAGGCGGCGACATACTTCTTCGCCAAGGATTCGCTTATTGCCGTCAGTAATTGCAGGGCATTCTGTCCGAGGAGCGACTGGCCGCGCTCTGGACCCCGAGAAGAAGGCTTCCTCTACAACGACGACGGTGGCGGAAAGGCAGGGAGCTGCTCCAACTGAGGCTCGTACCCTAGTGACCTCGGTGGTGCCCAGCCCCGGAGAGCCAACACCGATGGCAGCGAGGCGGCACCTGTGCCGTAGCCGGAGGTAGCTGATCCGGTCCCAGCGGTTCCAACAGCTGAACCTGCTCCTCTAGTGGAGGTCGCCCAGGAGCATGCCCAAGTGACGGAAGTGGAGGAGGAGAGGTCCCAGCTATGCGCCGCCCGGGGAAGGAGCCAGCTACTTAGGATAGGACCTTTTTTCTTTTTATACTTGTACCTTTCTTTCATCTTCCTTTCTTCTTGACCGGGTCACCCGGCCTGTCGGGGCCCGGAAGATAGTGTAATCAATTCCTTCAGTAATGAAATTCACTTTTGTAACCACTGTGCCACTATTATCTATAATGTGGAATGTCTCTTCTCTCTTTTCTCCTCTTTTTTCTTTGCTTCTTCTTCTTTTTCGGTGCAGGGAGGTCCGAGAAGGGGAGCCGAGGACTTCGACTGGCATGGACCTGGCATTGAGCTTGAGGTCACGCCGGTGATGAATGTCGGCCTTGGACTCAGTTACTTAGGGGCATGATTCAGTAGTCGCCATTTCGGAGCTGGGCTCGGAGACGTCGAAGGCTGAGATCCCTGGCGTCAGAAGTCTGAGTCTTGAACCTTAGTGTCTCGGAGCCAGTTCCAAGGACGTTGATGATTGAGGATTGCGGCGCCGGAAATCTGAGTTCTAGATCTCGGCATCCTGGAATTGGGTTCGGAGGTACTAAGAGCTTGGGGGCTTCCAAGTCCTTTGCCGGGGGCTGGACTCGCCGGTGCCGGAGGGTCATCCGGTCTTCGGCACTGGAGGGTCATCCGGTCTTTGATGCCGGGGAGCTGGGCTCGTCGGTGCCGGAGGGTCATCCGGTCTTCGGTACCGGAGGGTCATCCGATCTTTGATGCCGAGGAGCTGGGCTCGCCGGTGCCTGGGGGCTTCCCAGGTCTTTGTGCCGAGGATTTTTTCCGGGCTTTGATGCCGGGGAGCTGGGCTCGCCGTGCCTGGGCTTCCTAGGTCTTTGTGCCGGAGGACTTTTCTCCGGGCTTTGATTGGCGATGATGCCGCCCAGTCTAGGGGACCTGAGCTCGGAGGGGCATCTCGCGGTGGAGGAGGCTGAGCTCGACTCCTGGCCATGGTCTCTCGATCTCGAGGGATCCGCCTTGGTGGGAGTTCGTGCTTGGCTCCGGCCTAGGCATCCCGGGCTTGCGGGAGCGGACCTGGCAGAGGACGGGGCCTGGCTTCGGCCGTCATCGTGGAGCCGAGCCCGAGGGCGTTGACGGTGATGAGCTGCGTGGCTCGAAGGTGACCTTAGCTGGAGGTCTGAGCTCCGGTCTTGAGCAGGCATCCTGGAGCTGGGCTCGGGGATGTTGATAACTTGAGATGGCATCTTGGAGCCGGGCTCGAAGATGCGTTGGTTGAGAGGATTCCCTTGGCCAGAGATCCGAGCTTCGATCTGGGACTGACGTTCTGGAGCTGGGCTCGGGGATGTTGGGACTTGATGATCTGAGGGCATGGCTCAGAAGATGACGCCTCGGAGCTGGGCTTGGAGATGTTGAGTACCTGGGGGCTTCCCAGGTCTTTGTGCCAGAGAACTCTTTTCTGGGCTTCGGTGCCAAGGAGCTGGGCTCGAGGCTTACTTGTTGGAGGGCTATGCTTCAGTACTTGATTGCCAGAGGACGTCGCTCAGGAGGTGGTGTCTTGGAGCTGGGTCCGAAGATAATGATAGCTGAAAGGATTCCCTTGGCCGGAGATCTGGGATCCGGTCCTGGGCAGACGTCCTGGAGCTGGGCTCGGGGACGTTGAGTGCTTGGGGGCTTCCCAGGTCCTTCGCCGGAGAGCTGGGCTCGCCAGTGTCGGAGGGTCATCCGGTCTTTGGTGCCGGAGGGTCATCCGGTCTTTGGTGCCAGAGGGTCATCCGCCTTCGATGCCGAGGAGCTAGGCTCGCCATGCTTGGAGGCTTCCCAGGTCTTCGTGCCGGAGGACTTTTCTTTGGGGCTTTGTTACCGAGGAGCTAGGCTCGTCGGTGCTTGGGGTTTCCCATGTCTTCGTGCCGAGGACTTTTCTCCGGGCTTTGTTGTCGAGGAGCTAGGCTCGTCGGTGCTTGGGGGTTCCCAGGTCTTCGTACCGGAGGGTCATCCGGTCTTTGATGGGCATCCTGGAGCTGGGCTTGGGGACGTTGATGTTGGCGAGCTGCGTGGCTCGGAGGCGCCCTTGGCCGGAGGTTTGAGCTCCGGTCTTGAGCAGGCATCCTGGAGCTGGGCTCTGGGATGTTAGGACTTGACGATCTGAGGGCGTGGCTTAGAAGATGACGCCTCAGAGCTGGGCTCGGAGACGTTGGGTGCCTGGGGGCTTCCCAGGTCCTTTGTCGAGGAGCTGGGCTCGTCGGTGCCGGAGGGTCATGTGGTCTTTGGTGCCGGAGGGTAATCTGGTCTTTGGTGCCGGAGGGTCATCCGGTCTTCGATGCCGGGGAGCTAGGCTCGTCGGTGCGTGGGGGCTTCCCAGGTCTTCATATTGGAGGACTTTTCTCCGGCTTCTTTGCTAAGGAGCTGGCTCGTCGGGGCCTGGGGGCTTCCCAGGTCTTCGCGCCGGAGGGTCATCCGGCCTTTGGTGCCGGAGAGCTGGACTCGCAGCCTGAGTTTTCTGCAAGGAAAATAGGTCGTGTTGCAGAAAGGAATCTTTATTTATCATGGAGGGAATACTTACACTACTGATATTATCTCCTCAAATTACAAGCGTTCCAGGTCCGGGGGAACCTGGTGCCATCTAAGTCTTCTAGGTAGTAGGCCCCCTGCAAGAGGGCCTCGGCCACTTTGTAAGGGCCCTCCCAGTTCGGTGAGAGCTTGCCGCACTCTCGGGGCTGAGATGCTTCAGCCCGGCGCAGCACCAGGTCGCCAGGTCGGAAGTTCTTCTGCTTCACCCGCGCGTGTAGTATCGGACGACCCGTTGTCGGTATGCGGCCATCCGGAGTCAGGCTTTGTCCCTTGTTTCTTCGAGGACGTCCAGGTGAGAAGAAGGTGTGCTGAGTTCTGCGCTTCGTCATACTGCTGTACACGGAGTGTGGGCACACTGAGCTCAACTGGAATCACCGCTTCCGACTCGAAGACAAGGTTGAAAGTGTTTCACCCGTCGCCATCCTGGGCATTGTGTGGTAGGCCTACAGGACGCTCGGAAGTTCTTCTGCCCATCTGCCCTTCGTCTGATCCAGCCTGGTGCGAAGTCCTTGAAGAATGGTTCGGTTGGTGACCTCGCTTCCCCATTCGTCTGGGGATGGGCGACCGAGGTGAACTGATACTGGATCCCATGCTCGGCGTCGAATCCCTCGAACTCTCAGTTGTTGAACTGTCGCCCATTATCGGTGATGACACAATTGGGAAGTCCGAAATGGCAGATGACAAACTTCCAAAAGAATTGTCGGACATTGGCCTCCGTAATTAGAGCTAGCGGCTCTGCCTCGACCCACTGGTGAGGTAGTCTATCTCCACTAGCAAGAACTTTCGCTGCCCAGGCATGGTGGGTAACGGTCCCAGGATATCCATCCCCCATTGGGCGAAAGGCCATGGAGATGACAACTGGGAGATCAGTGCAGCCGGCAGGTGCTGGATGTGGGAATGGCGCTGGCACTTGTCACACTTCTTGATGAAGTCGGCGGCGTCCTCCCTCATCGTTTCCCAGAAGTCCCTGGCGGAGTGCCTTGTACGCCAGAGTCCTCCCTCCTACATGATTCCCACAGAGGCCCTGTGTATTTCCTGGAGCACGAAGGCTGCCTCTGTGGGCCTGAGGCACTTCAGGAGGGGGTAGGAATAGGATCGGCGGTAGAGCTTGCCGTCCATCAAGACGAAGTGGGTGGCTTTCCTTTTGATAATACCAGCTTCTTTGCGGTCTTCCGGTAGTAGGCCATCCTGGATGTACTTGGCATACTTGTCCACCCAGCTCGGCTCGGGGGCTACTTGTTGCACCTCCTCGGGGCTTTCGTAGCTTGGACATTCAAGATATTCGACGTAGGCGCGCCCCAGGGATGAGTCCGGTAGGGTGGCGAGCCTTGACAGTGCATCCACACGAGCATTTTCTCCACGAGGAATGTGGGAGATGCGGAAGTAACGGAAGCCTGCCGCGCTCGAACGGACCTTCTCCAGGTACTTCATCATCTGGGGATCTCGGGCCTCGTACTCTCCGGAGACTTATTCGGCAACCAGCTGGGAGTCGGTGAAGACCTTGAGGTTCCGTACACCCAGCTCGCGGGACACCTTCATGTCCGCAAGGAGCACCTTGTACTTCGCTTGGTTGTTTGTGGCGGGGAACTTGAAGCGAAGTGCGCTCCATCACCACTCCGTCGAATTGGCGAGGATGAGGCCTGCTCCGCTCCTGCAAAAATTGGAGGCGCCATCCATGTGGAGGATCCAAGGGTCCTCCCGCGGGCCGGGCTCGGCTTGGCTCTCCGGGACCATCCGCTCCGGTTCCTCAGAAAGCCCTGTACATTCGACCATGAAGTCGGCTAGGACTTGGGCCTTATGCGATGACCTCGACCGATATGCGATGTCGTACTCACTCAGCATCAAGGACCATTTGGCTAACCTTCCGGAAGTTTCGGGGTGGCTTAGCATGGTCCTCAGTGGCTGATCAGTCACAACCACGATGGGGTGCGCTTGGAAATAGGGCATGAGGCGCTTAGTAACATTATTAGTGCAAAAATAAGTTTTTCGGAGCGGGTATACCTGATCTCCGCATCATGGAGTATTTTGCTGGTATAGTACACCGGCTTCTATGACTCGTCCTGGTCTGTACGGACAAGGACCGAGCTGACGGCCCCTGGTGTGATCGCCAGGTAGAGCAGGAGCTCTTCGCCATCATCGGGTCTGGATAGCAGAGGTGGGAGGTCAGGAACTCCTTCAGCTATTTGAAAGCTGTCTGGCACTCTTCGGTCCAGGTGAAGTCATGCATCTTGCGCAGTGCCTTGAAAAAAGGGAGGCAGCGGTCAGCCGACCTCGAGATGACCGGCTCAAGGCCGCGATTCTCCCTGTCAGCGCTGAACCTGCTTCTTGGATGTTGGGTGCTCTATATCCAAGATTGCTTGGACCTTCTCCGGATTCGCCTCGATGCTTCTCTAGGTGACCATGAAGTCGAGGAATTTCCCGGCCGCCACCCCAAAGGCGCACTTCGCCGGGTTGAGTTTCATCTGGTGCTTCCGGAGACTGTGAAAAGCTTCAGCAAGGTCGGTAAGTGGTTCAAGCTCGGTTTGCTCATGACGAGCATGTCATCCACGTACACTTGCACATTCCTGCCAATTTAGTTCTTGAAGACCTTATTGACTAGACGTTGATACGTGGCCCAGCATTCTTCAGGCCAAAGGGCATCATTCTGTAGCAATACGTCCCCCGGTCAGTGATGAAGGCAGTGTGCTCCTCATCCTCCGGGTGCATCTGGATCTGATTGTACCCGGAGAATGCATCCATGAAGGAGAGTAGCTTGTGCCCTGACATGGCATCCACCAGCTGGTCTATCCTTGTCAAAGGGAAGCTGTCCTTTGGGCATGCCTTGTTAAGGTCGGTGTAGTCTACACAGATCCTTCACTTGCCATTGTTCTTCTTCACAATCACCACGTTCGCCAGCCAGCTCGGGTATTGCACCTCTCGGATGAAGCTGACGGCGAGGAGTTTCTCAACTTCCTCGTTGATGGCCGCTTGTCTTTCAGGGGCGGAGCTTTTTCTTCTTCTATCGAACCTGCCTGCACTTCGGATCAACATTAAGTTTGTGGGTGATGACTTCAGGAGAAATACCTGGCATGTCGGCTGTCGTCCAGGCGAACACGTCCGCATTTGTCCTCAAGAACTCCAGTAGCAGAGCTTTCTCCTCCTCGAGCAGCTGGGCTCCGATCTGCATGGTCTCATCTGGTCGGTCTTGAGCTGGTAGGGAAGCAGGCGCTCGACCGGGCCTCCCCTGGGATCCTGAACCCTCTGATCGAGCTTGGTTGCTCTGGAATCCTCATCGGGCACTCGAGCCCCGGGGAGCGTCTGGAAGCAGTGCTGCACTGGCTGGGATGTGCCCCTCATCTCCCTCACACCGCAAGGGGTTGGGAACTGGACAAGCAACCCCTTAGTAGAGACGACAGCGTCGAGGAGGTTAAGCCCAGGTCGGCCCAAGATCGCGTTGTAAGGCGAAGGAAGCCTGATAACTGTGAACATCATCATGACGGTACTCTACCGAGGTGGGGTTCCGGCGGTGGGGTCCCAGCAGTGACTGAGAGTGATTTCTTTTC
The DNA here is from genome assembly GCA_021397845.1 of Areca catechu. NCBI lineage: Eukaryota > Viridiplantae > Streptophyta > Magnoliopsida > Arecales > Arecaceae > Areca > Areca catechu. The sequence goes on from CM038039.1 coordinate 51,903,424, forward strand.
TCCTTCTACTCTTGCGGAGTCTCCCGTAAAACCAACGAGGGGAGTATACACTGGCTTGAGCTGAGTGGGGAAGAGATTCATTCGGGAGAAGGCATCATAGAAAAGTACATCCGTAGAGCTTCCACTATCTACCATGATTTGCTTTACAGGATGCTTTGCGATCATCATCTCGACGATTACATCATCATTATTCATATTTTTCTCCCCACTTTCCCCTTCCCTCATAAAGGGGAGTACATTCTCAGAGTTCCTGCCCCTCGAGTCCTCTTGACACGCGCTCAGCTCCCCAGGAGATCATGCCCACCGGCTTCTCGGTGGGGCAATTGTCGATGGCTGGAGCTGGCGGGAGAGCAACGAGCGCCTGGGACTCTGGTCGAGTTCTGCCTCCCACATATTTTCCGATGTAGCCTCTCTTGATGAGCTCTTCGATCTTCCATTTGAGATTGCGGCATTCCTCGGTGTCGTGCCCGTGGTCACGGTGGAAGCGGCAGTAATTCGCCTTATCATGGGTGAAGGATGGCTTCAATGGACGTGGATGCCTCAGATAAGTCTCGCCCTCGATCTCCATGAGGATCTCATTCTCGGGGCGAGAAGGGGAATGAAACTTCCTTGAGGACGGGAGCATTTCTTGGCCTTGGCACTGGTTGGGAGCTCTGAGCTGGCGGTCTCGGCCTCCGCGCTTCAGGCTTCTCGGCAGCACCGGCCCCTTCAGCGGCTTCCTATCGAGCTCCTGCCTCATGCGATCCGCCTCCTCGGCACGGATGTACTTCTGAGCCCGAAAGAGTAGCTCGGCATAGGTCTTCGGGGGCTTCTTGTCGAGCGAATAGGTCAGGCAGGAAGTTCTAAGCCCTTGCTTTAGAGCCAGCATCGCCACCGGCTCCTCCTCCAGGCTGTAGATTTCAAATGCAGCGACCTTAAAGCGAACCACGTAGTCTTGTAGCGGCTCACGGTCTTGCTGCCTGATGGAGAAGAGGCTGTCTGCCTCGCGTGGCATCTTCCGACAAGCATCAAAATGAGCCACGAACTTCTGTCCCAACTGGGCAAAAGAGCTGATGCTTTCTGGCTCAAGGCAGGTGAACCACACCCGAGCCGCCCTCCAGAGGGTAGCAGGGAAGGCGATGCACAAAAGGGCGTCAGTGGCTCCCTGGACCCTCATGAGAGCCCTGTAACTTTCTAGGTGGTCCAGGGGGTTGGTGGTCCCATTGTAAGGATCCACCTGCGGCATGCGAAATCGATAGAGAATCGGCTCCACCTGGATCTCCTGGGAGAAAGCTGGGCGGGCGTCATAGCCCCCTGGCTCACTAGCGGAGCCAAGCAAGTTGGCGAACCGGTGGGCAAATTCCGCCAGCTTGCGTCATGCTCTTCCAGGCGCTTCTCTCCGCCATGCGCCTGATGGCCTTGTATGTCGACCCCTCCACTGAGGGGGGCGGTGAAGGTGAGGCGGACGTGCGTTGCCCATGGCAAGGAGCCTTGCCTTCCGGCCCTGGCGGGGCTTAGGTGCCCCCCGGCCAAGGTGCGGCGATCTGCTTTCTTCGTTAGTGGAGCTGGCCCGCCTTCGCTTCATTGGGGCTTGATGGGTACCCTGAGGGTCTTAGTTGCTCGCGGCTGCGAAGGCCTCCCGTGGAAGGAACGCAGGCTGTCGCGAGGGGCTGCGGCATGGGCCGCAGGCTCTGGCTATTGGTGGGTGGCTAGGGACCAATGTTGATGCTGGTGCTGGAGCTGGCGCACTGCCGCGATGAGAGTATGCATCTGCTGGGCAAGTGTGGTCAGCAGGGTCTCTAGTGGGGGCGGTTGAGCCGAGACAGGTACTTTCATCTCCGGTCCGTGTGGGTTTCCGTGGGAAGGGGATGCCTCCGCACGACTGGGAGAAACTCCCCTTATCCGGGTGGTCACCATCCTCTCGATGGACTGGCTAAGCGGGGCTTGAACTGGATCAAGTATCGTCCTGCCCCTGATGGGAGACAGATGTAAGTAGGATCGTTGGCAAGCCTAGAAGTCACTTAATTAGGGTACTATTTTTTTTTGGTATTTTTTCTCTAGGGGCGGCGAAGGAATAGTGGGAATGTAGGATAGGGATCTGGATCTTATGGACTTTGGGACTCACCCTAACGAAGAGACCTCTCACCTCTAGGGCATTACACCCTCCTCAATACTTGGAGGTGCTAGGATGGATCTCAAAGGCCACGAGGGGATAGAGAATATGGAATGGGAATGGAGATAACTGGGCATGACCTCACATCATGTCCTGGGTTGGGTCTCACACCCCTCCTCGGAGTGAAATAAAAAAATCACTCTGTTCTAAAACTCATTTTCATTTCCAAAACTTGACTAACTCTAAAACTATTTTTTTACAAATGACTGAGGGTGGTATTTATAGACTGTCCAACCCTCATTTGAATTTGAATACAGGATAAAAAGATAGAGATGATTCAAATTCAAACACAAGATAGGATAAGATAAGCCTATCCATATCTAAATCCTAACCAACCCAAATCATAATTCAAAATTCAAAGATAAAGATATATCCTAAATAAATTTATTGAAATATGTGTTGCTCCGAGATCAGTGTTGCTCCGGGATTGGTGCTGGCGATGTCCCCATCATTCTCCTGAGATGGGAAGAACTCGACTCCGTCGAGTCAGGATCAGCGGGAACTTTGGTGGAACCGAATCTATTCAGAAAGAAGTTTTGCTCTGAGATCTGTGCAACTCTGAAATCTGTGCAGCATTGCTTGTGTCAAAATTTGTGCAGCTCTGGGATCGATGCTTCACCATCTCGATTCATTCAAAACCCAACATTTCTTTTTTTTTTTGACAGCCCTGCTTTGAGATTTGTGGAACTTTGACATCCGTGTAGCTCTGAGATCCGCACAACTTCAAAATTCATACAACTTTGAAATGCGTGCAGCTCAAACTCGTACGGGACCTGAAGTCGGCAACTGGGGTTTCTTCTCCACGGATCGAAGGGGAATGGAGCAGGGGGTCTTTCGGAGGGCAATCTGGCGGGCGTTCGCCGGTGGCAGCGCTGGGGCGGAGATGACATGAGCCGGGGACGGGGAGGCCGAGGGCAGGGAGACGGGTGCGGGGGTAGGGGCTTCTTCTTCCTCGGTCGGTGACTGGGATCGGGGATGGAGGTCGGCAGCTGAGAATACTTCACGAGCGGCAGTGGATGGAAGATGGGCTCGAACGGAGGGGTTTCACTGGGGAATGGAGAGGCGGGATGGGGGCGATGTTGGCCGGAGACTTACACCGGTTGGGGGCTTCTTCCCTTGGGTATGATGTGGAGTCTTCGATCGGATCTGGCGGTCTGGTGGCAGAGGTGAAACATCGAGTGTTGCGGCACAGATGCAGGGAGAGGGAGAAGGAGTTCGGCCGTTGGGGAAGGCTGGCATCATCTAGGAATAGAGGAGATGGCCGGCTGAACTCGGAGGCGATGCGGGGTTTGGAGGCGGAAGGGCCGGCAGGGAGGGGCGAGCGGTGGCTGGTCCCGATCGGTGCCTTGAACGATGAAGGAAAGCACGGTTGGCTTGGTACGGGCAGAGATGGACGGAGGCTGTGGAGGCTCCGGCAGCGAGCGAAGAGACGGTCGGTCGGAGTCTTTCAAGGGCGGTGAACTTGGAGTCATCGGAGGGGTGGACGATGGCGAGCCTGTTGCTGATCATTTTCGAATAAACCGGCGACTGGAAGACATGGAAGCCTTCCGAGCAACGTCGGATCCTGAGTCGGACTCGTCCTGGACCCATCCCACCGTCCTCCGGGCCTCCATAATGAACTGGGAAATTCCTTCTTTGACGGTCTGGTGCTTCTTGTGGTTCTCGTGGATGGTGGCGGAGAGCTTCCAGTAGAGGGGGCGGCCAATGTAGAAAGCGACGAGGAGAATGGCGACGGTGGCGGCGACGCGGAGAGAAACCCTAGCGGCAGAGGAGACCATGGCAGAGGTCTGCTGCTTGTGGGAGACACCTGCGGCGGCGGAGGCAACAGGCGGCGCGGCGACCGGAGGGGAGAGGAGGGAGGCGTTGGTGGGATGGGACGAGGTCCTCGCCGGTGGGGAGGAGGGGTTCGTCAGTAGCAGCAGGGTGTTGGTGGGGTGTGGGATGAGTCACGAAAGGGAAGGCACTGGTTGGAGAACTGATTTTTTTTTTTTTTTTTGAATCTGGGGAGGGCAAGGATGGCTAATAAAAAGAAAATCTAGGATGGGATGATATGAAGGGACCCTAATTTTCTGGGCTCTGATACTAAAATTGATGGGGAACAGATGTAGGTAGGATCGTTGGCGAACCTAAAAGTCACTTAAATTAGGGTACTATTTTTTTTGGTATTTTTTCTCTAGGGGTGGCGAAGGAATGGGGGGATGTAGGATAGGGATCTGGATCTTATGGACTTTGGGACTCACCCTAACGAAGAGACCTCTCACCTCTAGGGCATTACACCCTCCTCGATACTTGGAGGCGCTAGGATGGATCTCAAAGGCCACGAGGGGATAGAGAAGATGGAATGGGAAGGGGGATAACCGGGCATGACCTCACATCATGTCCTGGGGTTGGGCCTCATACCCTCTCCTCACGGAGTGAAATAAAAAAACCACTCTGTTCTAAAACTCATTTTCATTCCCAAAACTTGATTAAACTCTAAAAACTATTTTTTACAAATGACTGAGGGTGGTATTTATAGACTTGTCCAACCCTCATTTGAATTTGAATACAGGATAAAAAGATAGAGATGATTCAAATTCAAACACAAGATAGGATAAGATAAGCCTATCCATATCTAAATCCTAACCAACCAAATCATAATTCAAAATTCAAAAGATAAAGATATATCCTAAATAAATTTATTGAAATATGTGCTGCTCCGAGATCAGTGCTACTCTGGGATCGGTGCTGGCGATGTTCCCATCAGCCCCCCATCTTGGGGTGCCAATCTGTTGCCCCCTGGATCATCGTAGCCCGTAGCTGCTGATGGTGTCGGGTGGTTCGCGCCCGCCCGCTGGGGATGCCTCCGGTGCCTCGAAACCTGCGAGATAGCCAACGTCAGTGACCCGGGCCGGGATTCCGGTGGGGGCACTCCGACGGTCAAGTCAGTGACGATCCAGGAGAACATATCCTCCTGGTCGACCCCCTCTAGATGAGCTCCATGCTAGGAGGAGTGAGTGGAGTGTAGGAGAGTGTGAGTGAGCTGGGAGATGTGGTGGCCGAGGTGGTCTTGCCCTCATGTCTGGCCTCTTCCCCTTCTCCTCTTTCTCTTTGTGAAGGTTGTGTTGTTGGAAAAATTGTGTTCTCTCGTTGAGAGAGTGTTGATCTTGCTTGGAAGAAGAAGAAAAATGGGTGTCGCTACCTCCCTTTTTGTTTATTCTGGCTGGATCTTTTTCTTTGGCTTGCCTCGGGGTTCTCCCATGCTGTCAGACGGCTACAACAAGGTACCGTGCCGTAGACGGCACGCCTTCTTTATTGGGTAGCTGGGGAAGCCTCTGCATGCCTCTGACATTCCTTTTATTTGCCCTTCCTAGAAGTCTGGCAGGACCTCGACTGTTGTGCCGCTGCTCTCGGAGACTGCCTCCTTGGTGGGGTCTTTTCTCCAGTAGTACGGCAGGTCGGTGGAGGGCATGGTGCCTTGATGTGAGCTTCCTTTCTTTCTGGTGTGAATGGTGGCTGTGGGCATTAATGGCGACGTGGCGGGTGCTGTCGTATGGTCCTCGGGGGGCCCGCCACCATCTTCGGAGGGGAGGTGTTGCTCCTGTGTGGGTTGGCGTCTCGATATGAGTTGAGGGCCGAGCTGGAAGATGGGGCCCACTCGTAGGAGACCGGTCTCGTGGCGGCTCGGTTATGCGGAGGAGGGCCAAGCTCGGCGCCAGGCCAGGGGACCCAGCTCTTACCGAGCTCGGGCTGGCAGAGGTGGATGAGGTGCGCCCAGTCCAGGGGACCCTGCCTCAGAGGGGTTCCTCGTGGCGGAGGAGGCTTGAGCTCGACTCCGGCCGCGGGACCCGACCTCGTGCCCGAAAGGTCCTCTTTTGGCGGGGTTTGAGCTCGGCTCCGACCTAGGCATCCCAACCTGGCGGGTACTGACTTGGCGGAGGACGGAGCCCGGTTTTTACGGGCGGCCCCGTTGGCATCGATAACTCAGCCCGGCAAAGGGGCCTGCGATGGTAATCTTGCATGGTGTCCAGTGAGGCTCCACATCAGGCTCCTTGTCCCATGTCAGCGAACCGGTCACATCATTTTACATAGGCCGGGCAACCCCAGACCCGAAGGTATGAGAGTGTCGGCTTACATGCAGTCCATAGCTTATATGGAGTTTTGCTAATGGACTTTCTTAGAGCCCTATTCAAAAGGTAATAGGCTGATTCTAGAGCATATCTCCAAAGGGATAGCGGTAGAGAAGCAAAGCCCATCATAGACCGAACCATGTCTAACAGGATTCGATTTCTCCTTTCAGACACTCCATTTAACTGAGGTGTCCCTAGAGGTGTCCACTGAGAGAGAATCTCATTCTCCTCAAGAATGCTAGAAACTCATCGGAAAGATATTCACCGTCTGGATCTGATCGAAGGATTTTGATATACTTTCCAATTTATTTTTCTACTTCATTACGATATCGTTTGAATATTTCAAATGATTCAGATTTATGTCTCATCAAGAAGATATAACCATACCTTGAAAGATCGTCTATAAACGTAATGAATAACTGTACCCATCTCTGGCACTAATATTTATGGGTCCGCATATATCAGTATGTACCAGACTTAGAATCTCTTTGGCTCGTTCACCTTTTCCAGCAAAAGGTGATTTTGTCATCTTTCCAAGAAGATAGGACTCACTAGTTGGTAGTGAACCACTTTCACTAATCTCGAGAAGACCCTCACTTTTCAACCTGTTTATCCTGTTTTTGTTAATATGACCTAGCCTACAACATCATAGGCACGCATCACTATCATTATCTATCCTAAGACGTTTGCTAGATGTGTACACTATACTAACAAGTCATGATAATACATAAATGCCATTGTTTATATATCCATTCATCACAACAAAACCATTCTAAATAATTTTGCAAATATCATTCTTTATTGATAGTTCATAACCATACATGGCAATTGGCCTACAGAAATGACATTCAAGATAAAAGACGGACAATAATGACACTCATTCAAAATGATTTTACAAGACTCGAAAACTAATTTGAGGACTCCCAATGCCATGACTGGAACTTGGCTTCCATTTTCCACTTTCAAGAATCTCTCGCCGTTCTCGAATCTTCTACTAACTGAAGTTCTTGCAAAAAATTACAAATGTGAATTGGACTTCCTGTATCCAATACCCAGTTGTAGTATCACAGATAGAGAAATTACAATGTGTTATCATATAAATACCTTGTCTAGCACCGTCCTGTTGCTTTCTCTTCCAATACCCAGTTCAGTAATGCACCGGACATCCGAAGATGGTCTCTCTCGGTGTCTCTTAGGTCTCCTCAAGCCATTCACCGGTTCCGGTTTGGCCAGGAAGAACCTAAGATACACGATCAGCTTCGAGGAGATGCACGAAGTCCTGCATCCAGGCTTCTGACATGATGGAGGTAACTCATGAAGCTTTTGACTTCTCTTCCCAATCGCCCACTGCACCCGGAGCTCTGCTAAGGAGGATTAAAAGCCTGATATCTCATGGCAAAGCACTACAGCAGAAGTATGCGCATGGGTAATTACAATTATAAGAAAGAAGACAAGGAAAAGAAAAGAGGGAAGATTGTTGAGATAATTAGAAATACTCGAATAGAGGAGTTTAGTGAAAAGAAGAAAAAATTCATTGAAATTGAACTGGGAGACTACATCATCAGAGGACCCCGACAGGCCTGGCGATCCTAAAACAAAAGAAAATACAAAGGACAAAAAGAAAATAAAAGAAGGTTCCTATCCTAAAAGCTATTGCTCCGCTGGCTCCTTCCCGGGACGACGATGGGGCGCGCCAGGATTTTCTCGGATCTCCACCATAGGGGCTACTTCCACGACGACCGCAGGTTCTGCCTCCACCGCTTCGACTGCGGTCTGCTTTGAGCCCCGCCTAGAGCCCCTGGAAAAGCAAGCTAGTCCAGCTTTAGCTCCGGAAGAAGTTGGGCCACCTGGGACTGGTAGAGCCCATAGCCCTTAATGAACGAGTCCATGGCTGCCTCCCGGACTTCATTGGCATACTCCGTCGAGGCCTTGAACTTAGGCACTACCTCAATGGCTCCTTCTTGGCGGCTTCCATCAAGGCCACCATCCTAGTGGCTTCTCCTCAGTCACCGACGCTCATGCCTGCATCACCTCTAGCTGGGCTCGAAGGGTCTGAGACTGCTCCTTCGCCCGGGCTGCCTCGGCTTTGAGCTCCTCCGCTCGGGCCACCTCGACCTTGAGTTCCTCAGCTCGGCATCTGACCTGATCTTTTTCTCGGGCCAGGGATGCTTTGAGGTCTTTAATCCACCTCTCGGTGCCAGCCACCTCAGCCTGGAGGGCCTTACTCTTCTCCTCTGTGGCCTGAGGCTTGCCATTCTTCTCCTTGGCTTCGGTCGCAAGTGCCACGATCTCCTGCTCTTTCAGATTCTCCCTCTTGGCCCACTGGACACAGTTATCATGGATGAGGAGGAGATTCGTCCCGACCTGCACCAATGAAGATGTCGGCCAAAAAAAAAAGAAGAAAAGAAAGAAGAAGCAAAAAAAACCTACCGTGAAGAGGTGGGGAAAAGTGCTAAGAATGGCCTCTGACAATGCCTGCCTCCCCTTTCGCACTGGTCGCGTGACTAGACAGTGAAGTCCATCATGCTTCGGCCATCGAATGGTCCTGGGTGATCGAGAAGTTTGGCGCCACCTCGATTGACGCCCTTCGGATGCCAGTTCTCGACTTTGCTGGGACCACCACCATGCCCTCGAGAGGAGTAGCCGAGGACATTTCTGAATTCCTGGTGGAGCTCATCGCTGCGCCCGACGGCGCCGCTGATGGTCGCTCCCTCCTCTCCTCTCCCCATGTCCACCTCAATGACTTCCGGAGGCGGGGCCACGATGGCAGTAGCGTGCCGAGTCCATGCGCCCACGTCAGGCTCTCGGGCCAGTGCCTGGCCTGCTGCCTCGATGAATTGGGGGCCGGTTCAGCCGCCCTTCCCCTAGGCCGGAGTTGCAATGGGCCCAGGCCTTTGGCTGGGCTCGGCTCGGGCCCTCTTCAGTAGGGTCTCCCTGGGCCCCGTCGACATGCTCCTCTTTTGTGTAGACTCTAAGTTGTTCCACGGAAAACTTTATGCCTGCAGGAAGAGAAAAATGAAGGTCAGTCTTGGACATGAAAAGACCTGTAGAAGGAGGAAAAGAAGGGTTATACTGAACTCACCCAATTCCCAAATTGGACTACCCCGTCGTCGAATAGGTTCTGCTCTGACAACAGAACCTCAAGAAAAGGGATCTGGTCAAAAATAAGCTGGTTGTATACTTCTCGATCAACCGCTTCGACCTAGGCATTCTGATTCAGAGTCCGATCTAGATCACTCCAATCCCAATCGACTCCATCGACGAAAGCAAAAAAGTACCTGCTCTTCCATCCTTTGATGGGGAGTTCAAACTTGATGCCCTTCGGGCGAGGAGATACGAACCACCACCCGTCCTCGGTCGGATGATGTTTCAGGATGAAAAAGACCCTGAACAGAGAGAAATGGGCGATAATCCCGTGAAAATGGCAGAAGATGATGAAGTAGTTAATGGTTCTAACTGCATTCGAAGCTAATTGAGTAGGGACGAGGTGGTAATTGCTGAGCACAGAAATGAAGAAGGGGCGAAAGGGTAAGCGGAGACCCCCTACAAGGAATTCCTCGTAGAGGACAATCCGACCCAGGCCACCGGAGGTGACCTATTCCTCTGGACTCAAGATCGAGAGCCGGATGGAGTCCGGGATCCTGTAAGCATCCCGGATTATGGAAAGGTCCTCCCTGGTCATCACTGAAGCGATGCCGGAAGGCTTAGTCAGATGGGAAGGCATGGAAGGGACTTCAGGAGTAGAAGGAACGAGAAGGGGAGCCCTAGGTTCTCTTATCACTATCTTGGTTGGACGAGGGCCTCTACGAACATAGAGAGGAACTTCCTCCTCCTTATCGAAGGATGGAGTCCTCAGTTGAGAGGGCCCTGCCTTGTCGGGTTTGCTGGAAGAGCAATGGCTCCGACCCGAGGGAGCCATCTTTAAACTGAACAAAGGAGAAAGGAAAGAAGAAGAAGGAAAACAGTTATAGGAGACTTTGAAGACGGACTTGACCTAGCCAAGAAGAAAGAAAGGACTAAGGAAGACAAACCTGGTGGTCTTGAAGGTAAAAGACAGCCGGGGGAGAGGAGGAAGAAGGCTCTGGTTTGTGGCGGGTGTAAAAAACTTGAAAGAAATGATTTCAGAAAAGTTTTCTTTCCTTTCGAAGCAGCCAAATAGCGACCGTACACTCTCTCAGGGCTCCCTCCATCGATTAGCACCACGTGTTGAGGTCAGCCGAAGTGATGCCTCGGTTCACTGGAAACTGCCTCGGATCCTGTATCGATCATTATGCTTCCTCGAACTCACTGACGTGGTGTTCCCGCATTGGCCTCAAGGCCCGGTTCGCGAAGCGACGACGATCGTGGTATTAATGGTATCGGATTTTCATATTTTTTATGTCAGCACCGCATTTACTCCCTTTGCCCTGAACGTGATACTTCGCCGGGCCTTGGGAGTGGGAGGAAAATAATGTGGCAGGATCGCTGACGTGGAGTCCCCTTCGGATCCAGTTGGAGGCCATGCTGGCAAATGTCACCATGTCAGCTCCTCTCCTCGAGCTCCTTCGCCCGGCGGCTCCCTCATGGTCGAGCCCACCTCGGCCGAAGTCGAGCTCCCTCTCCTCAAGCTCCTTCGCCAAGCGGCTCCCTCGAGGTCGAGCCCGCTTTGACCGAAGTTGAGCTCCCTCTCTTCGAGCTCCTTCGCCGACGGCTCCCTCGAGGTCGAGCCCGCTTCGACCGAAATCGAGCTCCCTCTCTTCGAGCTCCTTCACTGGGCGGCTTCCTTGAGGTCGAGCCCACCTCGGTTGAAGTCGAGCTTCTTCTTTTCGAGCTAAGCACTATTCAGTGGAGAAGTCTGTCGACCCGAAGCTGTCCAAATGGCCAGGCCCACCGCACCTCAAAAACCCTAAGGTAAAGAGAAGGAGACACCACTGCATCCCTTTGGAATTGCATCCCTTTGGCGACGGCACGCCGCCCAAGGTCTATGGAGGGGCCCCCGAGGGTGCCAGGATCTCTTCTACCATTATTTACATTGGATAGGAAAGAGCACTCCAATCAAGGCGCTGCACTTCCCGGCCAACTGTTTGCACCACCCAGAAAAAGAAAACCATGCCAGGAGATTCAAATCTGGGGAGCTGCCCTCAGATCGATGTCCTGCCAAATTTTTTAAAGTGTAGCAACCAACCGGAAAGTCAGAACTTGCGACATAACTCCCTACCATGAAGGGGGGGCACTGGGGCATGCCGCATGGCAAGCTGCCGGTCGTTGACCTTCGAGCACTTGCAGAGGGAGGAGAACCCGAGGTGGGTAGCTGAGAAAATCCATGGCCTAAAAGGAAGTTTCGAGGGGTTTTCGAACAAGGTAAGCAAAGCAAAGGCAAGCAAGAGGAGAGCTAGCAAGAGAGAGAGCACTCTGAGGCTGCCAAAGAACTCGTTGAAAGAGTCTCTAGACACAGCCATCACAGCTCGAGCTCTCCTCCACCACTGCCATTCCCACTCTACTCTTTTATTTGAAAGCTAAACCTCCTTATAGCGTGGAGTCCGGTCAGGGATCCATCGTGGAGGATCTGTTTCCCTAGATTGCCTACTGACTTGATTGTCAAAGTGCCATCGCCGGGATCCCCGGCCCGGATCTCTTCTTTTTGCAGGTCCGGCGCATGAGTTGGATTTCGGGTAACGTGGTTGGCGTCCGGTGCCATCTTTGAGCTACAGGCCACGACGGTGTAGGTAGCAACAATATATTAATGAAACTTTATTTAATTATTTATTAATATTTTATAAAATTTTAGTCCTAGCTTTTAAAGTGATATTTTTGAAAATAAAAACAAAAGAAAAGTCTCAAAACCGATCCCTACCATGGATTAGCATTTTCTAGGAAACATGAAGAATATTTTTTATAACAAAAACATTTTTTCTTCTTTGCTTTGAAAACTTTAATCAAATCTTCATGCATTTCAAAAATTTATTATTTATTATTAAATTATTATTTTTGCAACTAAATGAGCCCTTAATTTTTTAATATGTTGCCGGTCCAACGGGTTGCGCTTTGCGGTGACGAGATCTCATAACCCGGCCGTTGCCAGTCCCTCGTGCTAGGCGAGTTTGGGTACATTTGGCTGGGCCCTGTCATTTATTTTTTATGTTTTTCCCACAGCAACAAGAAACCCTAGAGTCCGTATCCGCGCTGGCACCTGACTTGATAACAGCGGGTGCCTTGATTCCTTTCGGACTTCTCTGCTCCTTTCTAGGGTTCGCGGAAGAAACTGGGGCAAACGAGCTGGAGGAAGAAGCAAGATCTCGAGGTGCGAAACTACCTCTCCCCACGAAATTTAAATCCCCTCGCGTACTTGCCTTCTCGCTGATTTCCGCTCTCTGAAACGATGCGTGTTTCATAAGATTTCGTTAGGTTTTTTGTTCTTGGCCGTTTGCTCGAGAAGATCTTGTCGTTCTTCCGTTTCTCTGGTTCTCTTCTGCTGTATTGTATCGTTACAGACGATTCCGTGTCTCTGTGGCTGTCTCTTTGATGTCTTTGGGTGATTGGTTTTAGATTCTAGGGCTTATATGCGGTAAAACCTATTTTTCATAGCGGTGTGCCGTGGAAGCGAGAATTGGTGGTTTGGTGTGTGAAAGTTTGTTTTAAATCTAAAGTTTATATGCGGTAACACTTAATTTTCACTTATAGAACCGAGAATGGGTGGTTTGGTGCGTGAAGGATTTCGTCTTCAAGGGTTTTGATTGGTGAATAATGGAAACAAAAGATGTTGTCGTTCTTGAGTTTCGATCAGGAGCTTTAGACGGGGTTCTTGGTGGTTCACTAGGATGGGGAAAAGGAGGATATTAATGCAACGATGAAAACCCCGTGGCGGGGGGATTCTTTCTAAGTGAATAAAGATTTTTGTCTTCTTTTAGATACATCTGCATCTGATGCTTTATTTTTTGTTCGTCTTGGTTGTTCTGTTGGTTTTAATTGTCTTGTTGACAATTTGCTGTTAGTTTTCAGTCCGAAGCATCTGTGAAGGCCATATTTTGGATGAGTTCTGTAAAGAATTTTTATCACCATCTGTGCTATAGCTCATAAGTTGGATGAGTTGTTGGCAGTAGGAACCCCATATGTAAATGGAGGAGTTACATGAAGGCTCTTCTTGTTATATATCTAATTTGAAGACAAATCATGAAGTGTATTGAACATAAACATACTCAAGGTTGTCAGTTCTGCGTGCTGGTGATAACCCAGCCTTACACAAGCATGATATGCCAGTTTAGTTCAGTATTGGCATGAACTAGCATGCATGGCCACTACTGGTTCCCTACTTTCCCTCTGCTTGTAAGGATGCTTGAAATGCAGTCATGCTATGCATCATTCTGGTGCTGGCATGATATGTACCACATGGCATGGGTTGGAAGGCAAACCCCTGAGTATAACCCTGAGTATAATGTCAAGTTTTTTTTTCTGTTGGTGGCAGTCACAACTATTTAGATGTTTAATTTATTTATATAATATTTCTTACCTTAGGAATTTACTGTATGAATATATCATTATTTTGATAAATCATGAAATTTTATTTTTATCTATTGGCATCTTTGAAATTAATACATGAGTTTATTTATGCAGCCAACTTCTCTAGGTTCTTCTTTGTTGTCATGTGTGTTGTCTTTTTGAGCTCTTTAAGATCTTGATTTTGCAGATTTTCTGCTTGATGTCAAGATTGTAATGCTTTTCCTTCCAGCCAACGGTCACCATTTCTGAACTTTTACAAGTTATTCCCTTTATTTATTTAATTGGACTCTCTCTCTCTCTCTCTCTCTCTCTCTCTCTCTCTCTCTCTCTCTCATTTATGTGTTTGTTGTGTGCGTGCGTGCATGTGTATATTTTTGGGGGGCTGGTTGTAGGGAGTAACACTTGGTTGCACAAAATCTTACATGATCAGCTAATGGATCATGGGCTGTTTAGAAACGTTGCATCACTCCAACTATTTTGCATTGTTCTCCACTTTGGCTGCCTGGAATGAGTAAATGGGCTTATCATTTTAATGGGGAAGTAGAAGGTAAATATGTTTTATCTAACATGATGAATATTTGTTGCAGAAGTGGGAAAAAAATTCAAGTTACTTAATGGCTGGACAGAGAAACAACTATGGTAAACGATCCCACTCTCAGTCTGACTATGCGGACAATGGAGCAAGCAAGAGAAGAAATCCTGGTGAAGAAAGAGATCCCTATGTTCCTGGGCCTGAAGATACTGTTTATCGTTACTTGTGTCCTGGAAGAAAGATAGGGAGCATCATTGGGAGGGGTGGTGAGATTGTGAAGCAACTGAGGTCTGATACACAAGCTAAGATTAGGATTGGTGAGACTGTACCTGGATGTGATGAGCGAGTAATAACCATTTTCAGTACAAGCAGAGAAACGAATTCCTTTGAAGATATTGGTGATAATGTTTGCCCTGCACAAGATGCCCTCTTTCGAGTGCATGAGAGGCTTGTCACAGATGAGGCACCTGATGATGAAGATGCAGATGCAGGTGGCCCACAAGTTACTGCCCGTCTGCTTGTTCCATCTGACCAGATTGGCTGTATATTGGGAAAGGGGGACAAATTATACAAGGCATACGTAGTGACACTGGTGCTCAAATTCGCATTTTGAAAAATGAACATCTTCCTGCCTGTGCTATCAGTAGTGATGAGCTTCTGCAGGTATGATGGTTCACTTGCATGCTAGTAAAGATATTTTAGTTGTGATGTATGCCGAATGCATACCCCCTGTTTTCATGTGAGGCTTGCACCACATGCTAGCAGTTCACATGACCTATCTTGCATTTGCTTTATCAGAGGGGCAATGTTTTAGGTGCACTACTGTATAAATGTTTTCAGCTTTGCTCATATGTTGATAATGCACTCCTTATAATTAACAACTTTGCTCCCCTTCTGTCATAGACTTGGAGCATACATCAATTTCGGTAAGAGCTTATATCCTCACAAGAGAGAAAATCTGACTTGTCGAATCTGTTAATTGCTACTGGATTTACCCCTACTGAACAAAGATGATTTACTTATGATGTTTTCTTTTCTGCCTTTTCTATTGTGTATCATTTGAAGATCAAAGTAATGCGTGATTGTTGCTTGCTTGTGTAAACCAGTAGATGATGTAGTATATTCAATATTGTAACTAGCATAAGCAACTGCTGGTAGCTCTGGCATTGCCTTCACATCATTAGCCCCCCCTCCCCCCAAAAAAGGAAAAGCATCTGTATGTTGCATTAGTGTAGATTTTATGTGCAAGTCTACTTCTATTTTATTTTCTTCTGTTGTCTTATGTTTATTGTTAACTATGTCTCTGATCAGACACAATTTTGTTAACTATTATCTCTCTGATCAGAGAATTGTTTTTGGTATCAGATACTGGGGAAGCTGCAGTTGTTAAAAAGGCTCTTCTTCAAGTTTCATCTCGCCTCCATGATAACCCGTCTCGTTCGCAACACTTGCTTGCTTCCAGCATGTCCCAGATGTACCCACTAGGTGGTCAGTTTGGGGTTCCAAGTGCCAATGCTCCAGTTGTGGGTATGGGTCCACTGGTGGGTCCTTATGGAGGTTACAAGGGGTGATGCTGCTGGAGATTGGCCTTCTTTCTACCCGCATCCAAGGGATGAAAGTTCTGCAAAGGAGTTTAGCTTACGTCTACTATGTCCATCTGTCAACATAGGTGGTGTGATTGGCAGGGTGGGGCCATTATTAAACAGATCAGGCAGGAATCTGGAGCATATATCAAAGTAGATAGTTCCTCTGCGGAAGATGACTGCATAATATCTATTTCAGCGAAAGAGGTGAGTCCTCCTTTTTTTTTGTGGATATTCAGGTGCTTTTTTTTAAGAAAATGTTTTTCGATGCTCTTTGGGTTTACCTTTTTCATTCTTTCAGTTCTTTGAAGACCCAATTTCTCCCACCATAGATGCTGCAGTACGCTTACAGCCTAGATGTAGTGAGAAAACTGAGAGAGAAACTGGTGAACCTTCATACACTACCCGCCTACTTGTATCTACATCACGCATTGGTTGTCTAATTGGTAAAGGTGGCACCATCATTTCTGAAATGAGGAGAAGCACCAGGGCTAACATACGCATACTTTCAAAGGAAAACCTTCCCAAAGTTGCTGCTGAAGATGATGAGATGGTTCAGGTAATAGTACATCAATTCAGTGAACTACACACTTATCTTCTGAATGCAAGGTGAAACATGCTGATATGTGGCATGGAGTTTGTCTAACCACATCTTTTTTTTATAAAAAAAATATTATTATAATTACCAGATAAGTGGTGACCTTGATGTTGCCGGAAATGCTCTTATACAAGTAACAACGCGGCTGAAAGCCAATTTCTTTGAAAGGGAGAGTGCGCTGTCTGCATTTCCATCCTCTGTTCCCTACCATCCCTTGCCGAGTGATGCTTCTGAAGGGTCAAAATATGGGAGCAAGGATAGCAAGGCATATGGCCGTGGATATTCTTACTCTGGTTTATATGGTGCTTCAGGTGATTTGATGTCCTCTGACAACTATGGAAGTTATGGTGGTTCTCAGGTACTTTCTTTGCATTAATTTCTTAAACAATAGTGCGACCTTTTATTGCTTTTTCCCTCTCTTTATTTTGGTGATTTGATGTCCTCTGACCAGTTGCAGTTTAATTTCACAAATTTCTTTGGTGCACTCTTTAGGGCGGTGGTAGCAGTTACAGTGCATATGGTGGGTACTCTACTCGTTCTGGAAGCACTGGGTAAGGCTATTTTATCCTGCTGACAGCATTTGGTATGTTGGCTATCAAGTATCATTGTTTACATAGGTGTGAAAGAAATCGAGAAACACTTATGTACGCTGGTTTTGTTTGCCTGTGTTCATATCAACCCTTTCTTATTAATGATTATAAGCTGCTGATATGTGGGCCCCATACCTTGAAACAAATGGGAAAAGTGTTAATGAATACTCAAGAAAAAAAAAAAAGAATACTTAAGGATTATTCTGCATCAGAACAATTGATGTTTATACTTTCTATGCCTTTCTCTTTTTGGAATGTGGCTCTAGCCTCTAGTTCTAAGGAAAATCAATGGTTGAGAGAACTACTGCTTTTTTTTTATCTCCTCTAAACTAACATGGTCTCATCTATGTTATCCGTTTGTCTATTTCAATATCTACCCAAATTTTGATGAATATTATTTACTGTTTTTGAGTAATCAATCCTTTTTTTTTTTTTCCCATTCTTTCTCTAATAAAAAATTGCCTGTGTATGATGATCCTAATTTGATAGCTTCTTTTACCAGGTTATCTGGTCAAAACCCTGTTTCCCATGGGAAACATCATGGTTATTAGTGTTCCCCGTGATTAGGCTACCAGGTAGACTACTCCCTTTACCTTCTTTATCTTTCAATGAAAATACGTGGAATAACTTTAGATATGCTTATAAGTCACTTTCTCTTTTCTGACCAATTTGCTGTCTTTTACCCAACCAGCCTACCTATATTAGATTTCTGATGCACCGTTTTTCTTAACCTTTGTTGCCTTGCCCTCCAATTTAAAACAGCTGAGGTTGAAGCCTGGAGCCAGCCTATATGAAGCCTCAAGCCTAAACCAGAAGACCTGATGAACAGATTCTGAGATACTAATCTCCCACATTGGAAGCTATGTTTAGGAGGATAACAAGTGATAATATTTACCGTTCCTCTACGCCCATGCCTTTAGCATTTCACCAGCTTATATCTGTTGTGCTGCCATGGGCCATGTTTTCATGCCCAACCTTCTGTTTGAAGCAGTTGTATTATTTTTAACATTCTAACACTGAATGTACTTTAAACCTCAGCTCTTTCTTATTTAGTGGTAATATTAAGTGGTTTGCCCTATTTAGAAATGGAACTCATCCTCAAAGCTTTAGGGGAAGTTAGCCACCCTTGTGCTAAAGACTTTCAGTTTGAAGTTTTTATTGGATTGCTGGTATTATGATACTATACCACACCATGCTTTTGGGTGGTATCGTTGCAAGTTTTTTTCACATTATTGAGCCAAAATTCTCTCCTTATTTTGTTTGAACCTTACAAGTTTATTTTGATCTTGGTCCTTATTCTTGGATGAATGGTATGTATACATGCATGCATGCAAGCACATGATCAGAATTAGTAGCATCTTCTGTACACCTGGGAAATTGTTTCTGCTCCAGAAAGAAGTTGAGGCTTCTGAAATTTCCTTCTATTAGCAATGGCTGGAGCTCACTGATTAGCAGTTTTGAATTTTAATGCAGCAAATCAGTGAAGTAAGTGTGTTAGCTTATTTTGTGTGTTCATGTTGTTTTGAAGGCTTTGCAGAGGGGAAGCATTCATGCCATTAGTCCATGCTAAACAACTGTATGAAGGTAGGCGATTTGAATCAGCTAAATTCATGGGGAAACCATTGCTTGAAGCTGGTTTGTGAGCTATATCATTTTACTGGATATACTGACATGAGATTGGTAAGTTTGCTTAGTCCTTTTCTTATGCTTCATACAGTTTCAGTGCGGAATAGAATTGAAAAATGCAAATGATATCAGTTTTGCAGGTTTTGGGAACTATGGGTTTTTACTTAGAAGGCTGGTAAGTATTCCGCTCAATGGTCCATATTCACTTCTAAGAAATCTCCCCACTAACTTGGTCACACGGTAGCCTAAACTTTAAACCCAATCTCATGACTTCTCTAGCCTGGAGAAACTTTACATGCTCTCCTCGGTGTATGGTCATAGTACATGAAATATCGGCTATCTTAAAGAGGGTTCAGATGTTGTACAAATGTGAACTGACATAATTACTGACTTTTCTTTTAATTCTGTGCTTCTACTTTCTAACTAGAATCATCACACTCCAGACTCGCAACTAGAGCTGCACATTTTTCAGGAACCTGAAAATTGAACTGACCTGCCCTTGGCTTGATTTGGTTAAAATTTAAGCATAGATTGTTGGTTCATTACCAGTTTTTTTTAATTTTTAAGAAGACCTGATTTGATTGGGTTCTTGTTCCAGGGCAAGGTGTCGGGTACATATGCATATACATTATGTAGTACATATATATATAAAGTTATATAATATGATATGTAACTGCTTGGTATTTATTTTTGCATGTATTCATTTTTCATATCTATTTTTGTTTTGTTGATTAGACGTGTTTTGTTCAAGATTAATAGTTTATTCTTTTGGGTTTGCTTATTGTCTGATTTTCTGCATAGATTATTTGTTAATTTATGTTGTCTCTGGTACTTAATGCTTGAACAGAAGCAACGGATCCATTTACTTCTGTTTTAAAAAAATATTAATTTCTAACTAATCCAAGAACTTATTTGAATTAATCCAATGTTGATTGTTTTGCTGTCTGGTTCCGGCATCGATTATTTCATTTGTGTTCAAAAGTTGACAACTGGTTAGGATAGGTTCAGTTTTGCATTGACACATAATCCGGCCATTTGCACTCCTACTTTAACTCAGTGTAAGATGATTGGCATAGAAATAGGTATTCTCTGTTGACATTTTTCATTAATAATATTGTCTTTGTTGATCTATAACCTATAAGAATTAGTTATAGATTGAGAAAATAAAAAATAAGTTGATATTTAATTAAAATATTAGTGATTGTTTTTTATAAAATGATCATTCATATTATTGAGTACTTGCAGAATATGTTAGACATAAGGATAGATATTTAATTTTCAGCTTTTGATTTGCTATTTTGCTCCCCAAAACTCTTTTCCATCCTGAACTTCTGACACTTTTTTTGTAAAAATGAATCTAGGGTTCCATGGTTTTAAGCTGACTGCAATGTTGTATTTTTAAAAGGTGGTCCTTTGATCAGTTCATAATTGCCTTAACATGAAATTCAACATTTTCTCTGGGTTGCATTCATGCTTCTGTAAATCTATCTTTATTTTTTCCCACAAATGTTCCCCCTACTCTTTTGCTTGTAAAACCTTTTATAAATTCTCTTATCTGTTGATGTCTGTACTTTGTGTATATGCGCATGAAATGTTCTGTGATTATGAAGCAAATGTTGAAATTGTTTATGTTGATAAATAATTCTAATTTTGCTAATCGTTTAATTCTTTATGTAAATCTGTAATGGGCATGAAAGAAAGTTCCTGTGATGAGTCCTGAAACCAGCTCTCTCTGTTATATTTAGAGGTACATAGGTAGGGCTGGAATTGGGCTTAGGCTGGCTTGATAAGTTTTGGACTAGGTTCGAAGTAAATTGTGCTGGGCTTCGGGTCTAATAATATAACCCATTCAATTTTCGGGTCGGGCTTGGGCATCCATTTGACCTGGACCAGACCGAACCTAGCCTAGAGAGAGGCTCGGGCCCGGCCCATCCTGAACCCAGCCCAGAAAGAGGCCCGACCCAACCTTTGAACTTTCCTGAGCCATGCCCATCTCTTCTCTCTCTCTCTCTCTCTCCTCCCTACAACCTCCCATTGATCACCACCACCTCTATCCCTATCCTTACCGACACTAGCATCTACATATCCTTCAAATGCTTATTTCCCATAGGCCTTCGAAAAAGAGATATGCCAAACTTTTCCCTTCTCTCACCACCACCTCCCATCGGCCTTCGCTATCATTTTCCTCTCCGTCGTTCCGGCCACCACCTCCCACCGAGTTGTGCCTCGTCTCCCTCTCCATCATCACCGACGATGGCCTCCGATCTCCCTTAGGTACTTTCCTTCCCATCCATAGATATCAAAAAAAAAAAAAAAAAAAATCTCATAGATCTATGTTGTAAAAGGCTTTAACTTCTAATTTTTCCTATGTTTTCCTGGTTTGTCCTTTGTTTTTTTCAAGGTGAGGAGTCTCAATCAACTGGATTTTGTTTTCCGTTTGCCAGTCTTCATCGTCATCTTCCTTTCTATTGTTCCTCGCTACCACCTCTCGTAGGTCGCTGCTGTCGTCTTCCTCCCCATCATCATTGGCCTTTGATATCTCTTAGGTACTTTCCTTCCCAACCATAGATCTCAAAAAAAAAAAGAAATCTCATGGATCTATGTTGGAAAAGGCCTTAACTTTTTTTCCCATCGTGTGACCCGCCTCACCACTTGGCTTCGAACTTGACAACCCTTTCCTCCGCACCTACCTCCTCTCTCCCCTCATAGTTCCAGCCCTATCCATCTTCAATCAGCGATTTCTTTTTTTTTTTTCTGTTTTTGATTGTTCGAGCTTTGTCTCAAGCTAGTCCTATTGGGCTCAGGCCGGGCTTGAGCTCGAGCCAGGCTTTAGTGTTTTGAAAATATTTCCGGCTTGAGCTCTGCCCAAAGCCCGAATTTTTTTTCGGGCCAAGCTTGGGTAGGGGGGTGGCATGGCCCGACCTAGTTCCAGCCCTATACGTTGGTAGAAGCTAAAACAATATGTTTAATGTAATCCTTTAATTACTTGAAACTACCATGATCTAGCATGCTTGGTGCATTTTTTTAAAAGAAATGTTAAATACCGTAAAAAGGATATTTAACAAAGCTCATACAGGAGAGTCCATTCATCATCCTGATTAAATTCTAAAGTACAATAATCTTGCTATTTGACTAAAGAGCAATACTTTTGTTCAATCATAATTATTTTTAATGCCTTAGTATTTGAATTTTTCAATGCCTTTCCTTTTTAGATTATGATTTTTTGTTTTAAATTCTATTTGTGATTGCCTAACGAGTGTTTTAGCTCTGGTCAATGTTTCTTTCTTTTGCCCCCCCTTGTTGCCTCTGATGCTTTGTATTTCCATTGAGCTTCAATTTATGATAGGAATACATCCCGAACAACATTCTCCCCCCTCTTCCCGCCCTTCCCCACCCCTCTTCGCGCCCCCCCCCCCCAAAAAAACACACGCTCGCGCATGCAAAAGCCCAAGGGAAAACGATACCAATGAAAAACAAAACAAGGAGATCTAATGGATAATATCTTACTTTTCATTGCGGGTACTTTCCAAATATTCTCAAGATACTTCCCTAATACCTCGCCCAAGTATGAGGGTTGTTTCTTTTTTTATTTAGTGATGACGTTTTAATGATTAGTGATCAATCTTGTAGTCTATAATATTAGTATCGTTAATATTAAAAGAGTGCATGAACTGAGACCTATAAATTTGAGAATGATCAAATAATGTGCTTTCAAAAGTTGGGCCTGATGCTATTGTTTTAAAGTGCGGACTACATTATTTTGATAACTTGATGTGCTTCTAATAAGATAAATGTGTTTTTTTTTAACATACATTTTTATGTAGTGATATATATGTCTATACATTTCAATCCACGCATGCATACATACCATATTGATGTATTATACCATTTCTTACTTTTCAAGGTTTGACATATTGGTGTATTTGTGTCTTGTTGTATCTGTATCCTGTGCTTGTTTGCATAATATTGTACAATTGCATATTCATGTATTGTTGCCGTATATATATCTTACTTTGCAGGGTTTGCCATATTAGTGTATCTGTGTAGCGTCATGGCTGGATCGTGTGCTTGTTGAACATCAATTTCTTTAAGACTAGTTTTATCGTTATTAAATTTTGGGTCCTATATAAGAATTTCCATTCAACATAAATGGCAATCCCGTTTAGCAGTTCTCTGATGGTACATAGAGATCTGCCACTGCATAATTCCAATCATGATAAACGTAATCCTTGCTTTATGTTTCATAACACACCTTTGTGCTTGCGTGTGGTTTTTTTTTTTTATTTTTGTTGTTTTTGTTTAGTTTATTTATTTATGGGTGCGCCAATAAGCCTGAGAGCAGTGCTTGTAGCGGGTCGATACTTTCTGACTCAAAAATGCAAATGCCACCCTAAATAAAGGGCTTACAGTTTTCATAGGTTACCTTATTTCGCTACTGTGATCCTGCTGCTATTGGGTGGTATAGCTGATCTCCTACCACATTTGACATAACAAACTGTGCATGTGATGGGTGCATAGGCTTAGGTTAGGTGTATCCTAACACAGCTTGTCATATCTGTTTCTTAAAGCAGGATGGGGATTGTATTCTTTTGCTACACTAGAATATATCTCTATGGCCCCAGAATACAACGCAGGTACTTGGATGGATCTGCTAGTGTATGCTAATCTCGTAGTTCTCGTATTTCCATTTTTGCTGCCAAGTGTGAATGAGAAGATTGGGTGATATTAGTGTGCACAGCTGGATATCTTGATGTGGTGGACAAGAAAATGGACTCTTCATATCCTGTTGTGTTCAATTACCAAAAGATACTATTTGCTGGTGAAAATAACGAAAAAAACGTTCTAGTACTTGAATGTTGCATGAGCCAGTTACTGTATAGTGTTCTGATAATGGATTGGATGATATCCTCACGGTGATTCGTTCCATTGTCACATTTGTGCTTTATGTTGTTCTGAAGCAAGGAAAGGTTGAAAGTGTATATGCTGCAAATTGTAAACTTTTGTATGTATTGTAATGCTTAGGCAATGTCGGGAAGCCAGGGCTCTTCTTTCAGACATGGAATATACTATGGAAGATGCCCAGGCAATGGTCAGGACATGAAATAAGTGATTTCGTTTGGGTTCGGTGGTGTCAAAAGACCCTCTCTTCAGCATGTTTGGTGGAATGTTAGGGTTTTTGCGTGACCTGTAGAAACACTGAATCCCCCTGGGAAGTTGCCCTAAGGATGAGGGTGGTCCGTTTGATTGCTGTAATTAGACGTCTCATCTTTGTACATTGTGTCGCAAATCAAAGTTGCCATGACCATTATCTTTGGGTGTGGCTTGAGGACATGTTTATGCTGGTATAATATTTCAAGAATGGCGATCCATGGACATGATGACAATCCATGTGGTATTGTTTTTAAATATGCTTTGTTAGCGGATTAATGTGCGTGCCGCCGGTGGCACTCATGTCCGACTATACTCCTTTTGGCCGTAAGGAATCTAGTGTTTAACAAAAATATAATGAAAAATATATGAAAATAATCAA
This sequence comes from Areca catechu, assembly GCA_021397845.1. Taxonomy (NCBI): domain Eukaryota; kingdom Viridiplantae; phylum Streptophyta; class Magnoliopsida; order Arecales; family Arecaceae; genus Areca; species Areca catechu. The sequence goes on from CM038039.1 coordinate 51,927,620, forward strand.
ACCACGATTATATATTATAATATTATTATACCATGTAATATTAATATATAACAATAATGATTGTAATACCTTACACCCAAGTTTTTGAGCTACTAATAAATACATTATAATATATTATCTTATTACTATAATAATGTAATAACATCTTATATCATTATAATATCTTAATATTATGTATGATTTAATATTAAAATATTATACTATTTATATTATATTATTAAAAATAAATAAAGTGTAAAATAAAATATTTTTATAACAATTCCTAATAGTATAAAAATTTAAAATTGAAAATACTAAAAAAAATTTTTTAAAATTGGTTATCAAATAATACAGTATTTTAAAATTATAGTTATCAAATAATAAATAATTTTTTATTAATAATTTACTAATATTAAAGCTATACCATCAACAGCAGTGGTACAATAACAAAGGCCTTCTTGTCGACTCGGTAAAACTATCGAGCGACAAAATTATCTGCAACGTTAATAACCTCTTCACTCTTATGTCACCTCAAAAACATCCACCGACATATCTTGCAACATACTTTTAGGGATAATTTCACCATGATACCAATCTCTAATGGCAGAAGACAAAAAGAAAATGGCAAGTTCTTAAGGTGTCACCAGCAGCGGCAAATACAGAAACAAAAAAAAATCCAACACCTATTGTTCAATAATTACTGGCATAACAAAAATCCAACAGCTATAGTTTAATGATTACTGACATGCTAATGTCTGCTTTAAGACCATCCAAGGAACATTGATCTCAAATACATCCTGCCAGCCCAATGAAATTGGTTCCGCCTGCCTATAAAAATAGAAAATAAACTCCACACGAAGTACAGTTCACAAGCAAGCAATCCATACAGCAATGAACGCAAAGCACGATCAGCTAGCCTCCTTCAGCAACACATCAGAACCATGGCAGTGATTTTTTGGCTGAAGAACTCTTTCATGTGCTTGAAGCTGTCTCCATTTTGGCCTCTGGAGAGGCTTCTTCAGTCTTGGGCACGTCTCCAGCCTTTTCAGCATTATCAGTCTTTTCTTCTTGTTCTGGAAAAAGATGGGTAATCAAACAAACATGATATTAGAGTTTGTAAAATAGTGAAAATGTATAATCGCACTGCAACAATTGCGGCTGGGGATCATCAGCGCCACCACTGAGGCACAGGCATTGCTTAAAAAAATTGTCTTTACAACAGCAAAGACTTTTTCTGTTAGTTATCTGCAGGCCGCCCATTCTGAGTTTCCTAAAAAATATTTATGCTGTGAATTGCTAAATTGATAATTTAAATTAAGATTTATCATGGGTAAGTATGAGAAATAAAGTACATTCAAGTGTAAATGCCTTAGAAACTTTTCCTTCTTAAATCCAAGATAAAGAAAGATATCACTATCTGCAATCAGCTCCATGGTTCCAATTTCCCACTAGGAGTGATACATATCAACCTTGCCTTATGCCAGCATAATTTGTATTTTCACTTGAAGCATATTATTCTGTGCAAAAAGGTAATAGCATAAACAATAAAAGAAGTATGCAGAATAATCTACATAACAGAAAGGAAAGATCAACAAACAAGCATTATGCAGATAAACATAGTATCGTGGGAAATGTAGAAAGACAAGATGTGTGGATACAAATTTTGAATCCAGTTTTTTCCCGTTAAGATGCAGGCAATCCACTTCATGCAGCCTTGATGAAACAACAGTTGATTACATCCTCTAATGAGGAATACTTCTAAGTTGTTAAGGATCCTCTAATCCAACGCGACCAACTAAATTACTTGTGAATGCTAGAGGATAGAGTGCCTGAAAATCTGTGCAGGCAGATGGACAAAATGGAGTGCTTTTAAGAGCTATGCAGGCAGATGAATGATAACAGATGAAACATTTTGAAAGCTATATGGGTAGATGAATCATAAAGAATGGACTACTTTAAGATATGTGTAGGTAGATGGATGATAGAAAATGGAGTGCTTTGAGATCTATGCAGATGGATATAAATAATAAAGGATGGATCACTTTGAGAGTTGTGCAAGTGGATGATGATAAATAATGGAGCACCTTGACATCCAGTAATGGAGCCTTGACATCCATGTAGGCAGATAAGTAACAGAGGATGGAATGCTTTGAGATTTATGCAAGTGATAGATGATAAAGAATGATGTGCTGATATATGAGCGAGAATATAGTGCTTTAAGATCTGTGTAAATGGATGGATGATAGAGAATGGAGTGCTTTAAGATTTATATCGATGAATAGATGATAGAGAATCGAGTCCTTTAAGATCTATGCGGATGAATGGATTATAGATGAAGCACTTTGAGAGCTGTGTAGATGGGTAGGTGTCAAAGAATGAAGTTCTTTAAGATTTGCATATGTAGATGGATGATTGAGGCCAATGCACTTTAAGATTTATGCTAGCAAATGAATGATAAAAGATGGAATGCTTTAAGATTTGTATATGTTGATGAATGATAGAGAATGAAGCACTTTAAGATTTATGCAGGTGGATGAACGACAAAGGACCACTTCTACGAAGCAAAGGTAGTTTTTGCCTTTTTTCTCATTCCAACAATGGTGTTACCATTTAGATAACGGTTGGGCCATGTTACAACAAATTTAAAGTTTTAATAGCTAATTGATATTTTTAAACTTTTGGAATTTAAGTGTAAATAGCCTAAATTTGAAGGGGTGTCTCTATAATTTTCATATAATAGAATTATCCCGCCCTTTTGAAGGAAAACAATGCTGCAAAAACTAACTTTGAGACACTGATCAAACCATGATAAATGTATTGACCCCAGACAAACATTGAATGAGCTATTATTTTTCCTTATGGACAATGGATACACAACCTAAAGAAGCCAACTTTACATAATTATATCCACTTACAAAAGTCAAAGCATTTTAGCATTAGCCCACAACCTAACCAGGTTCATATTGTAAGTTGTAAATCAAGGATCGCTGAACTGGTACCGGGACCTATACCGGTCAGCAATCAATACGGAACGGTACCGTATCATACCATACCGTACTGGTATATATATCGAACTTGGTAAATTAAAAAAAAAAAAAAACTATTTTCCTCCCCCCTTTCAAGCAAAGATCGCCGAACCAGACCCGAACCGGGCCGAACCAAGCCATACCGATCCGAACCGTACCGATCGGTACTGGTCCGGTTCAAGTCAATTTTTATGGTTCGAGTCCTGAATTATTTTTTAAAATTGAACCGTACCGATTTTTGACCGGTATGGTATGGTATGCCCCAAGCAAGGTGGTTGGGATGGTACCAAAAACCATGTAGTAAACCTTAGCATATGAATTCTCTTGTGAGAGAAGGTTCCATTTTGTTGCGATAAGCTTCCTTAGAGATTTACTTGTAGGTTCCCATTACAGTAGGGAATTGGACTTGAGTATTGAAAATCCAACAAGTTATCTTAAACATCTTTTACTTATTTCTTTGTTGCGAATATCCTTTCCAAGCAGCTAGCAATTAATGATATTAAGTTGGAGAGCTTCGATATATGCAGGACTTGGACTTCAGAGTTTAAATGCAGATTAGGATATGGTCACTAACATTTCTACGGGTTTATTTCCAGTTTTCTTCGTTTGTTTCGGTTAATTTTATGTAACCTGGGGGAATGCTAACTATGCTGCTTCTAGAGCCATAAATTAAGCTATTCTTATCTAAATAAAGTTGAGTCTGAAACCACAATTTGGAAATCTAACTTCAAGCCTTGGACATTTTTGTCTATGAATTTTCCCAAGTTGTTGCTGCTGAATATTTGCTCAAAGACTAGAAACAAGATTTTGCTAGGTGATTATTAAGAAAGTTTGAAATGCATTTGGCAAGAAAACCTAGGAATAATCTTAAATCAATCAACTCTATTTTTACTTCAGATTTCCATGAACCAAGTAATCCAGCCCATATTTGTAGGGGAGAAGCCATGTGGAAGATTGAGCATGGTGAACCTGAATTCAAAATTAACAGTCACATTTTATCAATTTCCTTTTTACTCTGAGTCTGACTCTATCTTCCTTTTAGCCTTCCTCATTCCTTTCTTTGACTACAAAAAATATGATACAAAATCATATCTAGTCCATCATGACATTGGATCACCATCTGGCTTAGGAAGTTAAACATTAAGTAGGATGGAGATCAAAATATCAATGTAAAAGAATAAACAATGCAGGATTGGCTGTTAAGAAATCAATTATGCAAAAGATGAGGACAGCTAAGATAAGAATCAAACTTCGAAGGCTGACCCACCTACTGACTGCCATTCCTTTCTTCATTTGTTTTCAGTGTTTTTTACCTTTTTTGTTCCAACAAAAAAATAAATCTCACATATATGCAAATGATTTACCTTCAATTAAATGTACATATGCACTGAAGTATAATATTAAAAAGAAGGAGAAATTTCAAGGTTCATACCTTCATCATCGCTGTCATCAAGGTCATCATCCATACCATCACCCCCCATACTACCAAAATCTGTGCAAGAGATATATATGCAAGATAAGAAATTTATGTCTATACCCCACTAAAGATAAAATTTTATTTCAAAATATTCCTTACCGAAAAATCCATCCCTCCCAAGTCCAAGTCACCAGGACCTAAACAGAAGTAAAAGTTGGTAACCCGGAATTCCACAATTATAAGATCACATTTTATGGGGAGTGAGTCATATAGGCTACACTCTCTGTGTGTGGACATATGTGTTATTCTAATCATTACAAATTTTCAGTTAGTGCATTATACACATGGGTTACAGTGAGATTAATTTAGCAGAGTCCTTGATTTCTATTTTACATATTCACATAGTCATCTATCCTAATTTGGAGAATTAGAAAGGTATTTAGAATCTTTTAAACATAATTAATGATATAAAAAGGGTTCCCTTGGGGGGGGTGTGAAAGGTGGGGTGTTTAGAATCTTAGTAAGGCGACTTGTTAGCCTCAACAGAAAAAGCATAAGCTCCCTATGTTTCCATCATGCAAGATAGTTATTTGGAGTGAAAAATAGATGTGAAAAAACAAAGGATACGAGTGTTGCACTTGGAATTAGTCACCTTACTTAAAATTGGTAAAAATTGTATACTCCAAATATGCATTAGTTTTGAACAAAACATCAACAGCTGATTTGCTTTAAAATTATATCATAATTAAGTTCATGAAAAGTCAAAACAGCAGGGATTATTTTCTACAAAACATAACCTGGCACTTGAATTTGCACACTTCAAAAAATATATCTAAGCCACATCAGGATTATCATGAGGCAGCGTGCCTCACATATTTCTGATTTGATGCATATGCATCTAGTATAGCCTTAGAAATGACACTCTAAGACATTTGGAGAGCTTTAACTTGAGGCGTAACATGAGACAGTCTCGTATAAGCCTTTTTAAACAATATATATAATACTTGATTGCTTTTCTTTTCAGCCAAAGGTTTATTAATAATTAATATCAGTTCAGATTTATCTTTGATAACAAAAATTTGGCTGAAGCTGCTTCTAAATATGCTTGGGATATAAATTCACCAATAACAAGATTTAGTAGATATCCACATCAAATTATCTTCCTTTGATTTGTTAAAGCACCATTATCACATTTTAAGATACGTGTTGGTATTCCTCACCTGATTACTATTTCTTTAGCATCACATATTTAACTATAATTTTAATAAGTTGAAACAAAAAGGATAAGCACACATACCATCATCATCTTCATCCACCCACTTATCCCAATCTACTTTCACATAGTGAGGTGTCTTCTCATCACCATGTAATAGCTTCTTCCACCATCCCTTCTCCACTTTTCTACCACGCAGAAGATAGAACGGACACCTGTGTTAATTTTGCTTCCCTGATAATTAACAATATGGGGGTAAGGAAAAATAATGGAATGTGGAGAATAAGTTCTAATCATTCAAACAAGATGTTTTTGCTCCACAATTCTTAACAAAACTTACCTCTACGTTTACTTTATCATAAAGATCCATTTTCAACTCATACAAGTTTTTCTCAGCTCCAGCAGTTGCAGAAAAAGTGAAAATGCCATCAGGTTCCAGATTAACCTTCACATCTTTTGCATCAGGCAACTGTACAGTGATGTAAACCTTGTCGACCCTTTGTGCCCACTTCACTTCAGGATAACGACTAAGGAAAAAGGAGTATGCAACTTTTCACATAAAGACAAAGATGAAAATAAAATGCTCTGTTTATTGAGTTTAATATAATCTTCCTAGACTGCAATTGATTGAGTTGGGTTGGGTTTGTGTCAGGCTGAGACATATGTAATTTAAGAAAACTGTCAATCTGAACCCAATGCAGTTAAACAGGTCAATAATTCCAACCTGACCTGCATAACTTGTTTAACAAACGGATCAGGCTCCAGATGACATGGTTAGCCTATCACCTTTGACATGCTTAAAGCCATGCTGACACAATCAGCCCAATAATAACTTGGTTATGCTATTAACCAATGCTAAGCTAATAACTTCACATCCATTAACATAAAGCTTTATACAATTATTTAAATAATTGTAACAAATAATTATACCCATACAGCGTTACTTAGGTTTATAATAAACCTGTTTCAGGTTGAGCTTGTAACTGTGTCAACTGAAACCAGGTCAAGTGTGCCAAGTCAATGAAACCCAAAGCCAACCCATCCAATAAACATGTTAGTCATGTCAACTGGTTTCTGATGTGAACCCAATTATGCCCAATCCAGAGCTGCTAACTTCATGCCAGTTCTTGTCCGGTTCACAAGTCAAGGACTGCCACCCCTACATGTAGGCATCCTGTTCAATTACAACCATGTGCCAGAATTCTACTTTTCTTGGGCAGCAATAAACTGGTCTCATGTTGTGAGATGACATTTTAATTTGAATTAAAGAAAAAAATTCATGTGGCAACAGGTGGGACACTCCCTATAAATACATTTCCTGTAGGATTTTTACCCCAATCAACCTGCACGTGTTAAATGGATTTTCTAAAGGTCCTAGTTACCGGTGTCAGTTGACCAAACCAAGCACCTAACTCTCTGGTTAAAAAAAAAAGAAATGTCTAACAAGACAATTTACCAACCTATTCCGAAATTCTCTGATTCATTTTTCACCAAAGATTGCATTTGAGTTATTACGAACACAATATATAAACTTGTTTTGATTGCAACCTAACATTCTCCAACATTCATGCTTATTTGCAAAATTTGACCATCTATTTCACAACTTTCATGAGTTCTTTCATGTAATGAGACGTTTTGCATATTTTATCTGCTTCTACATTCATCCTTTTCACTTTTAACCTATGGCATATTTCAAATTTCTATTAAATTACAAATTTGTACCCTCTGCAAATATTCTGAATATTGAATTTGTCATTGTAAACATGACTCTATGGATTCTAGCAGTCCCATTAGTATGTGATGTAACCAACAAAAAACTTGTGGTTTGATATTTCTTTCCTTTAGGATATTTCTATTATATTTGTCATGTGGAGTCATATGATATCCAATTTAGCCTCAAGGATCTTTGGTAATTACTTCCTTTTCCTGTGTGTGTGCGTGTGTTGTTGTTTTTTTTTTTTGGGGGGGGGGGGGGGGGGGGGGGCAACAATTGACATTAAAAATCATTAATAGTTCTTTTGTTTTGGTCCATATCACAGATGACAATGTACAACTTAGCCAAGTTGGACAATATTTGACAAGATGCTTAGACTGGGGCCAAATTCCCAATTTCTTTTAACTCTGAAGAAGTATCCTTCATCAAGTCCAGGCTTAAGGACAAATGGAGGGAGTAGTGGAAAAGATAATGCACCTATAAACACCATATATCACAAGAAAAATCCAACCATCTATCTTATTATTGACTGATCATGTAACAAATTTAGCATAATATGCAGTTTGCACATGTCCAAGGGTAGCCTCTTCCATGTGATTTCTTTCTTTTCTTTTTAATGTATGAAATTTGATGTCATCTGGCAAATTTAAGAGGTTCTCTTGCATGAGATCCATCCAATTCATTCAAAAGGTTTCAGATACAAGGCTTGTAATGAGGTCTTTCATGAAACTCAAAGGTGAGTTGAAATGGGTAGGCCCATGTTAGTCCTCATGGTAGTGAAACCAAATCACACAAATGAAAAGTTAATCAAATGTCTTCATGCAGCTCTTTCATTCAGAGATAGAGGGCATTAGGTACAGGTATTCGCAATAATGATAGCATAAACGTGCTTGTTTCCCTTTTGTGCAGGAAAACTAGTGGAATATCTTCGTTGGTTATTATAGATTTCTCCATCACAAGCAAAAAATTGAGCCCAAAGACAAGACTTTGAGTGAAATGAGTTATGATATTCTATCTAACATTTTTTCTTTCTTACTGGAATTTACTGAAACATGATTTTAAGACAAGCTAATAATAGAAATATCACTAATTAGTTCTTAAAGAAGAATGTTCACTTAAAAAATATTATCAAAATGGGCACTGGAAAACAAAAACTTGTTTCGCAATGAAAACTTCAAGCAAATGAGAGACTTATCGTTAAGCAACTCTGTGCAAAAATTGATATGGTCTTAGATATATAGACAAAGACCATGTTATCATTTTATAAGCAAGTTGTAGCTTCATAAGTACACTGATGTCAGAGAATACATAAAATCTGAAGAGGATTAGTGTACAAAATTTTAGAAGTTTGCGGACGATGTTCATGAGGAAAGATCTTAAATTCAGATAAAAGGAAAAAAAATTGGAAATAACATGAGAGAAAGAGGAAGGAATAAGGAGAGAAAAAGGTAGAAGGGCAAAAGAGATGTCAAAGATGTGTTACAAGGTGCAGAGAAAAGTAAGATTTGTGTAGATGGCTTAAAGACCATGAGCAAAAGTGGAAGCAGAAGATGAAGCAGAAACAAATGAGTATTAAAAACGGTCCAATTATGATGTTCGCCCACTCCAACTGTCTCATGGAACTAGAATGTGAGCAGAGGCATGAGTCCATGGCTTGCTCCAACACCAAGAATGATTCCAAGATTGTATTAACCGATCTTTGTTTGTCTGTGCACATGTGTGTGTGTGTGAGAGGAGAGAGAGAGAGAGGATCCAAGCACGAGAAGTTTTCACCGAAGTCTAAGTTATCTCATAGACTTCCCAAACTTGCCTGACATTGAGCACTGCCCAAGGTATTCTAGTTTCCCTTGTTGGTTCTAGAAGAACTTGATTGTCAATCATCTCAGACCTGGAACAATGCAATTCACGTGAAATGACAGAGAATCTGAATGCCCCTTGCCCCGCAGCACAGCACCCACACACATACAAAAAAGAAGAAGAAGAAGAAGAAACACCGCACACATGCACTCAGAGAGAGAGAGAGAGAGAGAGAGAGAGGCTAAATAGAAGGTAAGAAAAGTTGTAAGAATAGGATACAATGTCCTTTTCTTTAAAGCACTAGACTGGTCTGTCTACAAGGAAGAAGCTCTAAGAAAATCCAGCAGTAGTCAAGCAATATAAATTTTTTTCGCTTCCTGCCATGCACGGATTTATATAAGGTCATTTTCTAGAATAAGTGTGAAGCCCACCCATTTTGGGCCACCTTGGGCTGAAGTCAGCAAAGCCTGCCGACTTCAACTCAAAGCGGAAAAAAAAAATGAAAATAGGGGACGGAGCCTCTATTTATCCCGCCAATATCCCACTGGAGAAGCTGGAAAGGAGGCCGTGGAAGGATGGAACTCAGCCGGTGGAGTGCCCCAGAGGGTTGGGCACCCGGTCGATCAAGATTCCTCCCCGTACGGTGAGAAGATCTCTCGTTTCTTTTTTCTTTAAAACCCTCCTATCATCGATTTTCCTATCGATTCTCCCTTTTCTTCGATGGCCGATCGTTTCTGGATCTTCGCTGGTAAGTTTCCCTCTTCCTAAACTCTTGATTGTGGGTTATTTGGGTTGCACGGAATAGATCTTCTCGTGCCTCCTTCCAGTTTTTTGCCGGTGGCCGGGACGGCCGTGGATAGGCCGACGACCCCCATCCTTGCTCCCTCTGGTCAGATTCCGATGGACCGCCACCCCTCCTTCGATCTCCATCCGTGGGACGATGGAAGCCTGTTCGGCCGAGCAAAGGAAGGAGCCGGGGAGAAGAAGGAAAGAAAAAGAAAAGAAAAAAAAGAAAAGAAAACAGAAAAAAATAAAAAAGAGAGAGAGAGAGAAGAGAGAGGAAGAGGAGAGAGAAAAAAGAAGAAAGAGGAAGAAGATAGACAATAGGAGAAAAAAGAAAAGAGGAAAGAGAGAGGAGAGAGGAGAGAGGAGAGGAGAAAGAGAAAGGGAGAGAGAAGAAGAGAGAGAAGAGAGAAGAAAAAAATAAAAAAAATAAATTTTATGAAATCAATTTGATTTGGATATTTAGACTGTTTTCTTGTTGATTAATCCGATTCCCATCAATCGAACCTAAATAGATATCTAGATCGAGTTTAGTCCTAGACTAGATCGAAAATCTTTTATCTTATTTAGATTCAGGATTAATTATTTAACTTATTTTGTCAAACCCTCCATTATTTTTATCAATAAAGAAGTGTCGCAGATCTAGGATTCGAGTTGCGTGTTCCTGATAGAATCAGTTTTAGGTAAGCTATTTTGACCTCTAATATTTCATGCTAAATATTGTATGAATGTTATGAAATGTTAAATATGTGTAGCATAATTCGATCTGCATTGGGTTGCATACATTGTTATGTGTATTGGTGTTGACGCTCTCTAGTCCAATTATGATCACACAAGGACCTAGTCTCATTCCGGGCCTCTAGTGGGATGATTACTAATACATGACCGATGGATGGTATTAGTCAGAAGTTACTTGCCTTTTCTTTGTAGCGATCACTGGCACATGCTGATGATGCATGTTTTCTCTTGTGATATCAAAGCTAGTTTTCTTCCGAACCTCCAGTGGGGCGATCACTAGCACATGACCGGTTGTCAGTATGTGCAGTCAGGATCTAGTCTTTTTCGGGACTAGCCACGGGCTGATCGTGGCCATACTTAGAGAGATTAGAAGAGTAAAGTACATGGTTGGCCATCCATAGTCGTGTCGTTTATAACTAAATGTGCATATTAAAGTGATATTGTATTTTATTTTGTAGTGAGCTGGTTGTTCTGTGATGTGTGATTTGTGTATGTTTGCAATTTGTTGTTACCATATGTATACATATATTAGAAGTGATGATAACTTACTGAGCCTGTATAGCTCATCCCACGTTTTCCTATATTTTTGTTACAGATTTGGAAGATCAATCAGGCTTTGGAACCAGTCAGTGAGAAGCTAAGATTTGTGTGTTAATCCCTTAATTTATGTTTTATCTTAAATTTTAGTTAAAATTTTCTACCCGTTAATCTTGATGGAAAACTCTAGAAATAAATAAATAATTAGTGAAATTTATTTTCTACCACTGCTTGGATATTGAATTGAAGGATAGGCCTTGCATATCCAATGGAACTGAATCCTATGGGTATGCGGCCCATCTGTTACACCTGCCCGGGCATCGGGTCGGGGCATGACAGATTTAATAGTATCAAAGCCAAGATTTAAGATCGAGATGATTTAGTTAGTGAAAGTGAGGTAGAATTAGAATTTTGATTGAATATTCTAGAATAATTGTCGATACTAAAAGATTATTTAATTTTCTTTGATAGGTGTATGTTATAGTTCCAAGAATTTTTCTAAGTATAGAAGGTTTGCACGAATAAAATATTGGATTAAACTCTCCTAACTTAATTTTTTGGAAGAATATCATCGAGGCTAGACAATGAATATATGAATGTATATTTTGAATTATATTTTAGATTTGATTTATTTTGAAAATCTAATTTTGATATAATTGCTGACTGTGATATATAAGTAATTAAAAATTAAAATGATGGTTATTAAGGTATGATAGAATGACATTGAAGCTTATTATGATCACTTGAGACTGTGACATAAGTGATTAGGATATGATTTGAGTGATATTAAAATTTAGGTTGTGATTACTATGAACTGTGACTTAAGAGATATTTGAACTTAATATTATGATCAATCAGGATATGATAAAAGTTACAAGAATGAATTCGAAGTTTGGATTTCTCATCTCTAGATATTGTGCATAAGATTTGGCATATGATTAGTACAAAAGAAGAACATGATTTTTGTCGAGAGATTGATCTTGGATGAGTATAAAAGGCTGAATGATTTATATTATTTGATCATAATAAGTATATTATGGATATGAAGAGTTGGATAAGATGTCTTTATCTCTGATAAATAGGTTTGATCGAGCTTCAGAAGTATTAGCCTAAAAGTATAGTGTATTATGTTATGCTGAATATGTATGTTCAATTATTAATTGAATGATTTTAAAAATCTAAATTTGATATGGATGAAGATCAAGATAGTATACAAGTTTTGTTGTTAATTACTGGATTATAATTTTGGAACCGTTGCAAGATGTGTATAATGTAGGTTATGAAAGAGTTTAATGAAGTTAAGAAGGAGAATTTTTCGATGAATCTGTATGGGGATTATTATTGAAAATATGTAATAGAAAATATGTTTGGAATAATGCATACATTTGTAATTTGTTATTAGCAGATTAAATAATATTATATGGACATGGCATGCATATCTTGGTAAAATTTTTGATGACTTATGTTAGCAGTCTTAGATTGAACTACTTGATATTTCATATATTTATTGGAGATTATTGAGTGTGTTGAACTTCAAGTCAAATTTAAGATCTATGAGAAGATTTAGGTTACCTTGCTATTGATATGGCGAGAGAATGGGTATTGGAAGACTTATATAGGGATTTAATCGATGACGGATAATATTTTAAATGACTTGTTAATTGATGCTAAGAATTATGATGAAATCATTCGTGAACAATGATATGATTGATTCTATTCATAAGAGTACTAATTTAAAGTCATTTACTTGGTTAGAGTTAATATTAACTTTTCAAGAAAAATTTGATCTAGATTGTCCAACTGAATTATCAAGGAAAGCATAAATAGTTCGAATTTAGACTAGGATTATTGATGTCTTGAATAAATAGTACAATTTTATGCAAAGGCTTTAAATGTAGGAAATGGATTAAGGTTTAAATTTGATATGGTATGCTCGAGATCTAGTAAGGACAAGAAAATTGAATAGTTTTGACATTGCTTTATTTAAAAATGTTTGAAGGTTGGATTTTGTTTAGATTATAATATAAAGTAATATTCTTATCAGAAATTTATCTAATGAAATTAGAGGATTTAAAAATTTATATCAGTGCACAGCAAAAATGGGGTAGACTAAAGACATTAGATTAATTTAAAGTGTATTATGATGAAAAAATGAAAGTTCTTATTAAAATTATTGAATTTGGACAGAATGATACATGTGAGTTTTGGATCACACATCTATGAGTTTCGAAAAATTTAGATTTTTTTTTAAATTTCGAGACCGATTTATTTTTTTGTAGGAGGGAAGAGTGTGCAGCCTACCCATTTTGGGCCGCCCTGGACTGAAGTCGGTAGAGCCAGCCGACTTCAGTTCAAAGCAAAGGAAAAAAATGAAAATGGGGGACGGAGCTCCTATTTATCCCGCCAATTATCCTGCAACCGACTTCAGTTCAAAGCAAAAGAAAAAAATGAAAATGGGGGATGGAGCTCCTATTTATCCCACTAATTATCCTGCCGGAGAAGCTGAAAGGGATGTTGTGGAAGGGTGGAACTCGGCCGGTGGAGTGTCACAAAGGGTCGGGGCACCCGGTCGATCAAGATTCCTTCCCGTACAGCGAGAAAATTGCTCGTTTCTTTCCTCTTTAAAACCCTCCTCCCATCATCGATTTTTCTATCGATTCTCCCTTTTCTTCGATGGCCGATCGTTCCTGGACCGTTGCCGGTAAGTTTTCTTCCTAAACTCTTGATTATGGATTATTTGGGCTGCACGGGATGGATCTTCACGTGCCTCCTTCCAATTCTTTGCCGATGGCCAGGACGATCGTGGATGCGCCGCCGACCCCCATCCCTACTCCCTCCGATCAGATTCCGGTGGACCGCCACCCCTCCTTCGGTCTCCATCCGTGGGATGATGGAAGCTTGTTCAACCGAGCCAAGGAGCCGAGGGAGAAGGAAAGAAAAAAGAAAAAAAAAAAGAGAGAAAAAAAGGAGAGAGAGGAGAGAAGAAAAAGAGAAAGAAGAGAGAGAGTATGATAAAAAAGAAGCGAGAGAGAAGAAGAGAGGAAGAGAGAGGAGAGAGAAAGAAGAGAGAAAAAAGAGAGAGAAAAGAGAGAGGAGAGAGGAGAGAGGAAGAGGAGAAAGAGAAAGGGAGAGAAAAGAAGAGGCAGAGGAGAGAGAAGAAAAAAATAAAAATAGATAAATAAATAAATTTTGTGACATCAATTTAATTTGGATATTTAGACTATTTTTTTTTTGTTGATTAATCCAATTCCTATCAACCAGATCTAAATAGATATCTAGATCGAGCCCAGTTCTAGATCAGATCGAAAAATCTTTGATCTTATTTAGATTCAGGACTAATTATTTAATTTATTTTGTCAAAGCCTTCATTATATTTATCAATAAAGAAGTATCGCGAATTTAGGATTCGAGTTGCGTATTCCTGATAGAATCAGTTTCAGGTAATTTATTTTGATCTCTAATATTTCATGCTAAATATGATATGAATGTTATAAAATGTTAAATATGTATAGCATAATTTGATCTGCATTGGATTGCATGCATTGTTATGTGTGTTGATGTTGATGCTTTTTAGTTCGACTATGATCACACAAAAATCTAATCTCCTTCTAGACCTGCAGTGGGACGATCACTGGTACATGATCAATGGACGTATGTATAGTCAGGAGCTAGTTGTCTTTTCTTTGTTACGATCGCTGGCACATGCCAAGAATATATGTTTTTTCGTATAATATCAGAATTAGTTTCCTTCTAGGCCTTCAGTGGGACGATCACTGGTATATGACCGGTTGTTGATATGTATAGTCATGACCTAGTCTCTTTTGAGACTAACCACGGGTCGATCGTGGTCATAGTCAGAGGGATTAGAAGAGTAAAGTAAATGATTGGCCATCTATAGTCATATCGTTTATAATTAAATGTACATATTAATGTGATGTATTTTATTTTGTAGTGAACTGGTTGTTCCGTAATGTATGATTTGTATATGTTTGTAATTTGCTGTTGTCATACTTATGCATATATTAGAGATGATGATAACTTAAGCTCATCCCATGTTTTCCTATATTTTTATTACATATCCAGAAGATAAATCGAACTTTGGGACCCATCAACAAGGAGCTAGGATTTAGATATTAATTTCTTAGTTTATATTTTATTTTAAATTTTAGTTAAATTTTATCAACCTGTTAATCTTGATAGAAAACTCTAAAAATAAATAAATAATTAATGAAATTTATTCTTTATCGGCTTGGATATTGAATTGAAGGATAGGCCTTGCATATCCGATAGAACTGAATCCTAGGAGTATGCAGCCGTCTGTTACACCTGATTTGGGCAACGGGTCGGGGCGTGACAACAAGCAATCATGCACTTGTCAGTCCATCTTTCAATCTTCAAAAATCAGGTACCATATGTTAAGATTTCATGCCACCTTTTAACTAGTCATGTTAAAGAGTAACAGTGTAAGTGTATTGTTTAGGAGAGCATCAAATTTTCTAAGACTAGCATGCCAAAGTGTACAGTACACAGTAGATGTTGTAAAAATATAGGTAAATCTGGCTCCATCCGGCGGACGCTACTGGTGCAATGACGTCTCTAGCGTACGAAATATTTTTCAGTTAAGTTTAACCAGTCCAAGATTTCAAGGTATTTGTTTCAACGCATTGGGTACAAAAATTAGGTAAAAACCTCAAACGAAACCAGTAACCTACTCTGAGGCTAGCTTTCACCAGTGACACCGAAAGCCATATTCATCTCTGGTCACAGGAACCACCGCAGCTGTCGGCGGCGGCCACGAAATGCCAGGCCGAAAGCCGCCCTCCTCCCCAAGATTACTTATTACATATATATATATATATATATACATATATAAATGCCTAGAAGATAAGAGAGAGGAGGAAGAAGAAGAACTCACCTCATCTTGTCGTGTGGCTACCGTCGACAGGCGATCGCTGATCGGCGACAGCCCACCGCGGGCGCGGATTTCCCTTCGATCGACGACCGCCGCCCGGACTCTAGGGTTTAGCGTTCAGGTCTTGAACTGGAAGCTTCGGTCGTTTTGGGATGGGGGAAGAAGAAACCTAGGCATAAAGGGACATGCGTCTCAGCGTCTGGGTCTCTTACCGGGTTAATGGATATGGATATTATGCCCGTTTAAAACTCGAATCCGATGAATAATAGTAATTCCAGACCAAACCCGAACCGACCCAATAAACCCGAAACCGATACATCATCTTTTTCATAACTTTATTGGATTGAAGAAATCAATTTTCTTTTGATGATAACTTTTATGCAGTAAACCTTCAATTCTCGGCATCATAATAACTTGTTTTGATAATAAAAATCATAATAAAGTTTGATCCTAGCTCGTTTCTTGCTCTCCAATATAGTATCAATAAAGACCGGCAAAAAATAAAATATTTTGGGCAAAAATACAGATGATAATTATCAATTTGCTCAAATACTAGTACAATATCAATTTGCTACCAATATCTTAGAATTTGGATTGCCAATTTGAAATACTATTACAATACATCTCAAATTATAATTATCAATTTGCCAACATCAATGACATTAAAGAAAAAAAAAAGAAGAAAACAACAGCTATCAAATTAAAGCTAAGGGCAGGCAAACAATTACCCTTCCAATGAACAATTTATTAGATAGAAACTTGCATGTTTAGCATAAAAGGAGTTTATGGTATATGATATCAATAGCCAAAAGGTAGCCCAAACTTCCAATAACAAATAATAATAAAAATGAATGACTAATTAATACTCGAATCTTTTTTTGTTTTCACCTACTTGATGGAGGTACATCTTTCCTCCATAACACAAAGCCAAATAAATTGTCCAGCACATCTTCACCTATGGGCTAGATGATGAACTACGAGATTTTGATATATATGACTTGGAATATGGTAAAATTTCAAAAAATAATATATTGAAAATAAAACGATGGATATGGTAACTAAATATAAAATCATATGAACTATGTACAAATTATAATGGGACCATTAAAGATTAAAGTATTGAAACAGTAAAAACAAGATTGACTATGGTTCTTTTCTTGATATTGAATATAATAAATTTTATATGCATGAAGTAAAACCATGAAAGATACATAGAAACCCTAATATTTTCATAAAAATCTCACCCAGCAAATTGTCCAAAAGCATGCCATAACAATATTTACCCAAAAGCTGTGAGTTAATGGCACATACGATTTTCCATGTTGTAGAATTTTCACAATAACCTTACAATAAAATTGTTGAGAAGGAGAGTCTTATGACCTGCCATCAATTTTCATAACCGTAATCGTTGTGTGCATATAAAATAACCACTACACCCCAATAATTGAAAATGAAACAAATAATTTCACAGCTCAAATCTTTCCTTGCTTTAATAATTCACCACGCAAGGCAACGTGAAAATAGAAAATGAACATGATAGGCTTAAGAAAGGAAACAGTTATGATTGCTATTTTTCTATCGGTCATGCAATTTTTTGGAAGCTTTTAGCTCCGTTGATGATCAGGCTAATTGCTTATGAGCCTCGGGTGCACGGACTTTTGAGGGGTTGGTAGCGGGTCTGGAGAAGAAAAAAAAATTGGAGAAACATAAATATTTTTTTTAAAAAATAAATATGATATTTTATTTCAAAAGAACAAATAAATATTGTCATGGGGATGTTTTTGATGTCTTAAATATATCTTCGGAATATAGCTTCAGGATCCTCGACTTATCTGCCGACCCATCTTTCGACTTACTAGTCATGCTAGATTTAGTGTCCAAACTTTTTCGCATTTGGTTGCTGCCAGCTTCTTTTCTTTGAAGTAGCTTTTTTATCACGTGACCGGCATTCAAATTTTAAAAAACCAGTCATCCATCATGTGGAAATGGTCGCTCCATATAGATAACATGGCAACTAATTCCTCCTTATACGAGACCGGATGAGGTCTAATATTTCATGCCCATAACAATAAAATTAATAATTTGATACTCTTAGAATTACATGATTTTTCAGTCATATACTGCAAATAGTTAGAGTTCCGAGGATCCAAGTAAGCAAGGAGGATCATCGCCGAAGCCAACCTGATCATGAATTTTTTTAGTCTCTTTAGCAGCGACTTTCACGAGATAAGCTTCTTCTCCGATATCAAATCAAAAATCTGTAGCAACAATTACCATGATTGTTATTTGTTTTTTACCAAAATTATAACGGTTACATGTTGTGTCACCCATCTCTAGAATAGCCAGGAACGCATTTACCGACAAGAATCCCTTAGCAGTATCCAGCAATCCCATTGAATTATATCCCTCTAACTTTGCGTGCCAAATATGATATGTATCGCCTGATTCGTTACCGGTGTCTAGCACCCGGCGATCTTAGCAGGTTTCTAGGTCCATTTAGGTCGGCGGCAAACGGTAGGCAAACAATGGTCACCACTAGCAGGCTAAATTCGCGACCGAGTAGAGAGACCTGAAGCGGCCTTGGGTCATGTTTCCCAGCCTGTCATGGGACCGGGTTCAGTATTGGGTCATGTTTCCCACCTTGTCATGGGACCGGCTTTAAACCCAGCCGAGCAAGCATCACGGCGATGATCGTGTCCCGATGTTTCACCATCGCGAGGCTCATATTTAATGGTGCTGGGACTTGGAGCGGTGATCTCACGCGTTTCGTCCGATTTTTACAGAAATAGGAAATCTTGGCGCATAATTGAGAGATTAACAAAACTAGCCGTTGGCGTCCCCAATTCAAACGACTGGTGTTTTGTCTCTCTCTCTCTCCAATTATTATTATTATTTTTTCTCCATCTCCCGAAACCCCTTACCGAAGACGAAGCTCTATCTCAGTTCACAACGTTCGCTTTTCTCATGCTTTCCCGTTCTTTAAGACCAAGAAACACTAATCACCACCCCGCTTTCCCAACCCACCAATTTTTTATCCCATTTATTTCCTTTTCTCGGTTCTTGGATCGATTTAAGGATCCCTCTGAGGAGGAATCGCGGGTTCGGGAGGCGTCTCCTTCCCCAATTATACCTCCGTGAGTGATCTTACCTTCTCTTTCCATCTCGGATCTCTCTTTCTTGCTATGTTTGTCTCTTTTTCCTGGTTTTTTTTTGTTGGTTTTCTTTCCTTTTATTTTCTTTTTTGGTTGATTGAGGGAATGTTGCTGGAATTTTGTTACTTGATTTGTTTTTTTCTATTATGGTCTGAGAAATGACATCGTTTTCTTTGTTTTCTTGGATTCTTTTATAGATCTTGGCGGGCTTCTTTTTTTTTCCTTGGTTTATTTCTTGAAATATTAGCTCTTTCTCTTATTCAATGAAAGGATCGAGGGGAACCCTGCGAATGGACTGGTATTTTGGATCTTTGAAGACGAAAACGGTTTGAAAATTCTCGAGAAGGTTTCGTACATGTGAATATAATGGAAAGGAAAAGAAGAAATTACTCTTTCTTGGTTGAAATCATGTTGTTTATAAATCGAGGCTTGTGGAAGATGAGGAAGAAAGAGGAGGTGGAAGAAGTGGAGATGGAAAGTTATGTGACAGGTCATGGTCGTATTAAGAGGAGAAATCATAACAAAAGAATGCTTTTCCTCCTCCTTCCATATTTTCTTTGGGAACTTCATTTTGCTATCTTTGGAAGCATTTTAGTTTAAAAAGCAGCGGTTTCTGTTCATGGCTTAGTCTGTCATTGATGATTTAGCGTTGCAATGTCAGTATTGGAAGTTGAGTTCTGGTGAATTAACATATACAATTCTTCTAGTTTACATAATTATTTCTTAGACTTCCATGTGGTGGACTAGTGTTTTACGCTTATATTCATCTTTCATGTGGCATCTTCTGAAGTTCTCTTTTGCTAAATTTTAATCTGTTCCCATGTCCTTTTAGTATATTTTCTGATTGAAGCTGGGTTTATCTAAAATTTGAATAATAAATATGAAACTATACCATTGTAATTTTATTCTGGTGCAATGTCCTCACAATGTCCTTTCCAAAATCTCACTGCTTCTCTCTCTCTCTCTCTCTCCCTCTCTCTTTTTTGTGACATAGTTTAACCTGGTGCTCGACCAAGATGACAGCAGCAAGGACTCCTGGTACTCCAGTTTCAAAGATAGAAAGAACACCAGTATCTACCCCTGGAGGCTCCAGAGTCAAAGATGAGAAGATTTTTGTCACAGTAAGGATGAGGCCGCTGAGTAAGAAAGAACTAACACTAAAAGATGAAATAGTGTGGGATTGTACCGATGACCACACCATCGTGTTCAAGGGCTCAACTCAGGAGCGTTCGAATTTACCAGGCTCCTATACTTTTGGTATATATTAGATGAACCTTTTGATTGTTTCTGATTAAGTTATTCGAAGTTTGAGATGCAGATTTGCAGTCTCATGCTCACAAACAGACATAAAATTGATTTGATTTTATCTTCTGTATAGACAAAGTATTTGGACCTGATTGTTTAACCGACATTGTCTACGTAGAAGGAGCTAAAAATGTTGCATTATCAGCATTGACAGGAATAAATGGTAAATATCAACAGAAGAAATTTTCTAGTCTGGTATCCAACAATAATTTGTCTTTCTAACTGATTGAACTCTCTGTGTATGCCAATTCTTTTGCAGCTACCATTTTCGCATATGGGCAGACTAGCAGTGGCAAAACATATACTATGAGAGGGATCACAGAGAGTGCTGTAAATGATATTTACAAGCACATAGAAAATGTAAGTTTCATGGAATAATTTTTTTTCCTTTTCTCTTATATTCCCCCTTCTGATGGGGAGGGAGGGGGGGGGAGGGGGGTTGGGGGAAGGACTGAAGGAGTTCAGCTCTATCAAGAATTTATTTTGAATATCTATAATTTGACTGCTCAGGAGGAAATGTCACAAGCTGATTTATGTCCTTATTTATTTTCTGCAGACTCCAGGTAGGGACTTTGTGATCAAGATTTCTGCCATGGAAATATACAATGAGATAGTAAGGGACCTGTTAAAAACAGATTCTGGTCCTCTTCGGCTACTTGATGATCCCGAGGTATTCTGCAGTTCTTATTATCTATTAATCTTTTTATTATGTGATGTTAATCCGCTTATTTCACTACCTCTACAGAAGGGAACTATTGTCGAGAAACTGGAAGAAGAAACTGTACAAGATATTCAGCATCTGAGACATCTGATCGGAATTTGTGAAGGTTGATTTTTAAATTTTTTGCAGATGTCATATTAACTTTGACTATTTTCATTACTATTTTCAAACCTGGTCATTTTTTCATAGTTTAATTGAAAAGATTGTTTTTCTAATGCTGTACAGCACAAAGGCAAGTTGGTGAAACTGCCTTAAATGACACCAGCTCCAGATCCCACCAAATAATAAGGCTGGTAAGTCTAGTGATTTCGGTTACTTTTAGTATTTTTTATTGAAAATTCAGAAAGAAGGGGATAACTGAATTTCTTTCGGTTGCTCATCCAGACAATAGAGAGTAGCCTACGTGAACATTCAGGCTGTGTGAAGTCTTTTGTAGCAACCCTCGTAAGTCTTATCTCGTCATTCTACTCTAAAATTCTAAATAAAATGTCTTAATTATGAGATATTAATGCATAAGATTGGCATTCTGCAGAACCTTGTGGACCTTGCAGGAAGTGAGAGGGTTTCACAAACTAATGCAAATGGTGTTAGACTGATAGAAGGCTCCCATATAAATCGTAGCTTGTTGACTCTTACAACAGTAATCAGAAAGCTCAGGTCAGGTTTTTCATATACTGCTACGTTTTTTTTTTTTAAATAAAAATGTTAGCAATTGACATGATCAAGATCATAACTAATGAAATTAAAAAATTATTCAGTCAATAATCCTATCAAAGTTCGTGATGTAGCTTGAATTTAATTTAACTGCACGGATGTGAAGTAATTGGAAATTAAAAAAATGGCAAGAAAGCAAGCTGTCAGGTCAAGAGACAAGATAAACTAACTGGTTGGCATTACATTCCAGGAAAAGAGGCGAGCATATCAATGGTAAATACTTTAAGCAGAAGGATAGAACATAAAGAACTAGAGAAAGAAAATAAGACCTCATCTGCTCAGTGTGAAATTAAATCTCTCCCTTCACTCATCAACCTTTACAATTTGTATAAAAACCCTTCCATTGGACTGTGAAAGTATATGAGATCACACAAAACATTATTGAGGCAATCATATACAAGGGAGAATATCATAGATAATTTGAGAATTGTCCTATAAATCATGGTTAGTTGGATTAATGAAAATTTTGAGATTATTTTGACCAGTTGACTGAAATTCTAGTTATGTCCAAAGATTTAGATAGGAGTTAGCAAAGTTCGTTGCCTAAGATGGAAGATGTCTTTTTTGTTCAATTATGCAAGATGGCACATCTGTTTGCTTTGGCATTGTCATAGAAAAATGCTTGTCTCTTCTAAAAGGGATCCAGAATAGCTGACCACCAAAAGAGAGGGACCTGCATTCAAGTGGGTGCACTGGATGTCTCCAATGAATTAGACACTGAACAACATAAAAGAGGTCAAGTTACAGAAACAGAGACAATAGACAATAAACTCTACAAAGTATATTGATAACTATAAAACAATTAACATAAAAAGTTTTAAATTATATGTTAATTGATATTTAATATTAAAAATTTGATGCTTGTTATGTTAATTTCAGGCAATCAGGTCCGTCATATTCAATTTGGAAAATACAAGGACATCTAATTAAGTCTAAAATAAAGTTTGAGTCCGAGTCCAAGTTTAAATGAGAGAAGTGTAGGTTGAGAATGAGCGGTACCTGCATGGGTCATGAAATTTAAGTATGTTGAGAAGAATACATGTAGAAGGATACTAATTGATATTAATGAAAAAGTTTTAATGGTAAAGCATTAATGGTAAACTATTAACGGCAATGCATTAATGATAGTTAAAGCATATAAAGCCTATGAGAAAATAGAGAGATGTGCTGGAGCCATGGAACATGTGAAGTTGTAGGGATTTGGAATTGGAATGGCATTAAAAGCAAACTACTTTGAAAGCTTTAGCACTGGGAGCATAGCATGAAGTGCTAGTAGCTTGGTCTATAGCTAGTCATCAAGGCTCTCAGGAATCTCTGGTTGGCCTTTCAAACTGTGTAGGGAGGAAAGTGGCCATGTGATCTACATTACTTCACATCATCTTTACCACGGTCCGGAAAAAAAGGGCTAGCACGTTTGTGCCATCCTATGATCAGCAACAAAGTCGGTGATGTTCAAATGGTGGAGATGATATGCCAAATGTTGAGAAGCGATTCAAGCTCCATTTTAATGCCATCTTCTGGTCTAGATTGATTTTAGCGCTTGATCTGATAGCAGAAAAGTAATAGGCAGGATTAAAATGAATTGGAAGGGAATTTAGTGCCAGATTCATCTGGAATTTGAATTTCTTGACTTTTTTTAGTTCCACATCTAAATAATGTAAACATCTTCTCTCTCTTAACACCTATAAAAAGGCCCATGTACCCCTTCTTGAAAAGCATCTCTTTCCACATTTTTCCACCCTTCCAACATGAAAAGGAGAGTGAGCTAAGAGAAAAGAGCCTCTGTTAAGTTCTAGGAAATCTTTATTTTTTTTGTTCCAACTTGACAAAGCTGAAATCAATTTGGACCATGAGATAGCATTAAAATAAAGCTTGGATTGCTTCTCGGTATTCGGCATATCATGTCCATCATTGGATCATCACTGGCTTTATTGTTGATCGTAGGATGGTGCAAACGTGCACTGGCTCTTTTTTCCTTAACTGCAATAAAGATCGCGTGAAGGCGTATAGACCGCAAGACCACTTTCCTCCATAGACCAAATGAAAGACTAACCAGAGATTCCCATGAGCCACTATAACTAACTATGGACCAAGCTATAAACTCTTCATGCCGTGCTCTCAGCGCCAAAGCTTTCAAAATGGTTTGCATTTAATGCCATTCAAACCCCAAAGTCCTACCACTTCACATGTTCCATAGCTCCAGCATACCTTTCTCTCTTCCTCATAAGCTTTATATGGCTTTGATTATCATTAATGCCTTGCTATTAATGATTTATTATCAATGCTTCACCATTAAAACTTTTTCATTAATATTACTGTGTCCTCTTATATGTGTCACGCCCCGAATCCAGCACCGGAATCGGCACGCGACCGGCCGCACAAACCCTAGGTTTTACCCTAGAGATCATGCAAGGCCCGGGTACACAAGAGTCACTTACTTCAAGAAAATCTCACTCATCACCAAGCCAAGTATCTGCACGACTCTGTAAAAGAAGAAAGTAGGTTGTGAGCTCTACAGCCCAGTAAGGTATCGGATATATGATCACTTCAAGTAATAATATAAATTTCTGAAATAATAAAGTACCAGTTTGTTATGTCATGCAAACAAATGATTTAGGCCTCATGTATTACACACATTGATAACTTTACATTTTTCCTTTAATATTCCCATTTTTGAACCTTTATCTTTAGGGTTCTGGACTAGCCACGGTCATGTACCAGCCCATGACTGGCAACCGCAAAGCGACCATGCATACTATGGTCGGTCCTACTCATGTACTAAGCCCGTGGCTCGGCTGTCCCACGTACTATCCGCCCGTGGCCGGCTCCCACGTACAAAGCCCATGGCTTAGGCTGTATAACCACGGTGCTACCGTAGCATGGCTAGACCAAAAACCATATTTACTTTATTAACACTTGTCAAAACATATCTTTTATGACCTCTCGATAACCGGTATCGTGGTCCAACCCACTCGATAACCGATATCGTGGTCCAACCCATTTTAATAACCGATATCGTGATCCCACCCACTCGATATTCAGTTTCATGATTCAACCTATTTAGCAATCCGATATCATGGTCCAACCTATCCGGATATCAATTTTTTTTATAACATCATGCATGACATATCGACAATAAAACCACAATGTCTATCTCAAAAAAAATCAACTATGCCATATCATATAATACCACACGTGCAAATACATAAAACATATATGCTTAAATCAAACCATAATAAATTCATGCATAAAGGAATGATCAATACAGAAATTCCTTACCTTCAACCGCTAATCCAAAATATCCGGTATCAATCTATACCCGAAATTCGTCCAAATCCTTCCTGCTCAAAAGATTGATCTTCTACAATAATAAATAAATTCATCAAATCGGTTTCCCTCCCGATTTTCTCTTTCCTCATCTTCCAAACCAAAATCCCTTCTCTCTCTTCTCCTCTTTCTCTTTCTTCCTTCTTCTCTCCTCTTTTCCCTTCTCTTTCTCTCTCTTCTCCTCTCTTTTATGGCTCTCTGCAGGCTCTTCCCTGCTTCCTATCGACGTCCTATTTAAAAAGAGGAAAAAACCCATCCAAAATCACTTCAAACGTAACCTAAGAAGTTCAAAACCATTAAAATATCTCTCCAGCTGTCAGATCTGAGATCGACGCCTCAAACCACGTCCAAATCCGAATCAAAAAGCACCTAATCAAGCCTAAACTCCTTTGGACCAATCTCAGCCGTTCGATCGGACGATCGGACGGTCAAGATCGCTCAGAAACCTCATGGACCGCCATACACCGCGAGAAACGGCTGGGAAATGCCTGGGAAATACCCATGCGACAGCCAGCTCAGGCTGGGCCGAGCCCACGCGCCCGCGCGCGCCCGCGACGGGCCAGGCTAGCACCGCGCGCCCGCGTGTCACCTGCGCTCGTGCTGCGTGTCGCCCGCGCACCGCGCGCTCGCTCGCCCACGTTCACCCGCCACGCGTAGCCATCGCTCGCTCTCCGCGCTCCTCGCACCGCACCAGCTCGCACCTGACCGCGGCGTCGTTGGGCCGGTTCGGCAAGCGGGCCGACAAGCCATTTTTTTTTTCCTGGGTGTTACATTCTTTTTCTGTTAAAATAATTTCGTCATCGAAATTAGCTTGATTGAGATCTAAATCAGTGCTCATATCATAACACTTTAAAAAATCACTATGCTTCTACTGCGCACTCTGATATAATTTACTAAACCATCTAGGTTTACTAATAAATCCTTCTAAAAATTTCTGTCATGTCTTACTAATCATCATGTTAATTCCTTAATCTCTTATATCACGATTTCAAACAATCTTGACCTGAATTCAATATCACTTTGCCACGGTCCTCAAATCATCATAACTAAGATCTGTCACAATTCTTATCATATCCTGATAACCATCATGTCATTATTATTATTATCCACTTGTATCACCATCCCAAGTGATCATAATCTAGGCTCTGATACCATTCTGTCACGCCCCGAATCCAGCACCGGAATCGGCATGCGATCGGTCGCACAAACCCTAGGTTTTACCCTAGAGATCATGCAAGGCCTGGGTACACAAGAGTCACTTACTTCAAGAAAATCTCACTCATCACCAAGCCAAGTATCTGCACGACTCTGTAAAAGAAGAAAGTAGATTGTGAGCTCTACAGCCCAGTAAGGTATCCATATGATCACTCCAAGTAATAATATAAATTTCTGAAATAATAAAGTACCAGTTTGTTATGTCATGCAAACAAATGATTTAGGCCTCATGTATTACACACATTGATAACTTTACATTTTTCCTTTAATATTTTCATTTTTGAACCTTTATCTTTAGGGTTCTGGACTAGCCACGGTCATATACCAGCCCATGACTGGCAACCGCAAAGCGACCATGCATACTATGGTCGGTCCTGTTCACGTACTAAGCCCGTGACTCGGCTATCCCACGTACTATTCGCCCGTGGCTGGCTCCCACGTACAAAGCCCATGGCTCAAGCTGTATAACCACGGTGCTACCGTAGCATGGCTAGACCAAAAATCATATTTACTTTATTAACACTTGTCAAAACATATCTTTTATGACCTCTCGATAACCGGTATCGTGGTCCAACCCACTCGATAACCGATATCATGGTCCAACCCATTTTAATAACCGATATCGTGGTCCCACCCATTCGATATCCAGTTTCATGATTCAACCTATTTAGCAATTCGGTATCATGGTCCAACCTATCCGGATATCAATTTTCTTTATAACATCATGCATGACATACCGACAATAAAACCACAATGTCTATCTCAAAAAAAATCAACTATGCCATATCATATAATACCACACGTGCAAATACATAAAACATATATGCTTAAATCAAACCATAATAAATTCATGCATAAAGGAATGATTAATACAGAAATTCCTTACCTTCAACCGCTAATCCAAAATATCCGGTATCAATCTATACCCGAAATTCGTCCAAATCCTTCATGCTCAAAAGATTGATCTTCTACAATAATAAATAAATTCATCAAATCGGTTTCCCCCCCCGATTTTCTCTTTCCTCATCTTTCAAACCAAAATCCCTTCCCTCTCCCCTTCTCTCTCTTCTCCTCTTTCTCTTTCTTCCTTCTTCTCTCCTCTTTTCCCTTCTCTTTCTCTCTCTTCTCCTCTCTTTTATGGCTCTCTGCAGGCTCTTCCCTGCTTCCTATCGACGTCCTGTTTAAAAAGAGGAGAAAAACCCATCCAAAATCACCTCAAACGTAACCTAGGAAGTTCAAAACCATTAAATATCTCCCCAGCCGTCAGATCTGAGATCGATGCCTCAAACCACGTCCAAATCCGAATCCAAAAGCACCTAATCAAGCATAAACTCCTTCGGACCAATCTCAGCCGTTCGATCGGACGATCGGACGGTCCAGATCGCTCAGAAACCCCATGGACCGCCATACACCGCGAGAAACGGCTGGGAAACGCCTGGGAAACGCGTGGGAAATGCCCACGCGACAGCCGGCTCGAGCTGGGCCGAGCCTACGCGCCCGCGCGCGCCCGCGACGGGTCGGGCCTGCGCGTCACCTGCGCTCGTGCCGCGTGTCACCCGCGCACCGCGCGCTCGCTCGCCCACGTTCGCCCGCCACGTGTAGCCATCGCTCGCTCCCCGCGCTCCTCGCGCCACACCAGCTCGCACCTGGCTGCGGCGTCGTTGGGCCGGTTCGGCAAGCCATTTTTTTTTTTTTTTTTTTTTCTGGGTGTTACAATATGTACTCTTCTCAGCATACAATTTCATGGTCCAAGCAAGAACAACACCTATTCTCAACCCGCACTTCTCTCATCTGGACTTGGACTCGGACTCGAACTTTATTTTTTTGATTTGATTAAATGCACTTGTATTTGTCAAATTGAATATGACGAACCCGATTGCTTGAAATTAATATAGCAAGCATCAAATTCTCAATATTAAATATTAATTAACATATAATTTAGTACTTTTTATATTAATTTTTTTTATATAGTTATCATGTACCGAAGCATCATAAGCCAAAGATGAATAATAACCTTACATATTGGAATTCCAAATGAATATCAACAAAGGCTATGGACATTATTTAAATGACAACTCTGGTTGGCCACCCCATATCCCCCTTGCAGTAGAAGGGGAAAAAAAAAAGAAGGCAAGGACTTCTGGTATAGATGATTTGATGGATGAATCAAGGCGGTAAGAAGGAACAGGGAATTACTAACACAACTCCTTTGGATGCTCATGCAACACTTTTCAGCTATATGATGTCTGTTGAACCACGGTTAAATGTTGTTTCAGTGTCAGCAGTCTCAGTAATGTCAGTGATTATGGATCAAAGTTCTAAAGATTTAAATAAGAAAATCCAAAAACGTCATATAAGTTTGCAATTTAGGAGAACAAAGTGGGCAATACTGTTACGTCTATTTTATTGTTGCACATTTTGTGGCATATCGTTATTGTGGTTCCACGAGCATTCATCTTTCAGTAAAGTGTCAAAAACATCATTTTTAGAGTGGAATAAATCACTTTGTACGAATGAAGAAAATAGGTTTCCAGTTACCTGAATGATCAATTTTTTGCAGTAGTGTTACTGAAGCTCAAGGAAAACTAAGGGGAACTTTGACCTTAGAATGAACTAGAAAGGATAATCAAGATTGAAGAGTAGAAGTAATTTATAATGTGCTACAAAAGTTACAAGACTTGAAACAAGTGAGAATATAGATATTTTCATTGACTACAGGGTTCATTTTCAAGCTTTATATTTGTGACTCTGGTATGCTGTTAAAATAATAAGTAGCATAAGCATGGAGACTGATGGGAGGATAGACAAATAATGGATATGTTTATATTTTTTCTGAAAATGGTTAGGTTTACATATCAAAGCTGTGGTGTTGATCCTTTTGATGGTGCACTGGAAGTGATAGTACTATATTAATAACAACCAAACATATTTAATTGTTTTGATTTCCGTTCCTAGATTGTGTTGAATTTGGAACGGAGAAAGGACTGGGAATTGATTGCTTGGGGGATTGATCACTGGAGCAAATATGTCATTCATACTTGCAGAAAAGAGTTTGCTTGTGGGATTTGTGTGACCCAAGTGACCTAAAGAACTAGGGAAGTAAATGCATAGCATAAGAATGTCATGCAGGGGCTTTTATATGACTCCTATCGGAAGCAATTTTAACTACAAATTAAAGGGAGTTGTTCTTATATTTACATATGCAAGATGGTGGTGCATATGTTCTCAAACCTCAAATTTAGTAAAGGGTATAGAATATGTCATTCTACTTTAAGCTTGACATAAATGACAAAATGATATTGAACCATCTTTAGTCAATTTTGTTATGTTTCTTCAACATCCGTCCTTGCACTACAGC